>JAOWBP010003659.1:19762026-19776765 GCA_028571105.1 Tragopan temminckii
CACGTGGCAGGGGGGTTGGAGATTTATGATCCTTGTGGTCCCTTCCAACCCTGGCCATTCTGTGATTCTGTGATTGTCTTTAAAAGTATACTCTTTATCTTAAATGTAAGAGAAGCTGCTTACTGATAAACTCACTGAGCTGAATAGTTCAGTCACACAATCCTCTGTGGGGATATACTTATTTCACGTTTCAGAGCTAAAGAATTCAAGATGAATACTTACAGTTAAGAGCACTGTGGGCCAATAAACTCAAACAGCTCTCCAGTTCCTTTACTGTGCCATGAACCAAAGACATCAGGATTCTAACAAAATATTTATTACTGTATAGCAACAGTTAATTCTTCCTTGAAATCAATCTAGGTAGATTCTTCCTCGTTCTCTACAAGAAACTAGGATCTTTCATGAACTGTAGATGTAAAAAGTTGGCCAAACACTTCTGACCTTACACAATTACATAATATCTAATGAGACAACATCCAAAGAGCATCACTGCCTCTGACCTCAAACTTTTTTTTTTTTTTTTTAAGTCTCTTAAAACATCGATTTTTACAAGAGCTGCATGTGACTGAAATAGCAGGTCAATAGGTAGCTCTCATAGTATGCCAGGAATGCAAACAGAGGAGGATAAACAAGAAAGATTTTTGTTTGTTTTTAGAAAAGATTCGTAGAGAAATACTTGTTGCAGAAGTGAATCCTGCTCCTTCTTGTCAATTAGATGAGACATATAGAACTGATGTATATAACCATGATATGACTTGAACAGTACAGCCTGCATACACAAAAACAATTTCACATGGGAAGTGTAAAATATATACTACATTCACAGATTGCTTCCCTCCAAAGTGACAGACTGATTAAATCAATATCCCTAAGTAAAGCGGCAAGGAGTCTCTGACTTTATCAACTTGGTGAAAGAGCTCAGAAGCTCAAAAATCCTGGAGAAGACATATACCAACTAATAAAAAACCTGCTCTAGCGGTCATCTGAGAAAGCCTAAGCCACCTGCAATGCATTTCCCAGGTGTTCAGATCCTAAACTTGAAATACAAGTAATTAGTTCTCATAGGAGCTTCCTTGAAATTCTGTAATTAAGGAGAATAACATGTAAGTGGCACACATTTTTTCATAACCCTGGAAGTTCTGTTGACTGAATTTAAAACAGACAAATGAGATAACTCTATAACCATCCAACTCATAGCGCAGACTGAAGTAGTCTCAAAATTTCATCTGGAGGCTAAGAAAACTTCTCATCTGCCACCTACTTTTAAGTCAAACCTTTTAAAAATGAAGTATTTATGAATGCTTTCACACAGTCATGAAAACTTTTTTTTTCAGCAAATGCAAATGGTTAAAAATATTATTGTTTCAGTGAATATAAAGCCTCCAGACACTAAGAATAATCATGAATCTTTACTAGTGACCTGAACAACCACATAAAACATACAAAATGCAGGACAGAGGCATTTAGGCAACGTAATGACTCGGAAAGCATTCTGAAACGTGGTAAAGAGTAAATTATGGAAATAAGTAGAAAGCACAATGGAAAATTAAATTCTCTCATCCAGTAAGGCCATGATGGGACCACCAAAAAAATTCACTTGAATGGTTAGAATTGAAAACTAACAGATAATTTCACCAGAACTAAGGAAGATACCTTCTCAATCATGGATGAAGCTATCAGAACAGATCTGAAGTAAGAGTTTATCCAGAAGAGGCCAGAGAACAATTGATCCAAAATATTTGTGCACCTTTAAAGTGCCTAGAGTTACGATGTAGCACAAACGTACTGGGAGAAAAATCACGCGTGCTTCTTTCTATAGCTTTTTGTTTTTTAAGGGAACTAATCTGCAAAATCAGTCAGCATCACTCACCAGGCTTCTAAAATGGTAAAATAGGTACCAGCTGCTTTAAGATAAAATGCTAACTTAAGTAATCTTTTCCTCACAGCAACAAAATCCTCAACTAAGCAGGTTAGAAAAAAGCTTTTGTGTGAAAGAATAAATCTCCCCCAGTCTTAAGGAAAACAGATATCTTTAATAACCCTCACTTATAACAACTTAATAATAAAATAAGGAAGAGACAAAGTACTACATATTTTCATAAAATATATATATATTATCTATACACAGTCATTTCTCTTCTAGAGAGATTCTTCTGCCTGTAAGACAATTCTACTGATGAAAATAAAAGCGAGCCTGAAAAGTTACATTTGAGATTTAGAGACAATAGGCTCGAGAAGCCTGTGAGAAAAGAAATGTGCTAAGTTTGCAACTTCAGAACTAAGCAACAAGCTGTAGGGGTTTTTTGGGGACATCAAGTTATACATTCTAAGAGATCCTATACATTTAAAAAGAAAAGAAATAAGAAAAGAGACGGATGACAAAAATTATTCAACTGTTGGTCTCAAATTCCTTCCTTTGGTTAGGTCTTTGTGTAAAGCAACTAAAGGGTGATATTATTCAGTGTAAAGTTCTTCATCTTTCCTCAGCTGGGTCAATGACGTAAAAGCAAGAGCAGGAGGATTTCATTTACTCTTCTATAGCACAGTAGAGGCACTTGTAATTAAATAAAAGTAATTTATTTTTGTCACTGAAGAAAAAAAAGACAGCCTTAAATACACTCAGAAAATAGAATGATTTAGACTAAAAGGGAAGTTACCATTTGCTGATGAGAAGCCTTTTGCTGTTGGACAGAATGAGTCTCCAAAGGAGCCTATATGAAACCAATGGAAGTAGAACTCAATAAAAAGGACACTAGCTGTTTCAAAGGACTTATTTCTCCATCACATAAAAACAAAACCAAAAAAAACCCTCCAGAAGAACAGGCAAAAAAGTTTTCTTTTTCTTCTCAGAAATAAAGAAAGAACAGAACAGTAGTAATAATATCATAACATTCAAAGTCACTGCTTTAAAATGCCAGAGAAGCAGCAAAGGCAAAACTTCCTTTATACCTTCCACTGTTTTGATTCAGTGGAAAGAAGACAGCTTTGTAATTTAGAGAAGGACCAACAGCTGAGACCTGAGCACTAGCTCAGTAATGATCAGCTACTGAGAAATACTGCAGTACCAAACTGTTGGCTCAGTTTTCTTTAGTAGGACCAACATATACATACACCCCAAGCATTTCTTTATCTATTCCCTAGATCAGTAAATTTAATTTAGCATTTCAATGCATGCATTTATATGTATATAAAATATTTATATGTACATGGTAGAGAACAATCCAACTGTCTTGACACATCTCATAGGAATAAAAGTAATGAATTTTAACTATTGAGACTCTTTTAAAATATCTTTAGTTCTTCTTTTCTATTTGAAATAAGGTTGTTGAGACACTTGAAAGTTTTTGTTGGTTTGTTGACTAAATCATCTATAATCCACTGAGAACTTCAAGTCAACAGTTGTCACATTTTAATAAAGAGAATGCCAGCATTCAACCTATACTGTTTCTGACTCCAGTCACCACTGGGATCACTGCATGCCTCACACCTGCTGTAACAGCAAAAAGCAACAAGAAGTTCTAGCTGAGAAGACAGAAGCAGAGCTTCACTCTCTTCCTGGTCTCTATCCCATAATTCGCTCCATGGTAGCAGAGTATTTAAGTCGGTATCACTTTTTTTCCCTCCAGTTTTTGCACCTGAAAAAAAATTTAATCCTACTGCATATTGAGTTCCAGAACTACTGCATTTTATCACCCCTAAATAATGGAAGAAGTTATTAAACAGAATCATTATCCAGTCTGCTTCAGACATAGAAAAAGGCAGACTGAAAATTCACTGATTTCTTTTACAGAGGTTCACTCAAACAACTGAAATTGAATAGCCATATTATTAAAAGACTATAAATGCAAGTTCATACATGGCAGACATTAGTCCTTCATCTCACTGAAAGCTCATATCTTAGAAATGTGAGGTTCTGTATCAATGAACCTCTGTGTCAGACTCAATGGCAGTTTTGTGATAGTGACAAACAGCTACTTGAAACTGGTTTGAGACAGCCAATGTTTTTAACCTGAGGCAGTTTCTATTGTAGTGATGGAAATAAAGCTATTAATGAAGTCACCAGTATTTAGCTATTCCTGTTGTGCCTCCCACTGGTCAAATTTCACAAGTCCTGCACTGTAGTGCCCACAGCAAAAAAAAAAAAAGACAAAAAAAGACATGGGACCATTTTCATTAAGAAAAGCTTTTCCTATTTAGAGAAGGGAATGAGGAATCAGTTTACTGAAGATGAATATATATATGCTTAGCAAATTATTCAAGTACGCCAATTTTAAAAGAAGCATTTTTTGCAACTCCATCTCCATGCTTTTTCTAGAACAGAAAAACCACACATTTTATTCTACTCTCTACAACAGCACACTAGTAGAACATTACATAATTTGAGACTAGCCCTTTATACTCAGACATTTATTTCTAGCTGACTTAGCTCAAGGTCCACTGAAGACTAAAAAAAAAAAAAAGGAGGCCAGTATGTACTATAGCATCTTTCCATCAGTGTGGGCAAATAACAGCTCGATGAGATGATGAGAAAACTTTTACCAAGCACAACCACATCACATACTTGCATATGTATTAAAAATAAAAGTGAAAATGATATTAAATGTACTGTAAAATAATCCACCTCTTCTTTAGAACTGCAGTATGGATCATAGCACTAAAAATGATCTCCTAGGAAAGGTAGAAACATTCATCTCGTTTATCCCATTCCCCTCTCTTTTTACAGCATTAACCGTTAACAGCACAGTTTCTAAGGCACAATGGTAACAGCAACAGTATGCAAGGAGATAGCAATGTTACAGGAAAAGATTTAAAAGGAATAGATACCCAGGAGGTCCTAGAGAACAAAGGCACCTGTTCAGCTGTCTTTTTTATTGTGATAATACACTTTTTTTCTTCTTACAGCAGCAAGAAGAGGACATGATAAAACTACCTTATTAAACAGTGATCCAAGTGCTTGGCAACACTCTTTTCAAGGCCTCCGGAACCCCTCAAAGACAGCAATCCATCCTCCATCCCTTTTATTCCAGGTTCAAACAGTGACAGCTCTAACGAAGTCACCAGATGCAGAGCCTGGTCACACATCACCATTAACCCCTTTCACAGCTACTTCCTTCTTGACATTCTTCTCCATAAAGAGCTGGTGTTAGTATCAGGTATGGAGTAGAGGAGTTCTTGAGAGCTAGCTTTTACTTTTCTACTATTACCAGTAACTGGAGTTGGTGTTGTTCTAACTTTACAAATAGAGAACAAGTTGGGAAACAAAGCACAAGTCTAAAAGAAACCATGTAAAAATAAATGTTTTTCAGTTCTGTGCATTGGCCTTTGGAACAAGCTTTATATCTCTTGCTATTTAAAATACTCACCAGAAACTGAAATTTTAAGTAGTGTTGTTTCAAAAACCAGAACAGTAACGCATTTCAATTTGTTTCCTGTGTCTATTGCCCTGGTGTGCTTATGAGTGCCAGCTAAGTTTAGTAACTAATTAGACTGGAGTCACAATTCCATTAGAGGTCTGGATCAGTAATTCACAAAGCAGGAAACAAAACATCTCTTGTTGAAATAACTGTAGCTTTATTAGAAGGACTTTAAAAAAAAAAAAAAAGAAAGAGTTTAAAGAGGGAGAAGTCATCCAGTAGCTATACAAACTGCATTGTATGCTTCCATTTTCAAAGCCACAAAATGGGTCACGTTTGAATTAAGTGAAACCTCTGGCTGGCATGACTATTTTAAATCAGTTGAGACTAATAGCAATCAAAGATCACCATAAACACAATCTGTGGTTCCAATACTAATTTTCTCTTTATACTGACGTTGAATAGTTTCAATATAAATACCAGTATACTTTGTTGACAACAGAAAGTAAACAGCTGCAGAAACACTCCTTCAACAAAAAAACTAAGATCATTACCAACAAAAGATTTCATGCCTCTACAGAAGGTGCAGCTTATTGGTATAGGGCAATTGAATCTTACAATACCAAGAAAGCAAAATCGCAGAGGGTTTCCTCACAGAGGTATGTTTACACACCAAGGCCTTTCCACTACTGCATAATAGAAGATTACAACTAGGGATGAGGGAATAGACAAATGTATCAATACTGCTGACAAACAGAGGAACCTTTAAGTATTAGCAGCAAGAAAGAAACAATTACCTTGGAAGTATCACAGTAGTTTATAATCTTGTAAATGTAACTTAAGGATCAGACCTACCTCCTATCTTAGAAACTGCTAAAGCAAATTGAGGTCAGTATAGATCCCAGTCAAAATCTGATCAGGTACCTAAATATTTAAAAAAGAACCAAAGCTACAAGCAGCAACAGGTAAAGCTTTGAAACTTCCATGAATACTTAGCATCTTCTGGCTGACAAGAGGCACAATTCCCAGATACACCTCCACCTCAAAGGAAAAAAACAGTGATTTCTCAGCCTACTGCACTACTGTAGATTGCTCAATGGAAAACAGCTGAGGCAACAGGTCAGGCTTGTAGCACTGGTCTCTTGCTTTGCAAGGTTCCTCAACTTGTTAGATAAAGAAATAGGGAAAGGGACAGAAATCAGTATATCCAGCCCTTCCCCCATTTCACTACAGGAAAGAGCATGATGACATTGCTTCTCCTCTAGTTGAATACATACCTTCAGGTACTTTCATCAGCCTTTGCAAAGAAAGTAAAAGGGTCAACATTCAGAGCCACTCCTGACTCAAAGAACCTTCACTGACTGTGTAGTTTTTTTTGCACTGTGCTTGGTATTAGGATTCACTGGGGGCTTAACAGGCTTGTAGGAACTACCATATGAGAAGATTCAAATAATAAACCTGTATTCAGAGGAGTTTTACACAAAATGAATATAGTGGCCTTGTATATCAGACAGAACTAAAATTTCAGGTCACTTTGTATTCCTAGAGTCTTCCCAGATCCCCGTTTCACTTTGACCTATGTCTCTTCTTCAGTGTGTTTATTTGTTATATGCATACCAGAGTTCAGCAACTCCTAGAGACAGAAAAAGGGGAAAAAGTATGCAAGCTCTTGAAGATCAAATCTTCAAAGTGTCTGTCTCAGGTCTTACAGGCTTCTTGAGGAGCACGGTACAGAGAACATTTATTTCAGCGGATTTTTAACTGCAGCAGAATTATAACAAAAATGAAGAATCAGAGATATAATCTCCTTTGGACCACACCTTGGAACTTCCTTTCCTCAATTACAAAACACTACTCCATTTTCCATAAAGCTGGCTCCCTCCAAGAAGCCCTCTGTCATCAGCTTCCCGGTGTCAGTAACTCAGAAAATCCCAGCTTGGGGATCAAGCAGGATACTAAGCACAAAAAGTTTCAATACAACTCTGATGATCTATATAACTACAGTCAAAAAGCACAGCAACAGAGGAAAACACTGCATTCCTAAACTTCCAAGCCTGTGCAATTTCACAGAATTGTAGGGGTTGGAAGGGACCTCAGAGATCATCGAGTCCAACCCCCCAATTTCACATTCTCTCTCTACTACTCTTATGACTCCCCCATCTTAATCATTCTCATCTTACTTGTAGTACTACATAACTGCAAAATTCATTTACCCTTTTCCCCCTCAAGGAATACAAAGAGCTATAAAAATGACTATGAAAAAGAAAACTACTAATGGTAGGAGGTTTTTGTGTTGTACAATGAATAAGTAGACTCAATTCTTTTATATACTGAACGATGATAACTCAAATGCTTTAATCTGTAACATATTCTATCTAAAACACATGCTAGGAAAAAAAGCGTACAAAAAACCAACATAGATACGGCTAAGCAAGCAAGCACTCTTGCAGTATGCAATGAGATGGTTGATTTGGGAGGCTAATGAATTAGTATAAACAATTTAAATCTAATTTAATTTAACAATGTAGAGCACTTATGCATTGCAAAGCAACAGATAGTCATTTGCTTCTTCATTAAACCAAAGATAATATTGCCGATTATCCTTCCATGAATTATTTTACTGAAGAAGATAGCAAACACATTTTATATTTAGTCATAAAAGTTCATGGCTAGTCCCCAGACAAGCAAATATAACGAATGAAGGACACCAGTGAATGTAACGCAGACCAGCTGTGGTTTAAGGCAGTGTGTTATTCAGTCAAAACAGATTCTCACATTTTAACACTTCGAGAACAAATGTTTATATAGAAAACTAATACAGAATTTTAAGTATGCCTTTCAATACTACAAAAGACATGGCATTCTTCTAAAGAAGCACAATTTACCATTCATCATCTTTTAAGATTTAAGTTTTGAGATTGTGATCAGTGAAAATACTGAAGAAGTTAAATCCAACTATTTTACAGAAATTTATGAACTTGCCTCAAAAGTGTTACCGGTGATATCAAATTCTGGTGGAACAAAGGCACCTTCTGGATCATCTTTGAAAGGAAAAGAAAACATCTTCGATTAGAAATTAGTAGTTGTACTTGTATTAAAAAAATACTAATTTGAGTTTGTACCATAAAACTTGTATTACTATTTGATACACAGGAAACAACAGCACTTTGGTTCACTCACACCTGATCTACAAAGAACTTGTTATCCATGTTTCCAGTACTGCAAGTAAAGTGTTACTTTCAAACTTTCTACCAGAAGATACTATACTTTTTCTACCATGAAACAAAATAGATAAAACACCCCCAAAGAGATTTATTTGACACGTCTAACCACTTCTGGCATGTCTTCAGACCTTTATACTTGGACCAAGTTATCATCTAAGCAGGTTTGAATCAGCTATGGCTTGTATTTGGTTAACAGGACATTTTCATTTGCTGCTTTCCACTGCAGACCTGGGTTCAAGCAGGAAAAGCAATGTGAAAAGCTAATTGCCTCCTCTTCCATGGGCCAGCTCAGAACCTTGACCTAGTGTTAATTATGGTAATATATGGAGGAAGCACATTCCTTATGTGGGTGCTGTCTAGCAGAGAACTGAGCTACTGCAGGAAGCACTGCAGACTGAAGAAGGAGGAAGAAAGGAACTTCCTAAAAGAAACAGATATTGCTGCTTCATACAAGCATACATGTAACATCACAGTGTGTTGATAATTCCTCAGCATGGAGAAAAAACAGCATGCTCACACACGTCTCACATTCAGAATAGTTTTAGCTCTAATATAACTTTGGTGTCTGTACTTCAGAAGTGAGATGCAAAACTCATATTGTGAAGACAGTAACCTCAGATGCATGGTATAAGACTTGTTTGACATGTTTACAAATGGCAGCTACCTTTGTTGCCTTCTTTCAAGGGAACAGTTTGAAGGCCGTACAGATGTACAGTTTTTAATAATCAGTAATGCTCTTTGTATCCCTTAACCATAGTGTTTAAAATAGAGATTTGTCTGATTTGAACAGACAAGAAGATATCAGAGCCCTTGGCAGAATATCCTACTGGATGTTTGTCACTTTCCTTAGCACAGAACCTGCACTCTGTAAAAGCAGAGGTGACAGGCTGTTCATTTTCTCTCACTGGCAAGGAACTCCAGAGGTCATCATTTTCTTCTGGAAAAATAAATGCATAAGTAACAGCTATGAGAAATCAAGAAAAGACAGCTTCCAGAAGGGCCTTATCTAGCAAACAGTATTTTAACAAAATAACAACAAGATTTGAGGAAAAGGGTAAGAGAAAGACTCAAGGACACAGTGGGGGGGGGGGGGAGACACATACACATTTTAAAAAATCATTTATAGGAAAAACACAATTTTAAGGAGAACTCAAGGAAAAAAAAAAAATCACTTCCTTAGAGACTAACATGACATCAGAGAACAAAATATTTGTACATCACCTGCATTATACAGGAATTCCCATAATCACACATCTTAAATACTTGAATAGGGCAAATTCCTAGATCAATTGTTTGCCAGCTATTCAATTAGACTAAAACTTTTATGAAGATATCGATTTTTCTTTCCCAGCTGCAAGCAAAAATATTAGATGAGAGGAGTCTCTAATCCACTGGATTTATCCCCTGCAACCAGTCTTTCATACGTATTCCCTTATGAATACAAAGCCAGCTTTTCTCCCCTTCCAAATGTTAAGTTAAGACAAGTTACTTAAAACAAAGGAAACCAATTCCATGTGAACAAGGACATGGGCATGCAGATACACTGACATACAACCTGTGTAGGAGATGGATAAGTTTTAAAGTAACTAGGATGAGTCTTCTAATCAAACTCATAGAAGTCTTTATTGATCAATCACAAACTGAACACACAGTTTCATGTAGATCTATAATCACCTATTCCTAAATAAGTCTTTTTTTTCTTTATTTTAATTCTAAGTCTTCAGAATAGACTAGGATGCTTTACTACAGCCTCTCACTATGAGTTTCCATAGTTTTAAAACAAATTGCCTGGAAACAGAAATACTTACCACTGAGTTGTTCCATGAAGCATACATTGCCATTGGTGTTAAAGGCAAGAGTGTCAGGAGTGATGCAGAGCGTCTGGAAGATTGCAGAATGGGCAATGCTCTTCAGAGAATGGCAACACTCCAGGCAAATTGCCCAAATATCTTGCTCAGTAAGACAGCTATCTCGCAGTGACAAAATATCAGCAAGGGACACATTCTCCTGCCAAGACATGAATTCATAAATTACTCCACATTTCATGACATTACTTTGGGTATCATAGATTACATTTGACACAAGTGACTACAAGTAATATCTCCAGCAAGTTCTGAGACTTTCCAGGACACTGATTAACACCCCAAGAAACATAAAATTCACTATGCTGCTTTTAACACAAGAAGTCTCCAAGAAGCACAGTTAACCTGAACAAAGATATCACAGTACGTTAACATCAAAAATAGACTTACTAGGGGAATTATGTAAGTTACATAAAAACAGCATCAAAGTTAAGGAAACAGACCATTCAGAGGTAAAAGCAGAGAAATGAAATTAAAACATTTTGTTTAACACATGCCTCCCTTAAACTCTCCCAGGTGGCTTTTGATAAACTCCTTTTAAATTCCCTTCACAGTGAAAATTTCCCTACCAGTGAAGAAGTACCCTCTAAACTGGCCTGCCTTACAAATGATGCTGTTATGAAGTTCAGTGGTGTAGATCATTTAATAAATCCTCAGAAGTCAAACACGCTGTAGGAAAAGTGTTCTTGGACATAAAAACCAAGCATTTCAGTTGTCCACTGTTCCCAACAGTGATCAAGACAATTCTGAGTTTCTAAGTTACTGTCCTAAAATATTAAATCACCTTCCCTTCACCCTGTGATTACAGAAAGGACATTAAGACTAAAGACCACACTTTCTGAATGATAGCAAGCATACCTTGAATTAAAGATGCAATCAAATACTACTTGACGTATAGAAAGAAAAGTATCTCAATATCAGCGAAACAGAATGCAAACTGAATTGTAGTTGTTTGAACTTTTAAGCACAGAAACTTGAAAAACAGAGCTATAACTGACTTTATGTACCTCATTATTGGAAAACATCAGGACTTCTATTATTATTTACTCACAGAGAAAGTTTGTTTACACATTTTTCACAGGATGAAGTACTTCATTCATAATATCCTTTAAACAAGGGCCAATCCTTAGTCCAAAATTTATTTTGTTTTTAGACTAAAGCAATAATAACTTAAGTTATGCTTAATAACTGAGAAAAAAACAAGTAGGAAATAAATCATGCTTACTGTTATTTGGTAACTGTAACTTTTATTTTCAATACTGTAGTTTTTACCAGCCTAACGACGTATTAATTCACTAATAGAAGTATTAGTGCAGTGTCATCGAGCACTCAGCCCTCACCCAGCTCAGTCCAACACACCACAGAAGAGCAAAAGCTGTTATAGCTCAGGTATATGAGAAAGACAATCTCATTTTCTCTGTGCTGTCCTCAACATCGTAGGTGTAATGCTGCCATTGGATTTTGAGGATGAATAAGAAAACTTAGCATGTTTTTATGGGGAACTCCTTTCAAGCATGAAAGGCAGCACAGAGGTTCCTAAATTTGAAAAACACAAATATATGAAAAGGAGCTGACCACAAAACACCAAGTTTTGAAGATGACCATGCTGATAGATGAAGACAGGTTTGGGAAAGAAAGACAGACCGCTTGTTCTAGCGCAGTGTAATTTTTTGATCAAAGCAATGAGCCAGTTATTTTAATTCTTTTAGGACCATAGAGCTAAACAACATTGTGACATGATGGCATTTATCAAAGCTGCAAAGAATATTTCATTAGATGCAAAATCATTGTGTCCATCATGTGCATATGGACACAAAAGGCTCAATTTACAGGCACTGTAAGAAATAAACATAATCTGTAAAGTTTAGGAGAACCTCCATATTAATTTGCAGTCACAACCAGGACTTGATAGAATTTCTTTTGAGTCAAGCTTGAGTTGAGTTTTTGACCTGATAGTAATCACCAGTAGCAACATCTATGCTTAAAGCTACAAAACCATCTTTGTACTGGGGTGCAAATGAAAGATGATGATCTCATGCCAGATAAATTTATCTTCTTTCCAGGGAAAGGGAAAGTTTTTTAAAAGAAAAGAAAAAGAAAGGAAAGGCCTAAGAATGCCGAATTCATATTCAGTAGCTTCTTTCAGCAATGGACAGACTGGTAAAGATAAACAACAAAGACAACAAACAACAACAGAACAGCTACACAGTAAACCTTTCCTTCCAAGGACACAAAGCTATTTACTTCATGGAAATGGTGCATTTCTCAAATGACCACACTGAACAATCTTAGCTACCAAAGTTGCTACTGCAGCACAGCAACACCCTTTCAGAGAACGAAGCATTGAAAATATTGAGACATACGTTTGTTTAGTTTCCCTAATCAAAGCTATGCAGAAACAAGCTTTCGTTGAGGAAAAATAAGCAAACAAATATTTTTCAGAACATAACTCAGCATCTTCTAGCAAGCTGAAGCTTCTGGCAAGCTGTAACTGCAATATTTTGGTCTACAGAAAATCTACAGAAAAACTTGCCACTGTTACAGATACCTTTCCTCACTTGTCTCATTATCAGGAAAAGATACTTGCAGAAGACATTATTGTTTACTAGCTATGAAAAGTTAATAGGTCAAACAACCATACTTCAATTCACCACCATTCAATTCTCAGTTTTCCCTTGTATTTTCTTCAAAAGTACAATGCAGTGCAGTAGCATATGCAAAAAAGCAGAGAGAAAACAAAGAGAAAACAAATTGGACACAGACAACTTCTTAATTTTAAATGAAATATTAAGGAGTTTCAGATGAAGGAAGTCCCAGCCAGGAAAGACATTTTAAATACACTGTCACCACCAGTATTTCCTACTCATCTGCCCAGGCACTTTTCTGCTTTGCACACTGAATGCTGTAAACCACGTACACCACAGTCTCCACTCAATGACTAAGCATCTAGGAGTATTTCAGGTGCCAGAAGGCTGTGAATGCTAAGTTCTGTTCTCAAGATAGTGTACACAAACCTCAAAACAATCTGTTCTAGAATCATGGAAAACATGGCAAACATCATTCATTAAATTAAACAGATCTGAAGAAAAACATTTTGTTGCCTGAGTAAGTCAGCTGAGTACTCTTTAAAGGAGTCCCTAAAAGAAAAAAGTTCTCTAATCACCAGGTGATAGGTGATTACTCTCTCAACAAGAATATTTGAAAACATTAACGTGTTTGTAAAAACTAAACAGAAGGGGCTGATGGGAATCCACAATCACAGTCTGCATCGAGAGAAATGGGTTCAGGTCTTCCTCACGCTGAAGAACGAACAGATCTTCTACTCTTCTTCCACTTCTAGCTTTTAAGTGAACTGGTAAAGAGGAGACCACTGCCTGCTTCCTTCTGTATTTGGTATGGACCAGTCTGAGAGGGCCTACACCGAGAGCTAAGATGAGGAAGAGTACCCATATGAGTGATAAACACAAACCCTAGGTCAAGATCAGAAGAGTTGGGTCAGGTTCTACCAGAAGCATGAAACTGCTGAGCCAGGAGTTGACTTATGGAGCTTGTGGGGAATTCTCATTTCAAACACCTCTACATCCTGATTCAGCCGGGGTTCTTGAAACACCAAAAGAGAGCTTTACAAGGTTCGGTTTGGGAAACAAGCTACTCATACATGGTTCACCAAACTTTCACTTCCAAGTTTAATCAACTTACCATTGTGTTACATTCAGGAACACTTCATGTGAAAGGATACAGAGAGTAAAGTGAGAGCAAACAAACAAACAAGTCCAAAACCAGCACCACATAAAGCTGACTGCAGAACCAGCTACAGGTAATTCAGTACAATAAAGAAACAGATGTAATAGCTTTTTACACATTTTTTATTCCCTCCTGACAACAGTGTTTTTACATAGGGCAGTAAGAAATGGCTGTACAAGGACCAAGCTGGTGCTATACTCCTACCCTTTTAAGAAATAACCCTTGACTGATTACTACAAAGAAACACACTTCATAACTGCTGTTAGTGCACAGCTGCACCAGGAGCCAGAAACGAAACGCCCCATCCTCGAGCACCATGACTTTGCTGTTGCACGGAGCAGGCGGAGGGGATGGGCCAAGCCCAACTTGGGAGCTGAGACAACGGGGCAGAAGGGAGCGAAGGAGCCCCGGGCTCGCGCCAGAGCAGAACGGCTGTGTCACCGCGGCCTGGCCGCTGCCGGCGTGCTGAGCTGCCCCGGGGCTCCGCTGGGGCTGCCCGCCGTGCCGCAGCGCGGGCAGCGGCCGGGGCTACCGGGGCCCGAGGCCGCCTCACCT
>JAOWBP010003659.1:19785059-19811268 GCA_028571105.1 Tragopan temminckii
TGTTTGTTAGTGGAGCTCAAAACAGTGTTTAATGAGCCAAGAAGATAGGTAAACTGCTGACTTCAGCTCTAAGTCTATAGTAGCTACAATGAATACGTGTCTGAAACATTTGTCATTAATTAGGCATCGTCACTTACCTCTTGGATGAGGCCAGTGCCATCCTGAGCATCATAAAATCCATGAACTGCAGTATATGCCTCCAGAATTTGATAATCCAAATGAATCAACTGGACAAAACTCTCTTTCAACCTGTTAGAGCTATTGATTCATTTGGATCTATAGCTTGTTATTAAATTTTCATTCTCAATAAAGACAGTTGATTTATATTAAGAAAAAAATAAGAGGAAAGATTGTGCACAGCACATGAATATCCTATTAGGGAACTCACAGCACACACGAAGAAGCAGAATAGATTACAAGGTCATGTTAATGCTTCTATCCAGTATAGTTTAGAATTCCACTGATTTCGTGGAAGTTATGGTCTCTGTCTCAGTGTCTCCATTGGCAGGAAAAAATAAGGTGCTCACATATCAGAGGCAATGCATCCCAATTTAAATCTGCCTTTCCTAATTCTGCCCCTTCCTTAGCATTCCTTAATACTGCATGGAACAAGGGCTTCCTATCATGCCTTCTCTCTGAATACTCCTTTAAGGCCTGTTCCAGTTAAGAACTGAAAATACAAGATCAGATTTACCGAATGCCTCCAGTGGTTCTATTGCACCTGGTGGTGCATTCTAGGTTTATCAGACATGAGTATTTGTCTAGGTGGCACAGGGCCAGTACAATGCTGCTTTCTATCCCTACCTTGTGCAAAAGGCCATTTGACAAGACCAAGGATTCAGGTTCCAGATACATCCCCCTAAAGCCAAAACCTCCTCAGGAAGGATCCCAAATTACTAGCCTTTTTTTTTGTGTGTGTACATATGTGAAGGAAAAGCTTCATGTTCCATGTAAGCACAACAGGAACATCTAAGCCATCAAATATTCAAATGGCAAACAGACTATGGCAGAGGCAATAATTTACTGTACCCCAGTAAAGCTGGCTGTAGTAGTGACTCCTTGGGTATGCAATCTTATTCTGGCGAATCAGAGTGGCAAAGATTCTGTCCTAGTCTTAAGGCAGAACAAAGTAGAGCTTAGTAGCAATCTGGTGTGCCAATTCCTGTTGGCCATGCCAGACGTACCTCAGCTGTAGCCGACAACCTGGCACTGAGGCTCAATTAATCAAGAGAGGTTATATAATAAGCGCAGAATTTCAGCCAGAAAAATTCCAACATATCTTCACACAAAACCCTCATTGTCCAGTCAGGTCACTTCTGTTCTGCACCAGCTGCTTTTGTGAACAATTTTTCAGCTTATCCTCAAACAGTGTCTGTCCTTGATCATTTAATCAGTATTTAAAGCTGTGTCTGTGATGTTATTGATCCCACTAGTGCTTCCAGCATGTGTTTTGATGGAAAATCCAGCACAGAGGAAAAGTGCAGTACATTTTCTCAGCATTCACAAGAAAAAAAATGAATTTTTCTCCTTTTGTGTTTTACTGTTTGTTGTATAATAGCAATAATCTCTGTTGCTTTCATATACTTGCAATAAATGGCTTTTGAGATCAATGAAATGTCTGAGCTTCACTTTGGCTATTAATCACTCTTAGTAGCCATTTATTGCTTCATATATTACAAACAACAGAAGTTATTCCTTAAACCTCACCAGATAGCTGAGGACTGCAAATTTCAAACTTAACTCTGAGAGACAGATTCCCTGATGGCAATACCCATGTTGTCCCTTATAACAGTAAGTAATAATAACAGCACTGTGCCTTCCACCTTCAGATTTCAAAGCCCAATATAAAATTCATTAAAGAAAAATGAACTTTTCTTCTATGGGAGGAGGAGGGGAGGGGTGAGGATATGGATAAGAAATATCTGTGAACATCCCCTCTCATCTTATTTCTTCCTTTCTGGGAAAGCAGTATAAAGAACCTGATGGATAATAGTTGTCCTTGTTGCCATCCTAGTGGCAAAAGACAGAATCATATTCTTCTGCCAAGTATACTCTAGGTTTATCCACTCTACTCTCCCATATTACATTATCTTTAATCTTGTTTATTATTTAAAATAATAAACAATTATTTAATAATTATCTGGATTAGCCACCCAAATTCTGAGTTTTAGTGTTTTCTACAATTTAAAAATGATCTTTCCTGCTGAGTCTATTTCTGCACATAGAATAGGTCTATACTATTAGTGACAGCTATTTTGTGTTATTGCAGCACATGATTGCAATGGACACTGTCCAAAAAGAAGAGTTGAAAAAGCCTGCATTCAAACTTCTCTGGTTTTCAAAAAAAAGCATGTTACATTTCCATTAGGTTTACATAAGACACCGTACTCTCCTTCCAAGTACCTGTGCCTTACCAGCATCTTCTTATTCCATGGATTATGTCCCTTTGAATTTTAGAAACTACATTTTAATAATGGAAGAATAGATAATTTGCTCTTTGTAGCTTGAAAGAAGAGGAGGAGAACTGGTTTCTGCTCCTTATGCACCACTGACTGAATTGTTTCCACATTTCCAGTTTAATCTAAGTTAAATTTGTGTAGCTTCAGAGGATGATGGAAGAGATACTGAACTGAAATTGAGACAGCTCTTATAACAATGCTCTTGGAAGTTTCAGAAAGTATTACTGCTCTGTCCCTCTCCACCCCTTATTTTCCTGCCTTACATAGGCCTGAACAGCAAATCTTATCAACTTTTCTCAGAACTGAAGAATAGAACATCCACATAACTAATGAATGCATATTAATCAAGTATTAATTTGTATTCTAACTACCAGAAGAGGTAGCATAAATAACAGAATTGATGTAGTGAGTCAAACCAGAGATTCAGTTGGTTTAGTATGCTCTCTCTGTGCCTGGCCAACGATGGATGTTTAAATAAGAATATAAGAACACAGGACATACAGAACGATCCTTTCCCACTTATAGAAATCCGCAGCTTACTGCAATTACAAAAAGACCTTTGTTGTCTAGCAAACTGAGAAGAGCAGTCTGGAAAGATGATTCTCCAAATGACTCCTCTTTGGATTGCCTTGTGCCCTTAAGCAATTCTGAAAGGTTGTGACTCAGTTAACAAGCTGGTATGAAAATATCCATCAGGCTTTGCAAGTCCGTAAGGACTGGATTCCTTTATATAGCCATGTATCACTGCAGCATAGCTTATGACACAATAGCCATAAAATCTGCTACCAGCAATAAGGGTAAAACATGCCATAAAAAGTAGCTTAGAGATGCTTTCACATCTTGAAAACCAAATAGACAAATGAGGTTGAAAATTTATTATCCAGGAAACATCGTGTAGCATAGAAAAGGCAAAGACAAGTTAGAATTATGTGGCTGAACTAAAGTCACTTTTCTTTATGCTCTAATAAAAAATAACAAAAGAGCTAATGAGCAACATAGCTGCAGAGAACAGCATGAACACCTTTCAAATGAATGCTTAATGAAAATTAGTAATAGCAATCTTGCAACATCAAAACAGACAAGGAAACTAGCTTTGTATTGAAACAAAGGTTTTCCTAAGATCTGATCCATCCAAAATTATCTACAGTATCTAATGGGAACATGCTATATATTCTTTCTTCTTCAGAAAGTGATAAGATTGATGAGTTTTTCTTTATTTGCAAATAGGTTTCAGAATCCCCTAAGGTATTCATGGTTATGATTTGGAGACATTATTTATGATGTTATGCTAAAGATGCAATTCTGAATCTACCATTAAGCTCTTGTTTTACACTAGTCAGCCATCATACTTTTACATCAGTTTTACATAATTACATCAAACACTTTTTTTCAAAATCTATAAAATAAAAGTATAATTCAGCAGAAAAACTATACCTCATGTTACGTCTCCTCATTTCTATTTGTTCTTCTAATAGCATAATAAGAGGAAAAATAAAGAAAACCAATTTACTCAGTGAATTGTACATACAAGTGGAATACCATGCATGAGTTTCCTTGCCATATTCCACCAAATTGCACATTATCCATCAATAACATTATGCACTCATGTGAAATATTAAATAATAGGTTGGCTGCTTTCCATGAATTCCATTACATTTTTCTTTCATACTTAAAAAAAAAACCCCACAAACTTGCACAACTTTATTGAGTAAAAAGGTCAATTAGAAAATATAAAACAGTCCAATCATATTCTTCACTATGTCAAATATAGCAGAGATTTTAGACATCTTACATAATGGAGTTATTTCTTGCTTCATTTGATAGTCTGTCCTCTTCTGTATCGTTTGCTACTTGATATGGTGATAAATTTTCCTCTAAAAACCTCCAAGCATATTTCAGGTCACAAAAATGTATATTGCTCTTAATAAAACTATATCTAGTTCAAAAATTGCTACTTAACCCTTTAAAACATGAGGAGATATTTCCTCTTATTGTTTAGAGTGTTACGACCAAAGATTGTATTTTCCACTGCATTCAGTTTTGCTCAGAAAATGTAACAGTGCTCAAAATTTGATTTTTGAAAATCTTTTGCCATACTTTTCAAAACACTGCTTGATCAGCATCAAGGAAATGTCTTCTTACTGAAATCTAAGCATTAATGTGTAAGGCAATATTTTCATCACATAGGCTTGTATGTATAGAAAACCTGACTAGAACAGGCGGTTTGTTTTGTTTTCAAAAATTGTTTTTTTCTAAAATACCTGTTTGCCAAAACAGTAACTTCTCAGAGCAGGAATAACGTGGCAGAGGGAATGCATTCCACTTTATTTTGTTACAGAAAAATCTCGGCAAAAATTGGAGAAGAAAACCTCTCTTTGCCCCAGTCTTTTAAGAGCAGCACGACAGCTAGTAAATAGCATGACTGTGATCAGAACCATTTGTGATACGTGATCTGCTTCCATCCACACTAAATCATTGAGTTGTCATATTGTACTGCAAGCTCATTCATAACACATACTTCCTAGAATATTCTTTCCCAGGTCAGTGGACTTATATTGCTTTCACTGTCTATTAGGTGTTAGGGAACTCCACCTACAAATCCTTCCTCTAAGTATAATTTATTTATAATTTGCCTTATGAAAGAGAAACAGCAGCAGGGCAAGTTAAAGAGAAGGATACTCCATTCTTACAGCTCTCAAGAAACTGGTCCAGACCATGAGTAAACAAACTCAGAAAAGAAATTCTGTCGTATTCATACTGGGACTTTCAAATTCTGAAAGTTAAAAAAACAAATAATCAAAAGAATGCTCCAACATAACATCATCAGAACTGGAGAAAATCTGAGAGAGACAACAAAGACATGACATTTCCTGCTAACTGTGTAAGCTCAGTCTGGTTGTCAGCTGTTTGATGGTGAAGTCAATTACTAACAATGGACCATCAGTAATATGCTTAAAAAAATAAAAAGCCTTGATTAATTCAAGAATTTATTTCATCCTCTCAAACCTATCTTCTAAAAGTTACGAATTTATCTAGAGTAGCAATAGACATAGGAAAGCTAGAGTAAGTTTGACAAAGAGGACGCTTCTCTAATACTTCTCTCTGTCCCAGTTTGCATAAAAGGGATTAAGAATGCCTGCTCGTTGTTCCTGCAGTACTCTGAGAGGGACTAAAGCCAAATAAATGCCACATTTCATTTTGAATAAAGAAGTTTGAAAAGTAACTCATGTTTTATTGTGCATCAGTGAACCATCATGTGATGTACTCTGTACAGGTCTGGGGAAGGAAACAACGATATGGGGCAGGAGAAATGCTCCATGGCTGAGTTAGGTTATAAAGTGCCATACTGTATATTGTACTTCTCAATACCACAGGCAGTAGCCAACACTATTTAAAACACTGCTTTCATTAACATCTAAATTCATTGTAATGGCTCTTGTTTTCTGTCCTCATGGCTTGTGTAATCATAGTAAGTTCAGTGAATCTAAGCTGAGTTAGTCACGGTAAAGCCAAGGCTACCAGCCTCCCCAGATGTCCAGCACCTGAAGTCAGAACTGAACTTCTTCACACTGTTCATGTGCTTTAAAGAGTGAAATGTCTTTAGTTTCAACTTAAGAACACTATGAACAGTATGTAACTGTCCCCTTTATCCTTATGAAAGAAACAAAACTCAGCAACAATATCAATAGCTGTCACAGGCTTATGCAATGGACCAATCCTCCATTCAAGGCATCTATTTTTGTCAGCCGATTTAGTTATTAAAATAGATCATATTCCCACTAATAGGGAAAATGTTACCTTTAGATGAGGATTTATCGCTGTTCAAGGGCTGGAGCTCTCCCACTCCAGTCTGCCTTCCTGCGGGGCAACTCAGAGCAGGCGCACTGCGTCGGTTCGTGCAGCAGAGGACACTATTTCACACATCATCACCAGCCGGGCAGTGCGGGGCGGGAAGAGCCCCGCTGCCATCAAGCCCTGCCTGTTTTCCACATACAAAAGAGAGGTTACATTAAATTGGAGGTGAAAGGCCATGCACGCCAAAATGAAATATTATCAAGACATAATTAGGTAATACCAGAAAATGCAATAATAAAGGATGGGATTTGTGTTGACAATGTGCGGATTGCTTGACCAGCTTAGTGCTGTGCATCAACATCCTGAAACTTCCTCGTTCTCCCTTTACCTCCCCATCCCCGCTGAAACCCGAGACAAAAAGCGAACTGCCGCCCTCTGCTCATCAAATCTGCAGCCATCTCTGCGCTCCGAGCACAAAATGCATGGCTGTACTCTGAATTTCCTGGAACTGAATCGGGTGATTCTGAGTACAAGCATGACACAGATGCATGAAAATCCAGGGAAAAATGCATTTATAAAGGCTGTTAAATGATTTATGCCATGCTAGTTGTTTCAATGCTTAACTTAGCACATCAAGGGAACTATTTAATTAAGTTTATTTTGAAAGATCCCAGCTATTAGCGTGTTATAAAAGGATTAGGAAATATAATCATATTCTCAGTTGAGGCTTTAATATAACCACATAATGTTGAACTGCCTGCCTCCAAGTAGGAAGCTCATGAGTACGTTCATTGTTGTCTCTGCAAAAAAAAAATCATAAAAGTATAAAAGTTCCGGGAAAATCAGAAATTAAATTTTTAACAAGTTTTTACACGCTGACCCACTTTTCAATCAGTCACTCATTATGCACAGCTTTCATATAAATTTGATTATCCAACTGATGAATTCGATCAACTGCCTTATATCTTTGGTGCTGTTGTGCATAGTTAATAAGAACAGCCAGAAAGTCACATCTTCTGGAACAGGGAAGTAATTAAAAACAACAGAACGCAAAGTTTGGGATTATTTCCTTCCCATTCCAAGCTGCTTTCTGGCAACAACAAATGTCTGACTCCTCAATTTTCTTTAAAGTAATGCAACATGAGCATTTTCTTGGACTCTTCTGTGCTTAGTTTTTGCTTGTCTTCATATTTGGCTGTGTCGACTCACAAAGATTCTGCTCAGCCAAAACAGTGAGCAGATCTGTTATTTGCAGGTCTCTCTCATCAAAACTTTTCACGAAATACCATGAAACTGCTTGCACTGCTTTTTTGTGTGAAAACCAAAAGCATCTATCAATGCACTGTGGTGGAATGAATGGTACAAATGCACCAAGAAAGAAGGTTGTCCAGTTGCACGGATACCAGCTTAACTACAACATCATTAAGTACTTCACCATTAATTATGTTATTAAACTCAAATTAGAGTGAAAGAACAAAATGATTCCATTTGAATATATTCCTCATTATCCTTTACTTTAAGTTCAATCACTTTATATTATGCATGCACTGGTTGTCCACAAATATGTGTATGACCACTCATCAGGTATGAAAAGTTCTAAATTATCCATTCATACTCATAAGTACTTTGTGATAAGGATTTAAATAAACCAGGTTATATATGCCAACTGCCAGCTCAGTTCTATTAAAAAATATAAAGACACTTGTCAATTTCTGATCTAGTTGAGTGTGAGCATGTCACAGACATGGCTATTTCAGCCCTTGGGAAAGATTCAAGTGCCAAAATCACTCAGGGAAGGTGCAATTTTCACCAGAGGCGTTTTGTTACATTAATTCAAAGGTCTATCAGCAGATTCGTGGAGAACTGTAGCTATCAAGGCATAATCCATCTTTGATAACTAATAAAATTTCTATTTAATTAATGTAACTCCTATTTACTTCAAGGATCATCTTGATAAGATCCAAAAATCAGAAATGAATAGGCCCTTATTTAGGGAACCTAAGGCATATCACAGAGAGAAGAGTTATACACTGAGTCTACTAAGACATAAATTATGTCTCTGTAGAGAAAAATGGGATACAAGTCTCTAGCAGTGAGGGGGATGTAGGAGGAGCACACATTAACTGTACTGTGAAAAATCTGAAGTCGTCTCTTTGAAAAACAAAATATTTAGGCAAGAAAAATCTTTCCATGAGATAGCAATCACGGAAATAACTTATTCAGGTCTTTAAGTATCTCACAGAACTCACAGGTACTATTTTTGAGTTCCTACAATTTGGGATGCTATTTCTTGCTTTTGAAAAGTTTATGCCTCACAGAAATAAGAAAACTCGCATCTCTTCTTTTACAGAAGGCACAGCTGTGTGTTTCACAGCAAAATGAATTAAGGACACAAGAGAAGCTTCTTTCCTTTTGTCTTGCAATGTGCCAGGCATACCCCAGGCATATAACAAATAATAAATAAAATAACAGGGTAAGAATGTTTGTGATGAGAATACTATTACCATACTCTGGGGTCTCTGTCATGCTCTTTCATTTCACTCTTGGCAGCCCACTTGCCAGTTCACATCACAGTTTGAGAAAGATCTGCTAGGATATCAGCTACACATGAGAACAAGAAACTCAGTGTATGCACATGTATATTTATATAGACATACATACTCACTCACACGAACACATATATATTATTAAGCTGCTTACTCCATGGGTACAACTCAATAAGACCTTTGAATATAGCTTCTGGCCAGTATAGAAACAGAGTGCAAATAACAATGTTCCTTTTCAACATATTCTTAACCTGTCTCCTGGAAAAATGGTTGATTTAAGGAAGGCAAAATACATATCTAGGTTCTTCTGCCCTTTCTCTGCTCTAATCCTTTGCATATATATGAGTATACTGTACAAGTCGATAGGAAACTCTACCGAGGACATTTGTTTCTAATGACTATTATGTAGGCCTTAGTGGTTTGTTATACACAGAATGATGAATGTAAATTATATGATAAATCCTAGCACTCCTCCTAACATGGCATCAATAGAGTTAAACAGCCTAAAGTGCTGTGATTGCTCCACCTTTATATTTCATCTGACAGTTCTCTTTCTCTCTCTGGATTGTCATGTAGCCCTTTTGCTTTGTCTGTTCACATTATACAGTAGCTCCTCTGGTGTCACTTTCAATTTTTTCCATACAAATGCATTCTCTGTGATACTTTCAAATTTGTTCACAGGAGACTTCCTCAGGCTCACTGTTCAGCACTTACCTTTATGCATAAATAAATAATATTAATAATATAGATTAATAAATAAAATGCCATCCCAAAATAGTAAGAGCATTTACAAAAGTTAGTTTTCACAATACATATCTTAATAGACTGCAAACATAAAATTTCCACTGTATAGGACTTCCAAATTCTTCCACAGCTTCATTGGTTTCAGTGTTTACATTGGCAAGTAGAGGAATTTACAACATAAGCTTATGGTGACAAAGGCTTTGATAAGGAAATAGATCTAGATTTGCAAGAAAAGACTGTACCTGTCCTTACGCATGGGCGTTGGAAGAAACCACTATTGCATGTGGCCTCTAGTACTACAGGGCATAATATTGCAGGGATAAGGACTTGATGCATGTTTTAATATTGAAGGATCATTGGTATATAATATTTGGTATGAGAATATTCAGGTTTTGCCACTGAGAAAATAACTTCTCCTTGAATAACTCTTTAGTGCCCCTCCTCTTTCCCCAGATGACATTGGATGTGATTTGAGCTGACACCCACACTTGTGTGTTTGAATAGCTCTATTCAGTGTGAGGTTACAGTTTACATGTCAACTTCCCAGACCTAAAAAGCACAAAACTCTTGATTATGTTTGTCAGCCCATCCTGAGTTTTTAGTTCATTATGAGATTTATTGAAAAAGAAACACTGAGTACTGGATTTTCCAGTTTACTATCTGTTCTAAAACATTTATTTAAAGTTACCGAATAACACAAATACCCCCCTTACCTCCTAGGGATTTGTACCTCTATATCAGTAAGAGCTTATAACACAGAGAAGTCTATTCCAAGAACTTAGCAACTTGTTAACAGGCAGTTTTAGTTTCTTTGATTTTAAAATATATAAATTCAATATAAACAAAAACATATGAGAAGAATGATATGATCTATACATTTTCCACTGAAAATTTAAACATTTAAAATGAATGAATTCTGAAAAGAACAGCTTTGAGTGTTATTGACTGAAAAAGCAGATGGTGCAAGGCTACATTAGTGTCACAGAGCATTACCTTCATGCTTAGGAGGAGAGCTGGCATCTCAGTGATGCACTGCTTTTTTCATTGCTTTCTAGGTGGTTCAAGTCATAAAACAAACAAAAAAAATACCCTGTTTCTTACTGAAGTTATGTACTGAAGAAATTAATGCACCTCTGATTTACTTTTTGCATACAGATTGCTTCTCTGGGGGAAAATTCAGCTTAAGGCTGATAAGGCATATAAGTCTCACCTAAAACCTTAAAACAGAGAGCAAGTATGACTTAAATTATGCATGAACCTTTAGCTAGCCTTTGTGGAAGGATAAACTTTAACCGGGTCTCTTTAGCCTTGAAGGATTAGCCTTAACCTGTTTTCAGTTGTAAGGGAGATGAAGATCCAGCAGACAAAGACACCTGTCATTTTCAACTCTCTCTTTCCGGAGGCTCAAGTCCTTTTCCAGCCATGTAAAGCATGCTTATAAAAATAAATTCTGAGTTTTTGAAAATAATACGCACAGTTATTCCAATCCTATTGTAACAAAATACAGAAATCCATGCCAGCCCAGAGTGATGCCCATGAGGGGTCACAGAGCATTCCCCAAACCCAGCGTATAGCAGCCAGAGTGATAAGAGCCAGCCAGCTTCTCTCTTGCCCAGGCAAGTCTGTTTACTAGAAAAATCAAACACATGAACAGACCAGTAAAGGGGACTAGCAGCTGAAGTCCTTTGGTTTAATCAGCCCAGAGCAGAAGAGGCTGAGGAGAGGCGTCATGGCAGCTTACAGTTCCTCACAGGCAGTGGAGGTGCAGTGCTGAGCTCTGCTCTCTGGTGACAGCGACAGGGCATGAGGGAATGGCATGGAGCTGCAGCTTGGGTGGGTCAGGTTGGGTTCTGCACTAGAGGACAGTAGGCATGGAACAGGCTGCCCAGGGCAGTGGTCATGGCACTGAGCTGCCAGAGTTCAAGGAGCATTTGGACAGTGTTCTCAAAGAGTTTGCTTTTGGGTGGTGCTGTGTGGAGCTGTGAGTTGGACACAATGATCCTTGTGGGTTGCTTGCAACTTGGGATAT
Organism: Tragopan temminckii; assembly: GCA_028571105.1. Classification (NCBI taxonomy): domain Eukaryota; kingdom Metazoa; phylum Chordata; class Aves; order Galliformes; family Phasianidae; genus Tragopan; species Tragopan temminckii. The sequence goes on from JAOWBP010003659.1 coordinate 19,796,633, forward strand.
TCTATGATGCTATTCATCACAGAAAAGTACTTCATAAAAATAAAATTATTTTTATGAACTACATTGTTTTCAACTCACATAGTACAAAATGTTTTGACAGAAAGACTGTGGGAATACTAAATATGTACCATTTTCTAGCTGTACCAGAGGTCACCCTTGCTTCTTATACCGTTGCCCATCTTCTGAAGCAGACAGGAATAGACAAACCTGTTCTGGCCTCCCTGCGTGAGTGTGACAAACAGGAAGCATTCCCATTCCACCATTTTCATCTCCATTAATTTTCACCTCCTTTAAAAGAGACTCCTCTGGCCAAAGCTCTGCACTCAGTCTATGTAGGCATCCTCTGGGATTTTCTGTTCAGCCAGACAGTGAACGTGTGTCTGGATGACACCTCATGGGGAACAGCTGCACTTCAGCAGGAAGAAGGGGCGGGACAACCTCACAAGTCTTCAGTTGGTCTAACTGCTGCTGCCTCGTCAAGGTTAAAATAATTAATACTAAGCTGCCACCTGGGGCTGGGCCTTGTTCCAAGCACACACATCAACTTATTGTGTCATTTTACCCCTGTATCTTTGTACTAGCTATGCTGCAGAGAGTGCCGGAACTTGCCCTGGCTAGCTCTGCATTTATCACAGCTTTCAGAAACGAAGAAAACCTATGAGCATGACCATGGCAGCACAGCTGCCTCTGGAACTGGGATGTACTTAGCCCATGAAGCCCCTAATTGTAACCCAAAGATAAACAGCTGAGCTGTCTCACAAAAGAGTGAATGCTCTGGAAACTGTCTGGCACCATTTACCTTTCTGTGCTAATTATGGAGAGTGGTGAGGTACTGGAACAAGCTGCCCAGGGAGGTGGTGGAGTCACCATCCCTGGAGATGTTCAAGAGCTGTGGAGACGTGGCACGGAGAGACATGGTTAGTGGGCATGGTGGGGATGGGTTGATGGTTGGACTTGGTGATCTTTGTGCTCTTTTCAAACCTTAATGATTCAGTGATGGCAGAGCATCACTTGAGTCCTGTATGTCCTTCATACCCATCTTCCGCATCATAGCTGCGGAAACGCTTAGAAACATTAGGGAGGAGAATTTTAATTTGGAGCATTATTTTAAAAGATTATTGATTTGATGATTTGAGGAAAACAAATAAGAAAACGTAAAACTGAAATTAGCCACCAGAGAGAGCTCAACTGGTTCTAAATGGTCAGTGGCTTCATTTACTTTGGTAAAAGTACTGAATGACTATGGATGTTTACGGACTCCAAAGTTGCTGGTGTCTAAATGTTAATACATAATTTAGAAGATGATGGCTGAGAAAATTTATTTGCTTGCCTTTTAGGATTTAAATTGATAACAGGAAAAAATCAGATGAGAAAGCGCTCCTATAATAACTAGTGAGTACAACACGATTCGGACTTGATGCACAGAGTCCACGTGACAACAGAGGACTGTGTCCATGCATATGCATAAACGCATTATGGGCAGTCACAGTGAGTACATTTGGATGCTGTTCTCACTATTGTTCTAATGAATGGAATCAAAACAACCCTCTTCGAAGCTGCAAACATACATGCTTTGAATAATCCATTCAACTCTCTAGTCATACTTTCAGATGAGTTTTGGAGGCCGAACACATACTAAAGAGAACATCCTATTTAATACTGAAATGAGAAAAGACAAAATTAGGTCCCAGATATACATTTCTGATGGATCCACTTATGATTTTGAAGTTCTCAGTAATTGGTAAAGGACTAAAGATATGGGAAAATGTCTCTTGAACAGACAATACTTAAGAGTGTATCTAACATAAAACTTTTATATATTTGAAAAGAATTGTGCTTTAACAAATGCTACTATTTTTACTATTACCATTTTCATTTAATCCTCAAATTAGTCTAACAATCTGAGGAGGGATAAGAAACAATATTTTTCCCTTTCTCTGTCATCAGTATTACTAAGCTAAAGGTACCTTTTGCTTTCTTTGGTCTTTCTGGGTTTATGCGGCCTTATCTCACCTTCTGCACAGGGTAAACTTGTGCAGGCTAAGGAGCACGATGATGACCAGCAAGTGCTAGCAGGCATTAACCCCCCAGTACAGCACTTGCATAAGGGTAGAATTCACCTCATCTACTTCAGCATTCTGAAAGTCAGGCATATGGTACAACCATCTTGTTTAGGCTGCTTTTATATAGTCAGTAGAGAGAAAAAGGCTCTCAGAGGTGATTTCAATTGTCCATCTTAGGAAGGGATGACTTACTGATTGTAAGTGCCTGTCTTTTTCCTAAAAGGTCAGCTCTGTAGGTCACAAGCTTAGTTTAAATACCTTATACTTAAGTTGCTATAATTAGAGCATTTAAAGAATTAATATCTACTAACTTCATAAAATACATGCTTTCTCTACTAAAGAACAGGTTTTTTCAGTGAAAGTACGTGCTGCAGGTTTCAGCTGATGCTGAAATGAAGGTCAGCACTGCACTCTGCCTGCCTAGTATAAGTCCAAGCTCATGTGCAAGGGGATTTTGGGGTTCAGAACATTTGCACATATGGCACCCTGACCGCTTCTATATTGGTCGGATCAGGAGGTAAGACTGTGCCACAAGGAAGTCCCATCTTGTACATCAAAAAATAAAATAAAATTCATCTTGAGTTTTTATAAATGTAATGTTTCTTTTCTTGAAATGACAACTCAGACAAATAGAAATGTGCTGGTTACTTGAGCAGAAATTAAATGAAAGAGTAAGAAGTGGCAGGTTTCCTTTTCTGTGTGGGTTAATGGGACCCCATAGGACAGCAAGAAGGTGATTTTAACTGTTCTGATTAGCTTGACCTAGAAGCCACTTCAAGGTTCATACACAGAAAATGTAATTTAAAATGATTGAATTGATAATCAAATGCAGGCAGTTAACAGTAGACATTCTTAAACACCCTCTTCACAGCATCGTTTCAACCCTGTGTCAGCTTTTATTGACTGGAATGTCCTGGGCTGTGAACAACTCCCACCAGCAATCTTGTTGTTCACACACAGGATACTTTTTCAGCACTTTTAAGTGATGCCTTTAAATGGACTGGATATAAATTCAGGACATTGTATCACCCTTTCTTATCCTTCCCGCCTGATCAACTAAGCTTTCTCTCTCTGGGGGAGCCTATTGCTTTGCTCTCTGGTGAAATCTGACTGGAAAGGATTTTGCCGAAAGCCTTCACTGCATGGGAGAGCACTGCTGGACAACTGTTTCACGGAAGCTGTCCTAGAAACCTGCTGGGAATTTTCTTGTTATAGATGAGCACAGTCCACACTAGATTTTTTTCCTACTGCTAGCTAGCTACTTTTGCTGGTATAACTTCATAGCTGGTGGGGAATCTGACATTTTAATCAGGGTCTTCTCATTATAGTCTAAAAGCAAACGAAAAAAAAATCAACAAAAAGAAAACCACAAACAGATATATTTTACCAAAACAGACTTCCTCCTGTTGAACACTACGGACTCAGAGAAGTAAGACTTTTCAAATGTTGGAGGAAAGGTTTGAAACAGATTTCTATGAACAGCAGTTTGAAGTGAAGCTTGAACTGCAGGTTCTGCTATAAAGAAAGCCAGAGGCTGGACAAATGAGAGGAAGATGCAAGACATATACATAAGGGATTTTGTACTTGCGAAGAACTTGTTAGAACTTTATATGATAGAAAAATATTTGGGTGGGGGATATAAAATAGGAACAGCAGTCAGCTCTATTTTTTCGTTAGTATGTAGCCTGAAGTCTTTTCTAAGACAGAAAAAAAAGAAAAATCACAGAACATCTCCTTAATGTGGTCATTGTCCTATTACAAATTAGTGAAGATCATCAAATCATTCATTCTACTGAAGGCCATTTTCCAGCTCTCATTTGCACAATGTTCAATCCAGTTAAAGCTGGGTCAAAATAAAGTGAGTAACTAATGGACTGAAACACTGCATTTTTTATAGGAAAGTTCCTGAACTTGAAAATACAATATCTCAGATACAAGATCAAGTATAGCATTTTACTGAGAAGGACTTCAAAAATAGATTATGATGTATCCATGCCTGATTTCTTCTGGGAGAAAAAAAATGGTAGGAAGGGATTATATGGATAAGGTGCAACAAAGACCAAGTTATGACTTCACAAAAAAATAATAGCTTCTTTTTCTTCTGACTATCATAACAATAGTGATAAAAGATACTATCCAAGTTATATTTCAATTTGAAAGCAACAAAAAACAACCTGTAATCTATGCCAATTTTAAAACTATATGGGCTCTAGCACACACTGGTATTTGCCCATACAGTGCCAAGCTTACCAACAGGTAACTGGTGATATTTGTGCACATTTGAACTTAAGATTCACTCGTGTTAGATGTTCTACTCTTACAATCGCAAATCAGGCACAGTCTCTTATTTCTGTTTGACATTATCCTGACAGCGCTCTTTTGAGCTTCAGGCTAGTAATATTGGTATCGCAAGTGAGGGATCATAATTCTGCAGGGGTCCCAGGACATGTTTAGCGGACATCAACATGCTCAGCTACAGGCAGACATTAGGTTGCTCTGCCAAGCCGGTGGGAGGCAAATGAAATCTCTCTAGACAAGCCAGCAATTTGCTTTGCCTGAGGTTACAGACTGTGCAGAGCGCTCTATGGACATATGCAGACTGGACACATGCATGAGCATGTAATTTCTCATTTCAAAACCGTTGCTCAACTTAAACAGCTTTCATAAAAAAAAATAAAAAATCTGTGCTATTTGCCTTAATATTGCCTTGAAAACCAAAACTGACCCTAGAAATACATGAGAACTAGTGAGTAGAAGTATGAATGTGTTTTTGATCCAGAATCAACAGTGTTGAACCAATACTGACTACCGTGCACTCTTGGTACCCTATGTAAAAGAACACACTAAGAAAACGGCAAAACCAAAATCACAATGATGGCAATTCTTGAGGAAATACCAAATAACTTTGCAAAATAAATTTGCTTATCTTATACAAAAGTATATTAATAATCAAATTAACTTTAAATTTATTTTTCTCTACAGAAGGGGAAATGCTACACTCTAAATCTTAGTAAGGATAAACTGGAAACTGAAAACAGAAAATTCACTTTGCAAAGACAGCAGAGATTTAACATCAACTACTGAACCAAGTAATGAGATGTGTTGATTTTCTTTCTGAAGAATATACTGTAATTAGAAGTGATTACTGGGCTCTGACACATCTGTCAGTATAGATGGTCACCTATGCCTTCAAACTCCTTGGAAATGAGAATTATCAGCACCTGTTCTCAGGACACAATAATTTAGCAATGCCATCATTTCACTCTTTGCTAAGCAACCAGAATTCTGAAGCTCCACAAAGAGCAGGAAGTAGAGATGGCTGTGCTATCCCTTTGGTGTATTCGTGCAGATAACACCTATCCATAATTTATATTGACACTTCCTTTGCTTTCTCAAATTAATGTGGTGATTATAGTTTATGGGTAAAATAAGAAAAATTATACTTCACTTTGTCTACAAAATATAATTAGAGCTTCACACAATACCTGACATCCTGAAGGAAGAAATGCTCTCTTCAGATAAAAACAAGCCAGTAGGACAGGTCCTTTTCTCAAAAGGCAACCAGAGCTGAATTTTCAGAGGTATTCAGCACAATAGTTCTCATCGGAATTGGCTTGATATACAACTGTGTTATATATAGTCATGATATATAAAATCTAGTCTGAAAACATCAAGCTATCAGAATGCCTTCAGCTTAATTATGTATTAGCTTCCCCAATGCAAGAGAGCCTTCATGTTCTCAAAAGCTAATTTTATTGTTACAAATTTCAACCTATAGCTGTAAGATGGTTTTTTATGTCCCTGAAAAACTTGTTTTTAAGATCTGCTTCTCAAGAACTTAAGGCTATTTTCCCCCCCACACTCATTTCTAAAAATGAAAATAGAATGTTTTCCAGGTTTAATCCGCCCACATTATTTGTTGGAAAAAATATCTATTTTCTCCTTAGTTTTATACTGAGAAAGAAATCCTTTGAGGAAAAAAAAATTGAGAAGTTCTACTTAAAATACTATTTGAAGCTTATTTTTCTCTCTCTCTCTTTTTTTTAGTTATTATTTTAAAGAAGAAATATGTTCTCTTTGTCCCATATAATGACCAAGATGTTTGCTTCCTTGTTCAGGTTATATTGTTGGATGTTTAGGGGAGAGTGACTTTCAGATTAAAGTTATGATCACGACAACCTTTTATTTTTGGCAATATAAACACATTTCTCTACTCTCCCTCTAGCCCCTCAGCACTGACAACCACAGGTATAGTGACAGCTCTCAGAACTATAAATGTGTGTTGGGGAAAGACAAGAGAAAGGATATGATGAAGAGCTCTTTACTATGGTCAAAAAACATCTTTAAAATCCAGTAGATGAGAGGCTCAATTTTAATTGTTAGAACTGTTCTATTATCCAAACCAGATTTGTGCAGTATGCCTCTGGGCTGGAATTTATCAAGATTGAGTGTAACAGAAGGAACAGATAGCATTTGTGAATGAGGTTCCCTGTGTGCAGAGGTGTTTCTTGTAGTGCAGCAGTTTATGAAATTCAACCCCAGGTGACCCAACTGGTAGGTTACCATACCTGTTTCTGTCAGCACACTCTATACAGGCAGCGTGCTGGAACTCCTGTTTAGACTTCATGGTCCCTTTGCCTTGCCATCCATGTGACCTTTCATTATCTCACAACAGACTAATTGGCCTTCAGTGCCAAAACTAACATGCCAAAATCTGTAGGCTTAACTATACCTGTACATTACTAGCAGCTACATCAGCCTTTATGCAGACAAAACATCCAGTTCTGCCCTCGTTAAGTGCTACAGCACTGTTCTCTTTAATATTAAACAGCTTCTTCCTTCCCTTCACCATACTGCCAGGAAAACAAGGATGAAAGCAGAAATGGCATTTCCATGCCTGAGAGACAGCACAGTCAACAAAAAGCTGTATGGTGACAGACTGAAGGAATCTTGGCTGGGTAGCAAAAGGCACAACAGAAGCCAATATTCACCCTCCACCTCCACAAAACAGATAAATTTTTCCATATTCTGCTCATCACATTGCAAACCTCAGTGCTTTGCTCTCTGTAGCAGCTACCACTGATGCCAGTAAATTCTGACCTCTGTCGCGTAACAGGAATGTGGGCTCTTGTAATCTTAGAGCAGGTCAGGTATCTCAGGGCAGAAAACAAAGGCCAATTGTCTCTTTGCATCATTTCTGTAAACTGCAGTATTATTATAGTGGTCTTAATAGTTTAAAGCAACCAGAAAAACAGATTCTGCCAGAACTGCTTCTGTAATTCTGAATTCAGCTCTAGGAGACAAATAAATACAAACAAATCTACATCTCAGGGTCAACACAAGAAAAAAACACCTCTCATAGCATCAGCCTATTAAGCTAGATATAAAATAAGAAAGGAAGGGGAATGGGAAGGACATAAAGTCTACCACTCTTCTTCCTCTTTATAATTTCAAGCTTGCATTAATAAAATACAATTGTGCCCATCCTTACTAAAGAACCTTTAAAACACTCACATAATTTTCCTCTTGTCTGTAGTTTCCACAGAACAGATGCATGTGCATATTAAGTTATATTTTACGATTCATCTGGGGAAACTTAAGTGAGATGTATCTTTTTGTTTGCTATCAGAAAAGCCTGCACTGATTTTCTTTTTAGCAAATAAATTCCCAGCAAATGGCAGAGTAAGAACTTCAGTTCCCACACGTTACAAAACCATTTCTTCTACTTCACTGCAAACCAAAGGAACACCCAGCCAAGGTTTTACAAGCCACTGAGGTACAACCTTAAGGTCACATGTTCTGATTCCACTTAATGCATTAGAAGTATGCAGCAAAATAGTTTCAGCTGTGGGTGGGCAGTGTTAATTGACAATTTGCAGGTAGCTCTCTAAGGGGGCATAGCTTCTGTCTATCCATCAACTCACTAACTTATTTTTGGAGCTTTTCTAATGCGCCCAAGTGCTTGCCTTCTGCAAGTTGATGCTGAGAGAGCCCAGGCAGCTCAAGCTGATGCATTTAGCTCTGAGTTTTAACAGTAAGATGATTGCTGGATTAGAAGTGTTGAGGAGTTTCTGGAGTGCTACAGGGGTGATGGGCTGTGGCATGCTCCAAGGCCATCCGTCATTCCTGACCTCTGCATGGGGACAACTGGCACTAACAACATGGGACTGTTTTTAGTGAAGACAGAATAAGATAGGTTGCTTTACATAACAAAGAATTTGCATTTGGATAAGATGAGACCAGCTGAGTGCTGGGAAAGAGCTGACTGGTTGTTCTGGTGCTCAAGTTGTTTTCCCTGTCTCTAGCAATAGCTTAAGCGAATAGCTGAGATGTTTTATTCTATCACATTATACATTTGCAGCATAAAATTTTCTGCAAGCAGGTTTCCAACAGACAGGTCATTAAGGTTTAGCGTGATTATAAAAAGGCAATAGTTTTGTAGACCTTCTCATAGTGCAAGTTATTGTTTGTATTGTATTGTTTATGTGACAAGTGCAAGGATGCTTCATGGATCTTCAAGGTTTGATGGCTCTTCACGTTAAGACTGTTATGCATTCATATACTTGGCCATTTCATTTCCAGGTTTTTGCAGACTGCCAGATAATTGTGCCAGAGTAATTCGGCTTTTACTGGAAAATACTGATATCTACTTCTGGTAGAAAAGGTACTTTATTAACTTAACAAAGTGATTCAGAGATGTCCACTTGAATCGGCAGACAAGCATTAGGTCTAAAACCAGTGAGAATTACTTCTGTTCATCTCCCATTTATCAAACTTCAAAAGGAAATAACAGCAATTAAATAATAGTGTTCTTCTTCTACAATTATTTCCTTAGAAACATTACAGCAATAAGCATAACCATTTTAACTTCCTTTTATTATATGACTATGGGAGTACGCATCCATCTAACCAAATATTCTTTTTTGCTCTCAATAAGATATCATGTCTCCATAGTAACACCATATAGATAAAAGACCATTTCATTTGGGAAATTCTATTTTTATTCAAATAATTTTTCATCATTTTCCATTTTTCTTCTATATGCATTTGAAAGCATTTCCAAATTTTTTTCAGCCAAAACTTAGTTACTGTAAGCGCATATATTGTGACACAGTGCAGCCACAACCCAAATTGCTGACAAGATATGCAGGATCAGGGAATACAAAAATGGATACTTCACATCCAAATTGGAAATCATGTTTTCCTATAGAAGTATGTAAAATACCGAGATAATATAGCTCAATTTTTAGTCAGTGCCAAGAATCAAAATCACCTCATTTCTCCTGGATGCCAAGGTCACCTAAGTCACTATCTTAATTACGAAATCAGTTTTACATCTTCACTGTGTTCTGTATCTTTGTCTTGGTGTGTCTGTATAGGGGATTTTGCTGAGAAATTAAATCTTCTAGTGATTAAGAATCTTTTATCCTTTACTTGTACTGGTATCGGTCCAGTTGGTTTTGTGCCAACGTTATCATTTATGCTACAATAATTCTTCTCTTTCCCTTGTGTTACTACCCCCTCCAGCCTTGATTTATTTTGTCTAACCAAGCCAAGATCATTTTTTAATCAAACTTTCTTCTGCCTTCAAGTGGTTTTGTATATTTGTCCATCTGTACTCTTCAGCTCAAATAATAAAACAGCTCTAACATTAAACAAGCTATCAGAATGTCTATTTTTAAAATTTATTTATTACAGATAACCAGAATGGCATGTTGTATTGCAGATAGATTTTAATTAATGCCCAATATTTTTTTACCTCACCTGATATGACTGAGCACAGTTTTTACTTTTTTTTTTACTCTGCTTCAGCAGCGACTCACAGACGTCCCAGGGATGTGGCGTTTTCAAATATTTAACTCAAAATGCATAACTACTGCTTAATTTCTTAGACACATGGCTTTGCTTTATCTCCTTTTTTCAGAGAAAAATCAGCTACTTACCATAGCCAGCAATTCCTACTTTCTGCCATTATTAGTAGTATTTGTTTAAAACCTGCTTCTAGAAGGTCAAAATTTCCCATAAATGCAGTAAATCTCCCCTAGCGCTAATATTTCTCTTTCCAATAACATCATGCAGATCTTTATCCAGCACAAATTAAACTCTAGGGGACTAAAACAGACATCTAACATTATCCAAACATTTCGATGATCCTTCCTTAAATTGTTTTTTACTCAAACTTAGCCATTTCACCATGTTATCCTTTTTTTTTTTTTTTTTTTTTTTTTTAGCTTAGCACATTATGAATACATAATACTCTTTCACTACTTTGCCTTTTGCTTCTAGCTTTCCTGAACAATGTGTACTCTTCCTATTTGTGTTGCACCCTATCATTATTATTCTACCTCAACTGGATTACTCTAATTATAGCTGACTTGACATCCTGCACCATAATTCAGCTTCCTCTTTTGCTGTCCAGATGATTTTCATTCCTACTCTAACACTGCTATTGCTTCTCAGCCACCCCATATGATTTCATAGCTAAGCCAGGGATAGTTCATTCATGGCATTGCTCACCTAATAGTTGTCATCAGCTTTCTGTCCTCTCTTCAGATTCCTCAAATCACTCCTTGCATTACCATCACCGACCTTCTGCATCATTGTCTGGGGTATGCTGAGCAGCCGGAAATGGAGTAAAATGTACCAGAAGGCAAATATTCAGTCCCATCCCAATGAGAGACCTATAGAAGTTGCAGAAAGGAGGGAAAGAAGAGTATATCCTGAAATTTAAGACTGGTTGTTTTTCAGCTCTCTAATTGTGCCTAAGCTGACTCACGAGGAGGGAGCTGGTGGCTGTCCCCTCCCTGTTCCCACCTAATTCACCTGATGAAGCATTCCAAGGTTGCTGGAATCCATCCCCTTCATCCTCTGCTGCATAGAAGTTGTGGTTTTGGGTTGATGTTTGTTAGAACAAAGGAAGAACCAGAGACCTGAGTGTTTCCCCAACTTCTCTTCAAGCAACAAGCAACTATGGGTTGCTTAGTAAAGCTGCATTTTGGAATACCAGTCTTTCAGAAATCAAATTGATTATACATGCATCAGTGACAGCTCTTCCTCAGCCACAATTCTCACAGTGGATCCACTCGGAAAATACCTGGAATATTCATTTCAGAGTGTTACAGCAAGCCTCTGACAATATGTAGTGTTTATGCCTCTCTAGCTACTTGTTATTAATCCAAGAATCATAGAATGATGGTACAGGATAGAAGTGGAGCTAAGCATGAAGGCTAAGGACTATTGCAGAGACCGTGCTGCACAATTTCATTTTATGCTACTTAGAATTGTCAGCAGGCAAAATCTTGCATTTGCAGGAAAATAGCAGTAGTGCAATAGCTTTCTCTCTACACAACATCCATATTTGTACGTATGAAAATATGAGAAGGTTGCTATATTATTTCCAGATGTAGCAGCTATAGAGTTTTGGTTTGATTTGGCTTGTCTGACAGAAATACCTTGAAATTCAAATGAAGCACAAATTCTAAAAAAAAAATAATCCAAAGATCTGACACTGAAGTAGAATTTAAGATTTGGGAGAAGAGAGATTTCAAAAAGGACTTGCATCCTAGGCAGAATGAAAGAACTATGGAGTCAGATGAAGGCAAAAGAAAAGTTATAGCTGACAGTGAGGATAAAAATTGAAGGATTTATTCTTTGTGCAAACAGTCAAGCAAGAAGCATTGTTTTGGTAGGAAATGAATGGGACAAATCTGACCTTCATTATCCCAGCTCCTCTGAACTATTAAATAGGGCAAGTACTGAAATAAGGATTGAGGCTATTTTTGCTGCCACTGGAGCAGCACAAAACAATCTTAGCAGGGACTGAGATCCAGCCGAAGGACTCTGTTAATTAAAATAGCCACTATTAAGATATTTACTGTCCCTAATAATCAGAGCTACGCAATTTGTACTACTGAGTAAACAAATCATGCTTTAGAAGTTCCCAATTGGCTATTACAGTCTAGTCTGTCAACTGTCATTTAGTTATAAAACCAATTTTCTTTGTAGTTTATTTGCATAAACAACATTCCTTCAAAGAGCTTCATGGAAAAGAAATCACATTAAACAAAATTAAAATTAGGTTAAAGTAAAGTTAATAATCTGACAAGCTCCCCAAAGCCAAACTAGTCAAAGATTTTTAAAAATTTCATGCTGTGTTTTATTGATGTGTTCACCTCTTTAGGCAGACTGATGCTGTGTTAAAAGAATGGTCATTACTGCTTCTTGAATCTCATTAATTATGCATGTGTGCGCGCCGGGTTATTTGCCATTGGTTGCTCTCCAGATACACTCTCATTTCTGCCTATTTTTATGAAAAGTTTAAAAATATCCATGTGGACTATCATTTACTTGTCTCCCTCCCACTGCATATATATTTTAGGTGTCCTATGCTGGTGCGGCCCAGTTTGGACAGATAGCGTCACACAGATCTTCTCTGGATAGGCAGTTTGCATCTGCCAACATTGCTTTGTTCAGTCGTCAACTGTTTTAACATATTATAATCATAAACAAAGTTGTACTTACAGATGCAGTGAACTGTTCAAATACAAAAAGATTTCATAACTTGCAAATATGGTTTAATACACTGAATTTAAATGGTTTAAGATGGAGACACACGAGTACTCTTCTCAGAGTAAGAGCAAGAGTTATCAAAGGCAATGTAAGCCTTTGATGAGCAAAACAGATCACTATCCTTACTCTTTATAGTCTGATCTTCCCATTTTTTCACATTTTCTAACATGTACCAAAATATGTACCATAATTTTTCAAGTTAGGGAGTTCCTCTAGTATCCTACTTAGTACACTGATCTTATTTTAAAATAAAGTGAGCTTTTTCTCCATGCGTTATCCCGCTATCTCACATTTTATCCATGCTGTTGAAACACCATGTTTCCACCAAAGAAAATTCTGCCCTTGAGATACTAATCTGACCAGTGGTTGTAGGTCAACCAGCACTGCAGGGAACTCCATTACAACTGGAGCTGTTAAATATCATTTTCCACTGAAAAAATATCTAAGGTTTGGCGTGCAAAGTCCACAGGTTTCAGTGGAAATCTCTTTTAATGTGCACCAACTACCCTGCAGGACTTGGAAAAAAGCATTAACAATTAAGTTTTAGGTAATACCTGACCTCATTTGTAAAATTTGCATTGCCCCACAATCTCAAGTGAGCCTTTAGCTTTTGCATTTGTAATGTCAGATGAGGTTTACTGAAAAAGGAAAACACTGAAGCTACTGACTAAACAAATACACCTAGAGTGCCCGTGAATCTTTCTGTGATGACAGTGATGCAATGAGTATTTATTAGCGAAGATGGCGATTGCAGGCAGAGCAGAATGGGACAAGAAAAGGCTTAAACTGCCACGAGTGTCTTTACCTTTGGGGAAATAGAGACTCCTGGTTTTATAGGTTATTATTTTTTCCACATCATTCAACATATGCTTATGCAACACAAACTGGTCTTGTTATTTATATTTCACAGGATTTCAGGCCAGAATTTTCTTTTCTTCCCCAGAGCTTTAGCTGAGCTGCTCTTGCTTGACAGCTTCTGAGTCTACATCTGATTCCTGACTGAATATGCTTTCGCACTGCTTAGATAAAGGGCCTTCACTGCCATTGTGACTTGCATGGGGCTGGATGTCACACCTGTCTTACGTCTAGACCTACGGAGATGACAATATGCTGATTTATCTATGGATGATCAAAGAGAACACTCCAACAATCTCAGAAATAGCCTTCTTTACTCACTTATGTTAACTCCAAGATGTCTGAATGACACTGTGGAAAAAAAGGTCATATGTGCTATGTAACTACAGAGATATACATATCTGTTATAAAAGTAACAAGAGAGAAGAATAGGGAGGGAAATAAAATTTGACTTCAGACTGCATTCAAAACCTGGGGCTCCTCAGACTGTTATGACTTTCACAGTTATGGCTTTTATATTCAAGCTAAACCATGCATCCTTACTTTGATTCTAAGTGCTGCTATTTTTGACCCAAACCTCACCACCAAATCATACAAATCCAATGTTGTACATAATAATAGTTTCTCAAGTGTTTAAAAATTGAAAATATTCTCCTCTTTGTTATTTTTGAGGAGTTTACAATTTTCTTTGAATATTTTTCTTTTAACTGCAAATAGATGCTGGTCCATTGGGCACTGAGAATAAGAGGGTATTGAGCTCTTGCTGGCTTGCATAGGGCAGCAGCTAATGGAAGATATAGTAGCTCGGTTTCTCAGAAATTGCTGCAAATCATTTTTTCCCCCTCAAGCTGTTGTCCAAATGGAACGAGATGAGCTTGAATCAAAAGACATTTACTTCCATAATGTTTTCCATTTCAGCATCAACTACAGAGGATAAACTTTCACAATTTGTCTGGAGAATGATGTGTTCATTTTGCCTAAAAATCTGCCAGAAGACTTTTTTTTTCTGCAGCTCCCAAGCAATGCATCTACAGATTGATGTGCATTCTTAGCTTTATGGCAAAAGTCATAGCAAGCAACATCTGGAATATGCTGCTTAGGAACTGAAAGAATTTATCCACATTTGGGGGGGGGGGGGGGGGGGAATTG
>JAOWBP010003659.1:19816424-19883722 GCA_028571105.1 Tragopan temminckii
CACAAAAAAGTTAAAGGGATAACAGCAACGTGACTGAATGCACGAACCAAAGTCTGACAATGGAGAGTAGGAGAGGTGAGAAGAAGCACTGGGCATGGGCCCAGGAGTTTGAGAATAGGTTTCAAGATTACAAAAATAAAATAATTGATTTATGCTTATAACACCATTTTCAGTTGATACAAGTACATGACCTGTAAATTTTCAAATGGAATGTATAGAGTTGCAATCAGATATTCAACTCAAAAATCTGATCATGTCTCTTCACCAGACTTTTATAAGACCTCTCTGACCAGAGAATAATATCCTTTGCTCCACAGACACATCTTATTCATGTCATCGCTTTTTGGCAGTACACACTTTTGTGAACAATTGTCAAGGATGGAGTACAGGAAGAGTAAAATTTCATCCAAAACATCTGATGAACATCTCAAGAACTCACAAAGATTTGCAACTGCTTCCATTGAATAACACTGACGCTTAGTTTCACAAAAACAATGACAAATATCCAACTACTTTAATGTTTTTGTTCTTCCCTTTTAATTTTTTTTATAACAAAAATATTTAAAAATCAACGTGTTTTGTTACTTATATATTAACAATATTGTATATTTTACAAGGACTGCTCCGAAAGTAATGCCTGCTGTTTTGTTATGTTGGTCCACCATATCAGAGCGGATGCTAGTGGTATGGAACAGAGGTTGAACCTTCCCACCAATATCCAGCTACATTTTGTTGCTGTGTGACAGATGGCAGCAGAGGGGCAGACTGACAAATGGTGTATGACATGGAAGTGTGAATGGAACAAAGGTGTATCACTGAATTCCTCCATGCAAAAACAAACAAACAACCAAACAAAAAAAAAAAGGCACCCACTGACATTCACCAACACTTAGGGAATATATGTGATGACCAACCAGTGGATGTGAGCACAATGAGGTGGCAGGTCGTGCATTTCAGCTGCAGCAACAGTGGGTCACTTCCACTGGTGCGGATGCTTACAAGTGTGGTATGTAGGCTCTTGTTCATTGCTGGTAAAAGTGCAGCTAATTAGCTAAAATAGCTAAAGAGTACACTGAAAAATAGTGTTTTGTAACTCAGAATTTTGTCTATAAAACAATGCTATCGTGCTCTTTGTACCTGTTGCAGTTTCCATGGAAATAAATAGAAGGCATTTCTTTCGGAGCAACTTACATATATACAGCCCAAGACCATTCCTCTTTACTCACTGCTGCCCAGGCAAGCCAGAAGCTTGGGCACCAATGTCTGAGTACCCTCCTGCTCTGTTAAGGAATGTTTTGTCTGGCAGTTTCTACCCACATAGGTACCTGTGGACAGTAACCAAATGAGTTTTTTCCCCACAACTTGAACATATTGTACGCTTTCAGCTTGATGTGTGTTTCCAGTTCTCAGCTCAACTTTGAAGCTACTGTCCAAACTTTGATCTTTTTGTGTCTTCTTGGAATTAACAACATAACAGGAGCAGGCTTACCTCCCCAGCTCAGCACACTGCTTTACTCACCCCGAACTTGTGGTTACACCATTTCTGCTGCCACTTGTGCTCATTTGATATTCCATCATAACACCCTCCTCCCCTCTGTGCCTCATTTCCCCTTCGCTCCCACCCACCTTTCCTCCAGGCTCTTGGCAGTGTGGATGTGTGCCAGGACATGTGGTCCCCTCCTGCAACAGAGAACCCACGTTTAATGAGGTTTGCAGTTCATCTGTTTTGAGATTGGGTTCTGAACAGAACACCGTGTCTTTCTGTGCACTGTACTTTCAGTGCAGGGCCTATGGAGACTGATTTCAACTCTACGTCTAAATAAAGTGAAAAAAGTTTGACTAAAGACTGCATAAATTAAACATCCCCGAGCAGTGATTACACAGGGAAGGATAGCCTGTGCTGAGCTGTTCAAAATGCTGCTTTGTTGGTCTCTTTCATCATTTCACCAATTTAAATTCAAGCCTCCTTATATCCTACATAAGATATTTTATTTTTACTTTGTCTAAGTAAAAGGACTCCTGCTAAAGATTTCTCATCCTACAGCTCCAAGGCCTTTGAAATCACATCCTGTATGTTTTGTCTCTATCAGCAGTTTCCCTGCAACAGTCTACAATGAACTACATAAGCCACTTACATCAGAGACTGTTCAAACCACGCTGAATTTGATTGGCATATTCTGATCTCCCCAGCTTTGTTAAGAAAGTTGAACCTTAATAGCACAGTGAGGAGATGAATGGGCTAATGAAGCAGATGGCATGATCTAGAATTGCCCCCTTACAAGTAAAGCTCTGAACCGCTGACAACAGGGGGACTTCTTCCATTTTCCATGGTTACTTTTCACTGTTGTTGCAGTACACCGTCATGCACATCTTCAGCTTTGTATTAGCTACACACTGAAGAAAAATAACATCTCAGTGTAATACTGATGATTAGCTTTCTTTGTGTCAAGGAATAGTAATAATGAAAATTCATCTTTCTATTTTTAAATATTACAAAAATATTTAACTGCACATCCAAACCAAACAGATCCTTGATCTAAACCAGTCCACCCATGTATCAGAGAATGCAGAAAATATTTCTACAATACAACTGCATACAGCTTATTTTTACTCAGGAGAAGAGCATTGTGGGTGAAGTGTACTTACTCTCGATGTACTATAGTCCTTGACTGTATGTCACGTTGCCTGTGCTGCGCTGTCAGGTGGAATACAACATTGTTATAATGCTGGAATTAAGGCTTCTGTACTGAGAATGGCTGGGGGTTTGTTTAGCTCTTGCTGCACTTAAAATAGTCCCCTTACTATCCCAGTAGGGATTAACTGGTAACTTAACTCTCTCTGCCCTGCTTTTTTTTCCTCCCCATGTACAAGTGTTGAGAAAGCTTCTGTAGGTATCACACAAGATAGAGAAACTAGTCCTCCATGCTGATAATGCATCCTCACACCATCTCATATTATGGCACCTGGGGCTTCCCAGCTGTTGGTTTGGGCAATGGGCTTGAGGTTAGCAATGGGGCACTAAGTGCTTGGAGGGAGAGGGCCTTCCTGGAGCTCACACCTTTGTGTAACAAACAGAGACTAAGGTGCACATTTCTGTGCTGAAGCTCTCTGCCTTCTGTTAGCCAGCTGTAGGCTTAAGGAGGCCGTTGTGCAGTGCCCAAAATTAAAGCACGCCCACTCCTTACTGCCCAAACTTAGCACAACATGCAGCATAGAGAATCATGCACGGGTGCCCTTCTCAGCAGCCTCTGCTATCTATTCTAGCAGGAAGATTTCCAGATACAGATCTGCTGCAGGGGAAGATGACATTTGCAAGCAGCCTTTACATCAGCATGAGTTGCTAGTCCTACACCTCCTTAAATCCTTTTCCAAAGAGTCCCAAAGCAGGATAGGCTTAAAGGAAAGAAGTCTTCCCAGCTACTTTGTTTCTAGCACTCAGCACAGGGAAGGGTAGAAAAGTCAGGCTGGGAAAAGAAGGCCAAGGTCAGTCAGAGCCAAGGTGTTAAGAAGGAGAATGCACCCAAAAGGTTAAATACAACATCAAAAGACAGAGCCAAGCTGCCAGTGGAAGTTCCAAAAGCAGCCTTAATTCTAACACATTCTCAATTTGCTTTGTCTGACTTTGAGCCTCATCAGTACTGTTTGAAATTGGTTGTCTTTTTTGTGATAGTGCCTGGATTTTGAAAGAGCCCATTAAAGACAAAGAAATTCTATCATGTGGCTCATGAACCACTATCTGGTTAATCAACAGCTGTGAGCATCTGTGATCCATTACAGAGATTTCTGACACTTATGCTAATGGAATAGCTGACAGCACTAATATGCTGTCATTTATTATGAGGATCAACATTATAAGAGAATAGGCAATTTGCTAGGGGGTTTTCAGATGTTTACTGACTATAGAGAAATCACAAAGCTTAACTTACATATCCAGCCTGGAAACAAGGATGGACACCATTGTTTCACCACACTCTCCCTTCTCCATTATCAGTTTGGTCACGGTTTCTTTCTTATGTCCCAGTTCCTTTTATCAACAGTGTGAGCCTCCTTATCCCTCCAGCTTCAAACAGGCCCCTAAGCCAGCTTGTTGCAGTTTCCAGCATATGCCAGCTTCTCTCCTACTAGTTAGCTTGTTTTATTCAACTCAAACTACTGCTAAAAGCTCAATTTCTTCAGTTTTCCTCCTCCAAAACTGCCATCTTGGTGTCTCTAAAAGAAGGCAAGCTGGAGAGTTTAGCAGAGGAGAAGAGAATCAAGACTCCCTGCCTTCCATTCTAATTCCAGCTGAAGTCAATCATTTATAGGGTGGGTCCTCCAGGTGCTGCAGCATTTCTGTAATTTGTAGCACAATGTGATCAGTGAGTGTAGCCCCACTCATGGCACATGAATCTGAAGAAAGGCTGATAGTATACTGAGATATTTTTGGCAGCTAAAATTATCATCTGTACAGAACTGCTTACTTTCTAGAAAGAGCAAAACGTGCCCTTATAAAAGCCATCCTTTGCAAGGTTTTCAAATACCTAGCCCTGCAGACAGAACCATTCAAATATCACCAAAAGAAGTTACTGTGGAAAATGTACTTTCCTGAAGTCTCTTTGCTGAAAACATTGCATCCTTTGGGCAGCTGAACTCTCTAAGCTACTCTGAGGGCAGTGACTGTTGAGGGTATAAAACAAGCTACATGGCTAACTTTCAGCTAGGTTCTAATGAGTAGAGGGCAAAGTCTTACAATGGAAAGAATTGGGGAATAAATGACTGCAAGTGCTTACAGCTCAGTAACAAATAGGCTAACAAAAAGGAGTCCTATGACAAGAATATGAATCATGGGTAAACCCCATCAGATTTTATTGCTTTGTCTTCTCCCAAATTTCTCCCTTAACCCTAAAATAAGCTCCTCTTGCTGCCTTCTTCAGGTGTTGCTGAGTATAGTGTGAAATGAATAAAGGAATAAATGAAAACACTGATCACGCTGGACAATCTTGCTGAACAGTTCACTGCAGCTTAAGGGAACAGCTGGAGCCGAGTGACAGGCTGATGGGAACAGTCAGTCATTTTGCTGTTCAGACTGCAAGGCAACGCAGAGCTCAAACAGATCAAAATGCAAAGAGACAGAAGTACCTATAGGGTATATAGACACCATGTTTACAAAAAAACATTACCTCTCAGGCACGACCAGCTGCACAACCCTAAGGCACGATATTGGTCTGAGGTTGAACTGCTCTAGAGCTTGCAAACCAGATCTCAACCCTGCTTGCAGAGAACTGAGCCCTATAACACCATCCTTGACTTGATGCTTGTTTGGCTTCTGAAAATCCAGATAATAGACTGGTAGGATAAGTAAATAGGGATTAACTTGCACTTTGGCAAACCTACTAATAATGGAATAAAAAAGGAAGATTCATGTAGTCATAGTCTGTAGTGTAAGTTTTCTTCTTAGCAATTAAATTTCTAATTAAAAAATATCCAACCAAGCTCTAAATTTTCAGTGAAGCAGAAGAAAATCCAAACCAAAAGCTCCCTTCATAGCAGAGTTAACTAAGTGGGTAAGGACTGCCTAGAGCACCAAGTTACAAATTGCTTAACTGAAGCCAGCCAGCCTGATGGACCCTGATTGATCCAGCTGCCACGTACAGTTTCTCTGTGAACTAGAGGATGCTGCTACAGGAACTACATTTCTGCAAAGCTATTGAGCTGCTCCTGCCTTTGTAGGCATGACATTCCTTGGCACAGGCAACAAAAGCTCAGTGAGATTATGGATGATCTCCTTCACAGATAGAATCACACCCTCCTTCCTTCTTTGTGCTTCCATGTAACAAAGATGCTATGTTAAAAAGGTTACTGGCCTGCTCCTGATGTCAGCTGTGCTTTCAAATAGTTGAGTGGACAAGGCTCCCATGTCAGTCTCTTCATTGTGAAAAAACAAGTGAGTCATTCTTTCCAGAATCTAATTTTCAGAGGAATATACCTCCAACTCTGAGAAGTCACAGTCAGCTTTGTATGTCCTGATGATTTCTGTCCAAGAGCAAATTCAAATCTTCGGGGCATCCGGGATGGTTCTGCTCACGTTACCACATGCAGTGAACCTAAAGCAGCTTTGTGACAGAGCATCCCGAAATCTTTCCTCTAACTCAGGCTTTTCTGATGACAAAATCTGTTTTGCTCTTTCACTCTCATTTCAGCAAACCAGACATTGGAGGTAAGCTGACATAAAACAATTTTTTTTTAATGAGGCTGGGTATGAGTTCTTCTTGTATATAGTCTCTGTGATTTAAAATGGAGTCAGGTTGATGATCTGAAATTCGGTCATTTCTATACCCAGAGAAGAACACCGCATACAGCACCAGGGCCTACTTTTATCCTCATAGTACTGTAATAATAACTTCAGATTTCTGTTGATTGCATTGTTCTTCAAAAATTATCTTTTGGTGGATGAAATTTCTCCTGTTTAATCTCAGACAGAAAGTGAAAGGTAGAAGTCTGTTCAGTCATTTTTATGTCATAAATGAATCACCGAAACTAGTGCTGACATTGAAGCACATTACATGTTTATGTCCAGAAGGAATTTACTAGGACAATATATCTCTTAAATTCCTGTTATTTCATTGACTTTATTTTTATAGGAAAGAAAATCAGGTAAAGTAGTGATGTCTCACTGACTGCAATGGACCAAAAACGCACAATAAAACAAAGCCAGACTCCCAAAGCATTGAAATTATCTCCTTTATCGTAAGGAAAAAAAAAAAAGTCAAAAGCACAAAAAGCATTTTGGTCAAATTTGATGTTACAAAACATTTTTATATTTATTTAATATCATGTTCTCCTACTCTGTAGTTATACTGTATATTTTCTGAAAAAATAATATGCAAACAGATTATTGCATAACACATTTCTTCCAAATTAGCCCAGAAATAGTCACTAAATTAATTTTTTAACACATAAGAAAAGTGTTTTAATATTTTACGTTTGAATTCCAGAGAATTTTATCACACAAAATATTCTGTGGAAAGCAGCACCTATTTACTCTTTTGTAAGCCATTATGAAGACCGAACAAGCCTTTCAGATGAAATAACAGAGGTGATTAAAACACAAGCTGAATAGAGAAGCTCACTGAGTGGGTTCTTGTAGAGTGAGTATGTCACTTGGCTTGCTGTGTGTGAGTGTGTGTGTGTGTGTGTGTGGAACATTTTGCATAACGGTCTACAGACCCCTTAGGATTTTGCTAGTACAGAATATACGTATACATAGTGCTGAGACACAGAGAAGTGGTATGTCACATTATGTCTATGCTTGCTTAGGGCTCACTGTCTATGTGGAATGAGTAAAAGTAAGATGAAAAGAAAATAATTACTGAACAGAAAATATTTCATTATGCAAACAAAGAAAAATACTGTATTTTAGTTTAGAGACAGTCCAAGCATATACAGCATATACATAATAAAGCTCAGGCATTTCTTTTTTGTTGTTTTGTTTTGTATTAGCTAAAGAAGCAGTCATGAAACTATTGTCTATTGGCTTAAAACTAGACAACCACCTAGTGCATTCGTCTTGCTCACCTTTTAAAAATACACAATCTGAGATGGATACATTGCACTGCTGGAGTTTACAATATATATTTCAAATTTACAAAAATACAGAAAAACAAGATTTCTTGCACTCAGATACTGAGCATTAACCCTTTGAGTACTTATTCCCACCTGCAACACTGCAGAACACATTCATCTGACTTACATGTTTTTAGAACATTCTAACAATTATAATTGTCATCTTTATGTACACTATTAGGAAATGCATTCCCACATACTAAAAAAAAAAGGTAGATACTAATAAACTCCTCAAAATTTAAACAAACAAACAAAAAAAACCCACAAAAAAACAACCAACAAATAGGTGAATGTACATGAAGATTTCCGCAAAATATGCACAGAGAATCACAGACTGATGACCTCTCTAGAGATTTTTCTATTTCCTCTCTGCAGGAATGTAACAATTATGTAAGCCTGTGCTAAGACATGAGAGCAAACTTTCTCTTGTGGCCGTACAGAATTGTGCTTTTTCTCTTATTTATGGGTGCACTGCTCACTTTTCACTGTAGGCATTTCTCTCTCAGCTCTATGCTCCTATTCACTTTGTGTGGTCCATTATTATTCTGCACCATTCCTATCTGAAAAAAGCCATTTTATTTCATATAAGGATCATTATGATGTAGTTCTGTACTGTGAGTTGATGCTTTGTGTCCAGATGTTCATGGAAACATGAAAAAAATTTCTTGTCATAGGAAGTCTTGTTAAGCGTTGTTAATAGAGAATGTTACTGACCCTGGGATGCCCTATAATTAAGCAGAAATCATGAACATAAAGAAGTTCACTGAAGGTCAAATTTGCATTAAAGAATGAAGACAATCTGAAATTTGCTAGGAGAGGAGACAGATTTTTAGAAAGGAAGAGGTGAAATTAATAAAGTGTGGTTTTGGCGTATGATTGAACCTTCTCTTTCCTGGCAACTCTGGACTACATTGAGCATGTAACTAAATAGACAACATCATATTTACAGTCTCTGAATTAGAATAAGCTATTTTTAAGAAAATAACTGTAGTCCTCAAAGAGTTAATGATAAAACTGCTCTACCTTAACAGATGTGGAAAGGTTATTGTGGAACAGCTTACAGATTTGTTCAAAAGGCATACTTTACAAAGGAGTGTAAAACTTGTTGAGACAACTGCTATTACACCGCACAGTGTCACATACTATGAGTAGTGCATGCTCTGTAAAGACATTAGAGTGGACCCTTATCAAAGCTATCATATAACCTTATACGAAGGATTGTGCCACTTAAACTAGTGCAGAGTGTTTTTTTTTCCTGTAGATTTATAATGCTCTAGATTAATATCAATAGGGTTTTTCACAGCCTTGTACAACACTTTTTTTTTGTTCTTTTTTTAAACACATGTAACACTATAAAACAGCAAATGGTATATCCTGACATATGTCATGCAAAATACAACCAATACAGCACCATAGATGTAACAGAGACATTACCTAGCACTTCTCTCCAACAAGAAAAAGGACATAACAGAGACTGTACATTACACGACTTTACAGGCCATATGCTACAGAAGGTCGTTAGAGGCAGTATCACTTCTGTACTTCTAAAAAGCTGTAATTTTATAAAATCCTGTTTATCATTTCTACCATAGTCACTTCTGATTAAAATCCATGGCACAGTAATAATATTTTGCTACAAAAATAAATAAGTAAAAGTTTAGGATGCTGATATGCTTATAAAAGTTGTCTGAAATTACTACAGAACAAAAGTGAGAATAATGAATGACAACAATGTATTTCTAAATAAATGTTCTGTGCAACAAAAGGATATTGCCTCTCTTATTCAGTTGTCTACACTTTATCTTCTAATTATCTTTCAGAATATTTTTATAACTTTCTTTTAAAAATAACTTCACTTTTAAAACTCACAATCTCTCTTTTTTATACTCTCATTATGAAAACGGGAATAAAGATGGAAAGGCTGTACAATTTGCTGATGAACTACACGACTATGTCATCTTATTTAGGTCTGAATAAAAGCAAAGTTAATGATGGTTTAGGTGGAGAAAAGACATTATGATGGCCCACGAACTACACAGTAGTTTCATTTTTCCAAGGGCCTGTTTTGATATTTCCTGTACTATCTGAGCTGTATATCATGGCTTCGTGCACGTTTCCCTTGAGAATTCCATTATGATTTGTTGTATTAAACGGCAATGACTGTGTCCGTGGATGCATTTCAAAATGAGCTGGATGGTGCACAGTGTCACTTTCTGGCATTTTAGTACAACTATATATGACAGTACTTGCATCGCTACTTTCGGGCTGGTTGACAGTAGGATATGGATCGCTTTTTGAGCAGCAGGCCCGTCTGTGACCCGACTGGCTATCATGTGTACTGTGGGGGCTGTCTGTATGTGAGCTGTGGATGCTGCCATCAATACTCGAAGGAATATGGTAGGCGTATTCTCTTTCACCTGCTGATCTATGCCGACTGAAATAACGTGGCTTAGTTCTGCTTTTCAGACATCTATGAATGTGCATATTGGGTCTGAAGCTTCCCTCGTTGTGGACATGAATATGAGCTTCATCATCAAGTAGCTGGTCACAGTGCATTTTCGCACAACATGGTGTCACGGGAGAAAGGCAGTTAACGTGATTTTGAGCTGCTTGGAGGTTAGTGAGTTTGCAGTGGCTAGCAGCTGGATGATTAAACACAGCTGATTTGTTGGGACATGGTGATTCCTGGAGACAAGGTGCATGAACTTGAGTGTCCCCATTGACGTTGACCTTTGGGCGCACATTAACTTGGACAGAGTAGGTGTTTCTCCTAGAGGGACAACAGGACCACCAGCAATGCCACACATCATCTCGCTTTGCACAGTGATGGATAAGGATGAAAAGCCCCAAGGTCACACAGAAGGCTCCATAAAGACAGCTAAATATCATATCCAAGAAATGACCTTGAGATACTGCAAGCGCTCCAAAGGTCCAAGTGGCAGTAAACAGGAACAAAGTGAATGCTGCAGCTCGAAGCTGAGCCTTAAATGAATGCTCATTTTCCAGTAAGGAAGAAGAAATCATGGAGCAGGCTGCCTGGGGAATGGACGCAGCATCTGTAATGTGACCATGGCCCACTTCAGTACTTGGCATTCTCTGTGGATCTTCTGTCCTTTCCTTTAACTCGTATTTGCGCTCAGGGTGGCGCTTCAGTTGAATGTAGGTGCAGAGAAAATAAATACAGGTAACTAGCACAATGAATGCTACTGGCCCATAAAAAGCACCAAGACTAGGCTCCCATGCCATCCAGCAACTGGAAACAACAAAAAGAGAGAGCGTCAAGAACATATTGTAGGTCAAGTTAGATGTGCTGGACAACATACCAACATACGGAAGTGAAACTGAGCTTTCTTGCTGACGTATATGGCCTGACAGTACCTTAGAAGTTTGGATAGGTTTCTTTGGAACTAAAGTGTGTCTTTAATATCAATTAAACCATGACAACTTTCCTATTTTTCAATAGAATAAAACATCTACTATAATTCAGAGCACATTAAAGATGAAAATTTCCAAGAAATATAGATCAGTTTAGAATCTAGAATTCTACTGAAGTTTGAGACATTTATGTCAACACTTTCTCCCCTATTAAAAATGTCAGCTCTAATACTTTGATCAAAAAGCAAATGAAGCATAATTTATACAATCTGTGCAAGCAAAGAAAATTTTCAGATTTCAGTGATTTGTACCAATTAACATTGATGTAAATTCTTAAGCTTAAAGATTGTTCTTAAGGAATTTTCTTGTTATTGAAGTAGAGAACAGCTGAAGGAACAAGAGGAGATTGAAAAAAGTTCTAGTTCCAGTCTCCACAGCGAGCAGGCCCAGGAGATATATGGCATTTCTGGGTTCACAACAGTTTCTAAAATTCCTGGGACTTAATTTATATCAATTTGAATGCTGTTAGAAAAAATTAAGGACTCTTTGTGATGCTAGCATAATATTATCATAGCATAGATTATTATTTACTAGGGTTTAAATAATACAACCATAACTGTTTCAGAGTAGCTTAAAGTAGTTCACAGGCCAGTATGAGCTGAATAAGTCTCAGCCAGCTGCATAATTTAGCAGCAGTCTAACAGGACTTTCCTGATGGTGAGAGATCTAGTAATATAAAAGTTATAGAAGAAAACACTTCAGACTGTTGAAAACCCAGATGGACCCTCAACGAATTTGAGTTTGAGGCAGGGCAAGACTAAATATTCGCCTAGCTTTTAGTCTTCTCTGTGATCTGCTTTTAGCCATTGTTACAGACTGTTTTTAGGTTTTTAAATACTAAATAGTGCATATGTTGCTAGAAAGAGAAGTTGCTTTCCCGACTGGACTACAAGAAGAAGCAATGAGTTTAAACTTCAGAAAAAAAAAAAAAATTAAATTAGATTTTCAAAAAGTTTTCTAGCTAGGATAATTAGGATAATAAGCTATTGGAATAAAGTGTGGTATATACCTTACTGGGTGTTTAAAATACTGTAGATAAATAACTGTCAGGAATGGTTTGAATACAGTTAATTTTCCACTGGGTCAGAAGGACAGATGAGGAGATCTGTCATGATCCATTCCAGCTCTAAAAGTGGTACTGTGAGACACTTCATACTCATTTAGGCATCAGTGATTGGTTGCAGTCCCTCCAATATAGTCATGAACCTTCTGATATCACATTCCTGTCAAGCCAGGAATCATCTACTATTATTCTAAAAATGGCAGAATAATTTTATCCCCCAGGCTGAGAACCTCTCAGCTAAAGAAGATGCAGTCCCAATGGGTATTCGTGATGAGAAATTGCGGTGTAAATGCTTATATATATGTATATATTTTAAATCTAAACATTAAACAAAAACATACATCCATTTATTAATGAACTTAGAAACACTTCAGAGAGCATGTATTTTGCTGCCAGACATGCACGCGAAAAGTTTCCAGAAATACATCTTTGAAAAGATAGGTAAGTTATCACCTACATTTAATTGAATAAAGACAGAGCACAAAGCTATGTGAATACTTGAAGTACATTTGAATGCTGCATATTTGATGCAAAGTGGAAAATGGAATGCTCCCCAGTGGAACAGCCTCTTGGGGTGTTCTTACTTCAAGTGAAATCTCATTGTGGAACACTTCAAAAATCAATTATGTTAAAAGAAAAAAGTTTGAGTTTGCACATCTACATTTTACTGTGCTAATACTATTAAAAATGAGAAAGGCATAAAACTAACAGTGCTGTTGTTGAATTAGGTGTTTTTATACCCAGTTTTAAAAGCATCCTTCACCTGTACCTTGTTTTCAGTAGACTGTGTTACCAGGTATTGATTGGCTATGGTTAGTATGATTAGAGAAGTATAACCTCTGTAACTGTGCCAAATCATCAGAGTCTTTTAATATACTGTTGATTATAAGTGATTGGATAACTCAATAAGTTTTAATAAATACATGAATGTGAATTGGGTCCTAGGCAGAGAAAACAGTTAGCCACTATGCGTACTAATTAATTACCAGAATTTAAACTTTGATTACCAATAAAATACTTCTAAGAAGCCAAAAGCTCAGTTACAAGGCATTCTGTTTCAGTTTCCATTTTTCTCATCCAGAACATAACTAGTTTCAAATGCATTACAGTAGATGTTCTAAGCAGTAACTAAGAGTAACATCCACCAGAGTACTAGCAACAAGGCGCTGGCCGTCTACTAATATAGCCATTAGTGCATCAGTCATTGTCTTGTTGATCATTTACATAGAATGTATTTATCTTTACAGTCTGATTCACTGTCTGCCATGATTTTATGGAGAGACTTATTGCAGTTTATTGATATATCATGTTTCATGCCAAGAATTAATAACAACATGATGCCTGAACAGCTTGTGGAGGTATACTGAACACTAATATGCTGGTAGATGAGAGTGCTATCTTGCGATTGAAAGGCATTGTGACTGGAAAATTTCTATATGGCACAAATAAAAAATTATTGGTCTTCAAGAGAAGAAAAAGGGAATTTTTACATGTCCTTTTTTGAAGTAATTATTTAAAACTTACTTCAAACAACTTACCTGGAAAATATCAATTCAAGGTAGATAATTAAATACTTTTAATTCATTAAGTTAATTAATGGCCCCATTAAATATGCCATCCATTAGTCAATTTTTAATATCCTCTCACTTATTGAGGCATAAATGATAAGCGATTCTATAAATGAGAAGTGATTCTATTGACCACAATGGAGTCAAATTGGTGGAAGTGAAGCAGCAAGCCCCAGATTAAGTTATTGCTTTCATAGCTATTAACCCATAAAATTTCATATTAAATACAATCCCAAGTGACATGTCTGTATACTTTATGATGTCAGTTATATTTATCAGCAGAAGAATAAAAAAATGTTTTTCTTAAAGGTTTTATGATAATATCTTGTACTTACTATGGTGCATTGCCTTCAATCCCATAATTATTGATATTGGTTGCTGCTGTAATCCCACATATAATGAAAGGAACACCACCACTAATCAGATAAAATCTGTTGAGAGATAAAATGTGATATTTTAATTTTCCTGCCTTGTTGCTGAATAGTTCTATTTAAACAGTCATTATTTTCTGAAGCTTTTTGAGTATACAGTATTGACTGAAATCCCTAAACCCAGAAAAGCAAAAATGAAGCATTGTCACAATAAGCACTGTACTTAAAGAACTGTACAAAAAGAACAGCTTAACATTTAATATTTAAGAGGACTCACTTTTCAAAATCTGTTGACTGATTGGTAAATCCTTAGAAAGTGTAGCTACTTATGCAGTCATATGAGAAACAATGCCTTGTCTAACGAAAAAAACAAATTCCAAATACAAATATTTACTCACTTCTCTGTGTATCTGTATTCAAAACTTATTAAAAATGTAAGTATTATGTATTAAGACAGACTGTCTATATGTACTAAGACAACTGTCTATAGTTTAGCCTGAGAATTTTCCCAATGAAATACAGTGAATGAAATAGAGTTGAGCTCAGAAGAGGGAAGGGACAGTCCACTGTGCAAATAAATAAATGAATAAAGATTTTCTGAACAGAGGAATAATCTAGAGCAATTAGGAGGGTTAAATATTACTTTGCATATACCACACTCTTTTTCACTCGTTAAATAACCAGCCTTACAAATGCGTTAAAAAGTGAGGGCCTATAACAATTCAGCAAAATATCATAAATATCTAAGAAGTGTGTTAATCAAAGCATTAATATTTCTTTAAAGGCTTGTATCTGAAGACTGCAAGCACATAGTTTCATATCCCTTTAACTGGTTGAATACCACTGAACTCCTTGGCAGCAGAAGTCATCCCAGTGTATCATCATTAGGTTACACTGAAGTCCTAGGGGATGTCTCACTGAAACTGGCATCCTGCATTTCTATATTAAAATGCAGCATTACATACCGTCATCATATTTTCCATTTACATAAGCAAGGCACAAAATTATTCATGGAGCACAGCACTTTTACCACTGTGGTCTCTGAGGTGGAGAGCACCGGCCCCTGGCACGTGACCCTAAAGCTGGGAGGCATGCTGCTCAGAGACAACAGGAAAAATGTTTCACTGTACCTAGAAGCTCAGCTGGTTCTCTGAACATTCCCACTTATTTTCTATTTCAACCTATGCACTTCACTTGGTAGACAAAATTCGCTTCTTTTCAAGGCACTTGTCTGCTGCAGGAAACATTAGGCAAGGATATAAACACTTCCCAGTCACTGCTGTTGTCCAAAAGGACTAAGAATTTGATGACATATGGACACATGCTCTCCAGAATCTGGCCAAGAGTTTTCTAAAACGCAATACAAAATCCAGGAAATCTGAGTCCTTGCAAGGTAGGATCTTTACAGAAATAGAGACATAGTAAGCTTGGCCATTTTGAGTAAAACCCAGTGATAAAAATTTCTTAACTTCTTGCCACCATCTCATTGTGAAGCAGAATTTGAAGCTAAGCTTCAGAAAATATCACTTTAACATTTTCAGTCAATCGTTGTCCTAATGATCTAAGCTGCAAACAGAGCAGAGAAAATCATGCTCCATATTCATCAAAAAGCCTTTCAGTTTCTATAACTTCAAAGTCATTAAATATATACGTTTCCTTCAAACTTGGCTTATTCTGTAGAGCTCAACAAATTCCAGTGAACAAGCTGCATCCTTACAAAACCCATTCATTCAATGATTGCGAGTATCTTTTGACTTGAGCATATTGAATAAGCTAGACTAACAGCTTATTATTATTTTTAACAAAGACATGCTCAATGACATTTTTTGAAACTTCAGGAAATGACTAGGATAAGCAGTGAGGCATAGAAACTTTAATTCCAATTTGTCTAAGAAATAGTAATGAGCAGAAAAATAGTATAGAATCAAGTATAGGAAACTGTACTTCAAACCCATCTGAAGTGATTACACCATAGAATTTACCTACAATGCAATCTATAATTTCATTTTTTGCAGTGCAGCCACTTTCTACAAATTGGATACATACATTTTAATCATATCCTTATCTAAAGTCTCAAAGAAGCCTGTATTGGGGCGTTAGATAACCTCCTTCATAGCTCACACTTTCAGCAGCCTGCTGTACACGATAACAGTAGCATCAGATGTTCTGGAAGCACTTAGCTACACAGTGCTTCAGAAGCAAGGCAAACTAGCCAAATTTCTGTCTTGTCTCATAGTTAAGCGAAAGAAAATACATTCTAGAAATGACACAAGGTGAAGTCAAATGGTTTCAGAGCACCCAAGGTACACTGTTCTGATATCCAGCACAGCACACTGCCTCCCCTGTCTCATTGGAAAAAAAAAAAAAAAAAAAAAAGTAACATAGAAAATAGAAATGACAGTGCGTACAAATGATTCTTTGTTGGTGGATTTGTGATTCTTGACGGGTGAAGGGAAAAAAAAACCAACTGCCAAACAGAGGAGAAGTAAAAAAGAGGAATGGCATTAAAATAGATCAAACAGATAATGAAAGAGAATTTAAGGGTAGGAGTGTAAAGCCTTGTCCATTTGTGTGAGCTTGTGGATACCCTAAGACAGTATATAAAGGAGAAAAGATCATACTAAAAAGTCACCGAAGAAGAGAAACATGGTTCTTGTAAATCCATACAGGTGTTACTTGTGTGGAAGTATACTTAAAATAAAGAAATCTAGACCAAAACAAATTCAATCTAACTAATGCAGTCATTAGTTTCTCCCAGTTTCGTCTTTTATACCCAGATGAGATGATTAGCGAAGTAAAATTGATAGGGTATGAATAAAAAGTGAAGGAAATGTAGACACTAAGTAGCTAGAGATCATATTTGTAGGAAACCTTTTACCTAAGAGAAACAAAGTGCTTTACAACAATAATTAATTTAGCTTCATGGCCCCCTGTATGGCCAATAAACATTTTCCCTCTTGTACAGATGAGAAAATAAGCAAGGAGACATCAAGTGTTCAAGGTCATGCAGAAAGCCTGTTTCAGAAAGAGACTTCTTAATTCTCATCCTATGTTTAAACACAAAGTGCTTCTATATTACTCTAAATGAAGGGATCAGGCAAATCATGGCATACAGGACTTTGTCTCCAAGCCCAGGAAACTGGGTTTGCTTCTCCAGAGGTTCATGCAGGAGCAAGAATTAAGCTCTTATCCCAAAACTCTTGAAGCCTTGCCAGTGAATATCTGCCTGATACTCCCTACAAGCCTGATTAGTGGAGGATGAGCCTGTGTACACTGTCCCCTCTGCAACCCTAGCATTAACATCCCCTGGTATTTCATACAGAGCTGACTGAACACATACATTGAGCAAACATTCCAGATCTGTTGAAGTGGTCCATGTTGAGGACTGCAGATGGAGAGACAATGAGATCTGCTGCTGTTGCTGCATGTGTAACGGATAATGTCCCTGTTAAGTAATGCTCATTCAAAAATAATATAATAGGCAGTACACTAAAGATGAACCTTGTAGATTGAGCAAATAAATGCTTTTCCACCATCTCTTTTCCCCAAAAAGAATTTTGTTTTCTTATTTTGGAAAAAAAAAAAAAAAGAAATCTTTTTCCAATTCTATTTGGCTAACTTGCATTTACTTACTAACTTATGTTTCTCTCTCATGACTCTTGGTTTAAAAGCTTTAAAGATCTACAGCCTTTGGTACAGTATGCAGATTTTATCTTCCAATTGCCTTCTCTGATTTTTGTAAAGCATATAAAAATATTTCAAATGAACCCTATCCAAGCCCTGGTTCCATACCTGTGGCTTAGTGACACGAGCTGTGGGACTTAGGAGATCACTTTCTTATTTTTCTTATTAAGCCAGTCGGCTGTCTTTTCCACAAAAGAATATGCGGTAACTCGGGACTCAGAGCCAATTTTATCAACTTGTGTTACTCTTCTACCACTCAAGAAAAGTGAAGAGCAATACTCAAGCTACTAGTAACAAAATGCTGTAGGCTGCAGCAGGAAGACGGGCTAGTTGGAGAGCCTGCTTTGACAGATTTGACTATTATAATGGAGCCAGTGAACACAGAGGATCTGGCTGTAATTGAGATAGCCATGTGCACAGATCTTTAAAGACTGGTAAACAACAGGGAGGAAATTAAAGCTTTTTACAACTAAAAATTGATCTTGACAAGCAGTTTATTTATATAACATTTTAGCATTGTTTTACAGGCAAGACTGTGGGGTGATTTGGGGCTTTGAAGTTACTGCCAAGCTGTTGCTTCAATAGCCTTAGGGAACAGTTTTAAAAATTTGTATATTATTGTTTCAGGCCACCCAGAGATGTCCTGAGGATTCCTAGCAGGCTTTCACATCAGTGTACATTTATTACTGAAGCTCATTCTATCACATCTTTGCTAATGTTGTTATTCGAGCTAATTAGATTACAGCTTCTCTGGTAGGCTTCTCTGTGCTGCACTTGAACCTCTCAACTGCAGTGTGGGCAACACCTAAGGCCTAAAAGCCAGGCTGTGCAGGTACACACAAATAGTCTGCAGTAATTTGTGAGGGGAGGAACCAAACTCAATGAACAGGAGAGGGAGGGAACCCCTAAACTCTGCTGCAGCCACCTGAGACCAAAAAGTACTATAGTTTTCATTACATGCAGTGACATAAACCCCCCAAAATCCTCAACACAAGCAGACGCTGCTTGGGGTGATGTCTCACTGATGACATCACAGCTTACTATTTTCCAGCTTCTTTTCAGCAAAAGCTCCTCCTGTAAGACAAACTCTACTACAAAATACTGGGAGCTACAGAGCCAATCTGATAGAAACAGGATAATGTCAGCAAGAATTACTGCAATAGCCTGCAGGCAGCATCAATTCTACTATCTTAACATACAGTATATTCTTCTAAGTTTATTTCCATAACTATTACACAGTAAGCCACTGAACGAAAAGAGAGTTCTACCCAGTGATAAATTTCTTGCTCGAGTGTCTGACTTTTCTCTAGCCCAAACTTGTGAATGAATTCTTCCTCTGCTCGAAACTGCAGGAGACCTTGGCTTTGGTGGGCTTAACCTTATTGCTTAAGATTTGTTTTTTTTTCTGCAGAACAGTGATGGACAAGTAAGTTATTTACTAGCCCCACACTTATTGCTTAAAATGCATTTTTAAGTATTGCTCTCTACATGCCCAACTGGACAAAAGTACATGTTACATATGTAAGAATACCATTGCCTCCTCTCTTTCTCACCAATACAAATAGAATCTACTTAGCTTCACTTCTAGGGTATGCGTCTCATAGGAAGAGATGTCAATCTATTAACTTCTTGCAAAATAAACATGAAAATAAAAAAGATATCACAGCAAGAAGAGTTTCCCCTTTATTTTTCCTTGAGCTGGGATTTGATTTTAACATCTTTATGAAAATAATCCATATAGAAAATGGTCATTAACTTCTGAGCTAAACAGATGCCACAGTTCAAGTACCCTGCAGGCAGGCAGACAGATAAGTAGCTGCTCTGTAGAAAACTGAAGCATATACAAGCCTGATTTTCAAATTATTCTTCTTGATTTTTTCACGCATCATATTATTTCATAACTCTTTTCCCTGGTAATTTTAATAAAATGAAGAAAAAGAATCTGTAATCTGTAAGAATAAGATGGTTTTCAAAATGTACCTTAAAGAAAAAAAACTCTCATTTTTAATCTTGTTCCCAGTTAGGTAGACGTTGGACTAGATGATATTTGAAGGTCCCTTCCAATTGAATGATTCTATTCTATAGTCTTGACTTACAAATATATTTACAAAAATGGTGTTAGCTGTGCTTCATGGCCTTGCTGAAAAGAAATAGTCTGTATTTCTTAAGCACTGTTTCCCTGTTTGCAAATATAAAATAAACATGGAGATCACACACACACACACACACACAACAGGAAAAAAAGAAGAGCAGAAATTCCATTTAGCCCTTTAATGTGACAATATTATTTTTCATTTTCACTGTCTGTTTACATTCCCTTTTTTTTCACAAGACCTTTCACTCATTCAGCACTGATGGAGCAAAGCTCACTGGACAGGTAGTTACTCGTTTTATATATGTCCCCTTCTTCTACATCTTATTGCAAATTAAGAGCTTCACAAACATTAATTAATCTTTATAACATTCCTGTGAGAACATATATCTCCATTTAGAAGCAGAAACTAAGAGATGAATAACAAAGTCATTAAGAAAATGCTCTGCAGATTTGTTTGCTCAACTTAAGATGTCCAGACCCTCAATTCAACAAAACTAGGCTCTAATTTTCTAGTAAAATTGGTGTGACATTGGAGTTTAAATACTTTGCTCATTGTCGCCTTAGAGACTTCTAACATGGGAACCTAGACAATAAATGGGGAGAATATTAACCAATGATAGAAAATATTAAGCCTCACCTATGAAACAGTTTAAAAAACACTTTATCATATTAGTCCACTGTGCTAGATATTCATACTGAGCTTTTCTTCCTGTTTGCCTGTGTCAGATGATTTCTAATGCATTGTTGTTTTGGTAATAGGTTAGGCCCTGCCAGTGGAGGAAACTGAGGAGATGTGTTGAACCCCTTCAACATCCTTCATGGCTAGTGTACCCATATGTGTATTTTGGTACGCTGCAGATGAATAGGAATTTACAAACTGACAGCGTAGTTGCTGTCAACTTTACCTTTAGGACAGTTTAAGTCAGAAGAATGAATAGAGAAGAAAAAATGCATATAAAAATAAAAAATAAAATTAACAAAAATCTATAATGCAAAAATATTTTTTAGAGAAAATTTAGAGTAAAAGTTAGAGAAATGAGCTTCATTTACACAGATGTAAGTGTATTGTCTTTCTTAGCTAGACTAACTTGCAGAGCCATTCCATATAACAAGGAAGGGTGATCTTGCCCTTTTTTATTTTTATTTGAGAATGCCTTGGATACTGTTGAAAATCAAAGAGACTCAAACTGTGTTCTGTGCTGCAGCTTGGCCTGTTGACTTCTACTTCTGCTCAAGCTTAATGAATAAATAACTTCAGTCAAGATATGGAGGTATTCATGCAGAGTATACTTCTGAAGGAAAGCAAAAAGTAATATATACAGCAGGTTGATGATAAAGAAAATAAATATATTGGTATTTCTTAAAGACTCTCTAAGAGGGCTGCTCTGAAAGTATTGAACAATGACATTAGAGGTGGTTGTTGGTGGTATGGCAATAGAGGTGGAACGTTCCCACCAATATTCCATTACATTTTGTTGCCACATGACAGATGGCAGCAGAGGGGAAATGTGAAAAATGGCATCAGATACGGAAGTGCATATGGAACAAGATGTGTCATTCAGTTCCTCCATGCAGAAAAAAATTGTACCCACTGACATAGCTTGATGCTTGCTGAATGTTCATGGAGATAAAACACTGGATGTAACCACAGTGAGGAGGCAAGCAGTGCATTTCAGCAGTGGCAATAGTAGGTCACCTCCACTGTTGCTAATGTTTATGAGCGTGATACTCAGGCTCTTGTTCATTGCTGGCAAAAGTGCATAGCTAATAGTGGTGACTACGCTGGAAAATAGTGTTTTGTAGCTGAGAATTTGCTCTATCAAATACTGTTCTTGTGCTCTTTGTACATATTGTAGTTTCCATGGAAAGAAATAGGAGGCATTATTTTCAGAGTGCCCTAGATATGCATCTATGTATATTTTTATTTTTATATGTTATATTTTAAGAATAGAGCTGTTCATATGTTTGGATACAAAAAAAAAAAAAAAAAAGCAGTTAAAGCCTCATCCTTCCAATATGTTTTGGCTATTTTCTATTTGCACAATCATATCATCCCCAGAATACACATCAGATTTTTCAATTCTGTTTCCACAGTTAATTTCTAGTAGCAAAATGGCTGATACTCTTTTTCTGAACAATTCATTGCTACCTCATTTTTCCAGGCATTTGACTACCCCGGCATAGAGCTGTTAGCTGAAATAATTTTGCAGTTCCAGCCTACTGAATCAAACGCAACTGCTTCACTGAGCATTGCAGTACACCTTTAGAAAGTCAATTACCATCAAGATGTCCTTCTGACTTTCAAAGGGAAAAAAAGAACCATTAACCTATCAACCCTCATCAACACAATAAATTCTAACAGCCTATATATGACAATGCCATTTTATATGATATGAAAGTGAAATGAAAAGTAAAGCATGCAAAAATAATGATAATATTGTCACATATTTAATATGTAATTTATATATAGTTATTAACCCTATTGCTATATATATATAGTTATACAATTGCATATATTATTAACCCTATTGAATGATCGTCAGTAGAATCACCTTGAATTGTAAAGAGGAAATATGGATTTCTTTGGTTTTACTTTATATTTCATTAATATTTCATTAAACCTGCAAAAGGAACCAAATGATGCCACTAACATGAGGAAATACATTTAAATTTGGATCAGATATGAAAGTCACTTAAAGATGTTTCTGGCCTATGTTCTTCCACGGCTAAATTTTGAAATCATATTTTTTTAAAAGGACTTCATGTCAATAAAATATTTTGGCATTCACTAATACAACTTCTTGAATCTTCCAATTTTCATATGATACTGAGCTTGATATATGGAAAATGACATCAAAATCTGTTTTGTTTTTTGTTTTGTATTAAAGAGTTATTCTGAGATCTTGTTTTTATTGTGAGCTAAGTTACCACATTACACCTGAATAATTTTGGTTCCGTGAGTTTCAAAGGAGATACGTGAAACTGTCCATTTTCTGGAGAATTATATTCTTAGTTATATTTTCTGTCTTTTTTCTCTCTTTTTTTTTTTTCCTGTACACGTACAGAATTATTCAGAAGACATACATGACCCAGCAATTGATTTCATGAAGATTGGGACTGTATTGGTAGACCCAGGTGGCCTGTCCTTAGCTTTGCTTGGCTGAATTCAAGACAGACATGTGCAAACAGACAGTAAAAAAGAATACAGGAACTCCTTGGAAATATCTCCAGGGAGGACACGTTAATTCTCTTCTAAATTCATGTCTTCTTTTCCTTTCTCTCTTATATAAATAAATGATCTTATACGAATGGCAGGACCTTTGCCCACAGTGCCAGAGGGAGCCAAATTGTTTAGAAGAAAGAGAAAAATACAATGTGAATTTCCAAAAAAGCTACATTTTTAATTTGCACAATTTCTCGCAAACCTTCTATCATATCATACAATATTAAACCCTGCTCCAGAGGGCATATGGTAAAGAACTTCAGCCTTCTCTACTGAGCTTTCATATGGTCACTGAAACAGCTGGAATTTGATTTCCAACAAGTTTTGACTTACAGTTTTATTCCGTTTCTAAAAATGTGTAAGTTCTCTTGAGATCTTTCGTATCGTTATGACATTTTGTGTTTATAATTTCAGCCTTTCATTTTTCTGAGTTATTTATCTTTGCCACGCATCTGCTCATGTAAAACTTACAGGAACTTCACAAACTCTCTCCATCTTAGATTAACTCAGTCAATAGAGTGGGAAGGTCTCAAAGGCATCACATGTATAAACAAATTACATGATCATATACACCTTTACAGAGGCCTTTAAGGAAACCACAATATAAATGAAAATGAATTACCATTACAAGAAAATAAAAACAAATTGTGAAAAACATGAACTTCAACGGCTCAAAGACTAGCAGACAGATAGAAATCTTAAATTCACGGGTTTGAAAAAGAGGCCTTTTTTTGCAATAATATCATGGTTTTTACTTTGGTTTCCTTATTCATGAGTGATGAATGCTGGCTTTACTAATTACAGAAAGGAAAGAGCAACAAGAAAGCATAGCTGCAATAGGCTAAAAAGCATTTTTATCTTTGCTGGCCCTGAAACATTTCAAGCATCTTATAAAGCCTGTTTGATTGATGCAGGCCATTAAAATAATGTGTTTAGGAAATTTAACATTGCCCCATGAAAGCTGCCATTTCTGCTAGAAAAAAATGGGCTTTCTGTAATGAAAATGAACATTACAGCTTCACAGATAAGTGCATGTAAAACTGCTGAATGCATCAGCTGGTCTCTGTAGCATAATAGTGATTGGATGGTTACTGTTATACAGAGTATCCTCAGAAATATTTTAAAATTATAAATGTTCTCTCCACTGGATAATACACATTTCTAATATTTAGTACTATGTACCCACCCCTTATAGATTGCTTTATTAAGTGTACAGAAAAATGGTAATTTTCACTTCTTAATTTAGATATGTTCAGTGTATCCTATGCATATTTTAAAATGATATCCACTTAGAAGACTCAAGACATTTATACTGTCCCTGTATAGATATAAATAGAGGTAGTTCTATTGGCTTTTAAATATTAAAACTTCAAAGTATTAAAGAGTTCTTACTGTGTCTGAAGTTATTACTGATAAGGTAATAAAAGCCACATCTTTAAAATACTGTTAAGGATTAGGTGCTGCATCATCAAAATTAAATAGAGTTAGTGTTTCAGGCTTCTGCATCTCTGGTTTTACAATCGTGTGCTAATCACAATTTACTTCTACCTTCCATCTATTTAGGTAATTGGGTTTATTTTCAACTGCATGTATCTAAAATCTAATCACACAGCTAGAGCAAGATGTGTCCTCAGGCAAAGTGAGAGAACAGTCTTATTTAAGACATGAAGAAACCACATATTAAATAAAAATAATATCATTTTGATTATTAAATCTTCTTGGTTTACAAGAAGTATTCAGTCACAAACCCAGAGGGCCATTTAAAATTGAGAAGCATTTACGCAGAAGATCCATGGAAACCACAAAACCCTTTCTGTTGATTCTCTAAAGCTACCAAGCCTTTGTAATCTGTAACTCAAACCCACATTTTTAGAGAACATATGAAAGGAATTGTTTCTGATGTGAAAAGCCTACATGCTGTTTGAATTCTTCTTATGACCATAGTCAGTGCACAGTAAAGAAAGAAATTCTGTGCTTTGTTTTGATTCTCATTTTAAAATATTTCTGTTAAGTTCTTCAAAGTTAGGACAAATTAGTATTTAAAGCATCAAAGACATGATTTTCAATTACCTGAAATACTGCCTTCAATCATACAGAAAACCGTACAGAAAGACTGTGAGGTAAAACCAGTACAAGACAAGGCACAGATGTTAACATCCCATGATAAGTCATCCTGAATGACTTTGCATATCAATTCTTAAGGCACTTCAACATCTTTTTTAATTGCTGACCAGAACTGCACAACAAAAAACCTTGAAGTATTATGCGACTGTAGTACCTATATACATTAAACGGAGGGTGAGTATTACCATTATACTCTTATTATTATTTCAACTCAGATTTTCTTTGTTTATGGAACAAAAAAAAAATCTCAATACTTACATAAAGTAGTAGAACTGAATATATACCTGCCTTGAGAACTAACTTGTAGTCCACAAAGACTGGATTTAATGAAAATTTATGCACTAGAACTTTTTAATGGGATGCCAGAAGATGTAGCTCAGGTAAAAAAAAAAAAATTAAAAAAAAAAAAACAATTCTTCTGAATTTCCATTACACAATTACTTCTACATATTGACTTCAATTTCTTTTTCAGAATGTGAAGACATACAGAAAATGTTGACATTTCCCACAAATGACATATCAGTTTTACAGCTGGCTGCATTTGGAACACAGATATAAAATTCTACTAATACCTCAAAGGACTAATATAGAAATTCAAAACCTATTAATTTGATCAACTGTGAATAATTGCTCTCTTGTCTTTGAAATAGATATTATTCCAACATTTTTTAAAGAACATGTTATGACTTCCTGTCATTTGACACTTATGATTTCTTAGTAACAACAGCTTCACTTGCACATATTTGAATACTGTAGTATATTCCTTAATTTTACTACTTGAAGGAAGTTTCCATATTTTCATGACCAATGTTTTTGTTGGACCAACTCATTTTCAACCCATGTAGCAATGATTAATGTATTTAGTATTTTACAGACCAACAAGAATAGCCACATATTCATTCTTCACGTAAATGAAAACATTTTTGTGATATCAAAACAAAGTCACTCTCCTTTGTGTTACACATGCTGACTGGTCAATGTACATTGATAAAGGTGAACAAATAGCTATTTATAACAGTAATAACAGCCTGAGGTAAGAAACTGTTTAAAGCATGCTGCTGCTTGTCAGATAAATTTTTGGGAAACAAACATATTTGATAGTACCTAACTTCTACCTGAAGTACAAATGTATGATTGTCAGAAAATGTTTTCTATATCTCTTTGCCAAGAAACAATTCACAGAAATGTAGACTCTTTAATACATTTTTGTTAGGAAGATTTCACAACTGAGGAATAAATAATAGAGGAAGGTGGCTATAAATATTCTTTATTTGGTACAGTGAACTATCATACAAAGCAAACTTGCTCCTTTTATCGCTAGGAAGAGATGACCACCTGTGCAATAGTCCTATGCCTGGACTCTCTTCTGTGACAAGGAAGACTCTGGTTCTTTGCTTAAATTAGACAACTAATGGTCATCCATATCATACACAAGTGCTGTCAACAGCAGATATTCAGTATTCCAGTTTTTCTTTTTTTTTTTTTTTTTTTTTTTTTTAAAGATGTTTTTAAGTTACAAATTGTGCTAACTTCCTTATGAGGTAGGGATACCTTCAATTGTGGGGATGAAAAATCACTTGTCATTATCTTTTTCCTGCAATTTTTTAGAAATTTCTTAAACTTTTGGAAAGGCTGAAGGAGTGAGGACTTAAGAAGTAGAGTCCTTATGGTCTGAGACAAGGCTACCACACGACAAATTTCTTTTGCTACCTTGTATTCTTTCAACAATAGCTTAAATATACTACGTGCAACTTAATGAGGATTTCTGATATTCATACACATAATATATATTTCACATTATGCAGCTAAGAATGTTTACTTTATATTATATTCCTACATACCTATGGATTTTAAAATGTTTTATTAAACACATTGGGTTTAGTTTATGGGATTGAGAGTGATTCTTTTGTGTGCTTTAATTCCAGCTAGTTTACAATCTGTACGTTTCATGTTTGTGTTTCATTCAAGATGAAAGCTAAGAGTAAACACAATGAGGATGGGAGGAAGAAATTAGGTCCTTGGAGATTTTCGGAATTGGAGAGTTAAACTAGATGACTTACAGATATTTCTTCCAAACATTGTTTTTATGATTCTATGATTAACTTTTTATTGATCGTGATCTTTTAAACCTTATGAGGATCCATCCACACCAGCTGCTAATGTTGAAAGTCTTTTTAGATGTACTGCTCTTCTAGCTTACATCACTCTGTAAACTGAAATATATGCACTATCACAGAAGACTGACTCACAGGTGAGTGAACATAGCTTGAATATTCCCATAGTTGGAAGACTGTGTGCCAGCCAGAGTGCTTAGAAGAGCACAGTGAGTTATTAAGACGTAACTGAGGACAAGACTGAGGTCAGAAATAGGCCCCATGTAACATCACATCAACAACATCTACAACCATGAGAGCAATGTAGAATAGCTGCACCAAAAGAAAAATTTTTGCCATCTATAAATTTTCTCTGTTATTGTATCTGGTCAGTTGTGCATTTATTACTTATGTAAGCATTCCTGTCGAATTTGATCAAATCTTGTATAAGTGAGATGCAGAATTGCATAGTTTTCTATTACACAACTGCATTATTCCTTTGAAGAAACTAATTTATCATTGAAGAATCTTAGGGAAGTTTCATCCCTAAGGTTTGCAAAAATGAAATGTTTACCTTTCCTCTTATTTTTTTTTCCCTTCCCCCATAGACAAAATCTTATATTGAGATTATTACAATGTTACCTACAACTTCAAATTTACCTTCTTGACACATATCAAAGTAAAATCTTACTTAGGTGTCACTAGATATAACAAAAGGTAGTGAAGAATTAAAACACAGTGGAAGTAACTTTCCCTCACGATTTTGCATTTTCAGCTTCTTTCTGAACACTCTCTCCTTCACAGAATCACAGAATTGTAGGGGTTGGAAGGGACCTCAGAGATCATCGAGTCCAACCCCCCTGCCAAAGCAGGTTCCCTACTTCCTGTTCCATAGGATGTAATTTTACCTTCTAATTAGAGGCAACAAAAAGTGTGCTCCTTTAATGCCATATGTGAATGAACGATTATGAATTAACCACTACTAAATCATAGACAAGCTGTATTCCAGCAGTGATTTGAATCTACAAAATCAGAGATTTAAAGTTAATGGCAAAAATTTAGTTTGACATCTCGTCCTTAATTTACCCTATTGAAAAAATAAGAAACAAAGGTACAATGGCATGAGTTCATGAGTGTCGACCCCAATTTTTAGTTTTAATGTTAAATTTTTTTGCTGTTGTCGGTTTTAGTCTTACTAAGTTAAGCTATGGGAAATTCTATATATATGATGATGGCATGAACGTTTGCTTTTTCCTGTTGTTTAAAAACTGACATACACAGAAATCTATTTTTGGTGATCCTTATCCCAGATTTAACCAGGAGCAAAAACAAAGCTTTTCCATCATATATAAAAAAGGTCAAAGTGTAAGTTTCAAGAAAGAAACTCACAGGGTTTATTAGAACACTCAGCCAAAAGAGATGATGAAAGATTGAAAGAAAAGAACAAGTAGAGGAAGAAGAGATTTATCTTTATAA
Organism: Tragopan temminckii; assembly: GCA_028571105.1. Lineage (NCBI taxonomy): Eukaryota > Metazoa > Chordata > Aves > Galliformes > Phasianidae > Tragopan > Tragopan temminckii. Next base: position 19,845,159 of record JAOWBP010003659.1, read on the forward strand.
ATAACTAACAATTGAGTAATTGTAATTAAAAGCTAGAAATGACATTCCATTTCCAGAACGTTATGTTACTATGTTAGCAATGCAGAAAATGGAGATCTGAAAAGGAGTGAACAGCCATTGCTAGCATCCTAAAACTGTAAAGCATCTCATTGCTCAACTTTCCAGGTAAAGAGATTGCCTAGCTTTGCTAAGTATAATAACTGCTATAGGTTTTGGCAAGATCAGAACCTCAGAAATAAGTGTCCTCTCTAGTTGCAAAACTCTCTTGGATGAAGAAAGAATCTAGTTAACTGGTTGCTCCTTCAATATTACCGATGGAAAGTTAAGGGTCTACATAAGCACATAAGATTGTTATATGAGACAATAACAAGACTATGCTATGACACATTAAATAGTCAAAATGCCATAGATATGAATTATAGACACAATAGGGCAACTAGTCTGAAAATAACTACAGTAGTAATTCTTTGCCCACGAATTCTATTCCTTATCTCTGATTAGTGAGAATGAGATTTACTGGCATCAATAATCCCAGAAATCAAATTCCACAGTGGTGTAAGTACACAGATACTTCTGGGAAATGAATACTGCCTGTTCAAGATTTTTTTTTTTTTTTTTGGTTGTGGGTTTTTTTTCTTTGTTTGTTTGGAGAAGTAAGATCCTAGAATTGACCACTCATCTACGTATCAAATACCACAAATTTAGTCTCTCCATATTCAAACCATAAAATCAATGACTGCAAAAGTTAAAACAAAACAAAACAAAACTGGGAGATAAAGTAATCGATATATCTGAAGAAACTCACCTGGTTACAGGTGCAAATTTGTAGGTTATGTTCTTTATGAATTATCTACCTCCACTTAAGTGATTACTTTAATAAGCATAGTAGGACAGGGAAATGTACTTACATTTCAACAAAAAATCACATAGAATATTTGAAGTTAAATCTCTACAGCATTACTAACTTATCCAATCTCTTGGTACTGCTAATAAATATTGAGGGGCGAACACTAATGATGTTCAGTAATCATAGTTCTACTGCTTCCTAATTAATAGATAAAACAGTAATGAGGTATCTCTCCTAATCAATAGATAAATAGGATTCAGGTTTCTCTGAGGCTCAGATTTACTTTCACAGAAGATCTATACGAGCTTTCACTTCCATGTGAACTTAAAATCTTCAGTGATTCCCTGAGCACCAACTGTATTTCAATAATAATGGCACTAGTCCTTATCTGAGTGAGTACTCAACCATTAATATACGCATAAAGTCTGATCTGGACATTCTGTTCTAATAGTAATGCTAAATATTAAACATATATTTAAATTATTTTCATTTGTATCTTTAAAATTGCAACAAATTTACAGAATTTTATTTTTAATTAACAATAAGCAATAAATTTCATCTGTGAATCAAAATTTTCCTGTGGTTATGTATGTTTAATTCCCTGTGATTCACTGAAAATGCTTTGTGGGTGTGGATGTCTCAGAGCAGAAGTTGGCCTAATTTTTGTTATGCTTTATACAGTAATGTGGTACCTGAATAAAATTACCTGGAGGATCGGCAGCCAGTTTCTACTAGACTCATAACATTTCCAAGCACTGAAGGCATATTTGGAGCACATTAGTTTCAAAGTCTCTTCTGTCAAAATTTGCTTGCATAATAAAACACTAGAGTTCTTGTGAGATTCACAAGGCTGTAGGAATTCAGCAGTGAATAAAGGTCTGAAAAGTTAGAATGCTTAGAAAAAAAGCTTGTTTTAAGAATAATAGAATTGTACAGCAGGAGTGCCTATGAGCACTCAAATGCTCATAGGCAGGATCACATGAAATAATTATCATGAATAGCTGAGGTTTGTCTAACCTATGTTAACAAATCACTAATGACATTTTTTTTCTACAGCAGCCCAGGTAAAGTGTTTTAATTATCAACTATTCCTACAGTTAAAATTATTTTTCTAACAACAAACTATTTACTCCCTATTGTGAATTAAGCTTATTATTTATTGTCTTATCTTCAGTAATTTCAAAGAATTTCATGTATAATACATTTTAAATATCTTCACAGTGTTGTTATTCACACTTGCAACTATCCATGAGGGTCCACAATTTTCAAATGATTTGAGCTCATGTATTCCTTTTTATTTCCACACTTATGGCTGTCATTGCAAATAAGAAGTAAGAAGATTGCTTTAAAAGTCCAGCCTGAGTAGTTTAAAGTAATCACATGAGTCCAGAAGTCAAACTCAAAGCAAAACATGAAACATCATGAGTTTTTCCCTTCTTCCTTTCTTGCCCTTTTAATTGTGGAACCTCTCAAGAGATCCATATCACTGACAGGGAGGTCAAAATTTCTTCTCCTAATGCATTTCTTTAATGCCTTTGCCTCCTCTTTTCTAGGTTTTCAATCATTCACTGAGTTTCATTTATAAAGCATGCTGTTCTGCACAGGCAATTGTCCAACTGCCTCTGTAAGACACACAGATGTACTCATAGCACTTTTTAATAGCGCAGTGAACAAGACAGACATTGAAAAATAGCATCAATAATTGGGAAACTCAGAATGCTCATTCTGAATATGTTGCAGCTGTTCTTGAACTTTAAATTTTAAGTGTGAAAATAAACAGTTTAAAATGTTCAGTTAAGACAACAGAGAAAATACTATGCACGTACAAGACCTGTACTCAGGTAAGACTTGCCTTTCTTCTACTATACTTACAAAACACCACAAGGAACCTTGCAATAGGTAATTTTGAAGTAGTTAATCCAGAAAATGAACTTCCGGTTTAATCCCAGTCATCAATATCAACCTATTGATCAACAGTCAATATGACCTAATTCATGAGGGAAGCATCTAGTCTGGAAATGTTTATTTGTATATACTTTATTTGCAATACTAAAATAATATGTTTTACAGGAGCACTTTCATTTCCAAGTCTTTTTCCTGTTTATGTTAAAAGGAAAAAGCAAAATTCTGAGGCACCACACTTGCTAAAAACATGGTTTATATATTTGTATTTAATTCTGCTAATTTATTTTAAGAAAGCCCACATACTGTTTACTGTTTAACACTTGCTCTTGGTTTATCTTTAAGCCAAAAATAGAATACTGGCAATGTATTGATAAATGCCGTAACTTGCTAAGATCTATGCCATGCTAAAATGCAAATACATAGTACTTATACTGTACTGCCATTATTATAGACTATCGAACAATTCTATATAATATTAGTTGGCTGCCTGCAGTGTTCTAGGTTTACGTGACACAGCAGTTCATCAGTCTGCACAACATCACAATTCTTCACATCTTGTATTTCCTTGCACCATCACAGTTCCCATTACAGTCAAGCTGGACATATTTGAATATTCACTTAAAACAAAGGTGACCCATGGCAAGCTTTTAGTTGCATCTTTTTAATGTGATTTTCATAAGAAGGATTTGTATCTCACATTTCTAATTTTCTTGAAGTTAATCATAGCCTGATTTTAAAAATAATTTCAATTACAGTACACTCATCCATAACTAGAAGTCAGAAAGCTTTTTCTGTGGCTGTTGTGAATATTATATCATGCAGATGGGAATGTTTAGTTCTTTGTCCATTCCATGACAATAGACACATACAAAATTATCCTATGAGTTTCAGCTTTTTTGCATAATCAAGTCTTATTTGCAGGACACCAGACATTCATATGAAAAAATATTTAGCTCTTCCAAAAACCTGATAAAGTTTTCTACAAAACCCCCATTGACATTCGAATACATTATCTTCAAAGATTTTTAGAACTTGCAAAACTTCCAATCAGCATCTTACATTTTGCCTGGAGCAGAATATCAAAGCACGGAACATTTTATCAAGCTTACCCTCCCCTCTAAGTTATTCTCTGCAATTATGAATTTGACTAGCTTGAATTCTAAAGAGTGTTGAGACATGGAATACTGTGACAAGAATTCTGAATTTCCAGGAACTCACAATAAAAGTACCTAATATAGTTCAGCAGGTCAGCATGTTGTAATTACAGGCTTTCAAATTTAAAATATCATAGGAATCATTACAAGTCTCTTCTTTGCAAGTTTGCAAATGCCATAACTCATGCTGTCAACAATTTTTAAGCCCCAAGACCATAATTCCCTTATTAACTGACCAAGTATCAGTGAAATGTTTTTTTGGGGGGAGGGGTAGGGTTATGTTTGTCAATATCTTTAGAACCAGGGACACTTCCAGTTCAAAGGGCCTCGATACAAAACTTGCAATGATATTTAATAGTTCATTTACAAGTAATGAGTTAACATATTTTTCTTCTGCAATAACAAAAAATCATTCCTTTTTTTACATACGAAATAGTTCAGACACTGTTCTTTAAACACAGAGGATAAAACTTCACCTTCTACTTCAACATTTCAAAGATTTGATATTATAAGATCGCTACTCTGAAATGACTCAGCATCCTGTATATCTCACCTGCATTTTATGTAATAAAGTTATGGCAGTAACAAAGTCCTTTTCTACTTTGACTGCAAAAAACTCTTGAAATAAGATTGAAATGAGGAACGTCTGTTCAAAGCATCATTCACTTAAGGCATTTGGTAGTGTGTTCAGGCACTCTGAAGGTGAAAAAGGAAAGTTCTAATCACATCTCTTGTTTGAATCACATTATGCTGGAAAATGCTTCCTTATGACAGTGTATACTGGCAATAGAGTGCCATCTGTGAAGGATATTTGTATGTCCTATGCAAAGTTCAACAGTTTTCTTGAAGCACCTCTAACAATATATTGCTATTCTGAATACACCTCATATTTTAATATTTTGGTTTTTAGTGAGAATGAGCTAGTATGGAACAATTAGTTCAGAACTGAATCAGACATTCTCTTTGACCTAAGATAATTTCAGCCTGAAGCAAAATACACTTCCATCATATGGGGAAAAATTGAACAAGAAAAAATCATGAAAATGTTTCCCTTGTCACCACTTTATACTCTTTTTCACTATAGATCTTTCATTTTCATTGCTGGATAGCAAAAAAAATGGCTCTGGCTGTAATCCCTGACTCCATCTGACCATATATCAGCCTTTTAAGAGAGAACATGTAATACCAACGTGTTTCTAATGTATCAAACCAGCTCAGATTCTGCAATCTTCTCTACCTCATTAATGATGAAGAGACATCTTTTTTTGCTCTCTCTAGCTTTTATACCTTAGTTGGCAGAATCTTTCTGTTCTACTGTTTAGGGTCCCAGAATTAGCTTTTTTTCTTTTTTACAATATACATGTCAGTCAGTACAGTCTGACATAAGATTAGCATTCATATTTGAATGTTAGCCACTAAAATGCTTGCCTTCAGAACAAGTACTGTTCAAAAGATTAGCCAAATAATTAAGCCAAGCCAAAGCTTTGAGATGGCTCTTACCCTTAGTTTATTTCAATATCCCTTATAATAGCATACTACAAGTAGATAATTTTTATTGAATATAAATAATACTTTGACTAATAACATTAAATTAATAACTTGAAGGAAAATATGGCTTCTCAATCTGTTTTATTCAAGTGCAAAATAAATAAATAAATTAATTTATAAATAAATAAAAGTATTTCAGCAACATGACTTTTCTCCTTCCTGAGAAATATGATAAATGCGGAAATAAGAAACAGAGGACCACTGTTTTACAAATAATATGCAAAAAAATAGCTGTTATACACTACGTTCTTTTTAAGAACTTCCAGTATTGAGGCTGTAAGCACGCTTCCAAATTCACACGGATTGCAAAAACATTCACTGTTCAGTAATGAACCAAACTAATTACAGCGCAGTTTGACAACAACCTAAAAATATACATTGGAAAAGACAACTTTCATGTCTTAATTTACAATAACTAAAATAAGAGACACTGATGATAATACCAGGGATGTTAGTTGAGCATCCTGATGACTATCCACAAAATATTCTGTCCTCTAAGCAAGGGATGCAATCAGGTATTTAAAATAAAACCAACTACAGCATGGTATAGTCAGTTTTTTATTTGAGACTACTGTCTTGCTGTACAATGATTCATCTAAATGGTGGAAAATCTACTCAAGGGGTGGGGGGCATTACTTCCACTTACTCTCCATTGGAAGAACTGTGGCTATTCTAATAGTTAAGATTGAAATATAGAGATCTCCACGGGGCTTGTGAGAATTTTGCCATTTATTTCAACACATGCAAACTATAAAGAGCTGTTAAGGAAATGGCAGATAACCTTTGAGATAATGAAGCCTAAATTTAAACTTTATAAAGGTGATTTGGTGTGTTCACTATATGAAGAAAAAAGTGAGATTCCATAGATGAAGATTAGAGGTATTAATATTTAAGGGCACAGCATACTGAAGAAAACAATGGACTGTAATGGATGCTTTTCATCTGACCTCTTTCTCTCTCCCTCTCCTTCAATCATTATTTGATACAAGAAGACAAAAATTCATGAGAGCCAGTGCAAATGAAAAATGCACTAGAACTTAATTGCATTTCAGAGCTACTGGTGTCAAGGGGACAAGCAATGCCTGTGTCTGTCAGGATGTAAATTAAGTCGCTTTGTATGATTCATTCTCAAGACCCAGAAAAGAGTATGGCTAAGAACATGACATGATATGTTTGGTAAACTTTACATTCAATAAAGAATCTGTTATCCTGGTCAAATTTTGATCCCCTGTTGCATTGAATGATATTATGCTGCAATAAATTATTGCCACTTGATTATAACCACTAAGGGAAATTTTCTAAATCCTCAGAGTAACAAAGATTAATTTCTGAAGACACTTGCAACCTTGGGAATATTAGAAATCATCAGTTGTTTTTATTACAGAAGTTTTGTCTGGTAAATGACTAAATCTAAGATGTATTTAATCTTGATTACTGGAGTCTGTGTACCATGACCTCTTTTACTATGCCAAAACATCACACGCCAATTTTCAATGATGTAGTGAGTATTGTAGTATGCTGCTCAAATTCAGGAAAAAGCCTTCTCTCTTGGTGACTTATTCAGTAAAAACTGCCATATCATCAAACTGTGATGGAAGTCACACCTCCAGCCAGGCTTTTGGGATTCATAGTTAGACAAATGTGACAGTACACTGCAGTAGATCAGGCCCATGAGTTTGTTCTAGCTTGTCAGAACCCAGACCAAGCATCTTAGTATTCATCCTGAGAAAAGCAGGCTTGTCAAGAGCCAAGCAGATGCCACAATGACTGCAGTATCATGCAAAAATCTGGAAAATCTCCTGTCAGAGGCAAGAGGTTCATCACAGGATTCATTTACTCAAATCAAAGATGATTTTCCTGTACGTGAAAGCTTTCCCTTTTTGCAGTGAAAGAACTTCACGTAATTCAGTGTCACAGACAAAGATTCTTAGCTACTGTTTAGTTAGATACTACTGATTAGTGTTTTGGTAGCTCAGATAATGAGCCAGAGTGTGACTGTGAAGAGCTGTTGCCATGTTTGTAGGAGTAAGGGGGAGAATGCAAGTGGAGCATTATGATGTCTTGCACATGCATGTGATCAAGTTGTAGGCTCCCAGTCACTGCTGCACCATGAACATCACCCACAAGGAAGACTCTGTTTCTGTGTCTGTAACTGTGCAGATGATGTACATAACTTGCCCATACACAAGCTCATATAGAACAGCAGAAAATCACATGTATGTATACATGTATGTAGATGCACACATTCATCCATTACCAGACATTACAGTTCAGCCAACCATTTCAGTTATCATCTACTATTTCTAGGTCTTCTGTGCAAGTTAAAGAATAGTTTCTTTAACAGCACTAAGACATTTCAAAGTCTGTATGTTATTTTTAATAGTCATAGTACTGAGCCCAGCATTTTGAATACAAAACAAAGGACTTACAGCTCACTCATAAATTGCTACTACTGGTAGATACATAATTTTTCAAAGGTGCTGAAAAAGGTACGTTTCCTCTAAGCCCTCCAGTTTTAGTAAGAACCTTTCAAAAAGTGTATCAAGATACATTTCACAACGAGCAAGATGAAATTTAGCAGCAAAAGTGGCATAACTTGTTATCCATTTTGCAGTGGATTCTGCAGCCTTATTTATGTACATCAAGTGTTTTGTTTTTCATGGCAGATATACGACACTGGACTATTTCTAGTCTGAAGTGTGCTCTAATAGTTAACTTGCAAGATGTTCTTTGAATAACAAAGGTGGAGGGAAATAGGAGACATTTGTACACAAACCTGAAATTAAAGGTAACTGAATTACCTGTCTCCTTAACACCAGCTGGCAGCTTATTTATTTCTTATTTATGTTTATAATGCAATCGTGCTCAGCGTTTTTTATGATAGTAGACTAATTTTGTTCTCTTTCTGGAAAGGCATGATGTTAATAGAACTGTTAAGAGACATTTTCTACCTGGTCTGTATTTCTAAGTCTTATGTGCACAAGGCATCAGATGAAAAATGCATGCATGCATCAGCTATAAAAACAAATGGTATCTGTGCCTCAGCTTGGGCTGGTGAGAAGTTCTGTACACCACAAATAACAGCTGAATCTTGTCTGCCCTTTTCTTTGCTGGTAAAATCTGACTTCAGATGAGTCAGAACCCAAACACTACCAGGTTTCACAAATGTCCACAGAGGATGAACAGACAGAATTACATATTTCTATTAAGAATATCCAGAGAGTATGTTTGGCAGGAAGTAATTTCATTATCTGTTGAAGTGCTAGGGTTTAGCATTTAAATACACAAAATTCAATAATGCATTAATTTGATCCACCTCATTAGCATCCAGAAACATTTAGTGAAAAATGACAAAATTGTTGCAGCTGATTTCAGACTAAGTGGTAGGCCCTGAGAGTTTTAAGTTGATAATTAATGCATAATATATAGAAAATATGCTGTAAAATATATAATAAAATATATATAATGTCTCATGTTTAAAATATACACGATGCATCATATAATATATGATTAATACATAAAAAGAGGCAATATTCAAGATTTTATATCCATGAAGAACAAGTTTCACTTAAATTACACTGTAAAAAGATTTCATGTTCCAGCTCTGTGTCTTGAAACAGTGAAAACTAATAGGGAATCACTATTTTACATAATAGGATACATCTTGCTGCAGCTCAAGTAAAACTAACAGGAGAAAATCAAGTGTACATCATTCATCTTACTTCAATAAATGAATAAGCAAATCAGATGGCAGAGAAACTGAATCAGTTGTTGCAAACATATGTCCTTTTCTGCAAAAAGGTAACGTCTCCTTCATATTTTGGGTATTTTGGTATTTTCAGTATTTTAGCTAGTTTTTAGAGCAGATCAAGATTCTTGAAAAAATGTAGTACGAGCACTTTTATCATTTCTTGGTAAACATCATATCACAGATTTATGAATTGATTTTTTTACAGTTGCCTCCATTTACTGACTCACAAAAAATACTCTATTGCTCCATATAGCAAATGCATACACAAGGAATAGAAAAACACTCACGCATGAACCAGAAACCCAGTCTATCATAAACATTCATTACCAGAAAAGGCTGAAAGAGACCAGCAAAATGCAGCACTTGCCAAACACATTTGTGTATTTATGTTAAACAAAACCAAATACAAACCAGACTAGATCTACAGATATGAACAACAAGCCACCTTTTCCTTAAAAGTGCCTTGCAAACTGCACAATATGCTTTCTAGCACTGAAAGTCCTGACACATCAAAGAACTTAACTCAATCTCCATTTAAATAAAATTAATTATATTGTTTTGTTAACTATTCATGCTAATGGAGACAGAAATTAACACCCACCTCCCTGAATGCCAGACCCAGACCAACTGTGCTGTTCTATCTCTTGTGTACCTGAAGTGCACTTGGTATCAAGGATGTAATCAGATTATAAGTACAAGAGGAGTCCATTTAAAACATTTCTTATATACGAGCACACTGAAATATAAGCCTCTTATATTGATTTTATGGAAATATTATTCTACAGAAAAATTATGATTTTAATATTATTGAAATCAATAAAGTTGAAATGACCAAAAAAATCCATCATTATACCTCTAGAAGAACAACAATTATTTAGTTTGTCTTTTTCTTGCTTAAAGCAATTTTTAATTTTACATATACAGTACCTATTTTCTACATGAAATGAAGCCGATCCTTATTATTTTGAAGCTAGTACTAACCATTATGAAATCCTATTACATATACCAGTGGCTGTGTCTCTAGGAAATTTGGTGCCCAGAGTGAGAAAAATAACTGTGGAATCATTAGCTATTAAGTAATTATATCATGCTTTTTACAGTCAGAAGTAGTCTTATCATCTCTACTACTAAACTTAAAGTATCTACTATTTATGTTCACTGGCTCAGAACCTCGATGTGACTGGTACAACAAGGATTCTAATTAGAGTAACTCTTACCATATCCTGATTGCCTGTTGTTTTCCAGCTTGAACAAGATTTGAATTTGAAGAACATACACTATGCTGGATATATGCAATGTGAAACAATTTTCTACTTTAATAGCCACACTGCAGAATGTGAAAATTGGCAATTATTCATTTTGCCATGAGCTAGTAACTGGAAGTGTGAAATTCTCATCTGTGAAGAATGGTACAGTAAATCATGGATTAGCAAAGTCAGACACTCTCAGTGAAAGTGTTTCCTTTTGCTTACACCTAACCGATCTAATATATTCATCTCTTGACTGCAAAAAATCAGGTGAACTTTACATAATTTCTTCTCCAGAAATATCACGTTTTAAAGATCAGGGACCTAATCAATGTTAATAAAGATTTCCCTCAACAGAGTCTGGACATCAAAGCCCTATTCATATTCTCACCAATTTTTAACAAGTTTTGACAACCTCACACAGCCACTATAAGGACCACTCAATAAACATTTTGTGCTGAAGATAAAGTAGCTAGAATGTCTTTGAAAGTGTACACTAACAGGGATGTTTCAGCAAAGCACTAAAGAGTATAACTAATACTTCCTGACTTTGAGTACATAAAATTGCGGTCTTTAATCTAAATTGACTACTTTTTCCAGGAGATGGAAGAAAAGAGACATCTCCATAAGATAGCTGTCACACAAACATCCAAGACAGATGGGAGAAACCCTTGTCTGAAGGTTTCTCTCTGTATCAGTCTTCCTTCAAAATCTATGCTGGGACACAGAATAACTTGAGCCAACACCTAACCTTATGATAGCTGAAGTAAAAAAAAGGTGAATCTCTCTTTTCATGTGCTTGGTAGGAAATTCTACATCGTTGTAGTTTTTTTTGGTTTTTTTTTGTTTTGTTTTTGTTTTGTTTTTTGTTTTAAGGCAGGCTGACAATTTTGCCTTGAAGCCGGGCACCAAACTAAAGTTCTACAATGGAAGCAGTCAATCTTAAATTCATGACACTGCATAACATCTGCCACACTATCAGAGACATGTTAGTTAGTCTGCTGCATCTAGAAAGCTGACAGAGAGTCCAGACTTTCAGTCTCTCTGGTAATAGAATTAGATCTCTGTTGTGGAATGAAGAAGGTTGCTATCAGGTTACTAGGCAATCAATGTAAGTGTGAGCAAGATTTATAGCAGAAAGGATAAGGGTAAAGGAAAAGTCATTATAGAGTAGCTTTCGATGGGTAAGTAATGCCTTAACCCAGAAGTAAGCCAGTTTTTGTGTTTTGGTTTTTTATTTATCCATAGGAAAGCAACAGGAACTTGAATTGATAGAAGCACCTGAACATAGCCAATATCAGTTCTGCATATTTCCTGAACATAGTTAACTACTGGCTCACAATAAATATTCATGTTTTTATATACTCCACAGTGACTCAATTCTTTATGGATTCTATTTATAGACAATAAAAATAAAGTGTGCAGAAATAAGAGAGTTTCAAAGTTCATATTTTTAATAAATACTTAGAAAAAATATTATAAGTAATGTTCCATACCTGAGCAGTGGTTGTTTTGGATAAGAAGGTTGGTCACCGTTTTGGCATGACTGAGTTTTTTTTGTGACTTGCTTGTAAATATTCCTTGCTGTTACTCCAATCCATAGCATAGTAGATAGTGTAGAATAATGCAGTACTATGCCAACCTAAAACAATAGTGGACAGTTAAACAGGTCAATAATAAGTGGATCAGTAGAACAGGACTTTAAGAAGAATCTTACTACATAATTGTACAAGCAAGCAGATTTCTTTTTAATTGAATTTGCAATTGCATCATTTTTTTTTTTCCTTTCTCTCTGATTCTTTCTAGCCACAGAATGAAAACACTTCAAGAAAGCAGATGAAATCTGTTACTTATCTATCATAGATAATATCTGTGATACCAGATGGTATGTTAGGAAATCAAGACATTTAAGACATTTGTAAAGAACCTGATTAATGACAACTTTTACACCTGGATTTAAAACAATGTAATATTTGGCTTGTGTTGAAAACTTTGTTAGCTTATCACGACAATACAGTTGAAAAAATATTCAAAGGACACCAGTACTGTTTGCTCTTATACTATGTTCTGAAATTTTTCATCAATGTATTTCACAATATCCAGTTTTAGTTCAATCTCACATGGATATAGCCATGGTTGACTTCTTGTAATGACGAGCTACTTGTATGGCATCAGTGCTAGTTACCTAAAAAAAGATTTTTAGATATGTTTTAAGCAAACTCTCAGATTCTTGATAGTATTATTACCATGATATCTCTAAGACAATGGTGTGCTTGTCATTGAAAGCAAAATAAAACACAAGCACCTCTAAAATACTAACATGTTTGTTATGTTAGCAATTGTTATTCATTACTATGGAAACAGTAATTGGAATTTTATCCAATCTGCAATGCTTTATTTCATCAGCTAAGTTTCCATCTGATTATATAAAATGAGGTTACCTTTGAAGCAATAACCTGACATTTTGCAGTGACAAATAAAATATTGCTATAATTGGAGACCACATAAATGTTTAAAGAATACAGAAAATTGCTAAATAAAGCTAACACAAATCTATTATAATGATTTATTTGAATCAGTGATCATTTTTGCTCAACAAAATGATTCATCAGTAAAGAAAAAAGCACATTAATTTTGTTTATATTTTATAATGTAGCATAAACTTGAATATAGCAGCAAACAGTATCAACAAAAAATCCTTGTAATTTTCTCTGGGACTTGTCTGGTGCATTAGACAAGAGAGCATAAAGTCTTCGTAGCTGTTGTCGCTTGAGGTAAAAGAAGCAGAAATAAGAGTATGAGACAACTATGTTCCATCATCTGGCAGACACTGCCAGTTCAGTGGCTAGTGCTGTCCAAACTTAGTTCATGTGCAGCTTGCAGCATTTCAGCAGGGAATATGACTACAGGCTGGGGGGAGTGAAGGAGTAAGACAGGAGGTAGAAAAGAGGGAGGAGAAGGGAAAGGTAGGAACCAGAAGAAAGAACTGGAAAAATACTAGCGACTTGGTTCATAACCTCTTTCTCATTTAAGCATAACACTTTTACTATGTATTCTGCACACACTACTCTACACAGTATGCCAAAGATTTGATAAGTAGATGAATAGCTGGGATGAGTTCTGTGTGAGCAGGTATCAACACATGAAATTAAGACACTGTACCATGGAAAAATATTCACAAATGATCAGCTGCTTGAGTGAATGAAATTCCTACAAATAACATGATCAAACAATTCTGTTAAAATTTTCAAGAGACTGCTGAACCAAATGGAAAATATTGCTATATCACACATTAGTCACATGACCTTTCTCCATAATATATCTGTTTTTCAGCAACTTAATTCCTCCTGATATATGGACAACTCAAGCAACATGGAAAAGAGACAGAAATCTGTACTATCTTTCCAGTAGTATCTCTTTGTCTCAAAATAAACATTTCCATTTGCATTTTTTCCTTAAGGCAGAGGATATATCCTGATACTACAGTACCTCCTGATGACTGATGGATTTGCAGAACAGTGGTGACAATATGGAGACAAAACGAGCAGGAGGACACAACAAAAATGTGGAATTTGCAAGGGTGCACCGAGCTTCTATACTAAAAGCCAAAAGAAAAGGTATTATTTTCTCTTTATGGAAATGATTTTCTTACATTCCAGCTTTCTGAAATAGATTTTTTTTTCTTACTATCCACTAAAAATCTTTTGAAATTAAATGCTTGTCACACTTCACCTCAAAAATTCGGTTTCAAAGTGGTGCTCTGCTTTCTGCCTTTTCCTTCCCCGAATATCCACACTGGCATTCATGACATGGAGATGCATTTCCCACATTCTAGCACCGAGCTGCTCTTTCAGGCTGCTCAGACCTACACTACAAATACATGAGGTAATGGCTCAGGACACAAAAGAGGAAAACAAGACATAAAAGGGAACAGGACAAAGTCATTTCTGTTTAATAAAATCTCATTTAGCAAACATAACCCTTTGGATTATGCACTAGAAGTCCAGGGTATGAGTTTATCTGTGTATAACTTGTTACTGAATTTATGCCTTTGCAGAGCTTGAGTCAGCAGTGTACCCTGGCAGCCCAAAGGGTCAACCATACTCTGGGGTGCATCATGACCAGCACTGCCGGCTGGGCAAGGGAAGGAATTGTACTGCTCTGCCATGGTGTGAGCACACCTCAAATACCACGTCCAGTTTTGGGTGACACAATGTAAGAGGGACATAAAACTATTAGAGAACATCCAAAGGAGGACAACTAAGATGGTGAAGGGTCCAGAGGGCAAGATGTGTGAGGAGCAGCTGAAGCCCCTTGGTTTGTTCAGCCCAGAGCAGGCTGAGGCAAGGCCTCATGGCAGCTTACAGCTTCTCACAGGCAGTGGAGGGGCAGTACTGAGCTTTGCTTTCTGGTTACAGCAACAAGGCATGAAGGAACAGCATGGAGCTGTGTCAGGGAATGATTAGGTTGGGTGTTACGATAAGATTCTGCACCAGAGAGTGGTGGGCATGGAACAGGCTCTCCAGATTAGTGTTCATGGTGCTGAGCTGCTGGAGTTAAAGAAGAATTTGGACAGTGCTCTCAGACATATGGTCTGAGTGGTGGCCTTTGGAGCCAGGAGTTAGATCTGATACTTACAAGTCCCTTTCATTTTAATCATTCTATGATTCTGTGATCCTATTTTCAGTACTCATGGAGCTTAAATTCACCACGTTATATATTTCACATAAATTTTTGTGGGAAGGGCTACATTTTCCTGATGAAATAAGCAGTTATGATTGATATAATAATGTTGATGTCATAATATCCATATGATACAGAAAGAACTGTCAGGGTATAAGCATTATAGTCAGCATTGCACCTAATGCTACTTAATAACTGCAGCTATTATGCTGAAAACGATGTTTCCTTGGACTCTATCCTCAAAACTCATATTTAGGAATAAGCATCAACCTACCAAATAGAAAACTGAAATTTGTACAGTAAGAAGACGCTGCCTGTATATGCTCCTTCAATAAATCTCACTACTTCATAAATGACAAGTTCCACAAGGTGCAGTTACCATGATAGTGATCAGTATACACATTTATGCCAAGCATCTTGGTGCAAAAAGCTCTCTTCAGCAGATCTAACCTGCGCACAATTTCTGTTTTCCTCTACTTTTTAAATTTTATTTCTTTTTAATTAACACTATTTTCATTTTATTTCAGCTCAGACTGTTCTTCAACCAGTTCTATATGGACTAGCCTTCTGATTAAACTACTAATTCTACACAGTCTTTTCAGTTAAATGGAGGGATTAACGAATTTCTCTGTAGTTTCCTACACTACAGGATATATTTCATGATTATAAATCACTTAGCCGTAGAAGAAACCCCTGCTCTCTTCTGAGGTAGAAAATTTATAGCAAGGAGTTGAGACCCAGAACTGAGGTAGGTCTCATC
This sequence comes from Tragopan temminckii, assembly GCA_028571105.1. Lineage (NCBI taxonomy): Eukaryota > Metazoa > Chordata > Aves > Galliformes > Phasianidae > Tragopan > Tragopan temminckii. Next base: position 19,861,054 of record JAOWBP010003659.1, read on the forward strand.
AGGAAAAGACTGTGAAGTAGAATTTTCAGCATGCACATCTAAGTCTACAGCATGCAAAGTCTTTAAGTGTCATGAGTTGCTGCTGGTAAAGTTTCTAGCCACTGACAGTCTTATTTGCATATATGACTAGCATGGTTCTTCTTGCAGCAAAGCTAAGCAGAGCAGCACCAAAGACCTATCAAAAGCCTGTAATTTGCATTCTTCTGTATATATTAAGATGCCCTGACAAAATTCATCACAGTACATTATTTTTACACCCATCCTTTAAAAAAACAAAAACAAAAAACAAAACGAATCAGAGTATAAATAACGACTGTTTTTCTCCTCCATCAATAATATTTTTGTATCCCAAGCTCCAGCACATGATGCAGCTCTTAGCTCTAGGATATCCTTAGTTTAACAGGATTCAAATCCTGTTAAATTAGTAGGTCGTTGAATGATCATGTTACCTTCTGTCTGGACACAAATATGAAAAATATAAAACAATATGATTCTGTCCCACTTTTCTCTCTCCTGAGTCTTGTGCCCTTGTGCCTCTAAATCTATTCTTCATGCTTTAACACATGGGGTGGACTGATCATTTCAATCCCTTGCAGCCACAGTCTCATGGTTATAATGCTCTATAAGAAAATAGAGGTCATGAAACCTAAATCTTTCAGACTGAGGGTACAGAACTAATGCCTTCCACACCATAGGGAGTGATCCAGCTATAGCTGTGTTCCTGCCATCTCATTCTGAACAGGAAAGGAGCAAGTGTCCTTCTGCTCTTTGAAAGAACGCTATCTGAGAGCCTAGCCCAGGAAGATGCAAATGGCTGACTACATCCTCCACTGGCTGGCTCAAGCACCTTTCTGTCTGGGGTACTGTCTCTGAATCATCCCATTATTCTGTTCCTAATGTAGCATTTGCCTTACTTGAATGATTTTGGAATAATCTCAAAAATCTGGACTCTACATCAACTGCCATCACTCAGTGGCACTCAGAGTCAAATTCAAACAGTCTGTAGATAGAACCTAATTCACATAGGAAATCTGTAAAGAAGCAATCAGCTCTTTCAGATTGACACTCAGTTTTCTTTATAAAAGATTTGTAAAGACTGCAAGCATACAAGAAGTGAGACTGACTAGAAAATAATCTCTGAAATAGGCATGCAGGTTTAAAAGTAAGTTTCAGATTTTTAGATTCCAGATAGTTCAATTTCTTTGCCTTCAAGGAGATACAAAGGTTCTTCCAGATATTTATGAGAGACAATGTATCCTTTCCCATAGTATTAATTCCTTATGCGTAAAACTAGCCTGGGCCACATCATTTAGAGGGAGAAGGCAACAAGTTATTTTGGAATCATCCTTTTTTGTTAATTTTAAAGGAATAATAACTCATTTATCTCCAACATTTATTCATTATTATTGCTATACTTCATTGTTTCCACACAATTTGCAAAGTAAATAACCAGATAATAATTGTAACAACAGATGGTCATTTGTGATCATGTAATTACCTGACCATAGCTGCCCTACAAACTGCCCTCACTTTCAAACTGCAGATAAAGAGAATGGTAAATGATATTTCAATTTGATAAAACTTACAGATTAATTACAACACAATTTACCAGATGTTGTGAGATATTTCTCTCAGAATAATTTCATGGGCAACTGTGTCACTTAAGTGAAAACTGTGTAATACTCATGTGTATGTTTTGCAAATAAAATATTATAGGTGCTTGCACATTTTCAGGTACTGTTTACTGATGGTTATGCACAAGTATACACAAGAGATTTCCAAAGCATCTCACTAAAAATTAACTAGTTATACAAGTTTTGTTAATAGAAATTTTTGAGCTTATATTAAAATAATGTAAATATTAAAAGCAATAGGTTTAAATACTTAATATAAGTTATATACTGCCTAGCATAGTAAAATATAATCAATTTTTAAAAATTAGTTTTAGAAAAGATTCATTTCATAGTGCATAGAAACAGAAGTTGGAGTAAAACACCTCCTTCCTTTAGTCTTTTGCATCTTATTTTCTTCTAACTTCCGTGTATAATTAGGTCATTTTGTGCTGTCAGTATCAGAGTAATAACTTGGACAAGCTTCTGAAGCAAGTTTGTGTATCTGTCTGAAGACTTCTAGCATTTTCTACTGACAGGACAACAGAAGAACAAAACATTATTTTGGAAAGAATGGTGTTAAAATTCTTCATTAGCCTGTTATTAATATACAAAATGTTCAACCAGCTTTTAAACTAAATTATATTTAAGACCTCACTGGAACTTGCAGATTGTACTGCAATAAGTACAGGTATAATATTGTCTATACTTGCATCTAGCAGTAGTTGTGAAAACACTGCTTTAAAATTTCATACATACACAACATGACAAAATTTTAATTAAAAGTTGCCTAGTTATGTTCTTTATGTGCTCTTCTTAGACAGGAACAATTCCAAGAAAGATACTCCAAGTAGGCTTGCTGTTTATTATTCCTTGTAACTATGCAATTTGAACTTTATATCTCAGTCAAGTGTTCAGATGAAATAGGTAAAAATTGCAAGAAGAATTTTTACACACAAATGCAGAACAGCAATTTACATGCTGCTTTTTTCAGTAACCTTGCTAAGAATTGGCTTGTGTGCTTAAATGACTAATACTATGATTTTCATTAACGACATAAATATTATAAAGCAAAAATAAGTATATTTATTTTGAAATTCCAAGCATGGGCATTCTCCCAAGCCAAAAAAATAGTTCATTTTAGCTAACAAAAGCAAATTGAGCCACCTATGTCAGGGAAGGTTTATAGTGGGACAAAAAAATTATTTTCTGAAAGCTCAAACTCCATAACATTATTCTGGTTTTAATTATATGGAAATATTGTGACAGCAGTAGGCAGAATCAGTTCCTCCATGCATAAAGGAAGGAGAATATACATATGCTAATTAAAAAAAAACCAACACCTCAGGTAGCAGAAATATAGGCCGTTTAAGGAATGGAAAATATATCTGCCTCAGATAACTTTTAGTGAAGATTATTGCTGTCACAGATGTTTCTGCTGAAATCCTTCTCAGGCCACAGGGCATAGCCATCAGGTGAGAAAAAGAGAGCGAACATGAACTGAAGCAGATGAGTATGGTGGCCATCGCTGCTGTTGTCTGGCAAATCTTACTTATACACCCAATTCAAGCCAATCAGAACTGGACTAGTAACAGGCAAAATACCTAGAAGAACGCTGGCTTAGCAACATACTTTAGTACAGCTGCAAACCAACAGTGTTCATGAGATTTGGAACACTTCTACTAAACCCAAAAGAAAGAAATATTAAAAATAAAACAAAACTGCAACAAGCTCTCATCAGGCTTTATGGAGGATAACTGAAATAACTCCTTTCATACACTATACAGACTCAGTCCCTATGTTCATAGCAACTGAAGTCATGCCCGTTCTATGCATCTCATGACACTATTCCTCTGGAAAGGACAGGTCAAGAGATATGAAATAGTCCAACACTGCAAACAAAGGTCTATAAATCACAAGTTTACTGTGCTTTGTCCCCTTATCTTGAGCTGTAACTACAAGACGTGATCGTACTAGAAACACTGGGCTATTTAGGAAACATCTAGGGCCAACCTCAGTCAAATTGCTCAATAATGACTTACTCTGAAGATCTTAAGATCCAGAAACAATGTATGAAAAGAAAGAGAACTACGAATATTATGTTAAAAGATAGTTTCAAATTTTCATTCTTTTAGTAAGAATTACTAAGGAAGATACTTACAGCTTGGCATATAATTGGGTATTTAATGCGATTGATTCCACCAGCAAAAACAGCAAAGGTAAGAGCAGTATGGAAACAAAAGTTGAGAAGCATGTGCCATCCTTTTCTACTTATTCGGATTGTACTGTTGAAAAATAACATTTAAAGATGAAAAAAAAAGAAAGCATACCTATTATGAAAATTAAACTTTGGAGAAATGATTAATGTGATAGAATTAAATTTGCTGATTGAATACTTATTCAGCAATATGCCATTAAAATTGTCTGATTTATACAGCACTGAGGTTAATAATGGAGGATGTAAAAAGGTTCCTACTGGCTTAAAGGTTCCTCCATGAAATCAAACATCTAAAGAAGAGTGATAAAAGCAAAAGGCTTATTGCATAGCTTCAGATATCCATAACTTTAACAAGACATCTCTAAAGGAATAAATGGAAGCTGAAGATCAGAAGTCATTGCATTAAGTTCACTTAATTAATATTTAGCAGCTTCTACAGTACAATACATTCCTACTCTTTTTCAAATTGCTAATGGTCTTTAACAGAAGTATGTAGTTAAAATGGCATTTCTATAAATCTTTTATATAAAGGAAAATGCAAAAATTTTCTAAAATCAAGATTTATAAGTCAAAGTAAGTTTATTTTAACCAATGACAGTTGCCAAATATTTCAACAAAATGTCTCTTTGACCCCAGTACCCTCACTACAGCTGTGTGACCACAATGTGCCAGACAGCAATTTGACAGTGCATGTGCCTTTATATGGAATTGTCAAGTGAAACCTTAAGAACTGTACTCAGGCATTTAGACATACATCTCAGGAAAGATACAGCTTGGTAAATGTTGAAGCAACCTTTCTTTTCTTCATGACTTCTCTTGTCTAAATCATGTACTACCATCCAGCAACAATTCAGATCATTTTTCCTTTCAGTGAGGGTTAGAAAAATTGCAGTACCTCAGCATAACTCTGATCGTTCTAACATAAGCGCTTTAAAATGGAATTCTTACCTGTGATGGACAATGTAGGTGATAATGGAAGCAAACAGGCACAATAACATAACTGCAGTACATGCATATACCACAGGGTGCAGAAACTCCCCTGGGTACTGGGGAAAAGACAGCACTGTCTTAAAATCCTACGGAGAAAACAAAATGATTTAACATTGTTAGGCATGTGTGAAACTCTGAGACTTCATTTCAATATGTCCTGTCATTTCTAGCTGCTTCCCCTCTAGAGCAGGAAAATAAGATGATGAACTTTTTATGCAGATACAGTTCATGAATTTACAATGACATCAGACTGTTCCTTCCTCATCTGCATACACTTTGCAAGAGAAAAATTAACCTTTTTGTACAAGCAGACCTATCTTAATTAAAAAAAAGAAAAAGAAAAACTGAAAAAATATACAGAATATTACATCTTGCCAGTTCTAGTAATATATATTCCTTCAGATAACAAGAACTTCATGCATGTATTTTACTAGGATATTAAGTACAAAACATCAAATTACCATAAAGGTCTCTAAACGGCATACGCACAATTTCATAAGAACCTCTCAAGGAAATGGAAGACCTGAGAATACATCCAAAATATTGACTGAGCAGCTTCTGTACTCTAATTCAAATATACACTTCTATATTCCCAGTAGATACAACTCCCTCTAACCCAGTGAGCTTCATATTTAGTTGCAAATACTCTGCGCCTGTATCAATTTGAAAACAGTTTGACAACTATATTAACAGGAAAGATCCATGTGTTCCCTCTTGATCTGCTAGTGCCTACTGACAATTCTTCACGAAAAAAGTAATGGAAAACATTAGTACCTTTATAACATTGATCATATCATATTTCCATTCTAATGTACCAGATCTCACAAGTAAGAAATGATGGAAAGCTAGATCTGCAGGTGGGATAGATGGAAAACCAAAAGAAAATTACTGCAGTATGAATCACTGTAGAATGGCCTGGGTTGAAAAGGACCACAATAGATCATCTAGATCTAGTTTTCTACCTTCATACTAACATTCATGAGTACATGTAATTATGAAGTCAGGGGACAAGGTACAATGCAGTTTACCTATCTAGTAGTCATTATTTTTCTTTGTAGTAGCTTTAAAGTTCCTAAAAGTGATTGTACCAGTTTCTCCAGATGTGTATTAATTTCAGACATAAACAGAGCAGCTTACAACATATATAAACAAGACTGGCAAAATGAACAAATAACATAAACAAGATGATGAGTAGGCATTGTAAAATCCTTCCACCACAGAGTACCACAGTACTCCTTCAGCTATTGTGTGTCCCTTAGTTTGAACCCATCAGTTAAATTTGCACAGTTCCTTGTCCTACTCATAAATACACTCACAGCCCTGCCTGGTACACCAGCACTCAATATCAGTGATGGAATTGTCTGTCACATAGGTATTCTCACGCTGTCTCCTAATGTCTCTTGCTACTCTTTCCTCAGCTACCACTGTAAGAGAAAAGAAAAAGAACTCTCCATTTGGTGATTTTGCCTGCAGAAGAATCAAAAACAATCAGCATCTTTAAGCTAATTCCATTTAAAAATATTCATTTATTATCTCTTTTCTAATCTTGTACAAGTAAGCAGTAAAAATTTTGAGTATCATAATGTGTTATTGCCAACATAGAGTAGCCTTTTCAAGAATTTTGTATATTGAAAACTGATTTCATTATAAATATAACATAAATTCATCTTGTCTGTTTTTTAACGATAATTAAATCTTATGGATCTGTCTAACTCCCTTGAGTAATCCTCTGGGGAAAAACAGCATTCAGAATACAGAGTTTTTTGGATTTTTTTAAACACTCTATGCAAAGCAGCATTATTGTACATTATGTTTTAAAAAGACAAATTTGCCCATTTTACTGAGCTCCTCGTAGTCTGCATCTCTTTACCCTATACCACGAAGAATGGAAGATTCCTTAAGGTAATAGAAAACAAGAGCAAATAGAAAGAAAAAGCATGAGTCAGAGGCCCATTTTGTTACAAAGTTAAGGCATCTTGAAGGATATAAACCTGGATTTTTGTTCCCAGTGCCAAGCTACCTATGTATTTTACTGCAGAAAAATATGTGTTATTCAGAGTAATTTAGTAAAAAGCAGATATAATTGAAGGAGAAAAGAGTAAAATATTGCTCTTATTAATATATTCACTCAAAGATTTTGTACAAAAGATTGGCACATTCAAGAATATTCTGAGAAAGACAGTAATCTTTTGGGGGAGTTGATTTCAGTATCGTCCAGCAGGGTTATGCATTGCCGGTTAGTTCAGAAGTACATGCCAGCTGAGGATTTCGATGAAGAGTGTGTGCCTCTTTGTCAGGTCTCTGGCTGGCGGCAGAGCTTGGAAACCTAGGTCTTTATGCCAGGAAGCATTTACATACACGCAGAGGAATCTCATTCCAGCAAATTTTGAGAACGTACTACACTAAATATTCGTTTCATGCCTAGCTGGTAAATTTTCTGGATCTCTTTCACAATCTTTAGTGGTTACACTCAGCTCAAATCTCTTTTGGAGATGTAGATGCTTATACAAAAAAAAATTTTAAATTTAATTTTTAAAAATCTCTCTTTGCAAGCAGCCTGATTTTTCAGAGTACTGAACCACTTTTCCATAGCCTGTTATGAGAAAACCTCGTGTTTTCTGGGGATCAGATGGAAAATTATGTCAACCTTCTAAATAACATCTCTGCAACACTTCCCTGACTCAACAGTTAATTTCTCAAAAGACTTTGGCTGTTTAACTGGGAGTAATCCTGAAATATAAAAGTTTAAAATACTGTTTTCAGAACTGAACTTCATGAACAGGCAAAAGAAATTCCGCAACTGTCTCCAGTCACGCTGAAAATACTGAAAATAAAGTTTTTGTGGCACTGCGATCTTTCTAACTTGGAAAGACTTAAAAGATTCAGGAAATGCTTGTAAAACAAAGAGAAAAATCCTTTAACTTCTTTGCCATGATCTCTTGCTGCTTTTCACTTTCTTATTCACACAGTATTTCAAAGGTTTGCTTCCAGAATAGTTTCAAATATGTACTGACTTTGTCAGTTTGATCTCCTCAACCCTAATTATCTTAAATAGCCATTCGCTGAGTGTTGCAAAAACACACAACGAGAAAATTAAAAGAAAAAGATAACCCACCTATGTTGTTCGAAATAAGTAGACTCAACATGACAATGAAGGAAAGGAATTTATGATTTTATGTTTGTTCAACCTATCTCCAGGTTTACAATTAAAAAATGCTAATAATAATAATCCATTTTATCTTAATTGTGAAGTAGCATTACATAGGTTTAAGAATTTTGCTAGTGTTTATTTGTCAGATTTGAGAAAATTACTATTGACAAAGCAGTCTTGTCAGGGGAAAAGGATATGTTGTACACAATTACAGTAATACCCATCACTATTGAATTGCCATTCTGTTCTAAGAAAAATGAAAGGAAGAACAAAGGATGTTTGTCAAAACAAATTTAGCAGATTTTGAAGTTCAGTGTTGCTGTTAGATATTTTTGTTATCTCCTGCAGAGTTCTACTCATATATATTATGGCTATAGGGCACTACATTGGTTATAACGTATACAGAAGTTATCTTGAAAAATTAAAATCTTGATATACAGTTCAGTTCACAAAGGAACATAAATACAAACTATTTATACAACAAATATTTATAATTAGATATACTGAAGCTTCATAACATATAAGTTCATAATGTTACTCCAAATCAGAATGTCATATTGTAGAGATTTATAGTTCAGTGCCCTGAAAGGTGCTGGCCACCTTCCAAAAGAACCTGGAGTGTGACTGTCTTCCACCTACAAGTAACAGAAGTAAAGACAAAATAAGGAACAAGTCTGAACACAAAGTGAATGAAGGGAAAGGTAAGAATAAACTCAGGAGCTTTATTTTATAGTATTTTACTCTCACCACTAAGACATACCATCCAAAAGTTGACCTCAGAAAGATAATGCTGCATTATACCTGACATTATTGCTTTATTTCCACCCATTGGCCCAACTCAGAGCAGTGTGAGACCAGTGTGAAGAAAGGAGCTTTTATTTCCTTTCCAATTCAACCACCAAACTCTCTCTCTAATGTCCCTCTCACTGACATTACTAGAACAACTGCCATATAGAGGAATGCAAAAGCTCTACGTGAGTCCTCTCACTTCAAGCATGCTCATGCTTATTAATTATCAATCACAGTTGATAAATCCTTGATTACTGACTTTTTATAAAAGGACTGCACAAAATCTTTAACTGTTTTGTGTATGTAAGCAGAAACAACTTTTAAAAAAGCAGCTCAGTGAACTTTGTCTTTCTATTTAAAAAGATGATGAACAGCAGCGATGAATCAGAGTATGAGCCATAAAGTGGACAGCCAGATTAAATGAGGCTTCTATTTCATCTTGTTCCATAGCAGGATACATTATTCTGATAGCAGTGTAAACCTTCAAGTTTCTTTATTGCTGCTCTTCAGTTTACACCTACTACTTCAGCTTACTGCCATTACCCCAAAACATAATAATCAATTATGAATTTTTATGGCTTAATAGATTTGAGAATTAAAGATTAAAAAAATAACATTAATCATGACATTGTGACTAATTCCATTGGCTACATGCCATACGCTATTTTCAACTTGCTGCAAGTTTGTATTTTAAAATATATTAGGCACTTAGGTGTAAATTAAGAAGATACACATAGGCACTTTGTACTGTTCATATTAGAAATTAATAGCTAAGAAGAACAATGAATTTTTTTTTTCATTTCTGGTATGAGAATTGAACTGCCCAGAAAAGCATAATTTATATTAAAGGAAACAAAACTTTATGCCACAAAACACTGATTAACAAATAACATACTTGAATGAAAATGGTTAGACAAAGTGAAACTACAAAAGTTTCCAATAGTGGTTCAGAAAGACAGCTATTGGTAACATATTTATATGTATACAGATACATATCTGCACACATGTATGCACATATAAATTACGTAAGGCCAGGCATCTTTTATCTTAAAAGTGACTGTGAAATATGAGCTAGGGAACATCACATCATTTGCTGCCATATCAATTTCGAAGGAAAAGTAAGCCTCAAATTCTATTTTCTTGTGTTGAACAGATAAAAATGAAAGATATACGCAGGAAAAAAATGCGAAGTTGAATTACTGTATCAAAATAAACACAAGACCTAAACTGAGTTACATATCATATACAAAAGCTGCATTATAAGGTGCCTTGGCTGCCTTTACAGTTGCGGAAAACCCAAACTGCTACAACTCATCAGAGAAAAATGTGCATTCAGCTTTAGAAATCAAAAATTAATTGTGACTCCTATGTCCATATACCATTTTTGCAAATAAAATGGAACCATGGAATTGGTTATTTGGAGGCAATTAGTGAACATTTAATAACTACTTGAAGCTTAAGAACAGGCTGAACCCAACCAGTGAAGAAGCCATTTTGGGTGTGGCACCTGCAAAGTCAACAGGTGCTTTCTTTAATGAATTTAGGAAAGCACCCTCAAAGCAGAATTGTTTCACATTCAGGGAAACAAGTGGATGAGTGAAAAAATGCAACTCCTGGGAGCTGTAGAAAATGAGGTATATTTGATGTCATCAAATCTTAGGAACAGCTCTTAAATTCTGAGCAAGTCTGGAATGGGTGAAAAAATGTTTAAGTAACTCTGAGAGAAATAGGTTCTTACAAAGTGGACGATAATATCCGCATTTAACTCGTGGGTGCTAGAGCTTTGTGCTATGATTGGCTGCCATCTGGGCTCCATCTGACAGCAGCAGATTGGTATTCTCAGCACACGTCCTCACAATTCCTGTCGCCTATGTTTGCTGTCCCTTACACGTACACACAATACAGTATTTACTCAACTATAAACATTTCTGTAACACACACAAGCAGCGTCTATGGTGCAGTTATGCACCAGCGTTCAGGATCAGTCTGGCATTAATAACACATATCTATCTTTACAACTGGTTTACATTAAATTATTTAGTGGTGCAAATATGTTTTCACCTACATGTATTTGAAAAACCTTTCCATTTTTTGTTTGCTTTTCTTTGTACCCTGAGTAATAACACATACTATTACTACGTGCATAATCTCTCTGCTTTCATGATGGTAACTTTCTGTTAAGCAGAATAGTTAAATAACTGCAATGGGAACTGTGAGTGTGACTAAGAACAGACTAAAGCAGGCTGATGGCTTAGCACTGCACAGAAATATTTTTCTTCACGAGCAGCAATTTAGTAAGAGGGCTGTCAGCATCACTATACTAACTAAAACTCCTTCAAGATCAACACAGACAGCAGTGTCCTTACTTAGGAGAGCAGAAGATGTTATTCCTTTCCATTTATTAAATGATTCAACATTGCGGTATGCCCGCAACTAATTAGTATGATCAACACAGTGCAGGGCAGGAACAAAAGCAGACCAGCCTCTGAGATGTGCTGATGTAAAAGCACACAGGAGTATACATTTTTAAACGCTGTCTTATAATTTATAACCATAACATACTAATCATTCCTTGATGTAATTCTCATTTCTAAGATCGAATTTTAATGCCGTTTCTGATTAGGCCTGTCTCTGGATAGTAAAGCTGACCAGCAGGTTTATTCACTTGCTAACAGTTAAATAACTTTCTTTCTTTAAGGCTGTCTTACACTAAACATCATAGAAAGCAGAAGGTCACTTTTCAGCATGTAAGAATGACACAGCTACATGTAAAAAGAACATTTGTGTATGGCAAAATAGAAAGAAATATAGGTACAATTGCTAAATCATATACTTACCATTAGCACTGCAAAGTTACTGAAGTGAGTACTCTGAATGGTGGTAATATTGCCTGCAGAACTAATTATGTGGCACCCTTCTCCCCACCAGCCTCCATGTCCATCTAGAAGGTCAAAATCCCAGAAGGCTGCAATGGGGTCTATACCCCGTGCAAAGTGCCTCAACCCTATAGTAAGAGGGCTGGTGAGGTTTCCAAAACTGCACCCATCTGCAAAAGCAACAAACTGTATCAGAGATATGGAGTGGAAAACCCTTTACAGATAAATGTGTAAAAAGATCAGATACAGTAAACTATGGGGGGGGAAAAAAAAAAAGCAAAAGACATACACTTTGAATGGTCAAAATCAAAAGCAGTGTACACGTTCAGAAAAGTTTGCAGTAGTTTAAATAAATCTGAATAACATTTCAATCTCACAGTGTGTCCAAACGATCTAACCAACCTTCACAAAACTGATTTTTTTTGTTTGAGATTTTTCAATTAGAGCCAATGTTACACTACTGCCCATGAAACTGCAAAAATGGCACAGCTTCATTGTGTGATTAATAGCTCAGACAATACTGCACTTTGAAAGTCACATTTAAGCATTTTTATAACATTAACAGAAATGAGAGCACTACTCAGAATCAAATAAAATTATTAAAATTGCCTGGCTGAATAATTAGTCAAATTAATGATTGACTAGCATATATGATACATCACACCTAGACAAAAACCTTTAACAACACCCGTTTTATGTTCATTGTATCAGAAAGTATACTGGTAAGTACTGATACATGCAACAGGGCACTACTCCTTCCCAGACCGTCTTATTTTTATCAAAGTCTAGCATGTTAACACTGCAATTTTCATTGGAAAGAAAAGAGTAAAACAAGGTTCCTTCCTATAGCACTGTGCTTTAAGAAAGATGCTTCTGTAACAACACAGTCAAAAAATAGTAACCCCAAATTTGCATTCTAGTCATACAGCAATTGCATTTCTTTATCTGCAGAATTGGAATAAAATCATGCTGATAGGAATAAATTCAAACATTTCTGCTAGAGAGACTGACTGTTCCCAGCCTCTCAGCATACAGTATACTCTACTCCTCTATTCTCTATACAATCAAGTAAACCTTAGCTTTCAGATTAAAGGAAATAAAGCATAACATTTCCTCACCTATTTTAGCAAAAACAGCTGGTGTGGCAACCGTCCTACGTTTCCCATCATCTGCAAGATTTGATGAGTTTCCTGTGCTGGGAAAGAGTTTTCCATTCCGAAAGACAATAAACTGTAGCTTGCAAGTTGCGTTATCAACAGATTGCCAGGCTGAAGACTGAGAGAAGACAGACTGTGGCAAATGAACTGAAGCTACTGCTACAGCATTCTGTACAATGAGAAAAAAAAAGAAACATTTAAAATGCAAATCACAACAGGGTTGCTTTCATGATGTTTTAAACTCCTGTACAAGAAATGTATGCTGCCTTCCTTTTCCAACAGACTGGAAGCAACCAAAGAAGCACGAGCTGTAACCATGGGAATAGGATTGGTACAGTGCATATTAAAAGGGAAAACGTTTTGATTGAATGTGTGAGTCTATATGGTCAAGCTCCCTGCTGCAGAGGTGAGAATGGTTCTTACCGTGCCTGCTAGAGGGTCCATCAACACTGCAGATCTGATTTAAAGAGACAACCTCTACCAGGTTTTCTCCTTCACTTAAAACAGAATCAGACAACTTACATTAAAACATTTCTCTGAAAGGGTACTTAAGGAGTATTAAAATAATTTTATTAATACAAATAAAATAAAATAAGTCAGTAGAGAACTAGAAATGTGTATATAGCACATTTTATAAATACATTTTCATCTCTTCTTATATGGAAAATCAGTTAACTCTGTGTCATAGTAACCCAGGATTAAAAATCTTACAAGCATTAATATAACAGAAGAAAATAAGACAGCACTGAGAGAAAATGAATGAAGACTGTCAGATCGCTATAATGGCTTTGCGTCGTGATTGTGTTATACACCCTTTTACAAGCAGATAATTCCCTTACAGCGTATTTATAAAACAGACCAAACATTATGTTCTGAGGACTTCACTCATCAAGCATTTCTTTTCCCTGCCCAAGTATAAAACTAATCATTAAAGGGTGAGTTATTTACAAAGACAAACAAATGATGAGCGATGGGAAAATAAACAGGGATTCTGTCCTGAGCCTTGAAGTGAAAAGTGTATGTATTTAAAAACAAACAAACTACAAAATGTTCTAATTTGCATTTCCCCCAAGGGCAAAGTATAGCTTCTGTGCACATAATTTACATAGATTATCACACAGTTTACTCACAGTACATGTGCACTACCTCTTTGAGAAGTAAAACCAATATTCTTCGCCACAATGTAAAGAAACTTAACATTAATATATGTCCATATGCTGGGAGAAATACACATGTGAGAGAAAAAAGACACAATGGAGATCAGCAAACTAAAATATTAGAAGCACCTAATCACCACACAGCAAGTATGGGAGAAAAGTGTGATCAGTCTGTGATGTCACTGAGATGTTTGAGTAAACAGAGAAAGGCTTGTGTATAATTTTCTCTTTATTATCATATATATTTTGGAAAAGTTTTGCTGTTCTATCAAAAAAAAAACTCTAAAACAGTTTCTTCTTAAGTATTCAGAGTGGGCAAAGATACTTATTAAAAACAAGCAGGAAAAAAACAGAAAATAGCAACAGCACATTTCTACATTAGATTTTAAAATGACTGTGAAGGCTTTAATTGGAATTAACTGAGCTAAACATCAAGTACTTGTCCTCAGATTGTTTCCACTGCCTAATTCACTGATTCTAAAGCTGTCATAATTGGCTTTATCTCACGCTTCTGAAAGAGATATATTTCCCTCTATGATATCCCAAAGTATCTACATAAGCTGAATCTCCGATGATACCATTTTAGCCATAAATTTGTTATTAATAAGTATGTACAGAAATTTTTAATAGTGTCATTTGTCAAACCCCAAATCTCTGCTGACTTATCTGGAGATCTACAGAAGTGTAAGAGAAATTATACTGTGATTAACTTTTTATAGGATTTTTTTCTTATTATTCTGTGCTAGAAAAAGCAGCAACATATTAAATTACACTAATTACTTACTATACACAAACAGAGAAAGCTAAAAGCATCTGAATAAGCTTATGATAATGAAACCAACAGCTAAAGGCATTGGGATAAGTAACAATGTGCCATGACTAGAGAAAAGCAGTCCTACACAAGCCACAGGAACACAACAGCTTTATAGCACTTTTGCTGTGTGGTTCTCCTATATTGTCTTTATTTTGACTTGCTGATACCAATGAGAACAAGTGATGATATGGATTGGTAAATGGAGCTTGACCTTGACTGGGGAGGGAAAAAAATGGGCTGCTCACATCCAATACACAAAAATCTGGCTTATTTGAATTGCTTGATGCCCAGCTGCACAGCTGGGGAAAGATTAAGGTGAGGACCACCCCTCACCTCACCTCCTCACTATTGCTCAGTCTCTGCCTACACAGAGTTCTTTAATTACACAGCATAAAAGACAGGAACTCAATCAGTGGCTTAGGTCTCACTGTTGATGGGCTTTGTCTCCTGGGACAAAGCCTAATGCAGGTGCACACAGCCAACTCAGGGCTGCAGTGCACACCTTTCTCAGGCTGGCTAAGCAAATCCCACACATACAGCAATACAATATTAAATTCATCACATAGCAAAAAGACACAGCTACAGAAAAAAATCTTTTCCTCCTCAGACTTCAGGAAAGGGCTTTTCCCTATTTAGCTCAAAAAAATGTAACAAGAACATGAATATCTATTCTGTCCTCACAAGGCTCCCCCTGGAGTACTGCAACCAGGTCTGAGGCCCTCAGCATAAGAAAGACATGTAGGTGTTGGAGTATGTTCAGAGGATGGCCACAAAGATGCTCAGAGAGGGCTGGAGCACCTCTCCTATGAAGACAGGCTGAGGAGGCTGCATTTGTTCAGCTTGGAGAAGGTGTTTCAGAGACATCTCATTGTAGCCTTTCAGTACTTGAAGGGAACAGGGGGGAGACAAACTCACTTAGAGGGAGTGAGGCCCTGGCACTGCTGCCAGGAGAAGTATGGGTGCCCCTTCCCAGAAGGTGCTTAAGAGCAGATTGCACAGGGCCCTGGACCCTGATCTGGTGGGTGGCAATCAACTCACAGCAGGTGGATGGAACCGGATGAGCTATTCTCTGATTCTATAGCATTAACTATTAATAACATTTGGTAAATAATGTCTACAGTCAATTCCTGGGATATGGTTTAATGGTTTGTGAACAGTGCCCTTTGTATATCTGACATTTTAAACAAATTCTTTTGAGTGCATGTGGGCTAGTGAAGCAATGGGCAAAGGGACAGGGATGTTTCTTGACTGGACAATGTACATGTAAAGTCAAAATATTTGCTGAATATAAAATATTTATTTTATGTAAAAATTCATCAAAATTAAACTTCAAAATTAAACTGTTTGCTACACCAGTGTGTCTGCCAAAAAACTCCTGTGCTAGCATAGTCATGAAAAATGCATACATTGAGGGTTCCCACACATTCACAATACTGTTTAAAAATATGGATAAATATTTGTGAACAATTTTTACATCTACATGATTTATTTTTTTTTTTAATAGCATTACTCATTATTCACAGGAGAAGAATCTGAGCACTCAAGCAAACCCTGTTATTGCAGAAGAGGATGGATGGAGTCTGACCATAGCCTCAGTCTTCAACTTCACTAATCTTATGTGTAGTGATGAAAAAGTCAGTTTGCTACCCTTGCCTCAGTTTCCTTCTCACTTGGTGAAATAATTCTTTTTCTTTTGTTCCTGAGTCCAGACACAAAACACAATATATGAACAGATTAGTACTAATACCAAAGATGATAACATTAAATTTGGAGTGAATCATTGTGCTTCAGATGTTTCAAATTCCACATAAATAATCTTCAAAATTATATTTGGATACTGTATTGCCACATCACAAAAGAACTGATATGCTGTGGTGTGCTAGTGGCAGTATCTGAAGAAGCTGCTCCATCTCTAAGGGAAGAAACAGCACTAGAAAAACACTATCAAATGTTTTCATAGGATCTGCAGCGTTGAAATGACACAGGTCAGCAGTGGCAACTTATATTTTCCCTGGAAAAGCTTAGAGTTTGTGTCGGCAACTTACCAGTTCAGATTCAGACATTCTCTGAGCATTTTCAAACGAGAATGTCAATAATCCCTTCACGACTCCATTTCACTTTTAGTCCTAATAACTGGATTGGACTGCCAATCATTATAAAAAGAAATTCTGAACACTGATGATTTTTTTCTAAGGAATATTTTTCCTGCTGGAAAATGCCAGTGTTTTAAAACGCAAACTGTCCACAGAGATCCATCAATTTGCGCAAAAATAAGATAGAAAATCTCAAGCCAAGGAAAGTGGGATTATCAGCAGAAAAGCAGCTCTAAGGTTATTTCAGGTGGCTCATGAACTCCCAGCTCCTAAGATGTTTTGTAACATGGGAAACTTTCCAAAAAGTGAAAGGGAAGGTTGTTTTCAATACTCCAAGTAATAATTGGAAAGTAAATTTTGTAAGAACATCTGAAATTTCATTTCTTTTTTCCATTTCTGTGCTAAGTTTTTTTGTGTGGAACTGTTCAAAATAGATGAACAGAAACAGCACATATGATTCAACATGGATCCCAAAAGTTTAAAATTTGAATGGAAATCCTCATTCCAAAGACAAAATGGTCCCCAGGATATTGAGAGCTACAGACTCTTGACATTTCTGCAGCTCATGCATGTGTGACCCTTATTAAAAACATTTTAAAGAAAAAATGAAAGATTAAAAGTGAAGTTTTTCCCCAAGCAATTTTATTCTGCTTTGCAGTCCATTCCTTGTAATCAATGCAAGCATTTACAAGGAGTTTTTGAGTGTTTAGGAAAGACAGCCTCTCGCCTTAGGTGTCTTTATGATATGTCGGCCCTTCCAGTTTCACGATCCTTTAAAGAGAACTGCTTCCATTTTCAATACTGCTTCCTGATTATCTTGCTCTACTTTTCTTAAATTTAGCAAAACATTAAGAGAACATACCCATTATCAGACAATCTTTATCAAGAAAGATACTTTTTAACACTGTGGAATGATATAAATCAAAATATTTTCAGTTCTTTTTTTGCATATGCCTTGATATAAGATCAATTTTGAGTTAAAGTGCACTATTTCTGTTTGAGATAAAATATATTCCATAGGAAAGCATTCAGTTTTGAGTCCTCAGAGCAGCTGAAAGTAATATTTTTCCAGTTGTGAATTTCCTTGACTTAAAAACCAGTATCTTAGCAAGCAGTCAGAAGAAAATGGGAGGAAAATAGAAGACTAAATGAGATCACCTCAACATCTACCAGTGAACTAGAGAAAAGCAGCTTCACAGTTTCCAGATTTTAAAGAGTCTAGTGATGTTTTTTATAGATTCAAATGCAAGACATCATGTACTATGTACGTTGCTCTGAAAATAATGCCATTATTTATTTTCATGGAAACTACAACAGATATAAAGAACATAGAAACACTATTTGATAGAGAAAATTCTTAGCTACAAACACTATTTTTCAACAGTCACCAGCATTAGCTATTCATTTTCATACGCCATGAACATGAGCCTGCGGTCCAGGCTCCTAAAATTTGCACCAGCAAAGGTGACTCTCTGTTACTGCTGCCACTGCTGAAACGCACCACCCACTGTCTTACTGTGCTCACATCCACTATTTGGCCTCCATAAACGTCCAGCAAGCATCAATGAACATTAATGGTTGCAATTTTTTTCCACATAGAGGAATTAAATGAAACACACCTTTGCCTCATGAGCACTTCTGTGTCAGACACCATTCTATCAGGCTGCCTCTCTGCTGCCATCTGTCACATGGCAACAGAATACTAGTGGGAAGATTCCTCCTCTACTGCCATACCACCAACATCTGCCTCTGACATCATGGGCCAATATAGTAAAATAGGAGGCATTACTTTCAGAGCAGCCTTCCTATATTATTAACTATCAATGGGTGTTGCCAAAATATGGATAAGCTATATAAAGTTACAGTAGCAGTAAAAGTGTTGCAACTAAGTTCTACTGGTAATAAACTATATTACTAAATAAGTATTGACTGAGTTAACAGTGTGGTCATCATCATAAAATCAAGTGAACAAATTACATCCATACAGTAGGTGTTAATTAGGCCATCAAACAAGATAGCAGCTCATCAGGAGCAACAGAAGAGATAAATTTAGGATTTATGTTAAAGGTTTAGCAGTTAACATAAAACAGTGCAGAACTAGTTTTTTTCAGTTATCTCTACTGGTGGATATTTAAAACACACTCCTTTGGAATTATCCCAGCACATGAGATAAGAGATACGGACAGGCATTTGGCCCAGCATTGTGAAGCTTAAGTGAACTGGACCTCTTGTTCTGGTATGAAAAGCATCAACAAAACAAAAGAAAAACTTGGAATGCCAAATAAAGGAAGAAATAGGGTTATGTAAGATACATACTCAATGACAAAGCAATCTGACAGGTACAAAAAAAGGTAGGATTGATGTTTAAATGGGAAGATACAAGGCAAGACAATTGTAAGGAGGTTCCCAGCCACCTTAACTTATTTACATAACTTTGTTTCTGATTTGTCACAGTTTAGCTGTAGCCCATTAGTCTGCTGTTCAAACGCTAGCCTGGAAGGGCTCAGGAAGGACTAGCAAGAGAAAAGCAAAACCGATACAGATTCCCAGGCAGAAATGAAAAGGTATCACCAGAAATGCAACATAAGATTGCCTGGTTACAGACATGAAATTGCTAAGCATGTTAGGATTATTATGTAATTAAGACATTATGTGGTAATGCTCACAATATCTGGAAAATTAAGCACAGAGTCCAAAACATGTTTGTTATGGCCAGGCACAAATGTTGATAAAATGCATAGTGAAAATACAGCATGGATGATAAGTACAGGCTATTGCATGAAAAGGTACAAAGCCACCTTAGAATACATTTAAAGATATACTTAATTCATAAGAAAGGTTTTCTAGAAGTCATACTATTCAATTGTAAGATTCAGCAAACTGCATGGAAAAGCTATTAATAGAAAATAATCTTTGAAAACCTGATAATCAGTAATCCTTTCTCTGGCAAATACAAATATAGAAGTATTCTCCACTTTAGGATTTGTATTTCAAACTTTAATAATTGGTAAACTCAGAAAATTTATTAATGAAATTTAAATGGATTAACAAGATCCAGTTAGAAGCAGCTCAAAAAAAGATACTGAATATAATCAGAAAGCCAGTGAAAAGGAAAAAAATAACACTGATCAAAGGAAACAAAGTAGTTATAGGAGTCAAGAAATAGGTGAATACACTGATAACAAACAAAACCATTTGTAATACAGCAACAAGTCCTTCAGACCTATATTCCAAAAAGTGGACAAAGAAAGAAGTAGTATTAATATGTAGAGAGAAATGTGTAAAGATAAACCTGAAAAAAAATCAGGTAATACTTTTTTTATTTAACCTCATTGAAAGTACTGATGCTTACATGGGGACAGAGGATCAGTAAGAAAAAAAGAATTTGAAAATTACTACAAATATCAAAGGAGAACTCACTAAGAGCTGAATAATGTTATGCAAATCTCTGACAACTGACACATGAAATCAGAGGACAATTCTAATAATACTGATTGGTTTAAGGAGTACACCAAATTAGTCATAAGGCAATGATGACTTCTCTTTAAAATCTTCTATGGTTAGACAGTGTGAATCAAGTGTGGCATGTAAATAACAGCATAGACCCACACATGAACGAACAACTTAATCACACAGTTTACATTACTCACAGTTGCTGTTGCCACATCTCCCTGTTTGTCTGCTCCTGTGTCAAGACACAAACTGCTTCCACAAGACTGAAAGAGCTGTCTGGTAAGTTTCATGAAAATGTGGTGTCCTTTAAGCACATCTATATGAACTGCTGTGTCACTGTTTCTGCATTCTGGTGTGTTGCACTGAAGTTGCTTAGTCGCTTATGCATTCATGCATGATTCCTTCAAACCACAGGTCAGCCCATTGGATATGAGACTTCATTATTAATGCATCCGTAAAAATATGGTCAGAATATATAATACTTCTTCTAAGGAAAAGATGATGTGTGGAATTATTTAAGCAACAACTGATCTCTTAATCTGATATTATGAAAGAAAATGAGAAAAAGGAAAAGAAAAAAAAAAATCAAAGAAAAAACTATAACAGAGACAGGGTATGTGTACCAAAGGTAAACAGTACCAGATTCACTTGACAGACACCTTGATAACAGTTTTTATAGAGAAAGACGCACAGGTCGACTAATTTCTTTTGCCTTCAGTAAAAAAAACTGTATAGTATAAGGAAAGCTAAGTTGAGATACTGAGAATTAGCAGAAGTAGTGTCAGGTGAGTAAGAAACTAGTTAAAACATATAACAAATTCATTGACTTTTACAGGGAAAGACTTAGGTTGCAGTGAATATGCCAGAAATTTGAATGGAAATTAGTTTGGACACTTCTAGTTTTCATTTGATGACTTGAATCAAAGAAAAGGAATGTCACATAAGACAGTGTTGTAAATCATGCACTTTACATATTTGTAATTAGAATTTCTGTTATAAACTGGTGAAATAAGCCACTTTGAAGAGCAGCAGACAAGGAAAAGAACTTGAATGCACTGGTTGATCACATGGGTGAATCTGTGTCATTGCAATTTAACAATAAAAAAGACTAATCCAGCCCAGAACATTTCAAATGAGGCATTTCTATTAGACAGAGAAACACAGTGATTTTGAAGAATGAATAATTTGTTTCACAAGTGCAGAATAAAAGAGTTCGGCTTTGCTAGCCTAGCAAAATAAGAGGTTATCTGCTGCCTTTAAAAACACAAGAATAGCACATAGAGAGGAAGAAGTATCACATAAACAAACAGCAAGCATGAGAACAGAGACAAATAGGATATTGGTCAAGAGTAAAGATGCAGACAAAGTATGGAAATGTTTCTTAGCCTTTATAACAGAAAGAATGGGGTAGTCTGCAAAGAGAAAGGACACAGACACCAAGTTCATCTACTTTTGAGAGAACATTTGAATACTTTATGATAGAATTACACAATAATATTCTCAGGAAAAGAAAATGTTTGAGAACCTACTCATGGCAGTGTCAAGTGACTCACATCTTTAATGAAAGAGCACTGAGCATAGAACTGATACCATTTTTAAAGAAACAGAAAAAATTCTGCACACGTAGCAGCTGCAGACAGTTGGCAAACTTGAAAATTGAGCTGCATTTCATATAGACATCTATTTTGGAAATCTTACTATAAATGAGTAAAAATAGAACAATTAAATACTGATCTGAGTTGGAATTTTAAAGAAATGAAAACCTACATGTAGTTTCTATTACTTATCCTCCTACAAATTGTCTTTAGAATTGAAGAGATCTTTAGCACTTGAGTAACAAGAGCTCAGTCTCCTACACCGTGTGGTCATTCAACACCAATATCCAACACAGATTAACAGTTAATTACTGACACATGCTCAGATGAACACCCCTGATACAGAATTACCTAAAAATGGCATCACTCTAATCACTGCAGTACTGTTTCTTAACAAGACTCCTAGATTTACTCAACCTGAAATAGCTTGTAAGATATTCTTAATTTCTGGCAACACTATTGGTTAAACTTCTGACTTTGAATAAAAGATGAATACTTTGCTTACATGTTGGATCCGCTAGTGTATCTCTCATACATTCATGCTGTACCTACAGAGAGAGCCATAATAATTGACTCTGATATTATGGCGACTGTAAATAAAACCTTCAAAACAACTCGAGTGTAAATTGAAGCAGATGCTTCTACAAGACACTCAAAAGTACAACAAATCTGCAGAAAGCCTCAAACATTACTGCTAATTACTGCTACGCACAGTGTAAGAATTAGATTAACATTTTAAAATTATTTACAGTTGATAATTTAGTAT
>JAOWBP010003659.1:19883822-19903383 GCA_028571105.1 Tragopan temminckii
TACTGCTAATTACTGCTACGCACAGTGTAAGAATTAGATTAACATTTTAAAATTATTTACAGTTGATAATTTAGTATCAGTATTTTTTGCACATTCCAAAATTCCACACCAGCATTCTGAGAATTACCCAAATTTTTATTTTCTGGAAATATATCTTTTGCCCAAATATGAGAATAATAGTGCAAAATTTGACAATAACAATTGAATTTTACATAAAAAATACAACAGTTTTGTTCTGATTTTAATTTTTATTATTATTTTTTATTTTAGACAAAATTTTGATTTCAGTAATCTTTTTAGAGTTATAGGACTGTTTCAGTTCAGAGTTCCGTATTTCAAGTCAAGCAGAATCAGCATTAGGCTTGGCATAATGCAGAGAACTATGCCAGGGGATGCATAAATTTTGTCCTTCTAGGAATGAGAGATTTTAGGGATGACTTACGAGTTTTCAATCGGTATTTAAATTTTTGGGGTATGGAGGTGAGGTGAGGGAGCATAGGAGCAGATTCTTGATGTACTGATTTTGGACATATCCTAGAATTCACATTTTAACTTCCCATTGTTTTTCTTCGGACCTAACAGAGACTTGCTGCAGCTTCTTTTTCACAGAGGATGGCTTCTGGCAGTGAGCTCTACAGGAAGAATCACCCTCTTAGGAGTTTGGTTCACTGAGCCCTTCAAGGATGTATGCATTCCTAGAAATACAACTTTTACCTCCAAGCTGCCTGTAATGAAGGAGTGTTTTTCCTTTTTATTTAGAAGCTCAGATAATCTCTAGACATATGTGAGATGTTTCTAGAAAGGTGATGAGCATGTTATTTTTTGTTGTTGTTTTGTTGTTTATTACATCAATGATACTAATTTCAATTGTTGCAGATACACTTAGCAGATGTGACAGCCATATGCTAAATTTTTTATATTTTAAAATATAAAGTCAAAATAAATAATCTTGTGAGATAAGTGGAATATCCAGCTACATAATTACAAACCTGACACTGTGGATCCTAAAATGGGTATCATAATCACACAGAATACCTAACTAACTAAATGTCTAAGCTCACTGACCACTGAGCTTATACATAAATTTTACTGATTCTGAACAAGGAATTGTGAATTCTAGCTTTGATATACTGGAATGTGTGAAGTTTTTTGCACATGATCACTTTTGAGCTAGGTCATTTATGATAATACAAGCCTCACAATGGGTTTACATTCCACACAGTCCACAGCTTAGTGATTATCATAGAAAAAAATTAGTAATGGGAATAGACACCTTAACATTTCCCAGCATCCAGACAGTTTTCACGAAGATTTTTCTGAAGTTGGAGGAACTCAATTAGATTAAAACGAGAAGGGGTTCTGGGTGGCATAAGAACAAACACTCTGTACTAAATAAAATTTATATGCCTTTAAATAGAATGCAGTGCATATCTTTATGGATTTTATGATTTTTATGAAGTCTTAGATAATTTGGGTATATACATTTACTGAATATGAGCACACACTGATGCAGCCATGGGGTAATACAGTAAATCAAAATGACTGAATATTGCAACTATTTAAACATACTAGATGATAGAATTTCTAATTTCACTGATGCGGTATTCACACTTAGTTAAGCTAGATAAACATAAAATTCATTTGGTAACATAAGTGGGAATGTAATGAAAAAGATTAATTCAGAAATTTTTAGTACACTATTTAGATATAATTTTCTTGAGGCAAAGTGAGCTTCTACACTGCATATAGTATGCAAAAGTCCAAGTATTAAGTGTTTTTCTGGTTCTGCCTTTTTGTAAAGATGACTGCAATGAGATGCTGACATTGCAGCTTGATGACTACTGAAACACTGACCCTGTCTGATAAAGGAGGAAAGCTGAAACTGCTGAAAATTTTAGCAATTTTAGCAATTTAGGTCTTCCAGGAAGTGAATTAAAAAGTTCTGCACCATGAAGCAACTTGATTTTCTGACGATTTAAAAATTCTTTGCATTTAATCCTCAGGAATGGTCTCTACTGCCTATAGCTATTAAACAAGGCAGACCTAGAACTGCTCCTGCAAGTCGTAACTTGTGCAAGGAGGAAAGAATATGGGATCATTACACAAACTTGCTTTGCCACGTAGACAGCATTAAGTATTCTAAAAAAGTGCTCATATCATCTTTTCTTTAGCTCATGTATGCACAATCACTGCTCACAAGTCAGGAAAACAAGCCTCCTCAAGAGGAGCAAATACATTTTCTTCCCTCCCAAACTCAGTCTCCCACTTAGCTAAAACAATAATCTGCCTCTGTAATTTCACTGAGTCAGTGAGTCGCTGCCTTCCACAATACAGTCAGAACACACATGCTAAAAGAAATGTAAAAAAAGTTAGTATAGTCATGTTGGCAAGAGGAGAGTTCTGAGTCACAGAACTGTCTTCACATTTGAATGAAAGTACCCAAGGTCTCCATACCATTGAGCTGTGTGATTCTGAAGTGGATGTACAGCAGTGATGACAGAGACATTTTAAGATAATTCCTATAATTCTGATGTTGAATATAAAGCAGTGGACAGAGACTCCGCACTTCCCACCACCAGTATCTCGAAAACTCCCATGCAAATACATGTACCCTGCTCCACAAGTCTCACACAGGTTTGCAGGATTCTGAAATATCCCAGTTTGGACACAAAAGATAAGATACTGAGCTCAGAATCACAATGAAATTGTCATGTCAGATTTTCACTGTTAAAGATTACTTCTGGCCAAATATCATGCTGAACATCTGGATAGAACAACACCAAATACAGTTTCTCTGTGTATATCTGTGCATAGAAGACCATAAATATTAAAGAGATTTATCTAAGGCAACATTTACGTGAACCAATTATCACCAATGGGTCCAAAAATTGTGCCATAGCCAGCATATGAGCCTTTGCTTCAGTCTTTCCTTCCTGAAAACTAGTCTGTAAAGGAATGGAGGAAAAGAGTCCACCTGGAAAGGAAGGTGTCAATTCATAAGAGCAATACCCTTTTTTCAGCCATTATACTTTTAAAGAGAAAATCAAGGAATGTTTCAACAGAAGAATAATATATTCCTCAAATCCTTTTTTAAAGAAAGTAACAATATAAGTTTTTCTTCATGCAATTAATACACTTGTAGGTATGTTTCCACCAACAATCTAAGCTGGAGTCATGAGACAGCTTCGAAAATAAAATATTCTGGAATGCACATGAGCACATTTATCCATGCTTCATGTGAAAAAATGTCATTCCTTTGGTTCAGTTAGAAAGCATTTAGATCCAAACAGAACATTTTTACCTTCAGGTGAATCACATGCACACTTATTGTCCTCATCATAGATGCCTAGACAGGCTCCTTAAACTAGAACTCATTTGCTGCAGCAAGTGCTTATGGACTAGATTCTAGCATTACCCATAGAAAAATCCAATAACAAGAACAATGAAAGTGAAGTCTGTGTGATCCTTCCTTCAGATACATTGCCACCATTCTAATAATTACTTCATACAGTGCTCTCAGTTGAAGAAACTTGGAAGAAGCCTAATTCTTATTTATTAAAATTTCATAGATGCTGACAAAGCTGCTCAGCATACATACAAATTTTGCTTCAAAACCACAAAAATAGTCACTTGACATAGTCAATGTTAGACATTCCATTTCTAAAAGTTGACTGAATTAAATCTTAATCCTGAACTAAAATCCATTTTAGTATCTCAGCCACTACAAAGCAATGATGTTCTCCTGATACAAAATTGAAAATACTAACATACATTACTAATTTTTGTCATCTGTTGTCACTATACAAAAATTTATATTGGGTAAGAAAAGTTTTACATTTTGGGGCAGCATGCACTGTATTCTTCTTACTCAAGGGTATACTTTTAAGCTGAGATGCCACTGAGAGTCACTTGAAGTTTTTTGTGTACTGCATGGACCAACTGGGGTTTGAAATAATCACTGGAGAGATATGCCTCTCATTCCTATTCAGTGATTGTTAAGAATGAACATACCTAATATAATATAATTGACTCCTGATGTAATAGATTCCTTTAGAAAGTCAGCTAGGCACTGACCTAGCTGAAGCAAAGTAGGATGAAATTGAAATGGCAATAGCTGAAGACTGAGAACAAAGAACTTACACCAACCTTTTTTCCTCACTTCTTGGATCAAACAAAAGGGAATAACAATAATCTTAAATATTTCAAATGAAAAACTGTTTTCAGTATGCAGTGTATGACAGGAGGGACAGGAGAGCATAGTGTTTTGCTCACAGCTTATGAATTAATACAAATTTTCAAGTATTAGTGCTGCAGGGCCTGTATCCTGAAAAAGCAATGGCAACGTATTCATTAAAAATAGCAGTCTATATGCCATAAAGTTCTCATTTTTTAAATCTTGTGAATTAGTTATACAAGTAGCAAATTTACAATTTAACCAGTAGAATATGAATTGTTTTTACATTGTTATATGTAAGCATTTGCAATGGTTTGAATATTTTTGGTCTTCCCTTCTTGCTCTACTGATTTTCTAATCTTTTCCAGTAAAGGTCAGTTCTTCTGGCATCAGTATATTTAATGTGTTCCCAAATTTGTACCAAAAGCCCTTTATTCCAAAGGCCTTTATTCGTATTTTATCAGTCAGGCACATCAACAGTGTGCATAATTCAGATTTTCTCAAGGGCTTCCACTGCCAAATTTCATGTCTTTTTTTTTTTTCTCCGAGAGTTTACCATTCTTGCTGAATCACTTTCAGTCTCTAGTTAAACTGATATGCATTTATTTTAAGCAGCACTGATATTCATTTTGCAACATAAAATCTTAATACGTTCAGTATTTCACTATCTTTTCCTTCTGAACTCTTCACTATTACTTTTTCCATTGAATAGGATGAAAGTACTTTACAGAAATCTGCATATGCATTTTTGAACTCTTACTACTGCTAACACCCGATGCTACTAATATGAGTACCTGAATGTGTGTGAATTAATTATTTAAGAGTGAGGATCTGAAAGAAGCATGCTCAAGAAGGAAAAGAAAAATCAATATGGGAAAAAAAATAAAGTCTCATGTCAACTGAAGGTCTAACACCATGTACAAAATTAATAACTAACATTATTAGCTGAAAGACAATGTATTTGAGAAAACTTGGCAGTGTCCCAGATTATCTATCTCAGTAGGAGAAAAGATGTATGTTTTCTTATCATCAGGATTTCTGGGTCCTAGCAGCTCTGCATATTGACAGTAACATGAAAAACTTCTACCAAGGGCATAGACTCTACTATTCACTATTGGATAATACAAGAAACAAGTATTTGAATAACAAATATGAAAGTATAGATAAAACTAGAAAAGACTAGTTTAGAAAATAAACCAATACATTTTTATCCTACTTCCCCCACTACACCTAGTTCCACAGTGTTTCACTTCTTTCTCACAAAATACATTAAAACTGCATGAAGTGAATGTCTGCACTTTAAAAAATGAAATAACTTCAATTAACACCCTATTTTCATCCAGACAAATACAAAAATAAATATTATTGTGCTCTTCTGCCATCCTAAATTTTCATATTTCCACATTTCTTCAGTAGATCTACATTAAAAATGCAGTGACAAATACATACATAAGAAAACAAAACTGCATCCACTAGTAATAAATATCTCACAGTCTCTCTCCATTTTTATCACCTTTTTCAGTTTCTTTGAGGGACTAAAAAATATTTTCTGGACAGTTTTGATATCCGCTAGCATTTAAGAATTTTTTTCTCTTCTCAGAAGCAATAAACCAAAAATGATGCAGTCTGCATGTCTGAACAACAGCCTGTTCTTTGTAACCTTGTCATGGAGAAAGCAAGATACTTGTACTTGCTAAGCCATGGTCTATTCAGCATCATTGTGTTAGCATTACTCACCAAGTGGAATTAAAAACTGCACTACAGTTACCATGACAACCAGCTGTCTCCCACATACAGCATCAGTTTGAATTTGTGCAGACCATTTCTAACAATGATTTAAGTCAACAAATTCAGTATTACCCTAAGGTAAAAATCTGGTTTAAGAACAAATAAATATTTTCAGTTTCATAGTATTACTTTGCTCAATACATTAATTCCAAGTATGACCCAGGAGTTCAGAGAATTGCAGTGATTTGTGTCAGAAAAGAATGGTGAATGATAGATAATCTCTGGTCAATATACAGTTGAGAAACGACTAACATTCTTAACCCAATAAACATTCAAGAAGCAATATTCAATAAGGTGTTCTGTTAAGCATCGTTTAAAAATTTCTAGTCCATCATTTCTGTGAGAATAACTTAATATAGCAAGTGATGGAAGAAAAACTCTGTACTCTTTTAGATAGATTTTACAGTTTTTCATTTTGATGCTAAGATTTTGTCCATTCCATATACTGAAGGGATGGCATAACATTAATAGCAGATTTTGTGGGGAAACCACATTAGAATTTTTATTTAATCATTTTCTAAATTTACATGTGAATGATGCTATTGATTACCTTGTGTAGTACACTAACATCATCAGTGCATGCTCACTATACAAATTCTTACTAGAAAATGAAGTTTAATCCTTCTCCTTCCAAAATTATCAGACAGCAATTCTTCATTATTGGTTGGGAAAACAACCTGACACTTGGAATAAAAAAATACTTAATAAATAAATAAATAATTTATTGGCTGAGGAATTCCAAAATAAGTTCATTTTCCCGCAAAAGTAGGGTGTTTTTTTTTTTGTTTTTTGTTTTGTTTTTTTTACTATTTTATTTTTCAACTCGATTTACTTGCAGTCTCAGTTGCTCTTGAAATGGCTGACTTGTAAAGGAGACAGGGAACAGGGGTATACCAAATTGGTATCTTATTTACAAAGTTTGGTGAATCATCATACAACTGTACGTCTGGCCATCTGCATGAAGTAGCCACCTGCTGCTTCATAAATTCTAAGCAGCAGTTTTCAGATCCTTCTGATTACCACGCATGCTTTTGGTTTGGCTGTCATTGAATAAGTACATAATAGCAATGATGGACAATTCTGCTGGCAGAATAGTGGGATGCACTGTTACTGGGAGACGGAAAAATAAAGAACTAGCAGAAAAATATATAAAACACATATAATTGCAATTGTTTATGTGCATATAGAAGGTGAGGAGAAAAGAAAAAGTAAACACTGAAACAAAGATTGTGAAACTATTAAAAACATAACGAATAGTCATAATAAAATAATAAAACTTGTCATTTAAGAAACTATAAAAAAATTCAAGACTGAAAATTTAAATGGAGTCTAAACTTACTAAAGAAACTGCAAATGTTTCATAATGAAGGTCAGAGATATTAAGGATATACTTAATACTTAAGTAAGTAGTAAGGATGCTGTCTCAACGCATTCATTTTTCTGGAAGCAAGTACAATAATGAAGGATAAGACTTCCCTTTTGGTACAAGGTAGAGCACCTATTGCATCACAGAACTTAAAAGAGTGTCAGAAAAGAAAACTGGACAGAATTAAGAAATTAAGAGGCTATCAGAAATCTGATGCTCCTTATACATAGAATTTTAATCTGCGATAAGAGTTATTGAACCGTAACCCTCAGGACAATACATGGAAATTAAAAATTTGAGTTTGAATATAATGTTTCCAGATTTAAATCATTTAATTTATGTGGGAATGCTGGTCAGATGGAAAAATAAGTAAAACCTAAAAGACTGAGGAAGGTAGTAGCACAGAAATGCATTTAGTCCTGGATCACTGTGGACACATTTGTTATCAGTGACAGGCAATGTGAAATCAGGCACAAACTGAAATCAAACCCATCTTTAAGGTTACACTAAACTGAACTGACAGGAACACTACACACAAGAAAGAAAAAGAAATGGATTTCTGTAAAGAAGTTCAATCTTCAACAATGCAAGTGCGTAATGCTTAAATGTAAAAACAGAAGAATTCAAGACAGAAAAGAGGTAGAAAACAAGAAATGAAGTAAAATATAACCCGAGGCTTCAAATCCATGAACCCAGACAGGAACAAATTTTTTGTCAGCAAAAAGGCTGCATACAGTCAAAAGTAAGTGATAGCAGGAAAACAAATATGGTTGTTACTGGAATTTAACAGATCTGTAACAATCCATTAACTCCTAGATTGAGCTACAATAAAAATTAAATCAAGATGACAATCTATGCAGATGTGCATCATTTTGCCCTGAGGCTGAGTATCTACCCTTGCCTTTGTGGGGTTAAAGTAGCTTCGCTAACAATAAATGGATCTTTTCTTGTTATATTTCTAAAAAGTACCGACAGCATCATTGAAAAACATGATTACAAAAAAAAAAAAAAAAGAAGAAGAAAGCTACTTAACAAAGGAAAAATAAACACAGTTTCTCATCACTATCTTTTTCTAAAAGAGGACTCAACATTGTATTTGAACAAGCTTGCCAGATCTATGCTCCTTCAGTACAGTAGATGTATGAGTTTGTATTTATTAGCACTTCAGTTTACATTAGGAACATTGATCTAATTTTCAGATATTATTTTCATTGCTTATTCAAATCTGAACATCAACTATCAGACAAATTTCCTCACGAGCTCTCTGTTGTCAAGCTTTGACAAGTAGTTGTCAAGAAGTCTCACAGTGCACAATTTGGATTCTATTTAGATTGAACAGTCACAAGAGGTTAACTGGTGAGTTACATGGGACCAGTCAAGAGCTAATCTAGAGCAAAACTCTCAGTTACATATAATGTTGTTGATGGATGGATGGTACTGAGTACCATCTGTTCTGCTCTACAGATCTGCACCTACTGCACTGCAATATTGACTAAAGTGGGATTAAACTATGGTCACTTTTTACAAATTTGTCTTTCCCTTCTGTGACTCTTTCCCTCCTGGTTCTCTTTCTCCTCCTTTGGAGTAATATAAATCTGTCCTCTTCTAGCCAGCCAAAATGAAGTCCTTGCTCTTCCCTACACCTCCTCTTTCTCCTCTGTTTGATACTCTGTGGAAAACTGAAATTATTTCAGCCTCTGCATACAATAACAAGAACATTTTATAGACTCATTGTTATGACTGGCAACTTCACCTGTTGTCTCATTCGAAGACAACTATCTGAACCGGAATTAAAATGGCCTTTCCAAATCAAAGGAAGACAACAAGCCTAAATTGAGACATGGAAATCTTCAGCTGTAGACATTAACCTCATCTATTAAATCCCCTGAAATTGATCTCAATCAGGCAGTTAAATTAAAGATAGCAGGAGAAATGGGGAGAAACAGGACTCCAGTAATCTATGGCTCACCAAATTATATTGGCAAAGATATGTAAAGTGTCTGTGGAAATGACTGTATTGGAGTAATAGCATATAATTGTATATTCAGATGACTAATACAGTACTTGCTTATTCCAGAAAACTGCCTTACCCAGCTCTTCAGGTTCTCATTTCAGCCCACTTTTGTTAGGCCCTTAAGTGAATGTGTTATATCCACTATGTTTAACTTCAGCTGGATGAATTTGGGTGGGGGAAGGGAAAGCAAGCTCTCCAGAAGTACCATTAAGTTCTGGCTTTAATGTAGTACAACATTTGAAAATGTCAGGATAACAGCTGGAGCAGCAACTCTTCAAGCAAAATAAAACATGCAGCTTCACCACCTTACTCCTAATTCAGATCTGCAAAAAACAAGAAGTCTCCCATTTCCCTAGAATATGCAGCTCTCAAAGGGACGTAGCATTAGCTAATCTGAGTAGTACGCAACAACTAAAGCATGTTTGACGTATCAGTAGCCTATCACCTTCTAGGAAACTTCTAAGTTAAATTTCTGAGACCTAATTGCAATCCAGCAAACCTTACAAACTGAAAAGCTTGAGACTTGTAATGACTCGAGTTTTTGCCTTCACTTTACTCCCACTACTATTGTTACGATAGCTTCACTAAGCAGAGATTTAAACAACCTTCTTTTATCCTCAGATGCTAAATATAAATAATCTAACAAAAATATGTTGCTATTTCCATTGCTGATTATCTGCTGAAAGTAAACATTGCCCTTCACTTCTACAGTTGCCAGTCTAATAGCCCGTACAAACATCAACCTTTTTAGTAAATTAAAGGTGTATTACGTTGCATTTTAGCCTGCTCTTGACACATATTTTCACATGAATCATAATTTAAAAATGCAGATTTTGAAATCAGTAGTGATGTCTGGCTGGTTAGTGGACTGAATTAATGAAGAGCAAACCAAAAATGTTTATTTTAACCTGACCAGTTAACCTCTTAGATATATATAAAGGAATGGAGAGAATTTAGATTGGTACTTCTACTTATACAGTGGAAATCATATCTTTCATTATGGAGATAATCAAAGAGGATATTTTTAAGACTTGGCTGACTGCAATAATTAAGCCAATCCTAAATTCATGTTTTAGATAGTACATAATAAAACTGACAGTCTTGAGAGAAGCACACAGTTATCTAAAGTATATATAGCTGACTATGTATACCTTGTGGAAACAAAAATAACTAATAAAAAGAGCAGAGTATTCATAAGTTAGCACATGACCATTGTTTTAAATAAAGAGAAAGCCCATACTGTTCACTCAGGAAATACTGATAAATGGCATCTACATAATACTGACAGTTTGAGAAAGCAAGGCAGACCATCTGCCGCTGGTGTCTACAAAGGTACAATCATTTACAGCAGTTAAGAATTTGTTGTAGTCACAGTTCCACTTCTCAGCAAATATAAAGAAGATGACAAAAATATTGCATGATTCCAAAGCCAGTTTCTGTACTTTTACTTGCTGTAATTTTCAGCAACCAGCAGGAATGCACGTCCTAAACTGAAGATCTTTTCCCGCTTGATCAATGAGCAACTGACTGACATTAAGAAAAGCAGAAGCACTGAATGAAGGCTAAATATGCGTAACAGAGAATTGTTTCATAGAGTAGTTTGCATTGGAAAGGACCTTAGAGATCATCTAGTTCTGACCACACTGCCACAGACAGGTACACCTTCCACTAGGCCTGGTTTCTCAGTGCCACATCCAATCTGGCCTTCCAGGGATGTGGCATCCATAGCTCCCCTGAGCAGCTTGCTCCAGTGCCTCAAGAAAGAATTTATTCCAAATATCCAATCTTAATCTACTCTCTTTTTGTTTTGAACCATTACCCCTTGTCCTATCACTTCATTTCTGATAGAGTCCCTCTCTAGCATTCTTGAGCTAAGAGGTTTATCCAGAGTGACAACACTAAGCAAGAGTTTGTGCTGTTACAAATTAATGATGCTTGACATCACCAGGCAATAGACTGTGATCTCATGGCCCTCCACTGCATATACTGGAGCACATCAGAGCCTGGCCCAGCTGAACTTGTAAGTGCTCTGTGGCTGAATGTGTTTGCGAGGCTTGGAGACCTAGTGAGGCTTTCTAGAATTGTGCTGTGGGGCTCTTGGAGCTGGTTTCAGTGCCCATCGCCACAGCATTGCCTATATTTCCTCAGTCCTGCACGGCTCAGGCAGCTGGCCTCCAAGAAACACAGTTGAGGCAGTGAAGATGAGTGGTGAATAGACATAGCCCTGGGGTGGCTATGCAGCAAGTGCTGGGATGAGGGAGCTGCCAGGACCAGAACTGCAGCCTGATTCTCTGCTGGTGGGGAGCATGAGCCTGGCCAGATGCAGGGTCAGGAAGGCTTCCCGCAGATGGACTGGGGCACAGCTGTGGCCTGCCCCAGGACAGACATTGACCATGGCCTCTCCTTCCTGCTGTGCACAGCACCCTCTACAGCAGTGCAGTGAAGTGAGCAGCTCTTCAGTTCTTCATCTCCAGCTTCCCCAGTCCGCTGCAGTGTGAAGGACATAGCGAAGGAGAGGAGGAGTGCTCAGTGCCCATTCCGCAATGCCCATTCACGGGGAGACAGAGGAACCCCACAGGCTTATCAATGTTCAATGAAAGTTAATGGGTGCCATTTTTAATGCATGGAGGAATTCAGTGACATACCTTTGCTTCATATGCACTTCCATGTCAGACGCCATTTTGTCAGACTGCTCCACTGCTGCTGTCTGTCATACAACATGTAATGGAACATTGATGGGAAGGTTCCACCTCTACTGCCTCTGATGTGGGTCAATACAGTAAATTAGGAGGCATTACTTTCAGAGCAGCCCTTCCCCGTCAGAAGAATCTTCTGCATGCATCCTTTTTCTCACAGGGTAAATGACAACTTGATTTTCTTGCCTCTGTTCAACAGCAAATAATGCCACATGCACTACAAGATAAAGCAGATATCCATATCCTTTCCTAAGCTCCTAAATCTCCATCCTTCAGCTCCCAGAAACTAAACAACAGTAATCCTTAAAGAAAACCAACCAATCAAATCAAATCAAACCAAAACAAACAGCTTGAATTTAAATGGAAAAGTTGTAACTCACATTTTAAAAGGCCTTTCTTAACACATATGACAACAAACCAAACTAGTTCACCAGCTTTTTAACAAATGGACCTAATAAAGGAAAATTGCAACCATGTTTGCACATTGTCTCACAATACTCTGATTTTCTGAAGACATGGATCAAATAATCATCATTCACATACTATTATGCAATACTGAAGCTCAAAATCATGACACATGTCAGAGAAGAACTTTGCCCACCACTTTGGCACAGTATTTAATGAATTGCATAGTGGATTATATGACAACAGAAAAAAGAGAGATCATCTCTATGGAAACACTATGGTATACTTGAACAGTAATGGATAGCTCAAAAACACACTATCCAAATGTTACAAGGAAGTTCAGAAATATAATGATTATAAACTAGTGCCTACATAACCAAAGTGGAGCTATAAAGCAGTTCACACAAACTGTGAGATAAATTTTACCAGCCAAAGCCACTACAGAGGTGATTAACCTTTTAATTGTTCATTGGCCCTACAGCACATAAAGTCCCTGAGGTTCCTTTTTGCCATACTGTATGTTTCAAAAATAGGAAGTGAACTGTCATGGCAACATTTTTGACAGTCAACAAATTTACACATTTAGTACAATTTCAGTAACTGACCAACTAACTTCAGCTTTGCATCACAAGAATATTCTACGTGAAATTCTACTAAAAAAAAAAAAAAGGAAGAAAAAGGATAAAAAAGGACTACACTAAAATGTATTGTTTTAATTAACAGCTTGACTTTAATTATATTTATTCAGGATGCAATTTCTTGCTTTGGTGTCAAGACATTCTTTCTGATTTTGTACTTTCACTGGCCCAAATATAACACAGGAGGAGAAAAAGCAAATAGACTTCTGCTTCTCCTCATGCATCACCAGAAATGATGCAGTCATCACCAGTGACCAATCAGTTACACCTACAAGGGCTGCTTTAAAAGTAATGCCTCATTTTATTATGTTGGCCCAAAATGTCAGAGGTTGGTGCTATGGCAGTAGAGGTGGAACCTTCCTGCCAGTCTTCCATTACATGTTGTTGTCATATAACAGATGGCAGCAGAGGAGCAGTCTGACAAAATGGTGCCTGACATGGAAGTAAGTATGAAGCAAAGGTATGTCACTGAATTCCTGCATGCAGAAAAAATGGCACCCACTGACATTCATCAAAGCCTGCTGGACATTTATGGAGACCAAACAGTGGATGTGAGCACTGTGAGGCAGTGAGTGGTACATTTCAGCTGTGGTGGCAGCAACTATGGGTCACCTCCTCTGGCACAAATGTTTACAAGCACGGCATGTAGGCTCTTATCACTGGCAAATATCACAGCTAATGGTGGTGACTGTGTTGAAAAACAGCATTTTGTAGCTCAGAATTTGCTCTATCAAATAGTGTTATTGTGCTCTCTATACCTGCTGTAGTTTCCATGAAAATAAATACGTGGCTTTACTTTTTGAGCAACATAGGTATGTGATACAAAGAAAATAAATTTCTCTGAGGATGTCTGAATGTCCCTGTCTTGACTGAGAGTCTAAAGAAAGATAAATTTAAGTTCTCTTGCACTATTTATTACAGAATATACGTAGGTTTTTGGTCTGATATGCCCACAAACACACAACTTTTAATATTTATGAGTAAGTTAAATTGCATCCTGTGAAAAATTATCCTGCTTGTACAACTGAAAATTATGTTTCTAAATTAACAGCTTACAATGTCATTTGTCTAGGAATCCATAAGGAATTTAAAAAGTTATGAAATGTTATAAACACAACATCCACGATCATAAAAACAGTACAGGATAAAAAACCATGTACAAATCTTCTGTCAGGCCTAATAATTAGCACATAAAATAAATCACATTTCTTAAGAAGTGAACAGAATGGATGACAAAGTTTAAAGTAGAAAGATACCTAAAGAGAGATTTTCTACTGCACACATTTGATCAATATTTTAAATTAAAAAAAAAAAAATCTCAATTGTACAGAAGCATATTAGAATGAGTATTTGAAGAAGTTCAATTCCACAAATTTTAACCCAAAAATTTTAGATAAAAAAGAAAGCTCTGAGCTGCATTTACATGCATTGTGTATGAAAAAAAACCTAAATAATGAGCAGTTCATTTTGCCTTCTGCATCTTAAAAATAAACCCTACCTTTTATTATTATTATCTTAACAGGTTTTATTCATGAGAAGTATTCTGTCAGGTTTTGCTTGGTGAAAGCTTTACTTTACTGGCATGATATGGGTTGTATCATTGGAATAGAGTGACATGGGAGATCTAAAATCACAAAAAAAAAAATCAAAAACTAAAGAGAGGCTTGATTTGACTGAAGAAAAGAAGCACTCTTTCAAAAATACAATAAAAATCACTACAACTATAACCAGTTTGAACAGTCACATGGAGGCAAGGTTAAAAAAAAATACTGTAGCACAGTAGACATTTTTTTCTTTGGACATATTTCAGGCTTGAAAAATGCTTTAAACTGAGCAAAAGCATTTTAAACCATAAGTGCAAACTACCTTAGACTTAGGAATGACATTTTTGGAAAATACATGATCTTTGTGCAAGAAAATGACTTCAGTTCAACGTTGATTATAACAAATCTCTCCCACCAACACAGTGAAACCCAGCAATGCAGTGGAACTCAGTAAAAGGCAAAAAGATTTTATAAATACAGAGATACGGATAAAGAAACTGCTTCAGGAAATCACAAACTAGTTTCTGCAAATGAATCCTCAAGATGGGAGGACAACAGCACAGTTCAGGAATCCTAAGCCAGTATGTTCTGGAAGCACTTGATCTTCAAGCAAAGAATATGGTTTTGTTAACATGTTCACATTTAATGCTGAATATTTGAATGAATGGCTAGATTGCTGTACCCAATCTCTCCCAGAGTAACAATAAAAGTGCAAAAATTCATCTTACTAGAAGAAGCTTATTAGAAGAAGCTACAGATAATGTTTACTCGTAAACAGCATAATTGTTGAATAATGCTTTTAAAAAAAAGTTAGCAGAAAACAGAAATGACAAGTGAAACTAAGTGATTTGCTTAGCCAGCAATTCTGAACTTTGTCTTTTAAAGCGAACATCACAGATGAGAATATCAGTTTCAAACTGTGAATTTTTTTGTGCTCTCTTCAATAGCGGGAAGCAAAGTCTGTTAAATCTCAAAAGTTTTACTTGTGGGATATTTTGGCATTTCAAAACTTCTTTTGATTCTCTGTCAGGAGAGTAATATTTCCTTCCTTCCGTAAGGATCAACAAAACTGAACACTGCCCTAAGCAACCTAGATTGAGATGAAGAAAGTAAAGATTCAGGATAAGATAAGAAAAAGAGCACTGATGAAATGGTCACTCAGGTAAGGGCAGTTCAATATAGAACTGTCAAAGATGATATGTAGGGAAGAGCTAGAAAACCAATCAACATTTTGATCTTTAAAATAGTGGCTTTCATCCTGAAATTTGTTATGCTCTCACTGAGTAGCTTTATAGGAAATGTATGGAGTATTTCATGATGAAATCTCCCAAACAATGCTCAAAACTTAGAAGCCAAACTTCACAATTCACATCATCAAATTACTGCATTTAATGTTTTCATGGCTATCATAGAACAAAGTGGCCCACATCTTCCAGAGGCAGGGAATCAGAGATAAAGGACTCACCCCCTTCCAACAATGACAATACAAAACAAAACCTCACTTTTATTTCTCCAAGGTAGAACTTGCTAGCACAAAATTAGAATAGTGATAAAACATATTGAATAAGAAAGAATAAGCTTCTTTTCATAAATAATGCTGATTAATAAACCAAAGATGACAAAGATTTTTGACCCATTTCAGACCCATTTACAAGGTATGTGAGCAGAAATAATTTAAATCTGCCTTTAAGATTCCAGATCTACAGAGGCCAGGTTTGAGAACGCATTCACAGTTTGACTACACCATTAAAGAATGCTTGGAGTGAGCACAATGGGGAAATTCAGCCACAACCTTGGGTTCATGGCTAGGTAATGTGTTTGAGAAGGCACTCATGGCTGCAGTTTGTAGCCATGATGAACAGCAGATATGCCTGGATACCTGTCTCAACATAAACTTCATCTCCCTTTTTGCTGACATCACGACGCTGATGCCATAGGGACATTTTTGGCATCGTAAGGTCATAGTAAATGTAGCTGGAATAAGCTTTTTTTTTCTTCAAAACACAATAAAAAGAAATTTTCACAGAACACTGAACATATGTTGACCCATCAAGTAGAACTAATATATCAAGTATATTGCTTTGGTATTCAAAACACAAAACCCCAAAGGTTTAGAAAAAGAAGGCAATTCTAAAGAAGACAATAGCTTCTGCATAGGATTCAAACTGGGCAGGATATACACACTTTAAAGTATGAGTATTCAGAGAAAACTCTTGAATAAAGATAAAACTATCATAATAGCATTCTCTGTGAAACATCTACTCTCTCAGCTCACACTGTATACTGGAGAGAATTTGCAAATTGCAGTCTCATATTTAGCTATAGTTATGCAAAGTAATTCACACCCCTGCATCTTGTCATCTAAAGATAACAATCACCAGAGTAAGGCTATTTATGAGAAAAAAAAAAAAAAAAAGCCAAATTTAGCCCAGGACTAACTTCACACATTACGCATATTCTAGGAACAGCATATCTTAAATACAGATGGAAAAACCTTTCCTCAGCTGACAAAAATGCATTTGAATAGAAAGACAAAACTTCTAATATCAAAAACATTTACATGTCTAACCATTTCCCTTGAAAACAACTTATTTTCTCTGCCAGGTATGTCTCACTATTTGAATTACAGTAGATGTTTTTACACTAAACATAAGAAAGATTACACTGTATTGTAAATTCTGAAGTAAAATAATTTACATAGCATTACAGACTGTTACAAAATTGGCAAACCTGTCCTCATCTATTGCTTTATTTAAAAACTTAACTACCATGAACTCACTGATTTGTCCAATTTCTAGCTTAATTTAGAATTAAATGCAGTGAGAACTGGACATTGTAGTAATCTTTCTCAAAACAAAAAATATACGATTAATTAAAAAAATAACACTTTCCATTCCTAAAGCATATTCTATTTAAACCTTTGAAAGTGATTCATTAACATTTTACATAATTC
The DNA here is from genome assembly GCA_028571105.1 of Tragopan temminckii. Lineage (NCBI taxonomy): Eukaryota > Metazoa > Chordata > Aves > Galliformes > Phasianidae > Tragopan > Tragopan temminckii. The sequence continues at coordinate 19,901,401 of JAOWBP010003659.1, forward strand.
TGCAAGGTAGTAATTATCCCTTACTTTGGTTTTAGAATGGAGTCTCCAAGAATTCAGGTGACTTAAGCATCACGATACAGAAAATGGGGTGCAGGCAAAAACATAACCCAGACCTCCAGCATTATCCAAAAGCCTCAGCCTTAATCCGAAAGACCACATTTGTATTTACCTTGGGCTGTGTGTTAAAATGAATACTTGAGATAGTAAAATCTGTCTAGTCAGAAAACTTTTTATAGGTATATTTAATACTACTTTACTATTGCTTCCTATCTTTTCCTTGTCCAGTCCCTTCATCTTTACAACCCTGTCTGAACCCAGTACGTCCATATCCTCATATTGGAGAGCCAGGACCTATACACGGTCTGGATGGTGACTTTCATAGTCTCTAACATACTCTAGATTATCCTAGTCCTGATGGAGCCTTGAGCACATTAAGGATACTTCTACAAGCCTTCTTAAGGAGATGGATAACTAGAGAGCGGATTATTTGAAGAGGCTAAGCATTATACTGCTGTCACAGAAAAGCACTGGAATGGGCTAATGAGCTGCTTCCGTAGAGAAAACAGCAAACTTACTTCTTCGTTTCTTGTACTAAAATCACAGGATTTAGTGATAACTCTGCCATTTTTCTTTTAAATGATGAAGATAGCTCGAATACCATCTTCAACTTTAACATTCTGAAAGCAGCATGGGATGAATATGGGATGACTACCAAATATACACTTGTATTTGGAGAGAAATGAATGATTATTAATATACTGCATATGGGTTCTCAGTCAGATCAGAAGTATGAGAACATGGGCTCTCACATTCCTTTGCTGTTTTTGAGCATCTACCAATGTTCAATGCTATTTATTAATTGAATGTATTGTTAGCCAAGGTGTTAAAATGTTAAAAGCCAAGCTGTTATGAAATGAAACAGTTGAACAATTTTAAAAAGCATAATAAATGAAGTTGAACTTTTTTTTAAGCTACTTTAAACATAAAATATTTGATGAATGTTGCAGACTCTCACACTCCGTAATTACTTCGTTTCCCTCTCCCCAGTGCTTCTCCCTTATCCTATAAAAGAAACACTATAGTTTAGATTCTAGTCTTGAGATATATGTTCTATGTGAATATAGGCTTAACTAGTAGGAAAAGTCCAACTGAAGTCACTGAGTGTTATGGATTTGCAATGAGAATCCAGATGGCCTCTGATGCAAAGGATACAACATAGAATTCTCCAGAATTGAAAAATAGTTTTAATAAACTGTAAAAAAACAAACAAACAACAACAACAAAAAATAGCAGGGAAGCATAGAATGTGTAGAATGGGAGCAGTGAGAATTCTTTAAGTCTCTGAAAATAAAATAATAATAAAAATAATAAAGAGGAAAGTGTGCTTTATATTTGCTATTCAAAAAAGAACAGCGACACAGCTGATCATTTGATGAGGTACAGTACGTATTTATTACGTGATGCAACATGTGTGCTATTATTCTTGCATTATACATTTCCTGCAGTGAGATTTTCATGGACCGAGTAACAATAGGAACTAGTATTCACATTATTACATAACAAGCCCCCAAACTCTTATTGTTAAATCTGTAATTCTTAGAAAGCATTTCAGAAAAAAGGTAATGAAGACAATAAAATGTCAATATCGCCATCATATTGACAACATACATATCAGTTTCTGAGAGATTAAAAAAACACATACAAACAATAATATAGTCCCTTTATGACCTTATAAAATAGATGTTTATACTTCAAAGAGCATTTGTGGGGGGAAAAAACACTGATATAATAAAATAAGTAATTTTGGATGGCTAATATTAATGTACGTGCATCAACCTACACAATTTTCCATCTATAAGAAAAATTTTATTTTTAAGCAAGTCTTTAGAAGCAAACTAGAGAGCCTTGCAAACCAAGTAAATCTACATACTGCAGAATAAAACAAAGAACAAATCCTTCCCCCAGGGTTCAGAGCACCAAAGC
>JAOWBP010003659.1:19907332-19933670 GCA_028571105.1 Tragopan temminckii
TGGCCAGGGTTGGAAGGGACCACAAGGATCATAAATCTCCAACCCCCCTGCCACGTGCAGGGCCACCGGCCTCGCCACCTCCCTGGGTAGTCCATTCCAGCACCTGACTACTCATTCAGAGGAGTTTTTCTTCATGTCCAACCTGAATCTTCTTAGGCACAACTTGAGACCATGATGATATGCTCCAAACTGATTAACAAAATTATGAATGCCAACAAACTTCTAAACTCGATGTCTGGATTATTGTTGTAAACTGGAAATATGAAAAGATACAATTCATTTCAGAGAAATTCTCATTACCTTGCCACTTACCTGCTTGCCAGGTCTATCTATAGCAGTTCAGCAAAAGCATGTAGAGATGGTGGAATACAGAATCACAGAAATCACAGAATCACAAAGGTTGGAAAAGACCTATAAGATCATCCAGTCCAACCATCACCAGTAGTTCTCATTAAACCATATCCCGCAACACAAAATCCAAATGACTATATAAAATAGCCAACTTTGTAACTGAGTATGTATCCAAATTACATGTACTTATTAATAAGAAACAACAAAACAAGCTGACAAGTCTTTAATTGATTCTGGACTCGATTTTTGGCCTTACTATTTAAAGACAGACAGCTGGAGAGTATTTATATGGACAAAATGCAAAATAAGAAAGATTTGTGAAAAAAAAAATTGTTCAATTTCATGCTCTAGGCTGGACTTTAAAACATGCAATTCCTTTGTCATGTTTCATTAGGGTATGCTGAAGGTCATCCTTTAAAAGATTCAGAAAGAAAACGTATAGGGCTGAGACATTAAAAAGATTTGATCATATTCAGATTTATTAGATAACACAATGTTTTCAAGAGCCTTCACCATTTTCACCTGAAGTACTTGTGTTTACATAAGGTGTAACTTTTCAAAAGTTAGCTAAATGATAAAACACGGAATAGATCATCTGTAACTTGCAGAACAGTCTTTCCTTTCTATAGCTATCTCTGCACTACTTGAATAAACTTTGTACTACTTACAATGACAAAGTCTCCGCTTTGCACTTCTTACCAGCAAAACTATTGGCACTCTGGCCATAAACTCTCCCTTCTGTCCAAAAGCAAATTCATTTTTATGACTTTTAAGAGCATCCTAATGTTTTAGACATATATGCTCCACATCATGTTCTATTGGCTGTACATGGGAAAGTGATTTATCCCATTTAGCTACTCTGAAAAAACGGGAGAGTATTTGATTGATCTTCTAATAGAGACAGTTCTAATGAAGACATCTTTTACTAATATCAACGTGTTGTATTTCCTGGTTACTTTTTACAGTCTTGCAGTTCCATCTCATAAATGGTTACTTAACACAAATTAGTCTAGGCCTCTCTTCCTCACATTACTCAAGGAAGAAAAATCAGGAGTGAAACCATATCATTACAACAAGTAAGAATACCTTAATCAGCCACTTCTTCAAAGTAGGTAAACAAGTTTCATTTTAGAAACTTTACAATTTCTTCATCGCAAAGCATGTATTTATTAAAAGAAAAACTACTACCTTTTGATAGGATTGCTATTTATTACATTAATTTATCATTCACGTAAACAGCATATTTAAATGTTCTATACTCTGAAATAGTGCCTGTTTATTCCTGGAGATATCTTGGCAGGGTCAGCTGTGCACTAAGGTTCCGTGCTTTGCAATTAGGGATTACATAGTTAAAGAAAAAAAATTGAGTTCAGCTGAAAAAAAAAGTCTTTTCCCTGACATGATACTTACTTTGGTGTAAGCAAGCATTGGAAATGCAATGCTTAGACAATATATTTAAAATAAATAAGTTGTACTAAGAAGCACAAAATTCTTCTGAAGGTGTAGGTACCTGCAAAACAAGTCAGCAGAAGATCTAGATATTGTTAACACATTGTCTCTCTGCGTTAATTGCAGACTTGCTTGTTAAAAAGAGTTCAACTGGAGAAATGGCAATTGACAAGTTACCAAAAAAGGCAATGGAATGCAGAACTAAGTTACTTAACTTGAAATAACACACAAGTAAATAATAACTGAAAAGAAACTACAACATCAACAGGATTTAGCAGTTACAGTACATTTTAACAAATCTTCCACTCAAATGATGTTCTCATCATAACATATGGATCTCATAGCCGGAAATTCATTAACAGTGTAAACAGATGTCAAAAAGCTTTCAAAGCAACTGCCTTAGAAAAGATTACACATATTAACTTAAATCAATTTATAAACATGCCAAAATTTCTCAGAGCTCATCAACCTTCTCTCCTCCCTGTCCTTGCCCTAAGGACAACATACAATATTCTGAGTCACACAAGAAGAATGAATTATAGAATCACCAAGGTTGTAAAAGACCCACAGGATCACCCATCCAACTATTCACCCAGTCCAACTGTGAAGTCTTGGTATTTTCCATTGCATACAACAGAAACAAAACAAAGATGAAGTGGACCTAAAAAAAATTCTCTCTCAATTAGAGTTCTTAAAATAGGAGGAAAAAAAAGTAGATTTAGAAATACAGAAAAAAGTTGTGACACGACAGTAGTGGCATAACCTCGTTAGGGCCAAAAACAACATTTCATTTTGTGGGAAAGACTGAATGAAACAAAGATGTAAAAACATCAATGCTGTGGAGGAATAGCAGACCTGTGTAGTTGGATTTTTTTTTCCTTCTAAATACTCTGTAGAAGATTCAGAAGACCGAGGTTCCAATGCTACAAGCAACACAATTTCAAATAAAAATCTCTGAGTTTTATGTATTGATTGCTGAGACATTTTCACTCCCTAGATATGGAAGACCACTGTCATGGTTCTGTAACTCAATACATACAACTTATGGCCTACCAGAGTGAAATGCAGTATTTTGTAGTTGCTTGTAAAATAAATTTGTCAAACGTTATAAAGAAGAGTTTAGTCCATTTTTATAGAAAAGCAATTGCGTTTTACAATATGTTGAAGCAACCATCTATTTGATACAAAACATTTCATTTTTATAAAAAACTGGAGAAATAAAAGCACTTCATCTAAAAGATACTGGACCTGTTATTCCAATGAAATAAAATAAATAAAAAATTCCATTATATGGCTAGCTGATGAATTACGTCAAAAGATTACAACACTTGGACCATGGATACCTGAGAATCTGTGGAATAAGTCTAAGAAGTCTATAAGGAAAAGTGCTAAGACAAACAAATTAATTGGTACAGTACACTAGCCACGATTGAAAATATACTAATGTTTCAGGAGCCAAAAGGACTGAAAACAACAGATAAAGTACGTGAACCTGAAGACTTGGACAGAGGAACCTTATGAGGTTCAGTAAGCACATGTAATGACTCCGGCATCTGGAGAGGAATAATCACGTGTATCAGTACAGGTTAGGGACTGACCCACTGGAGAGGAGCTCTGCAGAGAAGGACTGCAGTGTCCTGGTGGACAGCAGGTTGGCCATAAGACAGCAGTGTGCCCTCGTGGCTAAGAAGGCCAATGAGATCCTGGGGTGAGAAGGTCAAAGGAGGCTATCCTCCTCCTCTACTCTGTCCTGGTGAGGCCACATTTGGAGTACTGTATCCAGTTCTGGACTCCTTAGTTCAAGAAAGACAGGGAACTTCTAGGGTGAGCACAGAGGAGGGCCACAAAGGGGATTAGGGTCCTGGAGCATCTCCCTTATAAGGAAATGCTGAGAGATCTAGGGCTGTTCAGCCTGGAGAAGAGAAGGCTGAGAGGAGATCTTATCAGTGCTTATAAACATCTAATGGGTGGAAGTTAAACAAATGGGGCCAGGCTTTTTTAAGCGCTGCCCAGTGACAGAACAAAGAGCAACAGGCAGAAACTGGAAGACAGGAAGTTTCATAAGAACACGAGGAAAAAACTTTACTTTGAGGGTGACAGAGTACTGGAACAGGCTGCCCAGAGAGATTGTGGAGTCTCCTTCTCTGGAGACACTTTCCCATGTAAACTACTCTAGGGAACCTGTTTTAGATATGGGGTAGGACTACATGATCTCCAGAGGTCCCTTCCAACCCTTATCATTCTGTAATGTCAATATGTTAGTCTACATTTTCCATTATCTCTTCTACTGAGAGTGAATGAACAACCTTAAAGTTTCTCTGAAACACTATCCAAATAAAATCAGTCAGATTATTGGAACAAGTAAGAACTCATAGCCGTCAGCAAATCACAATGAAATATCAATGGAGTAAATAACAATATTCACCTACAATGGATCATGACAGAATTTCTTAAACTGAAAAGTTCTTAAAGGACATATTTGTGAATGGGTAAGTTTAGGCATAAGTACATTCAATATTATCATACTTCCAAAAATATATACCCATTGAAGCCCAAAGTTCAAATTATGAGTTAAAGAAAAGCAAGATAATTTTTACAGGACTCTTGTAACAGTGTGTCAGTGAGTCTTTATCAGCCTTTATAGTATAGTGTATGTTTATCATCTTCAAAGTCACCGCAGGTATTTTGCAGTATTTGAAAGACTGCTCTTAGTTACTCTGTAATCGTCATTTCTAGGACCCTACTAGAATTGCACAATTATTCCTAATTAACACTTTTGTGAAATTATTAATTATGAAATTAATTTCTCAATACAGCAACATTAAAAGCTTTCTTTGGGTCTTAAAATAAGAAAAAAGTACACAAGAGGCAGCTTCTTTGATACTGTTCTTTCACAACCATTATGGGCAGGTCAGTGTACATCAGGTCTTTCAGCCAAGTGCATCACATCACATAACCTGAGATGCTGAATACCTGCTGGAATCTTAAGTACACAATACACACAATGCAATACAGAAATTGTAATTTTCATTTGTAGCAATGTCTTTCAGAAATCTCTCCTCTTTGAAAAGTTTTTCAGCAGTAGTTAGTTTACCAAAACACAAACATTAAGACAGATTTAGAATCTGAATTTCCTTTAAGTTCAGTGCTCTGCCGTTTGTTCTAGTTGAGCTATTATCACTATAAATTAAAAAAAATCAGTCCTGACAACTAAACACCTAATCCACCACTCAAGACTTCAAACTGAGTTTATCCTAAGTCACAATTCAGTCTCAGACTCCTAGAAGAAAACTCTGTTCTGACGCTTTAACATGAACACTTTCTATTGGCTACTGCCAGTGACTGAAAAAAAAGAACAAGTTAATCTCTAGTCTGGGCCATATGTATGTTCTTAGTTCTTTCCTGAAGTAACCTATGTTCAGAACTGGTTAGTTATGGATGATATTTATACAACCCAAGCATCAAGTCTTTACAGAGCAGTCTTTGAAATTCAGGGACTGTATCCCATATGAAGAAATGAGCACAGGCTGCTTGAAAGACCTGCCTCCTCTCATAGTAAATGCATAGCACATGATTTCCCAAAACATGTAGGTGAAAAGGAGAAGGATATTGCATTACGAAAGGGAAGAGGTTGCTTCACTTCAGGGTTTGCTGCAGAAAACCATGCCCAGACCATAGTTGCGACACTCAGGCACATCTGTAGTTAACATGCATCATTACAGTGCGGTGGACTGTATTCAAGGAAGAATGTGGATGTAAACAGTATATCCACTAAGTTGTATCTGAGGGAAATGGAGGAAGCTATACAGAGAATCTGCAAAGGAACTAGTGGGTAAATTTAATTTCGTGAAGATAATTAATGTTGGTATATTCAGAATATTACAGAAAAGAGACAAATGTTTTTAACTTAGCTTTTTACTGACCACCTGTTACTGCTTTCCCTTCTATAGATATGGGGACACATGCCTCAATCAATAATAATTGACATAGGTGTTTAAAGTTCAGGAGAAAGTTAAGCTGGCAGCCACCTCTCAAGCTGGCATATGACTGTACTTGACTTCCTCTGCACTTATTTCTGCAGCTCTTCCCTTTGAGACTTTGAACAGTTTTACCTTCATTAAGATAGTAAATACAGTACGCATTTAAGTTTTAAGCCATTCATGTAACAGACTGAAGGTCAACCCTATTAGACTCGCTTCAGTTCATATCAATTATCCCTACCATTGAAGGTGATGTAAGTACAATTCCAGCTAATTAATGCTGTAATATTGAGACAGAGTGCTTAATAAGGTGCAACATGGGAGAATCAAGTTAACTTTGTCAATCTTCTTTGTAATAATGCATTTTGTCGTCTAAGCAGTCAAACAGCCTAAGATTTGTAGATGCACACTCAGGTGCCTTTTTCTAATCATAACAAGACAAACTCCTGAGACCAGCAATACATTTTTCTTGTGGTAAAATATCCTTCAGTGGCATTCAACGGAATTGCAGAAAGTATATTTTAATATTGAAAAAGCTAGCACCTATTTGAAATACTAGAAATAATTTATCTTCTGTAAAAGAGAAAGCCAGAGAAATACCCTCCAGGCAGTTAAAAACAGCAAGTAAACAGAGAACTATCCATTCAGTCATTCCTAGCAATCAAGTGTTAATTTTCTCTATCTTTGTATAGCTGTAGATAGTCACATTCCTGTTAATTTACCGCTATGCTCTAATTTTTAATTTACAACTTTACCGAGATCTTAATTTTAGCACCTGAACAATCATTTGAAAATGTACAAAGTGATAGAGAATTACTAGCAAATCTGAGACACAGGTTTTATCCAAGGGTATTCCAAGGGTACAAAAGCAAGTAAAATTCTTAAATAAAGGGATATCACTACAATAACCCTGTTTGAGTGGCTGCTCATAAAACTGTCCATGCATGTGGTTATACAGTCCTCTTCCTTAATCCCAGTTATAACATCTGGTAGGAACACAGAGGCTGGAGTTTGGAATTGTAAATAATCTCTTTTCTTCCATTCTAGGAAAGGCTGAGAAAGTGCCCACACCTTTTTTCAGGAAATCAACTGAATCAACTAACAGGTTGTTAGATACAGACTCAAGTCTGCTTCAAATACACACTAGAGCTACGCTGGATGACAGTACTAAATGCTGACATGACTGCACAAATTTCAAAGCTGGACTAGACTGTGTTTTCAGTTATGGGTAAAGTTTTTCAAAATTGAACTGGGAACAGTTTAAATTAGGAATCAAATAGACCCTAATTTAATATACTGTGCAAATGTAGCAACTTCAGTTTTAATATTTACAAATGGAACTTGTAAACAGAAAAACATCATTGTAAATATATATGTGAGTTAAAAATACAAAAGTTAATCTAAAGATTCTAAAAATCTACATTGAGATAAGATCTTAAACAGGAAATTCTATGTACCATACTGATCTGTTTACAGATAATGTCTTAATTTAAAATCACTAGGACAAGTGACCTAACTTTTCATTAGGTCTGTGCAATGCTATTAATGTTAAATATTATTATTTTAGTAATTTTTAATTGACAAGGCCAGACTCTATGTTGTCTTATTCAAATGGGATGTTATTTAGCTAATGCTTAACATGAAAAAGTAATTATATCTTTTAAACATAAATGTACTACTACAGTAGCACTCAAAGTACAAGGATTGCAGAACCCTTCTATCAAGCTTTCTGTGATAAATTAACATTCAGCCCTTGCCACTAGCAGAGTGTCATTAATTATGCTTAGACTGCACAACAAAGTCAGCAGGTGCTTGTAGAAAGGTCATACAGAGGTCTTTATATGGAACTAAGTGACATGACAGTGCAAAGCGATATACAGTCAGAAGAAAAATAGATTTCTTGAAAATTGTTGATGTTTCTAAACAAGGAAAACAGCCAGTAGCTTCAAGAGTACCTCAGGTTTTTAGATGAAATAAAGTAATTATAATAAAAATACAAGCACAGATGCACCAAATTGATCCAGCTAGAAGAAATAAAATATTTTGTCAAAGATGTTGCAACTTTGTCTTCAGTTGACTTTAACTACATCAGTGTTCACAAGTCACTGTCTGTACCCTGAGAAAGCTATAAAAAGGGTGTGTGTCTGTGAATGTAAATAACATTTATTAGCCCCTCCAAGGTATTTAAAGATAATCTGGTTAACCCTACTATAATGTTTTAATAACGGATGCACTGTTGTATGTTCACTTACAGTGTATAATCGCCATCTACATTACAGGAAGTTTGCCCATTGGCAAAATCCAATGATTTCTATGTTTAATGGAAGGTTAAATGAAAGCAGGAAAATGCATGAACAGCCATTTGATATATGAGAATTTAAAACAACTGTAATAAAGATTTAGATTGCAACTCAATGACTTTTCCCACAATTATCTGATTTCATTTTAATTCACTTTTGAAGCACATTCTACAGGAAAGGAAGCTCTTACTCTTGTGGGAGATAAGAGTAAAAGCAAAAATGAGAAAGATTCTTGAAACATTAAAATTAATGATGTCTAAGAAATCATTATGGTTGTAAACTTTAAGCCTGACAGTTTGAATTCAAAGCTCATGAAAACTGAGAAACAGTTAAGTAAACTGAAGGACCAGATGGTCTCAACCTTTAGGGAATTCACTACAGACAGATAAATTAGTAAACAGGAGTCAACTGTTTAGACAGAAGCTAAAGAAATTCTGAAGTTTTTTGAAAGGTCTAGTTTCTGATGAAAGCCTCAAGTATACAATTTTCTAGAGAAAAAAAGACCAATACAAAAATAAACAGCATTTCTGAATGCTGTTTTCCTTAGAGTTTTTTTTATCACATATGTATAACACACGTGCAATCTCTATAAACATGTTTATATCCCTGCAGCAAGTTATTTTCATAAGAACAGGCATCAGGACTTGCATTTGTCTAAGCAAGAACTATTCTCTTTCTTTGGTCAGATTTGTTTGATTAATAATTCAAAGTGATTAATGACCAGGATGTCATGTTAGGACACTAAAACATTGAAGGTAAAAATTAATTGCAATTTATATTTCATTAAGTTCAGTAGCTACAGTGGAGAACAAGCATGGGTTCTACTTTTCATTATCTTAAACTCTTTGACTTTATAAGGAGAATCTGCATATTTCCACGCCACTCCTATTTAATTGCCAGTTGATTATTTTTTAAGAAAGAAACTAAAAACAAACAAAAACAGCAAAAAATAAGCATTGAGCCTGTATGATTTCTTAGTGGTTACGTTCTTGTCACAAGTGACAGCCATGTCAGTTACAGGAGACCGGACAAATTCAGCTACAGTTTCCTGATCAAGAAAAGGAGAGCAATTTAGTTCAGATGTTCCAGACAGTTCACTAATGATAGATACTGCATCAGTGACTCATCAGAAAATCAGCCATTTTTCACAAATGTTGTCTCATTACTCTGATGACATCATTTTCAGAAATAAAAAGTCAATAACAACATTCACCTAGTTTTGCCTTTAAATGATAGAGACTGAAACCAATTCTCTTTGAGGTATTCCTCTGTTTCTGCTGAGAAGCAAAGAAGGCAACTTGCACAATAACATTTGCATTGTGTTTTGTTACACAGAACAGTAGAAGTTAGCTACTATTAAAGTTAGTATTTTAATTTGTCATTCATATTCACCAGGAAGATATTAGGATAACAAATTCTGCTCTATATATGATCATACTGATTGGATTATTTCTTTTCATTCTCTTTTCCTTCTCCAAAATGCTTCCCAATAGCTCAAAATTCACAAAATTTCCTAAAAGAGAAAGATGCCTTCTGGTCAGTGGAATACGAGGTAATAAAGAGGGAGTTTGAGTGAAAATTCATCAGATCCTCCATAATACATTGAACCAATAGTACGAACAGACCAAGAAACAGATGAGGAGGAAGAACTTCTTTACTTCTCCTCTACTTCTGTAGAGGTTAAAGAAGGGTGGAATAAAGTTGCCTTTTGAAGGAAGCTATTCTATAATACCATTTGAGACCAGAAAAAAAAAAAAAAAAAAAAAAAGGAAGTCAGAAAACTAAATTAAAGCATTGCAAGACTCATCCGAGTGATAGCTGAGAAGTTTTACAAGAGTGGCACACAAGCTCAAACGGGTTCATCATCAGGAAAGATTATCTACACCATGCTGGAAGACATTAAACATTGAAATCAAAGTACCTAGTTTTTCAAAACTGGTGAAAAATTTGACCAGGTAGTAAGTAGGATAGATAATACTTAAATTCAAACTCACAAGTAGGAGAATAGACTGAAACTAATTGTTAGAGCCCTAGCTGCTCACCCAGTGAAAGTAGGTAGGGCTTACTGTCATCTGTATTGCAAAAATATTTCTCATGAGAACTTTGCCAACTGCAACAGTAAGGAAATGATTTACATCAAGGTCAAGATAAGTTTTAATGCTTTTTTCCCTGTGAACAGACTTCAATTTCACTTGCATATCAGTTATTCACCTGTTTCAAAATATCATTTATAGACTAACTACTATAAAAGCATATTTTAATACTTTCAGCTCCTATTTTCAATTAGTACTGACTAATTTTCCTTTAAGTCTTAAAAACAGCTATCTGACACATCAGAAGGAAACCATCTTAGATGTACATGTTTTCACAATAATGCCTGCTCACACCTGAGTCCATAGGTTTTTAATTCAAAAAGAAAGGTTAATATTTTTAGAGCCAGAAGGTAGTAAAAAATATATATATATATATCACATCTGTAAGACTGGACTTAGATTTATTCTCCTGATAACAGCTAGTAATATTGATGCTTTAAGAAAGGTTATATTTTACTGTGTAACAATTTTGTCCATCACTTGGCCTCACAGATACTAAATCTCTTAAATCCTGATAAGGTCAGCACAAAATGCATCAACATACCAAGTAATTATTTGATTCAGCCCATTCACCTAAATTTGATCTACTGAGCATTTCAGAAAAAGAAGAAAAAGTCAAACAAGCACTTCTAACGTGATTAATGACACAACAGAGCTCTGTTTTATATGTCCTGCAGCGGTAAGCGAAGAAAGCACCAGAACAGTGTTATTGCTTGCTTTTCATGCTTATGTCAACAATGCAAACAAACTAAGTGCAGGCAATGATTGATACAGCTTCCTTAGCCTCAGTCCTTCCAAGGAAAGGATTTGCAGTTTATAATGTTGGTAATATGAGTCATTTTTCCACACACATTACCACTAATCAAGAAAATAAGAGGTTTAATATTTCTCGTTGGCTGACTCATATGAACATTTGGCAATTGAAAATTATTAGTCCGATATGAAATAACCTTTGCCAAAGAAGAGCAGAAAGATATGCAGACGCTAACTATTACAATTTACCAAAACTATGACGGGTGCTCCAAAAGTAATGCTTCCTATTTTATGTTTGTTTCTCTCAGCAGTAGAAGTTGAATCTTCTGACCGATAATCCATTACTCTGTGTTGCCATGTGACAGATGGCAGAAGAGAGGCAGTTAAAATCGCACCAGACATGGAAGAGTGCATGAAGCAAAAGTATGTCACTGAATTCCTCCATGCAGAAAAACTGACATTCATCAATGCTTGCTGAACATTTATGGAGATCAAACAGCGGATGTGAGCACAGTGAGGCAGTGGCTGGTGCATTTCAGCAATGACAACAACACTGGGTCACCTCCACTGGTGCAGATGTTTACAAGCACAGCATTCAGGCTCTTGTTCGTCACTGGTGAAAATGTACAGCTAATGATGGTGACTATATTGAAAAATAGTTTTTTTGTAGCTGAAAATTTGTTCTATCAAACAGTGTTATTGTGTTTTATTGTACCCATTGTAGTTTCCATGGAAATTAACAGAAGGCATTACTTTCAGAGTGATCAGCATATATTGTAAATCTTTGTACTCTGCTGGTCAGGTTTCTTTTAGCAAGTCTGAATGACTTTTATGACTACTTTCTAGTAAATTCATCATAAGGTATTTCTTCTACAAAAGAAGTTTTAGGAGCCAATACTGTAAGAAAATATGATCAGATGAGAAAAGTAGTTGGGTATCTTGACACGCACTGTCAGCTGCTTTATGAAAATTGGATCTACATGACGCTATTCCCAGATAAGTTTTCCTTCATTCAGCTCTGTGTATGTAGCTGCTTGTTTACACAGATAACATTTGAGGAAATAATATCTATTTTTATTAAAATGTACATGCTGTGCTCTGCCTGGGATGGCTGCACAACCCTTTTATGTGATGTAACACCAGTAAAGTTAGACTTGTGACTTTTTCATTTTATTACTGCCTATGGACCATTAAAAATACCTCAATCATTATGCTAGTCTTTAATTTTTTAAATTTATTTTCATTTAAGGGATTGCATATGTTGAGAACATATGGAAGGGAAGATCAAGAAATTCAGAACCTTTTAATCAAAAAGTCTTATTTTGAAGTGAATTAATACACCGTATTTAGCCATTTCTGTTATTTTCATTTGCAACTGAAGAGGCCTTAATTCAATTTAGCAGAATTAATTTTCAAATTAATTCAGTTAAGCTTAACTGAATTAAAGCTATTTTGATTGTGGATAAGGGTGTCTACCTAGGGTTTCACTTAAACACTTTTAAAATTCATTTAAATTAATTTTCCCCAGTGTCTGAATGTAGAAAAACCTTTAAACTGACTGCAATACGAAATGTAGAAATGACATGAAATGCCACTGCAAACTCATTTCTAAAATGATCTATTCAGCAAGTAGAACTGCCTTATTTTTTAAGCATTTGAAACATATGCATGTACAGAAATACACAAAAATGCTCACATAAATTGAAACTCAGTTAGGAGATAGGCCTGAAAGGGCTCCCAAGCCCTTTCAACTGTAATAGCTCTTTGCAAATCAGTGTGGTTCACAAAAGAACCGCAATATTAATAAAACAGCATGAAGAAAAAAAAAAAGAGATTCTTAAAATTATACCATTTCTAGAAATGTTTACTTGTGCTTTTTTCTTTTCATAGTTTTGTGCAGATATCACAGCTGTATGTGGAATCTGCTGTCTGCCCCTTCTTCGCACTGATGTTTAATTCAGTGTCCTACAGTTGCAAACCTCACTCCAATCCTTGCTTGCTGAGCAGAATAAATGTCTTCTCCCTGACTCTTCAGGTTATATAACAACTTTACATGACACATCTGCACATTTTGCCTACAGAAGGTATATTTCTTTTTTCTTTTTTTTTTTATTTTCCCACCACCAGTTCAATTGCAGAGGATTCCATTCATTTCAAATTAATTTCATTTGCAGATCTTAATAATTCTTAAAATCTTAAATTATTGGATTGGAATATAAGCCATACTACTTTACTTTTGCACCAATTTCAGGGATATTAACAAATCAGCAATTATGTAGCAGCTCACATCAACTGCATACATGTTCTTGAAAATGGATGACATATCACAAACTAAATTCTCATTTAGTTACTTTTCACAGTCATAATGGAGAAGTAGGATTACCAGGGTATGTCCACCACGTAGCAAACAAAAAATAAGCCAGTATCATCTACCAAAAATGTCCAGATAACTAGCAGAAGCAACTGGTTGCCAGCTTATGCATACAGTGCCTTAATGCTTTTGAGCGTCTTGTGTACATTTTAAAATGCTCCTGATTTAGGTTTGACACAATTTAGAAGATTTTTGATCCTAATACTAGGAAAAAGATATCACCTTTTAGAGTTTTCAAAATGAAAACATAAAATACTGCCCTTATCAGTTTGTTTTTAATGCAAACAAACTGGATGAGATATTTGCAGAAATTCAAAGATCATTAACCAAGCTAACTACAGACTCCCTTTCTCAGTGTGGCAGTTCCATTAGTATAACACAGCAATCGATCCTATGAGTATTTAATGCAAATAGCTACAAATAATTTTTAACATTCTCTGATAGTTTTCAGTTATGTCCATGCCCACACTAATGTTCCAGCTATATGAAAAATTCCCCATCTCATCACCTCCCCCCCAAGAAAATACTGAGATCCACTGCAGTAAAAAGTACTAAGTGATTCTGATCCTCTTTGAAAGTTTCTCCCTTAAAGAAACTCTAGGAATTGCAGTGTGGAGGAAAATTTCATGCTGCAACTCAATTTTGCCATTTGATTTGATTTGTTATTTGATAGAATTAAGCTAAACTCTAAGGGTACGACACATTTTATTTCAAATAAAGTACATACATTCTGACATATGCTCCCGTTAGACATTTACTTACTACGGACTTTCCTTAATTCAGACGTGCACTATCTGAAAAGAGTGACTTAAAATATAGATGCCAAATCAATCAAGTAAGCAGAAAGTTCACAGAGACTGAAAACCATTGTTCTAGTAAACAGGATCTGCTAATAAAATAGCCCAGAATGCACGTGGAGTCCTATTTTATGTGGAAATCAAGAACCTACACATTTAAATGATTGATACCACTTACATTGAATGTATGAAGTTCTATGGAATTTTCTAGATGACTATCATGAGAAGTGCAATGATAAATGCTGAATAAAAACAAAATAGATGTAATTAATGATTCAGTCCAATGAGTCTGAAAATTATATGCAACTTTGATAGACTATATTTAGTGAGAACTTCAAATCTGTTAGACACTTAATAGTATTGATCAAAGTGAGCTTATGAAATAAAGCAGTTTTTCTGTAATATAATGCAACAGAAATGTGATCCTTATTCTTTTTTTTTCAAGTGTCAAGTCCTAAGCTTACTTTTTATTTCAGAATAGCTGCACATGCTGGTCAGTGAAGCATAAGCTACACAGCTGTTACATCTACTGTATGACCTGTATATATTGAATCAGCCATTGTGTTTTTCAATTCTGGTTCATCAGACTTTTGGTCTGAAGGTCTTTAATCTATATTTAGCAAAGGAATACAATTCACTGTTATCTTGTCTATCCATAATTCATAGCCTCCAGCCTGTTTTGATCTAAAACAATTGGCCAGTTTCTTAAAATGTTAATATAGGATATACAAAAAGGATTAATGGCAGAAAACCTCTAGGACTGCAATTCGATATTCCATGAATATGTTTGCATTCACAATGAGAGCATGTTAATAATGTAGGATTTTTAAAATAAAAATTGTAGGATTTAAATTATCAATCTCACTCATTTTTTCAGGTTTTTACATTAGCACTCATTCTACACCAAGAAAGATCTACATCTTATAACACACATAGTACAACTTAATCAACTCATCAAGAATGAGTGAGGTATGGTAAGACCTAATACATTAACAAGTCTCAAAACTTCTGACCATTTTATGTATAATCTTTTCAATACAGTCCTTTGATAAGGAAATCCATAAGCCATACAATCATGGATATAAAAGAACTACCACCATATGTTTCCTCTCCTTTCCCCCTAAGCATCTACACCACTAGACTCCTACTGGATGCAGGAAATCAGCTCAGACTGACCTTTAGACTGACACTTTATGACTCTTCCGACATTCTTAAATTCAACAGTTTTCACTAGTATTGCCTTCAAGTTTGTTTGTTTGTTGTTTATTGCTTTTTTTGTTGTTCTTCTTCTTTAATTTTTACAAGATACTGTATCTTTCTGGTTATCATAAGTACAATTCTAATTTGTGATTCATATATTTTTTAAATTACTTGTTAGTAACCCCCCTATGGTACCAAAGAAAACGGTACAAAACCTGGAAAAACAGAACTTTAAAATCATTTTTTCTTCTTCCTAATTTGGAATGGAGCCCAAATCATTATTTTGAATCTCAGCAGGAACAAGAAGCCACATCTTCTAGGGATCCTCTCTTTCCAATACTATGTTATGAAACCAACGCAGCAGATGTATTCAATCAATATTATATTTTAAGTCTTATCACTATCAAATACTTCAAGCCCAATAATTTAATTCTCTTCCAAGAGTCAAGAGGAAAAAAAATCTCTGTATACACACAAAAATTACTGAGTTTCAGTGGGATCCTGAATGCTGTATTCAAAGACAGTAATTTCATAGACACTATTCAGAGCTGTAGATCAAAAACGCCTTTAAAAGCTGCATCAACGCATTGGCCCTTAGTAATATCAGTTTCTTTCACATTCTATTTAAACCATATTTAGTGTATTTCGTATGCATGCACATCACCAAACTGGTACATCTACTTGTCTTCAGCTAAATTACAAAAATTTGATACCAGAGTTATCCCATCTGTAAGCTGTCAATAATTACAAGTTAACTAACTCAAAAATGTTGAAGAAATAAATTTTGAACCAATGGAGAACAAAATTGTGCTAAACACATATCTAATGAACTGATGTAACACTTTGAGGGGGAATTTAAATTCAAGTCAGTTAAAGAAACATAATTGTATTCTACCATGAAGTTCTTTTAGAATCAAGAGTTTCATAACCAAGGAAAGAAGCAAATCAACTTCACCTAGAAGACTGTCTGTGTATCGACATATAATGAGTATGTATTTAGAACACCTTTCTCTCTAAAACAGGGCATAAGTGTTTCATTAAAACTTAATCCAGCATTAAAACCAGTAATGAATTGGAAACTCAATTAACATCTGTAAGTTCTTTCATTGATGGTTTAGAAGAACAATAGCTTGTATAATTTATTTTATGTAGTAATACAGAATTTTGAAGATGTGACTTTTATAAATAACAGGTCAGGTAGTTATGCTATGATCATATTTTCAGGTCTGTATGTACTATGTCAAATAACAATTCAGCTACTATACAACCTCTTCTTGATAAATTTATGCGCAAGTCAGTAATGAAGGAAGAATTCCCAGTGTGAACATATGAATCAGCATATCAATATTCATTTAGTTAAAAATCCATTTCTCATCAAGATGAACTTAAGAGATACAATGCCTGTATTTTGAGATACTCAGTGAAACCGCTGTCATCCACTCTTACATCATATTTTAAAAGTGTAAACACATGACAGTCGGTCTAAAATGACAGATAAGAATGAAAAAAAATCAGCATTAGGCAGATCTTCTAATAATTCAAGCCTTGTCATAAAGTTTTGGCTTCTTGCTGATCATTAAAATCACAGAAACAGTAAACACACACACTGCCCAATTAAGTAATTTCTTTGTAAGCAGCAAATAGCAAGGCAACATTTGCACTTGAAATAAATGAAATTAAATTTCATTTCCTACATTATGGAGACACTTATGAAGCCAGAGACAGAATACTAGTCTTTTAATGAATGAACTCATTTGTATTGTAGCCTCTTTATAAGCAATTTCAAAAAAGGTATTCTACATAAATCATAACACTCGGTTTATATTGTGCTTGAAATATAGAGTACTCACTGTCTGGACCTAAAATTTTCATTCCATTGCTGACTTCCACTACATATGCAGTAATAACTCCATACCTGGCTATAATCTAAAGCCTCTGAAAAACTGCCACAACATGAAGATGTTGTCTTGTATACAACACAGAAAACTATATACATATTGCCTCATATACAACATAGACTCTACCCCCACAAAACAACAAAAAAAAACCCCACAACATTTGAAAACATTTTATACATGACCTCAGAAACTGCTGCATTTGCCTTAAGTATATCACCAGATCCTTAACAGAAGTTCCATCCACCACATAACTTTTGTAAGGAAATATAGAGTACCTCTCAGTGGGTACCTTAGTTCTACATGCAGAATTTAAATCCTCCAATAGGAACCTCCCTCATACCTGTGCCATTGGGCACTTCCTCCTGGTTATTACATACAGGAGATAGAAAGTCATTAAACAATTAGTGTTTCTAGGGGAAGATCCACACCCATTAATCTTCAAAGTAATCTATTCTAGTGAATGCTTTGTCAGCATTGAACTATTTGTGTTCCAGAATAAGCCAACAGAAATCAAATCAATCAAGAAAAAAAGTAAAACTTCTATACATACTCATGTAGCTACTATAACTATCAATTTAGAAACTAGAAATATCTTAACAGCAGAAACAGGCAATGAAGGTAGAAGGCGGCAATGAAGCCAAACGTAGTGAAAAAGGTATTGAATAATGAAATAAAAGTATTTAATAGATTTTGAGGTGTTTCCTCTTTGAAGACATAGGCCTTTGCCAGGAAAAATAAAACAAGCATTTGAAAGAAGAATTAAGTAAGCATCAGCATTTAAGTTATATGCAGAGTTATAAAAATTAAAAAGTTGATTATTAGTACAGTAACAAAATCAGAGTAGGGTTATAATTCTTGAAATGTCAATACACAACCAAGAATTTTGGTAGTACTCAGTTTTCTAGTTGTTCATTATTATCTTCCTATCATTAAGTTAACTTAAAATATGTTCTAACAATTAATGTACTGTGTTATTAACTGTCACAGTGTCGATGTTTTTCTGTTACAATATTTATCTTAATTAGTGTACAAACCATTATTTAACAGCAGAATGCACATGAGGGAGTCTGGTAATTTTGCTTCCTTCTTTTGTAACAAAGAAAATAATCTTCCAATGCCCTTTGGGAAACCCTAAAGAGAACTTTTCTGTAATGAGAATGATAGTGCAGAGAATCAAAAAGAAAAGTTTTTCATGCAACCACTGTGGATGAGAAAGTGAGAGTTTATCTCTCAGATATACATTGAAAACACTCATAAAGTCAACATGAGTAATGTTAAATTTATGAAAACAAATGTGAGTTGAAATAACAGAAATTTATATCACATATAAGCTGGTACTTTTCCAAGTCCTTTTGTTCTTGTATTTGTTCTTTTTCTGTATAAGCTGTTCAGATAACTTTTCACCTCCACATAGATATACAAACTAAAAGCCTAAACTGTACACAGCAAGAGTGGAAAACTTAATATCAGTTAAATAAATATATGTTTTAAATATTGTACCAGAAACATCAGAACCATAAACAATATAATACAGAAAACTCTTCAAGTTGGCTGATGTTATTTGCAGAATTTTTATATGCTGAAGTGGCAAATGGTAAGATAAGAGGGACGTGAGCTTATAATTACATTTGAGCTTTTTTTTTATGCTGAAGCCAGCTATGAAATAGAAGAACACAATACAATACATTTTCCTACTTAAAAAGAACATAATGTATTTCAATTTCATTGATATACATTAAAAAAGTAGAACTACTACAGAAACACTTCTGCATACCTAATTAGTTGATGTTGCACAAGCATGGATAGTATACTTATGCTATTTCATTTTCTCCATATTTAGAAATAGCAGAATAGCCATTCGCATTGTAAAAGAGCATGGGAAGTATGTGCAGAGTGAAGAAAGACTAATGTATTCTATTAAATCTGGAGTACAGAACTATATATGTCAAAGATGTCATAATTGGCATAAATATCTGAAGAAATTGTCTGAGAAGGAATAGTAGTAAGAGGTACAGATATGTAAAGGTGCGCTTTTAGGATTTTGGAAGAGAGGGAGGTAGTTTGTCTTATATGTGTTTGATTTTGAAGTTAAGTCCACCTAATCAACTGAATGACAGAAACTTCACTTTTTACTCAGCTGCAAGCAAATTCATGCTCACACAGAAAATACTTTAGATAAAAAAGCACATGAAGGGATGAAAGCAGATAAAGTAGATTAAAATCTCTTAATCACATAAAGACATCTGTTTTTGACAATATCAACGAACTACTGAAAGAGTAGACCTAGAATAGTTACTGTAAAATTCAAATACACAATTTATATCCAAGCAAACTTTCTCTGAGGTTCCCAGGGCAAATACACAATATAGTGTCAATACTCAATAAAAGAAGAGCAAAATGTTTTGAGTTCTAAGACACAAAAAGAAAGGAGCAGGTAAAGAAGAAAATGGGAAAAAATAGATAATTCCCAAAAGAAAAGGAACAGGAAAAATTATGGTATGTAATGTGAAGAGTCTTGACCTGATCATAATGATGACATGTTTTACGACACTTGGAGAAAAAATGCTCTGAAACCAAAATAAGTTATGATGTTGTCTTTATTGGTACTGAGCCCACTGCATCACTGTAATATTCAGTGTATGTAAACTGAGAAACTAGGTGAGATTTTTTTTTTCCTGGTTTACTGCTTCACTTGGCAATATTTTATTTCTGCAGTCATAAAAGCTACCGATTCAGGAAAAAAAGAAAATGATAATCTTGTAGCTATCTATGTTGTACAGATATAATCAAAGTTTGCAATGTTTGGTGATAGAGGTACTGTAATACTCTCTAACAAATGATGCATGCTGAGTAATTAGAAGAAATCATGACAGAAATGGTGATGCCAACACACTCATACTACACACAAGACAATAACTACTGTCCTCTAAAAGAAGAAATACAAAATTATCCTAGTGACCTAATTTTATTGTAGGTAGTACAGTAGTATTTTGTTGGGTGCCTTAGCTAATAGTTTGTTAATATGATGTATGTGTTAATACAACGTTGCTATGTGAATTTTCTCAATAAAAGACTGGAAACTTTTTTTTTTTTTAGTTTAGAATTGAATGAAAAAATATCAGGACTGGGTGAACAGTCAATCTGACTGATTGGATCAGAAAAATTGATTTAAAATAGCCAACTCCTGTGAAAGTTGCTGGAAATATTTTCATTTTGCATTACATTTTAATTGCGTTCACTAATTTGACGCATTTCTTTGAACTTTAAATTTCCTCAGCTGATCTTTTTCATTTGCCCTGAAAAATACTGTACACGCGTTCTGCAAAATGTATGTTTAATGGATAAGCAACTCAATCAAGGTAACAGAAAGAAAGAAAATATTTCACGTAAACAGGTTCACAGGTAATTAGAATACACATAAACCTCTGTTAATGAAAATATCTGAGGCATTGTTCATATCTTAAAGTCAAAATTACCTGTTTATGTAGTAGTACCATAGAAACCATTTTGGAACCTGTAACTGGGTAAACAGCGTATCTAACACTGCCTTAGAAACTTCCAGTATAAATTGTAATTATTATTTATATAAGAATTAGCTTTTGCATTAATAAGTTAATTATTGCACAGCCTACTAGACAGCTTCTAAATTGTTATAATTAATTATCTATAAAGATGAGGAGCATTTCACATATACTGAGTTGCAGTGAAAGGCACTTTTATTAAAAGGCCAATTAGTAAGCAGGCCTTATGTAGCTTGTAACTTTTCCCTTCATAGTTTCTCTTTGGGCTTTTCTATGCTTTATCCTAATCAAAGTAGTGGGTGGTAGTAGAAATCCTTGCATCAAGTTCTTTTCTGAAATCCTGCCAACTTTTATATATGAATGTACAATAAATTTTTACATTATCTGTATGGTTTGATATTCAAATTGACTTTATGCAAGAAAAAAGCTTTTTTTTACATCTTGTGATTATGACTATGAAAAAATATTTCTATAATTGTATAATGACTCAAAGTTATATAAGTAAGTGATCAAACAATTTTGTCAGGGCACTTTCGAATTTTTCTTCATTATTAGTATGTCTAGTATCAATGCTAACACCAACTTTTAACATTTTAGCATATGGACATCACCTGCAATGATGAATCAAAAGGCCTGTCTGGCTCATAAAAACATAAAGGCTAAATAAAATGTAGTAGTAAAATGAAATATGTTGAGCATATTTAAGTGGAATTTGAATTTCAGAAATCAGTGATTACATGGGAAGATACAGATTATTGTTGCTCCCTTGAACACAGTCCTGCATGAAATGAACAACCAATGAAACTAGACAGAGATGAACAATATTTACTCATTTAACAAGTGTTTACAGTGACGCTGAAACCATGAATTATGTTAATAAAATATTTTCTTAGAAGTCCAAGAGTGAATACTGAGTTTAAAGTCATCTGTAAACCTCATGTTTAATTGTGATAGGTAGGACATTTAAACAATTCATTTTAATGTAATTTTAGTGAGATGTAATTTTAGTGAGGTAGAGGAAAGAATTAACTGTATAACTGATATCTTTACACACTGGAGATAATTCATAGAATCAAGCTAGAACAGGGATTAGATTCAGACTACTATCTATCAAATGGGAATCAGACACTGGACTCCTATTCAATAGCATTAAACTGTTTTTACATTGTCTGAGTTCAAGTGTTACAGTAGCCCTGTATTCACGTATCAGTACTGTGATATCCCTACAGTGCAGTCAGGCTATGGGGCAGTGTATTAATAGCACTCCTCTAACATGAGCTCAAACTCAGGCAGGCTGGAAAGACACCCTTAGGCCTATTTAACCAGGATCAAAACATACACTGTGTCAAAATACAAGCCACTGTATCATAAAACAGGAACATAACTGAGCCGTGTTTTTTCATCCAATGGAGTTCAGTCAGGCGATGAAAACTGTCTGCTTCTAACTGCAGAAATGGGATTTAAGACAAAGCAGCTGGGTCTAAGCTCTACAACAGCAAAACTTTCAATCTCCAATAGTGATAATTTTTTTCAGTCTTTCAGATTGCTTCAATCTCAAAATGAGATTGAAAGATAAAAATCTGTGCATCACACTGAAATAATATTTTGCCTTAGAGTATTTTTAAACACTGCAAGTTAGTCTATAAGGGACTTTCCACATATCTGAAACACAAGTTGATATACGCATATTTTAAGAGTTATCTCCCAGTTTTTCAAATCTCTTTCAGTACCTTTTAAATTATTTAATTTTCAATTATTCTTGTTAATTTTATTTTTTCCTTCAGTATTTCATCCCCTTTTGGGGGCTCTCTATTTCGTAATAAGCAGATCAGGTTAAACAACTAACAGACAACTACTAAGTTTGTATCAATTTCCTACTGGTGCCTGAAAATATCAGTATAGGCAAACTACAAAAAAATCTGATGTGTTATTTAGAGAGCTTGTGATTGCCTACTTAGTCCTCTCCCATCAGCTTTCCACTTTATGAATGTACACTTTTTCTAATTCAGTAGTAGAACTGGCTATCAACAGACCAATGTCATAAACAATTGTTTATACTTAGTGAGCAGACGAGTTACAATGTTATGCATTTGAAGAAAGATGAAGTTTTTATCATAAAACAGTGTAAACCTTCTCATTCAATGAGCTCTTTAAGGACAACCTTTTATGCTTTTATTAGAAGTAAATTAAAGTTGTAATTATCATTTGTACTTAGGAATTTTCATTAGATTTTTTTTCCTTCTTTATGATTAATCCTATGCTAAGTAGATGAAGATTCTAAGAATAAGTTCATCATCTAAAATGAAGTTCTAAGTAGTCAGAGTAATGAGTACTTTAAAATACAGTGACTAAACTTTGAAAACCAGCAACTCCCACCTCCACCACAAACTCTCTTTTCCCGAATTTCATACAGCACTATGAAGTAGGTTTACTGTATGCCTCCACAGAGAAAACAGAGAATTAATGTGGCTTGGGATAATGACAAAGAATTCTATTTTCTGTTATCAATTACATTTATACAGTTGATTCTATTAAACAGTGAAGAAAATAACAGAAGGAGTACAGTTCATTTCAGAATGAGTTAAAGGAGTGCTTAGCTTAAAAGTTTCAGAGAACAATGAATGGAAGCTTCTTGCTTTTCAGGATTCACATATTACGTTACAACCTAAGTAAATTTTGGTCTTATGGCCATGAAACTAACATCTGAATCTTCTGCAGTGTGTTGCTGAAAATTCAGACATGAGATTGATCTAGTGATCTAACGTGATAATAACATCACTTCTCACAGGATATATATATATATACTTTAAAATTGCTTTGCATAGTTCTAGGTAATCTTCTTTCGTGCAGACAGTAGAGTTTCCTTTATAGATATTTTAGATTCAGCTCTCTGTTTTAGGTTTTAGATCTCTGACATTTGGTTTTCATCTTATAAATGTCAATCTCCTCTTTTCAGACAACTGTCTAGGTCATCCTAGACAGACAAGTTAACAGTGTCCGCAGAGGAAATTAATTCCACTGCAGGAAAAAAAAAAAAATCTGCCTCCTCTTCTATTATTAAGATGGCCTCTTTTTACCAGAGCACAAGCTACTGCCACATCTCTACCTAACCCATACAGAAGATTAAAATGCACCAAAGAGAAAATAACTTCAATCAAAATACTTTCAAAGTTCAATAAACTGGTAGTATTATCCAGAAAAGTATCATTTTGTCATATTAAGTATTTCAAGAAATAAGGCTATTAAACTGAGATTCAGCTGAAGGATAACAAAAATTCAACTCTGCAATACTTAAATTTAATAACATGCTCAGCCAAATGCAAAATTCCATTTCCTACTAGATCAAAATTTAATTGTTCCACTTCATTATTTGATATTAACAGCGTGTTCTATTAACAGTCTTATTATTGTGTTTCTTGGACTACTACTCAAAAACTGCAATGTAGCACCCTCCCTCTGTATAACGTTCAGAAAAAAGACAATGTAATACTGCTTAGTGGATGTAAAAATAATTTCCACTGACTTAGTCTGAAAATTTCTGAAATGTAAAATCCAGAGAGCACCTCACTAAAACAAATATTGCCAAATTACTTCAAATAGATTGGTTACACATGGAAATGTTTTCAGAACTAGACCCAGAGACAGAAAGAACAAAACATTTACTTACTTCTATTCACATTCTGCCTTATTAGTATAGGATATGTTAGAACAACAAAATACCCAATACAACATACTAAAGCAACTTAAATATTGAAATTATTATCCACATTGAAAAATTCAAGTTATATCTGTGATTGCACTGACTTACCCTGGTAGAAGAATTCAACAAGGAACCATTCAGATTGCCAGTGTTGCACTTGAAATTCAAATGTTGATCAGAACGGGGATCTGCTTCCCAGCTTCCCAAATCATGTACAGCTGACTTGTCAACATTTGCAGGTATTTTTTGGAAGGCAGTGCAAGTCATTCCCATGAAATTAGACGGCTTGATCATAAAGGCCTCCAGAGCAATATTATGAGATACCTGTCAAAACATATTGAGAAGCAGAGATATTGCTAACTCATTACGCTTAATTACATATAATTGTATGTGTATTGTGTATTTATTGTACATAGTTTATAAAGATTGTGTTTGTACATGCTTCCATACATAATGCATATGAGTAAGAAAGAAAATAGAACTTATTTTTTAAAACTGATATAGAACTCTACAACAGTACAGACAGATTGCTTGAAAACTTCTTAGGTATAAGTAAAAAGAGATGACGAGACAGCTAATAAATAATTTTAAAATGCCTTTAATTTATTTCTCAATTTGTACCAGTTTTGCAACCATGCCACTATCAGCTTCAGCAGATTTAATCTTGATTTAAAGCAATACAGATATGAAGTCAATTAGCAACAGCAGTAGTAGGAATTATTTTTAAAATGGACAAGGATGTGTTCTGTGCCTTAGAAATGAAATGGAAAGATGCTTAGCTATTTGTTGGATAGATTGAATGGTTTCTGATTGTCTTTCACAGATCATGTTCCATTATCATGTTTGCATAGTACTATTATCCATATTACTAGAATCAAGCTACATGTCTCAGTTAAAACTTCTTTGTGGTAATGCATTTCTAAAACCCTGGCTAGAGCCATTTAATTATTTAGAACTTCAAGCTTCCTGCTGTAGAATGGAAATAGAACTAGTTTCGTCATTCATATTTGTGAGACGATGATAAGAAAATGTTAGCTGGAGGATATTGTAGAGACAGTTCAAGTGATTTCACAAGTAAGCCCTATTTTCTAAATTCTGAATACAAAATTCTTTAAACGTTAATCTTTTCATTTTCAAAATAATCCTATGGCAATGTTTAAATAGTGTGAACACTCTGTTCTCAGCATATAGGAACAGACGGGTAAAATAGAAGCTGTTCCTTATTAGGACACTCAAATGAATTATGAAATGGATATAGATGAATGCCGAGCAAAATTATCCATGGAAACAAGCATCTGTAAGAAAGGTACATGTTACAAAAAATCATGAGCTAATCATTTTCAGTTGCAGATATAGAAAATGACAATGTGGAGTCCATTTTCTAAACCTCAAATAAAGGCTTCACTAAGCAAAATGGACAAAAAGGGTCCTTAAAGGGGTAAGACGAGAATAGTACAAAGTGGAGAAAAATAAAAATAAAAACAACTATATTGCAATTAGCCTTAAATATTCTGGCTTTTATCAGGTGGAGAGTGAAATGAAAACTCCAGGAGCTGGTCCACACAACAACCTCATCTCTAAATTGAATAGGAATGGAGAGAGATGGTAGATGGACTATTTGGTTGATAAGGAATTGGTTGGATGGTCACAGTCAGAGGCCTGTGGCACAGAGAATCTGTGGGTGCCCCATCACTGGAGGTGTTCAATGCTGGGCTGGATGGAGCCCCAGCCCCTGATCTGGTGGGTGGTACCCAGCCCACAGCAGAGGGTAGAACTGGGTGGGATTTAAGGTCTCTTCTAAGCCAAGTCAATCTATCAGTCTTAAACACTGCTGCACATTCCTGACAGGTCTAAGGAGACAAGTTTTATCATCCACAGAAGTCTTCCTTCTCAAACTCCAGATCTGACATAAGTAAACACAAAAA
>JAOWBP010003659.1:19938186-19951843 GCA_028571105.1 Tragopan temminckii
GAGCCCTTTACACTTTAGGTCTAGCATATGATGATGAAATTGAAGTTGGAGGCTTTCTCAAATTGATACTAAAATGTTAACTGTTACAATCCCCAGAGTAAGAATTGAATGAATGTTGCCAAATCAAAGAAAACATATGTTTTAATGATAGCTATCATGTGTACAAAAATTACAAGTTATGAAATCTTATGAAAGCAGTCACTCTGAAAATTAACAGTAAAAACTATGGTGAACATCGCTGCTCTCTGTAAAAAACTATTTTTCCCATAGGATTTGCACAACTCGTTAGATTTCCCTGTGAAAATGGGATACATTATGCTAAAAGTTCATGTGGAAATTTGTACTTAAAAGGCACATTTTCTTCTCTTCATATAAACTGCTACACACTTTCAAAACTCAGTTAAAATCTCCTGATGAAACGGAGAAAATAAAAGAACGAGGAACTCCAAAATGAAAGCAAAAAAGTGGCCAGTTTGAGGAGCACCTCAAGTTCATTCTAAATGTTAGTTATGGCAAAAATAAAAATGAAAAAGAAAATAAAGGATGTGTCTTATTGAAATGCAGTTTTAATCCCTAGCTCAAGGAATAATGTCAGTCAGATGAGATGGCTCAGCTGGCTGACATAAAGAAAGACGCAGCAGCATATGCGGAATGTTTGCGGCTGAATAGCAGGCAAGCAGTTTTAGAAGTTTCAGTGTGTGCCTGCATACATTAAGAACAGGGCCATATGTGAAGACTTCCCTTCTACGTGATACTTTCAGCATACAGAAGATATCTTACATCTTCAACTTCATCCACGAAGACAATTAACTTTTCCATTATATAAGCCAAATATATTACATCCATTTTATCCGCAAAGTGGGAAGCACCTCTTGTGTAGGCTGTCAGTTGGCGGGAAAATTCAAGTACAGTCGTCAAATTGATGTGCATCTGAAAATACATGAGAATTGCTTGGTGTGATGAATCTGCTGGCTTTTTTCTTTGCTAAAAACTAGAGATCCCATCCGTTTGTATAATGTTTTCTATTATTTCACTTGTTAGTACTATACACATAAATGTCAGTAGAATATTTTGTCTTAAGTCTCAGATTTAATTGCCGTCATCTCCAAACACCACCACATGTCAACAAATACTGAAAATTTTTGCATGACTAATTTTTCTAGACTGGAACAAACAGGCCTCAAAATATTTTATCAGCCTAAAAATTTTCATTGTTTTTGCATCACTGACAAGAACAGTGATGCCAGTCAGAGTTCGTGTATACAGTGGAGTATGGTGGAAGGAAAGAAGACAACGGTACTATGCTGAAAGAAGAGAAGTTTGGACAGAATAAGAGGAAAACCTTTTCTACAGTGTGGGTAATAATCAGGTATTTGAACACTGTGCAGCCATCCTCAGAGGTTTTAAAAATCTAAGAGGTTAAAGCCCTGAGAAACCTGACTTAACTTTGTAGCTTACCTTGCTTTGAGCACGTGGGATTACGGGAGTCTAGAGATGACCCTTCTTCTACACAGAATTACTATCATGTAATTCCATCGGATCTCTTCACACAGTAATTATCAACATAGGAATAAACTTTAAAGCAATCCAGCATCTAGTGCTATTAATTAGGAAGAAATCATCAAGCAAACTGAAAGTGGTAAAAGTTACTATGGCAGTTACAGACCAGTATCATTCTTCATGCTCTTCATTGTTCACTGTTATGCTCTTTTTTCATTTCTACCCATATCTTTTTTTTTTTTCTTTTTTTTTTTTAAAAATCTCATCCTCTTTTACTTATCCGTAAGAAACCACTGAATACTGTTTTGGAGTTTTGATTTTTTTGTTTGTTTGTTTTTTTGTTTTTTGTTTTTTGTTTTTTTGTCTTTTTGTTTGTTTGTTTTTGCCCTGGAAAATATCAGGAAGACATTTTGGTCTCATTTCTGCAGCTCTTTTAAATATAT
Organism: Tragopan temminckii; assembly: GCA_028571105.1. Taxonomy (NCBI): domain Eukaryota; kingdom Metazoa; phylum Chordata; class Aves; order Galliformes; family Phasianidae; genus Tragopan; species Tragopan temminckii. Next base: position 19,940,130 of record JAOWBP010003659.1, read on the forward strand.
TACAACAGCAGTGGGAAAACAAACTTCAGTCAGCAAAACCCTGATACAGAATTTCAAGAGAAATTAATGTCTTCCTGGTAAAAATGCATGAGGGGTAGGTAAGTAAGGAACTGTAGTGAAGCAGAGATGACCCCGCTAACATTATTAATGGCCATCTAGACTCCAGACACCCAGAGAAAGAAAAATATTAAAGACAATAGATACTGTGCACTGCATGTTGCTACCGCACCATCAATTACCAAAACCACTGCAAGAAAAAAAATAAATAAAAGGTCAACATTTTATTCAAAGCCCAACTATCCCATACTTGTGGCTGAACAAACATTTTCTTGCAAGCTATCTCATAAAATCAGTACTACAGAAAAGAAGCCATGGATTTCAGCGTTACCTGACTGAAAGCATGAAGAACTTGAGTTATTTCTTGTGAATAAGGACATTCAGAATAGTTTTCTTCATCCCAGCGTCCAGTTCGATTACATTTACGCCATGCCTTAGACTCTTCTACACCATTGTGAAAGGCAATTGAGTTAAATGAATACTGAAGACAAGGATGATAAGCAGTGACTCCAGCCAAAGTTTTGGGCCATCTGAGAACAGCAGGGAAGCAAAAAATTAAAATATAAAACTTCTTATTTAAAGGCAACTGACAATATAGCAACAGTATGCATGATATATGAGGAAAAAAAATGGCTGTTTAAATTTTACCTCATTGTGTTCTATAATGGATTACTTTATTTCCATGAAAATCTTGAAATTATACAGGCTTGAGTCTGGCTAGTCACACATTAATTCTACATTAATTCTAGGAAGGTGTTTGGTGTTAAAGAAAAAGAAATGAATGGAATTTTCCCTACTTTCACCTATGAAGATTGCATAAGGCACAGCAGAAACTTATCAAGAAGAAAACAATATTACTAAATATTGCAAAAGGTGAAGGCTCAAAATAAAGATGACAATCTGTACTTTTTATTTTGACTTAAAACTACATAGCCCTTTCTGCCCCAAAGCTTAGAGAAGCAAAAATTCCTGGATATAGCAGAAGCCAATAGATATGGTCTGAGCAGAGGGTATGTCTTGTGGAGGAAGAAGGAGCTAAATCTCAAAAATTAAGTATTTAGTATATGAGATTTATCTACTACGATGGCAAAATTGTTTTTGAAAAGAAACAGTAAGTCAAGAGGAGCCAGAATTCTTCTATTTACTTCAGGGGCCTACTTTGCAATACTAATCTTTTATATACCTGCTGCATTCTCTTTAACCACACAACTGCAATCTATTCCTTTGGGTACAAATCCATGGCAATTTTCAGGCTAGTATGGCTGTAGCAAGATCAGGTAATGCGGAAAAATCAGACAAAACTGTAAGTGTGCCATCAAGTCAACATGTCTGGAAAGGATGTGGTTTTAACTTTAACAGTGCTGATGTAATGACTGAAATCCAACCAATCATAAAAAAAATTCTGCCTGCCAATGACACACACCTTGATAATCAACCTTTGCTCATACATGCATATTAGTTCCTTTTACTTAAAAGACACAGATCCACTTTGACACTGTTACATAATATAGTGACAGGTTTGAGGCTAGGTTTGTATGTTTTCTTAGTCTCAAAATGGAAAGTTAAGAAGAGAAGTATTTTTATGTGCCATAGCTAACTGTCACTGGAGAAATTCATGTGATGTATCATCATTTGAAGCAAAAATGAAACATGAAAGGATCATCACAAAAAAATATCTATGTATAGTATTATTATATGCTGCTCTTGCCTCTGAACTGAAATATTATTTTAGTGAAATATCAGCATTAATACAATTGAGCCACAGAGTAGCACCCTACCTCAAAAGTAAAAATGAAAAGACTATTCTGAAACTAAAGCACACTGACACTTAACACAGGTGGCAGAATCTGGTCTTTATGATTAGAAATTGTAACATTACATTACATACTTTTGCATTTCAGAATTATCTTATAGTGAGCTGTAAAACAAAATATCAGCAAAATATGGCCACCATAGAGAAAAATTCTGATTACTTAAAGCCAGTTCAATGTGACTCAGTGCCTAATTCTGACGGCAGTTGTGCAATTATAAATACCACCTAGGCTGGTGAACTGAAAGAACTATGCTTCCAAAATTGCTGAAGATTTTTTCATTTTTTCCTCAATAAAAGAACTGTTCTTTCCAGCTTTGCTTTTGTGCTACAACTCTTTTTACTTGCATGCTTGCTATGTTATGAAAACTTCAAAGACCTTTCTAAGAAAAATTACTGGTGAGCTAGCTGCATTTCTGAGGATACTTTTGGAATAGTTTCAAGTACTTATGCTAGGTTTGAGACTGATAAATTCTCTATAATTCTAAATTCATTCCTCTCAAATGCCAAAGGAATTTATGGACTCAGCACCCCTTAAAAATACATCTTAAAAATAAATGTATATAGACTTCTGGAAAAGTGATCAATAGGGAAAGGGCACTTCTATTCTTTTGATTTATATAAAATGACAAAAATGCTCCTGGTGTTAGTCTGCGCAGTCTGTAGGATTTATATATTTATTAAGAAAAGGATGTAACTGTATGGAAAGAACATGTACTTCATAAAGATGTCATAAAAAATATTCAGTATATATTATCTGATAGAATATATATTTTTACAAAAGACCTAATTTGAAGTATTAAAATTGAAGAGAGGTATTCAAGTCAGAAGTATGTGTAGAAAGTTCTAGTGTTTAGGAGAAGCTTCCTCTCTCAGCTTCTTTTCCCTTAATTAACTATTCAAGTTGAATTCTTATTATAATTCACATGGTAACAAATTACCTTCCTGATTTCTCAATGGGAATGCCATCATACATCAGTGTTATTGTCAAGTAAGTAATAATATTTTGTTTAAGAGCTTTATGCATATCACTGAAGTATTTTAGAACCAATTGAAAACAATGCTAAATTTTACAGTTTGGGGGACGAGGGGTGGGGAGGGAAGGGGATTAAAAAAAAACAAACCAACTAACATATGGTGGTAAAACTAAGATGAAACGAAAACTGCATTTAGTCAACAATACTGTGCAGATGATAATATTCAGATAGCAGGATGGACGTGCTTTCTAATTATGTTATATAAATGGTAGAACTGCATGTGTCCTTAGGCTCACCTTTAATGATCGATTTGTTTTACAAAGTAGTACATACTATTTTGATTGTTTTTAGCAGTTTTTTTTTTTTAACAGTTATTTTTATTTTTAATTACTTCTAATCTCATGTGAACAAAAGTAGCAGAACTGGAATAGATTAAGAAAGTACTGAAGATTTAAACTTCTAATGCATTAATGTAGTGTTATTATATTCTATAATTCAGAAGTTATTAACCCTCATCCATTTAGCTGTGAAGGTCCTACACCTTCTGAAATTTTCTGTAAGACTGCACTGAGGAATTAGAAGGATTCTCAGACTTTTACAAACCACAACCACTCTTCAAACACTATCTGTCATTTCCCATAGTAATCACACAGCGCTCTACCTTGCTCCTCTATTCCATAGCAATGACAAAAATAAGTGATATGCTTGTACCTGACTCTGAAGCATCATGTAAACACGGATATTGCCCATATCTATATGAACACACTTAAAACCAGGATTTCATACCTGAAATCTCCCTTGTTGTTAATAACTCTTTCTGCAGGGCAGTAGGGTGCAGCCATTTCCAGTACCACAATTTCTACGTGTTTAGTGCTATTTCCATAGGAATTGTTGACTAGACACTCCCAATCTCCAGATGCATTAATATCAATGCTAGACAGGATAAGTTCACTGTAAAAAGAAAAGATTAATTATTGAATACACTTAAATATATAGAGATTGAGTTATTGATTTCCTGACATTAACTTCTCTTCAGACATTTTCTGTGAAAATATAAACATGGGTTTTGCTCTGTGTTATTATAGAGACAGACAATATGTGATTGATATTAAAATTTTAGCAGCACCAATTTGATAGACCATTTAAGTCCTGAGAAGCTGTAACACAAAAGTCATCGCAAAAGAACAGTTGTGCATCAGTCCTCACTCTCCTTTCCCCAAATATTATAAAATATTGTTTTTGTTTCATAACCAAGTACTTGAAAGTCAGAAATACATTTCAAGTTGACAACACAACCAACCCACAGAGAATGCTTCCCTTCAGCTGTCATTGGAGCTCCTCTGGCAGTTCAAAACCAGAATCTGTTTTCCTGTGGCAGCTTGGGACAAGTTTTCTAGAACAGCCATTGACTTTGGAAGCTGTATATAACTTTCCTGACGAATGCAATATGAGATGAGACAGATGTTGGTGGTTGTTTTTTGTTTTTTTTTTTTTTAGCACTGGACTACTCATGAACTTCTTTCACACTGTTCTTTCCAAAACATGAGATGTAGTTATTAATATCAATAAATGAAGGTTGAATAAGCTGTGCATAATTAAAATGATAGACAAGTTAAATATAGAGACACTTAACAGCTTCTCTTACAATATGAACATTGTACAGTACAGCACTATGCCAGTGTTTAGCTGCCCAAGCTAAATATTTCATGTGTAGTTCGAAGAAATAATCTCAGTAACATTTAAAATTGCCTAGAACTATTTTTGTTAGGATTTTCTATATATTTTAGACGAAATTAGAAGACTTCACTCTTTTAATAGATGAAGGCCCAGATGAAGTCAATAAAAGTTTAGTTTTTCAAATAATTTCAGCAGGGAAACATCCAATTACTGTAACTCTAAATAAAAATAATGCTAATTAGTACATTTAATAAAGTAATACGTTAGCTCTCAAATCTGTCACTGGCCTAGAAATAAATTTTACTACAGTTATAAAAAACGTAGAGCTTCTGAAAGTAGCCGGGAGAGGAAAAAGGTAGTAATTATCTGAAATGCTTACTTACACAAATGGCTGAATTCTGAATACACCGTGTGGTTCAGACAATTAGAAATTATGTGGAAGAAATGGAGTACAGTCAGAAGGGGGAGAGAGACATTATAAAAACAGAAGAACAGAACTTGGAAGTTATTAAAGTGATTTCAAAACTGTATATTAAAAAAAATTCAAAAATTTGTTCTTGGGGCCTTTGCTACTTTCATAAAGAGTCTGACATTTGGATACATATGCAGAGAAAAATTACATGTTTTTAAAATTTTTGGTCTTTCAAATGTCATCCTTTTTCAGTTTAAAACTCTTTATATTACATATGCACTCATCAATTTTGCTACAAAAAAGACTCAAATCTTCTTGTATATAAATTACTGCAGGTATGTAAGTAAATAAATCACAATCAAGGTAGGAAGTGATTAGACAGCTGCTTATGTAATTTTCCCTTTGAAAGATGCATATAATGAAGGATGATTTTCTCAAGTACTTGCTACAGGACTGTTATCTTGCTCTCCAGAAAACAAACAACCTGTGGTAAATAGCTTTTGATTTAAATTAAATTGCTTCAGACATCTTCTACAATTCTCCGGAAGTTCTGTCACATTATCATTAAACAGTAACTTTAAAAATCTCACACTGTTCGTTTTACTATGGGTCTGAGCTCCAAGTAACTTGGAACTTCCAATTTCATTTTTACAATGAATTCTAGTATGTTTTTTTAATGCAGAGGATATAGGAAAAAAACCCAACACATTACTAGCCATTCTCCTACAGAGCAACTGATATTTTTTTCATAGCAACAGAAGGAATCGATCTTGTAAAAAGTGTCAGATGAGAAATGCCAATAGCAGCAGGCTTCTAGCTACCCCTTAACACATCTTTCCACAGATTGAAAGAGTTATGTGAAATTAAACAGTTGATAAATATATTCAAATCAAGCGTTCTGTTTCATATGTCCCAAAAATCTTGCATCATCTTTATAGACAGAAAAAATATGTTCCTAAAGCTTACAAAAACAATTATCCACGCTTGTTTCCTTTATCAATGAAAAAATAGGCAGCATAAAAATTGACCTGTAGCATCAAGACCCAGAGACTTCTTAGTGAATAGAACATATGACAGATGTGCTCATCTTTTCATATATTTCCTCATAAAATATCTGTAACCATTGTTAATATCACAAATATTCTAAAACTGGAAACCAGGTTGATTTTAGGTAGATCGTAGAGATAGAAACTAAATGAATACTAGAACATGTTACCAGTTTTATAGGTAATAAAATGAATAAAACGAATATAAATCAATATGAAGAAAAGGAGTACATTTTCTTTTTTTTTTTTTTAATTTTGAAAGGTGTTATAATGCAAATTTATCTCTCACTAAAACAGATCTCCTGACAATTAATTAGATTATGTTTACAGGTTCCACAGACAAATATTTACAGACACATCATTTTTTGCTCCGCTAGAAACACTGTAGTTGAACTCTGGTTCAAAATCCCTAAAATGATGAGTAAATCCTCAAACTCACACTTAATCTTCTGTGGCTCTTACTTCAGATGTTGCACCAAAATAAGCCAGAAAAGGTTTATGCAATACAGGAGAAAATGTATAATGACCAGAACATGAACTTATCTCCTGAATTGCCATATGGCCACTGTAAGTGATGCATTCATTTATATTCCTCTAGAAATAGTTTGGATAGCAAGGTCAATGGTGAAACTGTTCATTGACATACCATCTGGATATGACAAATGATAAATTGATCTTACTCCCATGGAGAACTTAGGAGACTTGATTAAAAGAAAAAAAGTTTTAATTCTCAAAAACAGCACTCAACTTCATATTTTTAACATATTCTCCACCTGTAATTTTGGCAACTTCATAGCCTTTGCATACCAAAAGGGAACAGCTAGCCTGTGCAATATTTTAAAGCTCTTCATAAAATTTTTGGTAAGTGATTGCGTGTTGTAAGTCTTAGCACTATTACATTAACACCCCCAGGTTTTCTTACTCTCAGAAGAAAGTCATTTCTGATCTTTCTCAGTGGTGGCAACAAGTCTTGACAAAAGGCAATGTCACTTGAGAACATTTTCACTCCTGTCACTTCAGAACATTGCAAGACTCTGTTTAAAGAGCTTGATAGGAGCACAACTGAATTAAGAAAGAAGAGTACCCTTAGATGTAGCTTACTTTTCTTGATTTTCCAGTCTTATATATGCCAATAAATGTCAGGCCAGAAATGAAATGGGATAACTTTGATTTTGCATTTACTATGCAGCTTTACTAAGGATGAATTAAGCATCAGAAATAATTCCTATTCCATCTGTGTTAGCAATCATACTCATGGGTGCTCCTCAGTGTGTGACAGTTGATACTTCTGTGGAAATTTATGACCAACCAAGAAATAAACAAAGTCATTCACAGATGGAATCAAGGAAAACAGAAGATGACTATTGCTACTTGATAAGAACAAAAGGATGAATAGCAAGCTTATCTCAAGTTTTGTTTGGAAGTTATTGTGGCTTTCTCAGTAAGCCAAAGAACACTTGAAAGGAAGACAAGACCAATATTTTTCCTTTGAAGTGGGAAATTTGGTCATGTTAGGATCCCTTTTTCAAATGCAATGACTGATGTATTGAGAGATTAATTCACATGTAGAGCTGATACAATTGCATTAAAAAAAAATCTTGTAATATTCATTAGAAGCCTGTGGCATTGGTCATTACAAAGAGAGGAACCTTAGTACAGCAGCCATACACATGTAATTAAGTAAATTATGACAAAAGATTTCTATTTGAGGCATAGCATTGCATTGCTACAGCTATGCATAACTAATTAGACAATCAGAAGTAGGACTCATTATGCAAAGTTACTCAACCATGTCCTGAAGTAATACCTTTGTGACAATTACTGTACTTCCCAGCACTTATTTGCGTGTCAGGAAACAGCATTTTAGACTTGTTTTCCACAGGAAAGGTTTCAAAGTCTGAGAATTTCCTTTAAGGCTGGGTAAGCATCAACTGCTCTTCTAGGTGCAAAATAAAAATCAATTACTAAAACACAGATAGCATCCTTTAGACAGATAAGAAGGAATGCTTCCTTACAGTTCAGGCAGAAGGCCTGCATAACCAGCATCCTACCCATACTATCCTCAATTATTAATACTAACATAGAATTTTAAAAATCTGTTGGTCTCCAGAGAACACCGCTGCTTGGAAGCCTTTCACAGGAGATACAAGGTTAAAACATGGAAATTGAAGAGAGAATGTGTAAATCTAGGCACTTTAACTGAACTTAAATTGCTAGTCCGATCTCCTGACAAAATTACTTATTTACCCATGAGAGAAACAGCTTTACAGAATCACAGAATGGCCAGGGTTGGAAGGGACCTCAAGAATCATGAATGTCCAACCCCCCTGCCACATGCAGGGCCACCAACCTCCCCATTTAATACTAGACCAGGCTGCCCAGGGCCCCATCCAATCTGGCCTTGAACACCTCCAGGGTGATGGCCTTTACTATAACTTTGTGTCCATGTAACAGTGCGATGAAAAGAGATAAAAAGATTAAATCTGGTATTCAAGTATTTTTAGGTGTAATCAATTAGTTATACGCACAGGAAATTAAAGGTTTTTTCTTTCTTCTGATTGAATACAAGAGTAAAGCAAAGCAAAACTTTTTAATACCATCAGTAGCTACCCAATAAACTCAGCATGCTATAATTAACCATAACTTATCTATCAGCTAATTTGTTCGCATTAGTATTTTGGCTGGATATCTCTTCAGAAATACCCGTGGAAAGAAGCTAATTATAACGATAACATATTGACAGAAAAAAAATCAGAAAAAAAATCAGAAAAAAAATCAGAAAAAAAATCAGAAAAAAAATCAGAAATATCTGCTTTTGAAATAGAAGACATTTTACTAACGTGTTAGTAAACCATACCATTATTCCTTTATTTTGCTCAAATTAAACGTAAATAAAATTCTTAAAATTGAGAGAAAAAGTAGTAGTAATGCTAAATGAATATACAGTAACATCTTCAGAAACAGAGTCAGGAATCTGCTGTGTTCTAAATAGCTCTACCAGGTACCCCAATAGGCTGAGTATGTTTTATGATATTTTCCTCTCTCATTGAGCTTGCCAGGTAGAGAGAGCCTACCAGCTATTTGGATGCACTGAAAGGTGTGCAAAAAGGAGCATTTATGTTGATATGTCCACAGCTCTGGAGTCAGTATGTGCCATTCCAGCTAGCGGAGAAAGTAAACTGGGGAAAAGAAAAAGGACATTTCAACATTTGTAGTACTCCCAAAGCTTTCTCCTGCTGGAGAAACCTTCAGATAACAGGCATAGTGCTGTGAAGCTATGTGACAAGTGTACTCCTTGTCCTGGGCTTATTTGAAGTACAACATAAATCAGTTGCCCATCATTTCATGAAAGGTTTGGGGCTGCTCAAGTGTATTTACTGTTATTAATATTGTTCTAACAGCACACTACTTGCCTACAAGATAATGCAACTGCAGCTTTCTGGGGAAGTACTGCTACACATGCCACATGCCTTTCATTTGCCCTTAAGTAGTCTGTTCACTGCAACGTGAGATCCAGAGAAAGATTTATTTCATTAGCATAACTCCTGTGATCTGTACACTAGCACAGGTTCTTAGACAAAAATAACACTACGACAATCAGTCCAATAGTCAGAATTGCATAAAAAGCTTTTTAAACAAAATATTTTGCAGATGATTCTTAAGTGTTAACCTACTTATGACAAGTCTTGATTACCTGATTACGTGCCACTGGGAGCAACCAAAAGAAAAAAAAACGCAGAAGAAAACAAAAAGTACATTAATTCTGCAATATGAATGTATTTCTTAAATGCACACTACTTTGACAAAATTTTCCACTCTCCCATGACAATGGTGATGTTACAATTATAGATTTTTTTTTAAAGAATACTTAATGTGATTAAGCCATTGCATACTGGGGCTATGATATTGCTTTATTTGCTGAGCTGAAAGAAATTTGAGAACTAAAGGAGGCAATACACAGCAGATTCCTGCACACGAACTCCAAGAACTGTCTTATTTTTTTCTCCAGCATATAACGTATCTCCAATAGCGTTATTTTGTGATGGCTATGAGACACTCAAACAATATACCACAGACAATTAAAATGAGGTTCTTTTAATCTATACAATGGAAGAAGGAGAGGGACTGGGACCTATTTTCATGAAATTCCAGCATGCTAATGGAGTAAAGAAAAACAAAAACAAAGAAAACCATTGTGGAAGTCCATAAGGAACACATCCTAAGACATTCTCTACTTTGAATGGGTCAAAATACAAAACTTCAAAAATACAAAACATAAAAATAGGTCAACAAATAATAAAATGTAGTTCACTTATTTATTTTAATATTTAAAACTGTTTGCTTCGCCAGTATTGAGAGTGACTTGAAAGAAAGAGTACATCTGACTCTGTACATAAGTCAGAATTGCTCTTAGAATCACAGCTGATGCACGGGGTTGCAAACTATCGCCTGGGCTGCAAGAAAGCATATAATTATATCATCAGCATTGATAGGAGAAGTAATTAAAAACAAATCCTTTTGGAGTGTTCACTCTAAACCTGCTGTAGTATAGCAGCTCCTCAGCTACACAGCTGAAGCTGTTTGAAGGGCTGGATCAAAATCATACTGGCCCTAAAAAGCTAAGCAAAGCTGCATTACTTTCCTCCTGGGGGGAAATTCACATTTTTGTTCTTAACATTGAACTTAAAACTTTATTTAAGTGGTATGGTTGGATGGGCCCTTACACAGTTGCAAGAAAGAGACAGAATGGAAACAAGAGGTCTAAATTTGGTGCAAGGCACCTTCTTAGTCTATTCTCAACCGGAAAAAAAAAAAAAAAATTAAAAATTAAAAAAAAATCTTTTAAAAATTTTCAAGGACTCCATCCTTCTATTTATTTTCATTTTCTAGAGTTGTGAAACTAAAATATTAGAACTGTGGATCTAAAAACATGAAGTATTTAGAACTTTTCTATATCTTTTTAATTCTGTCAGACAAAAATTACTAACACATTTCTGATGAAAATAACTATTCCTCCCGCATGTTTGAAGAAGCAGTTACCCAGAAAAACTCTTGAATTTTCATGGTACAGCACAATACTCATGTGCCTGTTCCTCTAATTGTAGAGGGTATAATGGTTGTTGCTTTTGTTTTTCATAATATTGATGTATTTTCCCATACTTTGAATTTTACATTACTCCCCAAAATGACTAGTAAAAATTTCATTGGGTTTTATTCAAATAATTAAAAGCATTTAGAGGAAAAACCTAACTTTAAATAATTTGCATGGAAAATACCTTGAACACTGACAATCAAATGTGTTTTTCATAGTATTCTGCAATAATTTTGAATATCATCTTTCTGTCTGAAATATAAGAACTTTTCTGGTGAAGGTGCATCTGTTGCTAATCCTTAGCTGCCTGCAGTGCCTGAAGCTGTAGACTGTTGACCACAGATTTTAAAGTAATCAAAAACAATACAGAAATATTGATTTATGTTACTTTGCTTCATTTCTTTCCTAACTACTTGACAGCAAAGGGTCAAATAGAGTCAGTTAGGTGCACTAACAAAATATCAGTACTAAATAATTTCTGCTCATCTTCCCTGGTGTCTCAGTGTACAATCAATGGATATATAGATATTATAAATACCAAAGAGCTCGGCTAAGCTGTTATTAAGCTGGAGCAAAGAAAAGATAAAGCGCTCACCCGTATCCTGGGCTCGCTAGGAACCTCCAGAAGAGATGATCTCCAGAA
>JAOWBP010003659.1:19951943-19972564 GCA_028571105.1 Tragopan temminckii
GGCTGACTCACTGCTCGCCCCAGATGATCAATCAGAGGTTCAGGCCGTGATTCAGCAGTTCCCATACACTCAGTGTGACCTTCAGCTGCTCATACTTCTCCAAATGCTCATGACAGCAGAACACAAAGCACTCAAATGGCATTCTTTTCATGTGTTCTAACACTTTTTTTTTCATGTCTTATGAAGTGAATATCCAATATCTTGCAACACCTTAGTATACATTTGAACTTTCAGTTCTGCAACCAACCTAGCAATTGGTTCATCATCAACATACCATTTTCAGACTGCTCTTGTTGACCAAATATTCTTCCAAACCATTGCCGCTTGCTTCACATCTCTATCAGATGTATTCTTGCCACAAAGTGTTAAGAGTTCAAAGGTCATCTGGGTTCATTCCACAAAAAATAAGCAAAGAATTTCTGACTTTCTCTCTGAATTTCTGCGTTTCGTTCTTTCTTATACAGTTCGCTTGCCTGCAAAACAAACTTGTCAAAATACCACTTACCTACTTCAGCATCAATTTGTACTGAAATTCATTTCTTTCACTTACCACATCTTAAACTGACCTTACTCTGTTAGTGAAACTATCTCAGTCCAATTACAAATCCCTTACTAACAACTATTCTAATAACTTCAAACATTTAAAAAATTATTCATCGGATTTAGTAGAACCTTCAAATTACAAAAAATAATACTGCATTCCTTTTAATTTTTCTTCTAGTTTCTTGATTATTACAATAAAAGGGGATAGTTATTTGAGGTTCTTCTCTGCTATCACACTTTTTTTTGCAGGTGGAAGTTTTGGAGTTTTCCAAATAATTATGTACGCTAAAAAGCAGCTTTCTGAAATGAGTATACACATTTTATGTATTAATTTTAAAACAAACGTTCTTACTGATGCCCCGATCCTTGTTACATCTAAAGGATCAGGTGTAGTTCCATATTCTCTTATCTCAACATTACTATTTCTTTCACTATTTACTTTCAACCATCCCACTCTGGCAGCAGACTGCTGTGCAAATATAAGGAATCACTGTATACTTAAAAAAACAAAGTAAAGCAAAGCCAGATTCTTAAGCTTACTTCCTTTTCATTACTATTATTATTAAGGACTACATTTATCAGTCACGTTCGAAAGACTGAAATAGGACACTTTTTAAGATAAGATAATTTTTGTGAGGGATAACAGCTGAGACCTAATAGTATGAATTTCCAATGGCAAATCTATCTATACACAATAATGCAAAATTATACATGAAAACTTACTGACACCAGCATCTGCCGCCCTACGTTCAGTTAAGAGCATGTTACTTTCTTTGGTTTCCTTTTTATGGGTTCTTAACTTTCTACAAAGTTTAACATGTTCAGAAAGATACGGTGTGAACTGTAATGGCCCCAGAGCAACCATTACAGCTGTCAGAGATATAAGTACTGTTAAACATTTAGCAAAAGTATTTACAAAATAGGATTAAAGAGACATTAGGATAGTCACTACAGACAATGGGGTGATTAAGCTACTCTCAAAAATCGAAGTCTTTCAATACTATGAAGTTGTCTGGTTCATAATGCTAAAATACATTCTTTTTTTAGTTTAATATTCTAATAACTGCCTTTCTGTCTCTCCTGGCAGAGAGGAGAAACAGTAGGGAAAGATACAATGCTGCTGGGAGCCTCTTCTGTGTGGTTTCTGGGATGTGGATTGTTTTATTGCCCCTTACTGTCATCACATTCATAATCTAATATTCCACCCATAAGAAATTAAGACATCTTCATGCAAACACAAGTCACAATTTCAACTAGACCCATTCACAGATGATAGAAAATTAGTTCCACATCACATTTACATTTTCATGTATGACTATGACATTTTTACACAGGCATAATGTCAGAAAATTAAACATGAGCAAAATAAAATATTATTATCATTGGCAAGAAATGGTAAATGTGAGCTAGCAGCAGAATTGAAAATACCTCCTCAAGATCTCCTATGAGGGAATACTCTTTGCCAAGAAAAATGTCACAGTCCGGAATACAGTTCAAAACTTTAGTTTAATTATTGTAACAAAAACATTTATTTTAGTTTACTCTGCTTTAACATAGGAGGAAAAAAAACCACACATTGGATATTTTATCCTTCTACTGTGCCAGTTAATAAAACAGAAGAGCTTAGCATGATATTTGTATTGTAAATCCATGTCCAGAAATATCTGGAACTACCTAATAAAATAACCACTAAAAAAAAATGTTTGAATAAGCAGCTTTTGGAACAAGACTACACTCTGTGTTCAAAACTACCTTCAAAAATCTTTAAATTGCTAAGCAGCACAAGCCAAAGCCTATCTTTTAGTATAATCACAGAAAAGCCAGAGAACAAACATCTGCAATATTTGCTGTAAAGAGTATGTATAGGAAGGAAAATAAGAGACTGTAAGAGATGATTTTAAATTACCTCTATTTTCACTCCAAATGTTATACTTAACATACGATAACTTCAGGAAGGCATTGTCTTCCTGGTGTTTCACAGTGTATCATACAACTGTGAATTAATCTAGGACTAATGGCTTTAAGAATTGTCACAAAACAGTGCGTAATTGTATGTAATAATATAAACAGTTATAGTATGGACAACTATGAAGATAAGAGTAAAATAAAGAAATGCTCAGTAGACTTTTTACAGTCATAACTTGAACCAAGTTTTCTCATTTTCAACTTGAAGAGGCAACACATAATCTGTAATTTATATAAATAAAATCACTGAGTTCAAAATAGCATGTTTTCTGAAAGCTACTTTCCAAAATCACAGTCTCTCATGCCTGCACTCAATTAATACTGATCAGTTCCTTGATCAAAGCAGAACCATGTTTTTTTTAAGTACTAGTACCGTTATTGGATAAGGATTATGCTGCATAAGAAATGCAGCATTGATGCCCTACTGTAGTGTGAAGTGCAACATGCAGCTCAAACAAATGAGCGATAAAAATAATTGCTTAAAGGTTCTGAGTTTTATTCCAAAAATAGTTTGCCTCATTTTGACAGTGTGTATCACATAGCTTGGTGGAGTCGAATTTTCCAGTATATAACAGCAAATGCTATGATGTATCTAGAAGATATTTATTCAGAATGCTTGGCCCCAATGTATACTGCAACATGATCATTGAGTTCATCTATTTAATAGCACACTAAACGATGTAGGTAACAGATCAGTAATTCTTATTGAAACATTGCTACGGTGGACAAGGATTTCTACTTCGTAGTCTGACAAAAATTAACCAATATAAAGTAATATTCGGTCAACAACTTCTAAACTTAACTTTTTAAGGGGATATCAATTTTGAAAAATCTTAAATGTTTTGAGACATTTACTACAGTATATCAATATATTCTCTACAAATCACTTATGTAATGCAAAATAAAATTCAGTTGAGGTGATTAGCAGTATGTCTTTTAATTGTGATATTGCGGATATAAAAAGAACACGCTTTAATTTAAGTTACTTGGCAGTTATATAATAGCTCATGCAGCTGGCATTACCATACAAATTGGTCTGAAAATCTTTTTCGTTATCCACTACAGTCCCACACATCAATATTAAAAAAAAAAAAGCAGTAGTTAGAGTAGGTCAGATACGTGTCTCTTGATCCACTCCAAAAGGGGTCAAATACCCAGTGAGCAGACAAAATTAAAGTCAGTAAGACTGGAAGATCCCAGTGGAGAGGAATTAATTTGACTCCCTTTGTAACTTTCACTTGATAGATCAGAAGCATTTCAGGTCAATCATATTAATAGAGAGTAACTGAGTGAAAAGAAGCTAATGATGATCCAGAGCTAATTAGCATAACTATTTTTATTCCACCTCATACACAGAATCTGACTTTTTTGATCAATGATGGAAATTGGCAGATGACAAAAGGATGCCTGTGACAGTTCAGCAGTTTTTAGTGACAAGCCCAGACTCTATAATGAAAACCAAAAATATAAAAATGTATAGGAACTTAACAAACAAGATTTAAAAGAAAACACCAAAGCAAAACTTGAACAATATGGCTATTGACAAATAACATTATATTAGTTGGGACTTCTTTTTAAGGAAGCCTATCGTACTTCATTTCTCTTCTCATTTTTCACATCAGCAAAGTTTTCTGTAGATCTGTGCATTTCTATCTCTCAAGGACAGAGAGGCTCAAAGATAATAAGAGTCACTGAATATGAGAAAATTTTTAATAAGAATAAAAAATGAGGTTACCTAGCTAAATGAATACAGTATCTGATATACTGGCACCTACAAAAAATAATCCAAGCCTTTTAAATTATTAATTCTTCACAAATGGACCACAATTCAATCTTTAAATGGCTGTAGGTCAGCATGCTACTGAAGTTATTGTGATATACTTATTTTTCAACATTTCTTATTGTGTAAGAAATTCTGTTCTTATCTATTGGAAACCCGCATTTGCTCAAATCTGGATACTTACACACAAGAAATTCAATTTGCAAACACATCCACTCATAGCCAAGAAAGATCTACATGTGTGTGTTAAGATTCAAGCACACAATTGATTTACTTCAAACAAAATATCTTTTGGTGTAAGTTTTAATGAGGCTTATTTCTAGCCTCGCATCTGTTCATCTTTTCAACAAGTCTGAATATTACAAAAGATACATTACCGTGTAATTAAACAACAGTCATGAATGATGCTGTCCTCCACAAATATGCCACTCTCTTCATCTGTTTCAATAAGTCGACCAGCATGGTACCAATGTACTTGCGTAGTTTTGTCAACGTAGGTTGCAGTACACTGAAAGGGCAAGCGGTCTCCATGAAAAACCACTTGTCTTTGTGAGGGGATCAGCTCAAAAAGAGGAAGCTCCAGAGGTCCAGCTGCAGAGAAAGCCAACAAATGTAAAGAGAAAAAAACTCTCAAGATTATTTTTTCCTCTTATGAATAAAGTGGACTAATTCTATACAATTCTAGCTTTCTAGATCTTATTATTAAAATATTAAGATAAAATATACTATACCACATACTATCCACTTAACTCTGACGATGATGTCAATCCTAGGAATCAGATCTTTTATTAACATGAGACCAGTGATTACAGGATTACTAGACTGTCTACAGAACGTGTTTCACAAAATAGTTCACAGAACGGTTGAGATTGGAAAGGATACCTTGAGATCCTCCAGTCTCACCCTCCGCTCAAAGCAAAATGTTTACTGCAGAGCTATACGGACAAAAATCAGTCTTCTGATTAAAGAAAAAGATACACCTATCAATTCAGGCACAATTAACATTTACAAGACACTTCACTGTCAGAAGATGAAATTGCCACTGAAAAATTCAGCCACTCCAGAGAGCCTAAACTATCTAATGTGCCTGGGATTTGGATACTGATAAGGCTAATAACAGATGGTAAACTTTGCTCTCAAGTTCAACCATTATTTCTTATTTAATTGTCCCTTCTTCCTTCTGCCTCTTCCGCAAGTCATCTTCATACTCTAGATGTTTACTCAAGATTAAATATTTATCTAAATCTCTATTTTACTATTTGATAGTACAGTACGTTTCATCATCTTTTTTTCCTGAACTTTCTCTCTCCTGTCTTTCCCCCAGAAATACTCTCTCAGAATATTGCATATTCTTATTCTAATCAGAGTCTTATGAAAAACAATTGCTATCATCACATACCCAAATTTGTAAGGTCAATTAAAAAAATAAAAAGTATTTTAAGTTTGGAAGACATATGCATTTTTTGAGACTACTGGAAGCCTATTAGTTTTACAGCCTTAGCAGGAATTGAAGGCTACATCCCTTAATAATGAATCTCTAAACGGTATTTCTTCCTTTCACTTTTTATTACTAGATTTTGAAAGAATCTGTTTCTGTAAAATATTTTCTATGCTTTGTTCAATTAATATGATTTCTTTAAATTGACAGCAGATCATTGAAAAGGAACATTCTAGGAAAGGTATTGAAACAGACAGTCCACATCTAAAGATCATGGGAGATCATGATTTATAGGATAATAAGGAATAAAGGAAAACCATATCTTCTCTTTTTCTGATACAGACTCTTTAAGTATGAAAATTATCCCCTCTGATACTGTTATCATCATGTAAAAATTCTAGCAGCAATAAAAATGCTAAGGACTCACATACTCGATTGTGGAAGATGCTACCACGGAGAACCTGCATGATAATTCCTAAAATATAACCTTTTCACTTCAGCCGACAATACCAAAAGAAATGAATGAGTCCGGGTGACTTTTTAACTGTATTACTGCAATTTCATCTTAGCCATAATACCTGCCTACAGTTCTGCATCTTGGAAACCCCTCTAACTTGATGAAAAGACTGAATTTTTAAGCTATGCCTTCCTTCCCCTTATTTTTCTTCTGCTTTTGTTTAAAGATATCTCATCATTAATATCTATCCAGCCTACAGGGCTGTCAGTTGAAAGGTCACCCTTCCACATTTCCAACAGCAGTGAAAATCTCAACCATCTATTCTTCTGACAAATACTTTAACCTTTTTTCCATTTCACTGCTTACAATCTTATCTTCAACTTCCTGCTTAAAATCCTCTCTTTCCTGTAACATATACACAGATGTACTTAACCAGAATGCAAGCCATAATCACTGGTTCTAGCACTGCTAAAAATTGTAGACAGCTGATAGAGTTTGTTTCTCCTTTACTCAGCACCCCACTCTAACATACTTCTTTATATCATTCAGATATTGTCTTTAGAACAGTTAAATTGTGAGATGTGGCATTTATAAATATAGTTTTGGGCTTTCAATACTTTGAGGGCATTTAAATGTTAAATAGAATGTTCATCACCTATTTTGAATAAACAGTGACAGGGATCATTTCACTTTTTTCATAAAGGAATGCTGGCCACCATAATATGCAGGATTTGTGCATGAGCGAATTTGTGATATTGCTGCCTGGCAGTAGCACACAGAGGATTAAGGGACTGACTGCTATCTACTAAAATGTTGTAAGCCTGCTGTGACTATAAAGGGCATGCTTCAGATATCTCTCCTTATTTGCGCATATATCTTTTGCTTGTGCCTGCATGGATACGTTACTACAATTTCCTTGAAACATACTTAATATTTTTATTCGATGTTGGACTTCTAACTAAAAGAAGAGAAAGTAAACCAGATTACTTCTCCATTCGTAACAGTTACAGGCTTGGTGATTTACATTAGACATTTTTACTTGAAGACTGAGACTACCCCCGTCTCCAAAACACTACAATCTTTATTACGGTCAAGTATAGAACATATGCAAAAGTTATTGTCTGCAGTCATAAATTAACAGACTGATCTGCTTATCCTGGTTACATTCAAATATCCCAAACCAAAGAAAATGAAAACAGAGTCCAGAAAATTAAACACACTGTCATAACTACAACAGCAGCATACAGAACTCACAGGAATCAAATACTTTTCATTAACACATCTCTCATTTTTAACTTGACAATATTGTATTATGTCAAACATAAGTTGTTTTCTCAAGCATTGAGTGACACATTGTGTTATGAGACTACAAATTAGTAAGTGCAAACTAACCAAGCAGTATATCTTCAGTCAAACTATATAAGTTGCCCTGACGTAGGGATGTCGCGTAACACTAACCACAAATTTATCTATGCCATTATAGTTGGTTATCACTTCTCTTGCTCAGCACTGGGAGTCACACCAAACTCAAAAATGGAGTACGGATGAACTATTCTATGCAGATTTTCAATATTAACAGAAGCAAATTAAACTTTTCTTTTTTCATTGCAGCATATCGAAATGACGAAAATTGTTAATATCAATGACATCAGTGATCTACTCATCTGCTCTTTCCTTACAAATCATACAAGTACCAACAAAGATGCAAAGTGAAGATAACATGCTTTGGCTAAGGATAGAATATCTTTCTGACTACCTGAATCCTTTTGGAATGTACATACTTTGCACAAATTGACAAATAATGCTGAAAGCACACTTATAAAGTAAAACTCGTACTATTTCTATGGAAGGAAGGCGCATTTGAATATTTCTACAAAACATCTGCATGTCTATCAAAAAATGATTGCCAGAGTTAATCTTCTGTTATTCTAAAGGGGTAATCATCGCTTAAATGACTGAGGCTGATTCTGCAACTATTACTCATGCAAAAGTTCCAGTTGACTTCAGAGACACCTCACAGAGACGAGGATTAATTGCACAGATACGAGTTTCAGGGTTAGGGCCAATACCCTTTATCCTGAATGGCTATAAAACGACTGCATAGTTTCATCAACATCTGTTGGAAATGCATACTTATTTTAAATACATCATTCTACAAGCCTTTAAATTCATCATTAAAATAAAAGTATTTATGAATGCTGTAAATAAATTCTCAGGCTTCAATGAGGATAAAGAAGTAAAAAACACAGAGATTCGGAAAGTATTTGGAATGATTTTGGCAGTGATTTAACAGCACTTTTGAAATATAACAGCTTTGGCAACAGAAATTTTCTCTTTGATTAGGAGATTAATGCTAACTAAGTATCTGTAAACTCTGAGGCTGTTATGTATATGTAAATACAGATATAACTGTCTCGTAAGATTTAAAATAGTTTGCAGTTTTCTATTGTTCTTTTGTTTGTTTTTTTTTTGGTTTTTGGTTGTTTGTTTTTGTTTGTTTGTTTGTTTTTCTGGAGGGAAAGGATTAATTTACAGAGTTTTATTTATTTAATTAATTTTTCCAAGATTCTCTTTCCAAGATGATTCACTCTGCTGCCCTCGAGTCTGGAGTCAGCACCATCAGCAAATGAGAGGTGTGACTCTCCTATGGGCATTTAGACTAACGGCTCCTGAAGTGTTTTACAGTCTTCACCTGTCTTGTCTCTCCAGTCAGCACTGAACTGTGATTGCAGCAGAGCACCACAGGAATCACTGATTGCAGCATGAATCTAAAGGTCTAACCCATCATTACAGTAATTACACCTTTTTCTTTCTCTTTCATTCCTCAGCAGAAAAGGTTTTTGTTGACTGAAGGCCCTATTCTTTGTGCTATCACATCTTGCATTTCAGATTAGCTCTAGACTAGAACACTGAAGGCATATGGAAGAGGAATCAAGTTGCACAGACACCACTGAATCTGAATATTACCTAAGATCGTAGAGATTACAACTGTGCACATTTTTATGCATGTGGTGTCCCAATATGTATAGAAAGTTGAAAAAGAAAATAGAAATGATTTTAATAACCATTAGCTAAAACAGAAAGGTAACAAGCTATACCAAAGTTCTAAGGATATGTTCCAGTGTGTATTCCTTCAGTAACTTTATGAAACAATTTATAATGCACACACTTAGAATACTTTATGCTTTTTTCCTCCCAGTTCACATTTTGAGATTTTAATAATAGTTTGATTTTCCTTATAATTTTGTCCTCTTCTGTTCACTGTTTGAAAATATGGAAAGTGAAGGAATCACTGCTATCACTGGATGTACGTGGAAGACAAATGTTTCTACAGATACATTGGAGAGGTACAATGCATCTCTAATCTGTACTTTGGTTACATTATATGATCACATTTGAATATGTAGCTACAATGAATGGAAACTGTTTCCTGTTTTAAAGATCAGAATTATGGAAACTCAAAAGCTGGCTCATGCAATAGGACTACAAAACTACAGAAAATTGGCTGGTCATTAAGCAGAATGACCAACACAAGATAGTGGAGACACAAGCACAGAAAATGAAACCATGTCCCACCTCATGGTATGCTGCATTTTCTCCTGTATATATAGCCCGCAAAAGTTAAACAGCTCCAAAGAGCAACATCCTGGTTACCACACTAGAGCATTTAGACTAGTACACAGTTTTCTGCTATACATTTTGTGGGTTCATTAACTGGCTTTGTCCATACTGGTAGCATTCACATGCTAAGAAATAGAAAATTCCACAGTCTCTCCAGGCTGCCTCCACATCTATGCAGTATCACAATTCACATATGCTAGGATATACCATTGACTTCTGCCTCTCAGTAGGAAATCAGTTTGCTACAGTGCACTGCAAGCATTTGGAACAAGAGAAAAGAAAAAAAAAAAAAAAAAAGGTTGGCATTTTGTTTCTTGTTAATCACTTGATTTGTTGTATTGCCAATGGGCTTTTTATTTGAATTGAGTACGCCTACAGAGTGCAGCACATCCTGCTGACAAAAGTGAGAGTTAGAGCTCTAATATTTGTATACAATCTCAGTGGGAAAGAAATGTGCATGGAAAGCACAGTGGGGGGAAGCTAGAAGTGAGGACAAAATGAAAGAACAGGTCCAATAAAAAGGACAGATGAAAATGAAGGAAAAAAACCTGATAAACATTATTTAAAAATTTGAATTGCTGACGAAGCGAATTACATCTGTTGATATTTATTGAACAGAACTGAAAAAAAAAAAAAAAACAACCAAAGCAACAGAATTATTTTAATTGTTCTGAAGACCAGTTCTGCCAAAAAGGAGAGGTGCCAGTACACAAATGCCAATTCTATATTGCAGAATTTGGTGCAGAATGCCACAGACCATCCCACATGCCAAGGAAGTCAAGAATGAATAAATAACTGGAGCCAAGCTTCAGTTTTAATAAAAGCTTTGCCTGGTTTCAGTTTTAACATAATATGAAGAAAATACAGATGCCAAGATGTATTAAACACAACTAAATGAGATAAGTCTTCTGGGCTTCGGACAAAAAGGCTTTGATCCATATTCATGTACCACTCACTGCAGAAAACAAGTAGAGCTCCTATTTGTAACATAGCATCTTATTCTCACCAACTTCATAAAGTTGGCTGGGCAAGGCACATTCCATACCATTCTATTGGTCCTTTCCACCTACATACATACATGTTTTCCAGGCACGAATCATAGAATCACAGAATGGCTTAGTTTGGAATGGGAACTTAGTGATCACTGAGCCCCAAAACTCCTGCCATGGGCAAGGCTGCCAACCACTACATAAAGGAGATGATTTTTTTGCAGCATCTCAGAATTAAATCTTGTCTTTAAGCTTAGTTTGCAATGCTAAATGCTACACTGAAATACTAAAATATAATTGGAAAAAAAAAAACAACAAAACACCCAACAGCTACTAACCTAAGAAAAAGACTTCCCACAAGAATACTGTTTTATTTTCAGTTACATGTTTTATATTACACTTTATTCCTGTGAAATTCTATTAATTCATCAATGAGAAAAAGAGAGAGAAAGAAAGAGTCTATGTCTTTTGAGCAGGCATAGCAGTCAGTGGACTGGGGCACTGTTATGAACACAGATGCTCAGATGCTGCTGCAGGAACCTGAACAGATGCAGCAGTCCCAGGATTCGTCTGAGTTAGCTACAGTAAGCCCAGGCTGTCACAGTTCACTGTTGCTTGTCCTTCAGTTATCTGGGTTAGCTTACCTCATAAATATACCCCTTATCAGCAGAACAGAAGATTAAAGCCATGCCAAGAAGTGCTGCACTCATAGCTTTGGATGACAGCCTCACGGAGAAGCACTTGAATTTCAAAACTTCTCAGACTTACTCAATTAAAAGAAGTTATACCTGCATAAAACCTAAGGAAGGTTAATCTGGAAAGTGTGATTCAAATTCAGTGCATAGCATGACTTAGCAAATCATGAAGGTTTCAACCAGCACTCAGCAGGTGAATGACAAGTCCAGCCATGTAACCCATCCATCTCTACATGACTTTACCCCATATTCATAAGCCCTTGTGAAAATAAATTATCAGTTTGGCACTAGGTCTAGGGACTGATGTGTGTTGTGTCCATTACAAGCATTTCAAATGAGAGATCAGTGGAAAAACACTCTTGCTGATGATAGCAGTGATTTACTTCATGGGTAGCAGGTTTCACTTAATAGCATATAATAAAAGTGCCAAATGTAACATTAATTTATAAAATGACAACAGCTACTTGAAAAATTTCCACGAGGAAATTCAAGATTACTGTCCAATTAATCAACTAATCAAAAATATTATCTGTGTGTATGCAAAATGAAGCCCATGTCTTGCATTGGCATATCTAGCAGAAATTTACAAGAATGGCAGTTTTTTTCATCATTAACATCTTTCTTGTCAAATACACCTGCTGCCATTTTTTAGTTCCTTGTTTTTAATTCATCCCAGAAACCTTCTACTTTGTATGCTGGGGAGAATTTGAAACATTTGAATGTCTGCCACAACCTAAAACTTGATGTGACAAAAAGTAAAACTTGACTGTGACATATTGGCAACTATGGTAATGAAAGATTCATCAACACAATTTCCTCCACTGGCAAGAGTCAGAAGCCATTTCTAGAAAGCTAATTTGGTTACTCAAATTGTCCGCATGGCAAGGAAGCTGGCAGCTACGTACATTCATTGCACCTTGCAGTTTGTAAAAATGGCTGAGTAGGGGCACCGATAACGCACTTAGCTCTACAAAAAACATTGATTACCTTTATCTGTCCGGGAATTGCAGTGGTAGCACTCATCTTTTCAAACCTTAAGCACCACTCACCACTTTCTCTCTATTTTCTTATCATTACTTACACCAAGGAAGCAGCAGAGATGTCCCAAGAGCAGCAGTGATTGTCCCTAATTGTACACAGTCCATCAGTCAGCATGAGTACCCCTCTATCTTTCAAGACTGCTGGACAACAATGATAGGTAAAAATCACACAAGATGCAGAACAAGCTACAGTTGTGCTGAAGTAAGAACTTGCCACAGTCATTGTATAAAGGTTTCCATTTCTGAACTCCTATCAGCACAGATGACAGTGCCAGCTCTCTATGGGCATCTTTATACATTTTAGAAAAGTGACATACATGGAAAGTGCTATAAAAATGTGAAATATCACTAGAATACATTCTTTTAATTATAACAGAATGTAAGGATGGTTGCTTTATATGGAATTTTTCTATTAAAAAAAATATAAAAGAAATAAGATTAATTATAACAAACTGTAATCAGTGCTGTCAAACGGACAATGTTAACACATTTGACAGAGATTTGTATCTTTTTATCTAGAAATTACAATGGTAGAATTAAACTCTATATTTTAACCTCTATGATACATTATTAAGATTCAATAACACATATTCTACTCCAAGGCCAGTCATCTCACCATTAGTTTGTTCAAGAGCAGCTATGTTTTGGAGATGGCCAATCAAGTCTCTGGGGGTGTGAGTTTAGAAGACTGAAAAAGGTTCATTTCACTAATATTCTCCTCAATACCTTTTAGTTACATTTTCCATTCAGTATTTTGCTTGCTTTTTGGAACAGGACAGCAAAGAAAATGTGGAAAATCAGATACAACTGTACATCAATAAACACTGATATAATTTAAGAGTAAGCTAGGGAAAGAAACAAATTATATACATTTCCAGCATCTATATCAGCAGGATTTCCATGGTAAAGCATTCTACTGAACTATATTTTCATGTGTGAGTAGAGATGCAAAAAAATCATGTAGTAGTAAAATCTCATACTTCAAATTTGTTAATTATTGTTGTAGTGCTTCTTCTATATTTTGTATTTTTTTTAATATTATTCATCTTGTACACCCATCTTTGCAGTGTTCTAAATTATCACCAAATTAGGTAATAATGTCTGATATTAAATTTAAAGTACTCTATTTTTTTCCCCCACTTTGAGAATGATCACATTTAGATGAGAAATCTACAGTTTGGAGCCAAAAAGTTAGAGCTTTATTGGTTTCATGCTATCTAATGGTCACCCATTGAAAACTTTGATACATAAAATGGTTCACTTACCTCAGACAGAACATTAGTCTACCACATCAGCCTTTGAAAGATTCAAAATTTATGATCATGTTATTTGATTTATAGACAGATTATTACTACCCATATTTTCTTATTAAAGAAAATCCCAACGCTGCAAAATAGAATTGTAAGAGGATTTAACTATAATTGTAGCATTATCTTTATCTTGCAAAACCTAATCCTGTGAAAGGTTAATAATGCGCATATTCCTATTTAAATATCATTAAACCTGTTCATCTGATTAGGCAGTCCCTGCAGAATTGGATCTAAGGTCTTGATCCTGCATACTCTTGAAGAGAATGATGCTTTGCATGAATGCAGCAGGCTACCTGTAGGCTGTCAAGAAACTGCAG
This sequence comes from Tragopan temminckii, assembly GCA_028571105.1. Classification (NCBI taxonomy): domain Eukaryota; kingdom Metazoa; phylum Chordata; class Aves; order Galliformes; family Phasianidae; genus Tragopan; species Tragopan temminckii. The sequence continues at coordinate 19,966,099 of JAOWBP010003659.1, forward strand.
GATTGGGTTCTAAATCTTGATAATTAATCCATCCTTCCTTGTACTTGAGATTTTGAGTTTAGTCAGTTACTATATACTGAATAAAATCCACACTTCAATGTTTACATTGTGTTAATGTAGTAAGAATGGCATGTAAATGAAGAAAGAAATGCTTGAAACAATAATCTCAAGCTTATTCCTAAGTTTAAGTAAATAACAAATGATGCCAAAAAGATGTTTTGTGTACATTGAGAGGAACAAATGAAGAAACATACCTTGTTAACACTCAGCCAGTATTTTGTTATTCAATATAATCCACGTGGGAAAGAAAACTTCTAAAAACAGTCTACATACAGATACATATGATTATGTTAAGACTCCTGTGGCAACATAGATAATATATTTTTGCCACCATCTGAAAAAGTAATTTCAAACCGCATTTTTCTCTCAGCATCCCTGGCACAAAATATTTGGCTGTTCCTAAAAGCTGATGCAGAATGAGGCTTAAATGCATTCTCTTGATTTCAGGCTTAAATTCAAATGCTGAAAAAGTACCTATTCAAAAATAAAATTTCCCAATTTCTATTTTTGACATTTTAAAAGCACATCTCTTTCAAAATTCTTCCCATTACATGGAGGAAGCAGACTTTTCTAAGGATAAAGGGAAAATGATGTGCAAGTACATCAGGTAAAATTCTAAGGACATTTCAACATTCATAGGCTATAAAACATTGGTATTCAACTGTTTCTCACCACTGCTGAGAAAGCAGTTAAAGCCACACTATATTTTAAGGGAAAAAAAAGTGCTTTATACAGTATGCATCTAAAGGAAAATGTTCCTTTTTTATTTTTCCCCCAATGGCATTGCTGTAATTGATCTAAAAGGTCTTGAATCTTCTGACTTCTTGTGGTATTTTAGGCAAGACTGAAAAAAAAAAAAAAGACACACTTATGAAAATATAGTAGAGAGCTATATATGGCCCAAGAGAAATATGTCTTAATGTTTTGGTGATATTCAAGTGTGAGAAATACAGACTAGATGTCAGAAATTTCACTGTAAGAAGTGTTAAAATGGTCAAGAAATTTCTAAGAGCACATGTTAGAAGAGTATTTAAAGAATATAAATGTGTACTTTTTTTCCCCCACTTTCTGCAGGTTTCAAAGTGAACAGGTACAGGGCATCCAAGCAGAAAGTACTTATATTTTAACCTGACTCTGCTTCTTCAGAGGATGAATTCTCAGTGAAGTGAGGAAAGCTACAAAACATAAGGTACTGCTTAAGTACAAACAATGCCCTAACAACTGCATCCTCCCTCCACTCAGTATACTCGACGTCTTATTTATCTTTTCCACAAAACACTTCTTGAACTGAGAAGCAGACCACAAGCAAAATGATTGTATCCCTTTGAGTTGTATCTCTCCCTTAGAAGTATCCCTCATAATTAGGGAGTCTACTATGCCAAAAAAAAAGGACACTTCAATCATATTTTATGACTCACAATAACTGAGATAACATTTTAAGCTAAGATACCTTACAGAATTCAGAGACTGAGTAGTAATTCAAACTCCTGGAAATTCACAACTTGCAGCTATCTTCCACTTTGTCTCACCTCTATTCTCAGTACTATGGATTTTTATCTTTTTCTTTGTTAACACTTTTCTCAGTAGACAGAGCCCTTAGGCATGCTAGAATCTGAATCATAAAGATCTCAAATAGATAAAAACAATTCTGAATTTGGAGTACTCATTCCCTGTTAACCATAATGAAAGTCCTACTTGAGCATCAAAGATTTAAGTTTAGTGTATACAGTTATGATTATATTCACTGCAACCAAATAACTCTCTACAATAGGTAGAATACACATATGCATAATATTCATAATGTATACTTTCAAAGCAGCACAATGTAGCAATCCCTCTAAGTTGAGTGAAATACTCTACATTTGAATTTCATGAACATGGAGCACTCTGAGAACTATCAGAATTCAAAAACAGTTTCTGGATACCCTTGGCATCTGAAAAAATGGCTCCTGAACCCAGGGATTCCAACCTACTCCTGGGAAGGTAGACGAGAATTAAGACAGGTGCTGTCTCATCCATGTCAATAAAAGAAAGGGAAATGACTCAGTTGCAATGTTAGCCCTTACTCATATTTTTCCCTGACAGTATATCTCAAAATGAACATATGTAACATTTGAGATTATATTTGTTTCCTTTTTCAATGATGCATGCAATATAGGCTAATAAATCATGCTGTATCTTAGATCTTCTTTTAAGTTTTGTCCTACAGTCTATTGCTGAAGCAAATCAATAAAATTTGTCTGCCTGAAAATGCTGTGATGTAGTGATGTGGATGTATATGTATCAAACCATCTAGTCAAGTAGAGCAGCATGACTTTTGAAAAAATCTAGACAACTCTACGCTTAAAAAAGAGAGGTAATTCCCTTCAGTACCAAGAGGCAGCCTACAGGAATGATGGGAAGAAACTTGATCAGAGAACGTAGAAATAGGTAATAGTTTTAAACCAAAAGAGGAGAGATTTATGTTAGATATTAGGTAGAAATTCTTTACTGTAAGGGTGGTAAGGCACTGGAACAGGTTGGCCAAATATGCCCAATCTCTCTAGTGAGAGGTGTTCCTGTTCATGGTAGGGCTGTTGTAACTAGATTGTCTTTAAGGTTCTTCTCAACCCTCACCATTCTATAAATCTATGATCTAGTTCTTTTAACTTATCTGCTTTGTAAATAGTCAAGACAGCAATATGATGACAAAGATTAGGATAAACCTGAAAAGCTACTGATTTTAAGAAAATAACTGAATACATGCACTTTATTTTTCACTTGGTGCACAGAAATTGCAAAACAATATGATATTGTGTCAAAATGCATTCAATATATTTCTTAAATATATACATTACTTTTTAAGCAAATTGTTAGCTAAAAAAAAGATCATAGAATGACCCCAATTGTAGAAAAAACCTACAAGTAAAAAGCAGCACATTAATTTGTAGAAGACCTATATGAGAAGCAGTTAGCTGTTCCAGAAGAACAGTATTTTGGTCAACTATTTTCTAAACTTTAAACAAAATGTAACATGCAGAGATAGGAAGCCAGCACTTTTCCAAACATCAGTGTTCTGCATTACATTGACAGTTGTAATTTGCAGAAGAAATGAACTTTTACTACTTGAAACTGTTAGCTCAATAGTATCAATGTAACTCAGACAGAAAATAAAGTCTAGTATTTCACTCATCTGTGTAGTTAAACTCCCTTTAAGAGCTATCTTTTGTAATCCCATTAAGACAGAAACTCATACAAGTCTTCACTGAATGAAAAACATGGCCTATGGAATCAAACTTTGATGATGATGAGCACAAGAAAAAAGAATCACAGAATGCTCTCAGATCTCAGGTGAAATTTAGAGCGCTTCATTCAGGCATTCATGAAAATGTAATTTTCCTCCAGTAAACTGAGTAAGTTTTATTTGAAATCATGGAGAAACAATAACAAGGCACTACATGAAGCCACATTCATCATCGTTTTTCAGAACGATATTCTGTCCATACTGTTACGAACTCACTGCAGTCCCTCATGTTTAAGTACAAGACTAAAAAACTATCTTTTACCATCAAACAACTTTTCAGCTTTATTTCCAACTCTGTCAAAAATTGCTTTATGGCACATTTCTGAGAGCTTGAGATTTTTGTTAAAGATTTAAGTAGTTCATACATGCTATTAACAAAAGATGGAAGTAGATTCTTGTGAATTCCAAACTGTGCCATTACTTAGATTAACTTTTATAAAAATCCCAAAAGCACTTATCTACCTGCTGAATGGATGTCTTCTTTGGCTAACTTCGGTAATCAGATGTATGAGAAGGATTTGCCAAGAAGAAATTTGAAAGATGATTTCATCTCTCATATAAATGCAAAATAGATGTAAAAAGCTCATGGCAAACTATCCCCTGTAGCTATTCAGAGATTCTTACTGTCTAGTTGCTCCTTCATTCCCTGTCACATATTTTGACTTTTTGCTTCATTCTCCCCTGTGAAGATTTTTGCCTTTTTCCTACTAATTTTTTTTCCCCTTCAATTCCTTTTTCTCATCTTGTAAGGATGATACCTCACGAGCTCTTCTAGCATATAGAAGGAAGATCAGTAAATCTAAGTATAAACATTTGGCAGCGTGGAAGATGTTCACGGGCACTTTTCAATCTATCAACCTAAATCTATAAACCACTTCTAATGTTTTCTTTAAGATATGCTTCATCTGATCAGCTGTATGCATATTTCAACACATATTACTCAGTAAACATTCCCAATAGTTGTTATTATTTTAGTCCCAGAGAGGCTTCTATTACGTCTAAGTTCAAATTAATCTACTGACTATGAAATTGCTTACTGTTGTGGGCACCATGAGCTGCTCAACAGACATTATGAGCACCATGAAGCATCTGGCAGGCACTACAGAGCTGGTGGAACACTCAGCACATATAATCAACAGCAAGCTCTCTGAGGATATTAAAAATGGTGTCAAGTTATTGGCAGTCATTACAGATCCTGTCAAGTGTTCTGGACATAATAAATAGTGGTAAGAACTAGATGAGTTTTATAAATTCTGTATCAGAGGTGTGCTAGGGAGTCCTATTAGGAATTAAAGTATGACATTCTGAGAAACTGCTGTTTCATTTCATCTGTAAAATTTGCAGGCTCATATTCATTGGCAACCTGGAAATACCAATTAGCAGCCCTTAATCGGTTCTTCTGATCATTCCAGTGTTTACAGGAGCAGCACTTTTCCTGCTGGGAAATGGATCTCTATGAAGATGCCCATGCTGGGTCTCTATAAAGTAGTAGCTTGATATTTGGAAGGAGTTGCAGACTTTCAAATGATCACTAATGCAGGCTACTGGAAACTTCTCACTCTCACTCACAAGAGCACATTCCTTATTTTTTTCTAGCTGGGTATCTGTGCTTCCTTAACAATTCAGCCACTGAATGACCTATGGTTCACAGCTTTTTACATCTCTCACAACTTGTAAACATTTCTATTGGCCATTGTTAAAACCACATTTTTTGTTATGATTCCAGTTGACCCTGATCTCCATTCTGCTAGAAAAGTGTTATTAACACACTTGTTGATGATTCCTTTGGTGGTTATAGGAATAAAAGTGTGAGTTTTCTTTCATTTCCACAAGGTATTAGCAAAGTCACCACCCACAGCAACTTTCTGTCATTCAAGAAAGTCAAAGATCCAAAGATTCTGTGATTAATGAAGTATGCGTCAAATAATATTTCTGACTATAGAGCCCACCAGCACAGTCACAGGCAGGGACATTTTCTGAGCAGTTTAACTTTTAAATTCATGTTTCTCTGTCCTATGCTATATAATGTTCAGTCAGAGATTAATTTTCTTTACTCGTTTGTATTTTTTGTTTTCTTCCTCACACCATATCCTTCATGTTTGCTACAGTGGAAAATCTCAGAAAGCGATTCATTTACAGATCTAAATTTAAAGAATTTGCCTAACGTTCACTCTAAAAATCCCATTCATCCATATAAAGTGGTGCTGAAGCATACAGAACAGGTTTACAAAATGAAAAATGAAAGAACAAAATCCGATATTTGTGTCAGAGATACAACTTAAAGGCAACATTCTCTAAATTCCTTGAGGAAAGTTCAGTTTCATGCAATATACAATGTAGGGCTACCATCACGTATTAATGTTTCAAGTCATGAATATACATTACCTAATATATAGACAGAACAACGGTGTTCTCTCAATATACATACAATTCTAGATTAAATAAGCAAATTGTATTTTTCCCACTGTATTTTAATCTTAGTTGTGTTTTCTGTGCATTATACCTAAATTTCTTGCTGCTATAAAAAAGCCAGAGTTATTAATACATTTTTGGCGATACAACTACTTTTTTTAAAGCATTTTTCTCTCAAATCCACTCCAGTTGGTGATCTTTAACACCAGTAGAACTCACCACATATCAATTGGCTTTCCTTCAGGTTACGAAAAGACAGTCCTTGTAAAGCACTGGGGTAAGCACAAATCGTTTCCTCCGCAATTCGGACTGAAGCATTTCTAGCCCATTGTAAGACCCATTTCAGATTACAGTCACAAATGAGTGAATCGGTGTTGAAATGCCTAGAAGAACAAAGGAATTCCACAGCGTGCATGCAATTCTCATACAAAAACTTTCTTCAATGTTTTTTTAAATACAGATTATCACATTCTAAAGACAATCCCACATAGATTATACAGATACCCTGAGACAAATAATGCACACAGTCCCACTCCTAATGTCTTTCAAAACACTATGCCAAATTTTTTTATTTGAGAACAGTATTTCTGACTACTGACTTATATGTGAATAAGTGGTACTATAAAAAGCCACACTGCAAAATACATTTACTTACTAAAACACCCAACATACACTTTTAAGTCTCAGAGAGGTACATTTAATATAAATAGC
>JAOWBP010003659.1:19977678-19988541 GCA_028571105.1 Tragopan temminckii
AGCAACACAAAGGAGATTTATTGTAATTTATAGATTGAAATAATTTGTTTTTGGAAATTTTTTGTAAAAAAGTCCAAAGGAAAAAAAAAGGTTAGAAAGTGTTAGGCCTAAGGCAGCAGGTTGGATCACTCGTAGTCAGCAAAAAAACCACTACATTCAAGGCAAATTGAGATTACTGACTCAAATGATTATTAATAATTATGTCATTAATCAGATTTCTGAGATAGAGGAGCAAGTAACATGGTGAATGGTGGGGACTTGTTCCTCTCAACTGTGATGGTACTGGCACAACATAATCACCAACTCAACAAGAGTAATGCTGCTTTTGACTCTGGTTTGTTAAAGATGACAGCTTGCATAAAAGATAAAGTCATAAATTTTGATACAATAAAAATAATAAAGTAACTGGAGAGGAATTACTGAAGTACATCAACTGGCATGCAGGATGATCTCAATAATATAATCAACTGTAGAAATGCAATTTAAAACCCAAATTTAAAAAATGGAGAACAAAAAAGTGAACCAATAACTAAACCTTGAGAAATATATATATATTTTTAAGATCAAAGATGTAGAGAGCCAATAATAAACTGAAAATGCTAGTAAAAAGTCAGAAAGTATAGAGGGATTGCGAGAATTACTAAAAATGAAGTTACTCTTTGGAAAGTCTACCAAAAGAAGGTGGTTTACTACACTAAACAATTCTTAGCACAAATAATAAGTGAGAAAGAGCAGACATTATATGTAGCCTAAATATATCCAATTGCTACTATTTCTGACTTTTCAGTGATATTGGTCGTCTGGTTTAAATGTGTTTTGTGGGAAATGCATCAGTAGATTCTAGAAATGATCTTTCCTAAGATCACCTACAGAATGACTAGTAAGATGCAGAACTAGTTAGAATCCAAAAATACCAGGGAAGATAGAGGCCTTCAATACTAGTCTTTGTCACCTGAAAAAAATCTAGTATAAATTTTACATTTTTTCCTTCTGATATAATATAATGCTAGATATACACTAAAATCAATCAGTAATTTTCCTTTTTTAGAAAATCACTTGTTTTATTAATACGCTTACATGATATATCTTCAGTAAAAGCATACTATAAAAGATGAAAGAAAACCCCAATCTGCCAACATTTTTTCTATTTTTCCTTTTTTTGGAAACCAGTAACTGCTTCAAATACAAGTGAAGTCAAACTAACAGGTCTATCAGAATCATCCTTTTTTGCACTGACGCATGGACATAACATCCATAAAGAAGAATCCATATAGTAATGAAGAACCTGGGGATAAGAACATTTATGGTGTTACATATAAGCTAATGGACAGGACAGAAGAGAGGGGAGTGAGATGCTGCTGGTGTTGTGCAGAAACAGCCTTGTGAGTGACTACTTAGAGCTTTCTCTAGCGATTTTGGTTCAGAAACGTAAATACATGAAAAAAAAGTCTGGTAATAACAACACCAAAGTCTAGCCAAAATTAAGAGAACCATTTTCCAAGAAGAGGTGAGTGTACTTGAAGATAGTAGGTCAAGTAATTTCATTAAATAATATTATTCAAAGTAAAAAGTTCAACAAGAATTTCACTTGAGAGTTTGAATTAAGAAAGGCATCATTCAAAGTTCAGCTATAAACTGGAGGCACAGATTAAAACAATGCAGAAAGTGCTGAGTCTACACTCAGAAATGAAATTTAGCCTCATATTGAGGAAAGGATAAATATTTACCTAGGATGCATAAAAAGACTTGAGGCAAGAAAACACAGTGATAGCCATAATGTATGGGGAACTGATGAGACTTTCTCTGGATCTGCATGCTCAGAAAAAAACCTGCAAGCACTGTGGCAGGGTCAGAGTTCGATTACCAGAGGGAGCAGGGATATGGGAGCCTGTTTTACCAAGGGACACTGTAATGCTTTGGTTAGTTCGGCTTGGTAACTACTGAGCTTTACCATGCATACATGCTACTTTCTGACACAAGCCAAGAATGCAGAAATAGTCTTCCACTCTCCTTCCTGGTCTTAAGAGGAAAGGGCAAGTATAGCCAAACACTGCCACAGAACAAATGCTGAAAACTCACTGTGAATTAATTTCTGTTCTTTATATTCACCAGACTGAAATGTAGCAGACAAGATGGTTTGGAACAATTTATGAATAAAATTTTTAGACTTTTTCCCAAGACTGCAGGGATTTGAGCAGTTTCTGGTGAGGTTGCTCATGTTGTCCAGAATGTGGCTTCACCACTTTGAATTAAACATACCTTCTATGATAATCTGACTTTATAGCCATAGTCACATTCACTGAGCACAACAAAAGGAAACATGGCAACCCCCAGAGGCAGGTTGGGTTTGCCCAATCTGACCACATGCCTGAGATGAGTAAAAAGAGGAGTGGGCAACTTGCTATCAAGGCTCCTTCCATTGTCTTTTCTCATTTGTATACATCAGAGAAGACCTGGCACAGTTACTCTCAGTAATGCAATGAGTTAAGTGTGCCAGTTTTGGACCTTTTACCCAGCATCATTTTGATCTCCTGGCAGATCTTTCTAGAAAGATTTCCCTGTTTTTCCAAGGCCAGTTTCTCCAAAACTGAGTTGGAAAGAAAGAAAATAAAGCTTGAGATTTGTAACACACTGTGACACAGGACTGATTCCCCATTCAGGAATGAAGGCAGATGTGGATAAAAATGCAGAGCCCTCCTGTGTCTTTCTCAACAGGATACACTGAAAAGTGTATAACAAAATATTGTTTCCTCCATTTATTCTCTCAACCTCCAAATATTTGAAACTCAAGAATTTCCTGAACAATACCAGGTTTCTATGAATTCAGTAATCCAGCAGGGATTTCTCTTTTATAATATTATCCATGGCCTCTTGAATTCACATAAAGTTTTAACAGCATCCTGCAGCAAAGCGTTCCACAGTTTTGTCTTTTGTTAAAACATGACAACAAACCTTCCTTTTGGTTTGCTTTTTTTCCAATTTGCCTCACAGTATTTTCTCTGTATCCGCTAGTTTCTGTACTGTCAGAGATGATGAAAAATAGGTTGCTGTTCATCTCTATTATGTTATTCAGAATTTTAGAGTCTCATATCATACTTCCCTTCCTCTCAACTGTCCCTTTCCCAGTCAGGAAAGTTGCAGGCAACTTACTCATTCCTAGTGCTGCACCTTTCACCACTCCATTCTATCTTGCCTTGAGCCTTTCAGAGATATTTGATCAGCTTCCTTAGTTCAGTGGACTGAGCAGACTGCCCACATTATTCAAAATGCAGCTGCTTAGCTTTCTTTCTGTAGTACTATGTATGTTCTCTGATTTTTTCTCTCTTTCACTAATAATACTTGTATTTTTTTAAGATACTGAGTAATGAGCAGCTGTTTTCATGACATTATCCACTATCATCTCAAAACATCTTTCCTGAGTTTTAATGGTTAGCTCAGAACCTTTTTTCTTCCTTACATCACTTAATATTTCAATTAAATTTCATTTGCCATTTTACTGTGCTGTCAGGGAATCCTCTCCATTGTTTCTGTCATTCCTCAAAATCAACCTTCAACTCTCAGGCCATGATAAACTTAGTATCTCTAGTAAACTTGGCCATCACATATTTCATACTTTCCTGATTCACCTGATTCTCTCTGAAATTGAACAGCCCAGGTATACTATTGTAATCTTTTGTTTTCTGAGTGCTTCTACTCTAACTGCCTCAAAATCTATGGACCCAGCAAATGCTGAGACATAAGGATATGCGAGTCAATTGCTTTATTCCATAGAGCATGCTCCAGCGCCACTGTACACAATAAACTAGTAATTCAGAAAGTACCATAAAAAATGGTGTGAACAATACAACACCTTCAGTGGACAGCCTAAATTTCACATTTCTCAAGCAATTGGGACTACTTTGATGTTCCAAATTTAAATAATACTTTACGCATTTTGTCTATGCCTTTACAGTTTTTCTGTAATACATTTTAGGAACAAAAAAAAAGCTATAAAATTCTAACTGATCTCCAGTGGATCAAAAGAGCAATGTATCAATTTTCTAACCAGCATTAGCAAACAACTTTATGAATCATAATTTGCGTGTTTGACCTTTATTTGTTTGCACGACATGCAAACAGAAATGTCACATTCAGCATCTTTACAATGCAAAAATGTTGTATGTTCAATTCATTTGGAGTTTTGATATATATTACATTTGAAAATAGAACCATTATCTTTAAAGTGTCAAGTCATCACAGTCAAGGGCTCAGTAGAGTTTTTTCACTTTTATGAGAAGACTATATGAAATTAATTTTGATACAATGAAAGTATATTGTCAACTGTTCTCAAGTAAGACATGTAATAGTTCAGATTTCTCCTATTTAAAACAAGAGGAGAATTATACTCACAATTTGTGAAGACTGCTAAGTCCAACAAACATCTCTGGTGTTAGGCAACCAATTCTGTTATTTGAAAGATCTCTGAAACAAACAAAAAAAAAGCACAACAGTGAAACATTAGTTCTACGTTATTCATATACACACCCAGATAATCACAAACAGCCTTTTTAATTTTAACACTTACGGAGACAGACACAAGCGAGAAATAAATCTTTCTTCAGTAACATGACTGAATTAAACAGCTTTCACAACATTATACAAAGGCTATTTAGCAATATTCCACACTTAAACATACCACGCTGCAGCTCATATTAATTGCATTATAATGTGATTATATAAATAAAAAAGCAGAACTTATCTTCAAAACAACAGATTTATTCTTTATCACATTTACTGATGCCTGCTTGTTTACTTTTAAAAAAAGTTATGTATCCTCCACTTTGTTGTGTGCAATAGTTAGTCAAGATGGACACATTTTTACTGTTCACGAATGTACCATCTCATGGGTACCATTCTCTCTTGTTGAAGAAATTACAGAAATCAAGGAGCAATTAATTTTTCAGCCAGTAAGAAGTTCAGTCCTGATAAGTACTAGAAAAGCTCTTGCAAGAGCAATACAGCGGCTGCCTCAGACTACAAATACTACAAGGCATTATGTTCTGTAACTGCTGTCTGCGGAAAGGTGAATGGGTGCTTTCTCTACGATTCATACGTACAACAAAATATATAGAATCCTTTTAGAAAGGAAACAAAAGAAGGTATAAACAATCACGTTGTGATAGCAACAGGAATTCTGCTCTCAGGAGTATTTTAAAATAATGTTTAATTTTCAAGTATTTGATTTTCAACCTTGACTACAGTTTTTCTTCATATCAACTTTTTTTTTAATATAACTGTAGTAATCTAAGTATTTTTAGTGATTAAATGTCCATTAAGACATTAAATTTTATCTGAATATATTTTTGTTACAGAATCAGTGGTAGCCTTCTAAGTTCTTTATTGCATTGTGCAACAATATCTTTCTCTTGCTAGAAGAGAACACAAACATAATCAAAACAGGAGAATAAAGATGAATGAGTTTGATAAATCCAGTTGTTGCCTTCATGGAGAAATCCCCAATCTGCTAGAATGTGAAGGCATTGTCTTTAGAATTCACTACAAAGTCTTCTCCCTTCAGACAAAGATTATATTGCTGTGCAATGAAATAATGAAATATTGCATTAGAATGAAAATATTTCTTAAATGCTAATCAGGGATATGAAGTACGCAACAGCTGAAGAAAGTAGTCTGCAGAACAATATAGTACCAAAATTGCAAATTAGCTGTTATTCTCTAAATTTTCCTAGTGAAAGCTACATACAAACGCTTAAAACACAGCCTCACGACAAACACACATTTATTCATGTGTATCTTTCCCTTAAAGAATTAAATAGCAAGCAAGAACCCACTCAGAATTCTAAGTTGGGTAATGCTTTATTTCAGCCTGAGAAAAGTCTGAACACATACAGAACAAAATGCATCAAAATGTGGAGCATGATTTGAATGGCAGAAGTAAATTTCACCTAAACTTATCAAAACAAGTCATTTTTCTCAAAATGTGACACAGTAAAATGGTATTTTTAACAAAGCAAAGGCTATCTTTCCTCTTCTGAAGGCTTTTATCAGTGCTATTTTCATGGTAAGATGTATGTGGCTGAAATCTTCGTATTATAAAACCCATTTTTTAAGGCAAAAAGAAAAGATAGCTTTCTGCATATTCCTCCAGACTAATACATATTATATTAGGTGTTATTCAATTCATAATCTACAAAGTTGGTTCTCCTTTTCAGGAGTAAGACATTTACCTTAATAATATTGACTTGTTAAACCGATGTGAGAGAAAGCAAAACTCTCCACTGTTGAATAACCAAGTGTCATAATTTTAGTGCTTCATAAATTTTCAATTTGCAGCAGTTTTGTGTGTCCCTTTTTAAGTAAACCCTTGAAATAATTCAATTTTTCATTTGAATACAAATTAGAAGATTTCTGCAAATCATTTGCAGAAAACATTTTGATGTTGACAGCCTGCCGTTTATCGGCCTGCCTTGACATAGTTGTATCTCCTGCAATTGCCCATTTTACACCAACTTCAACATGTGAAATAAGAAGATATGAATATAAAGTGCAGCCTTAAAGTAATGACTGTATTCAGCATTCAACAGAAGTTTATAGTATTTATTGCTTCTGCTCAGCTGTCTGCTACCCAATTGTTGAAGAGCTGAAGACTGCAGAGATTTTCTTTCCACAAATTATACCTATTTGTATCAAACTTGACAAGCTGGTAATTAATCAACTCACTGTCTCTTGATTGCTCCCAGTGTTACATGTTCATGCCAGAAAGAAGGGATCTTTTTCAGCTCTATCCTGAGAAATCCTAACATTACCATTCCTAATTTTCTAAAGAGTCATTTCTTCTCATTTTTCCTAACACCAAATGATTTGATCTTCTTGGACTTCTCTCTGACAGCTGATCTAAGTTTCACCTGTCTAAGTTTTCCAGCATGCAGCCCAGGACATGAACAGGCTTCCCGTTTTTCCCACCAGAGGTCAGGGTTGTGTTATTAGAGTACGTGGCCAAAGCAATAATTAGCGCTTGTTTTGATCATTTCATTGTTTTATCCCTAAATGCATTGAACACAAAAGTGTCAACCTTATGTTTTTGTTTGCATTAAAAATGTATAGACTGCTCTGACTTCATCAGTACTACGTCATTGGCTTTGTAACCAAACACACTAAAAGTTACAGGTTGGTGTCAGAAGACACTGCTAGCTGTGTGATCAGAGATTGAAACTTTTATTTACGTGGTTCAATCAGAGATTTAATCTCAGAGAAAAAAAGCAGACAGATTAATTTTTTTTCTCACTTTGCATTCCTCATCATCTAAATCTTATTAGTCTCCTAAAATAATTCCTGTTTTCTCACAAGTCTCTTGACCTAAGACAGTGTGCACAATGCCAAGCAGACCTCAGGCACTGATGCCTGCTTTGCTGTACGTGGCCATCCACATGGATGCTGGCACTTGGAACACTTTAAAAAGAGGTTTCAGGTTGTGAAGAATGAAGGAGGATCTGTAGCTCTTATTAAATAAAAGAAAAAAGCCCCTCTTGTAGAATTGTAGTAACTCTGATATTTTTACCTTTTTACAAATGCAGTTTAAAAACCAGTCAGTGCTTCTGAAAGTACTTTGAGAAGATTGGCAGTGAGAGAAATACAGAAATGACAGACAGGACAAATTGCATAAGTATTCTTATTAAAAAGGCAAAAATAAAAAAATATCCAGCAGAGTAAATGCGAGAGATAAGAAAACTGTAGGCAAGTTCTGAAAGATGAAAATTTCCTTTCTAAGAACTTATTTTACAGACCTGGCCTGTGATAAAAGTAAGTAAACTCTACATAATGAAAAAAAAACAAAAACCTTAGCATGGCACAAAGCTACGCTTACACTGCAATGCTTACACTTATTTAAAACCCTTGGTTTTATTTCCGATGAATGTCTACAGCGACGTACTGTCTGCTACATCAATAATTAGGTGTGTTTTTGAATTTGGAGAAGTACCTTTGAAAACATTTATTGGAAAGCATACGTATACTTAAATGGGAAAAAAAAGAAAGAGGAAAAAGAAAAAAGAAAAGAAAAGAAAAGGATGGTAAATGTAAAAAGTACAGCGTGTGATTTTTTATTCTCCAGACAGTGTCCTCATTCTACTACTGCTTGGTGGCATATGTGAGTTGCCTAAGGATAGAAATGCTGATACAAACACAATTTTAAGAATAATTCAAATGGAATTAATACTTACAGGCGCTTCAGCTCTGAAAGTCCATGGAAGGCCCCTGGCTCAATTGTGCTAATCAAATTATTCTTCAGATCTCTAGAAAGACATAAGAGAAGAAGCAATTAATTACCACTTTCCCTATTATACGAGTGCTATACAAGAGGAATGATGAATGTAATGCAATTCTAACCTTTATTTGTCTTCTGTAAAAAATGTAATTTCTTTTAAATTACAACACCAAAACCATTACATCTTTTACAGTTTATAAAACCATATTTTTCTAAATTATAAGGTTAATATTAGATTTAAAAAATACCTGTTTTAATTATTCTTTTACTTGCAATTTTCTAAACAAGCTTACCAGCCATTCTTGCCCCAGGAAAAATGTTTTAATCAATGAGTGAATAAAATAGACAGCAAAACAAGAGCCTTTTAATTTGCTTATTACTTGTGCTGTGCACTTTACATTTAATACATTTCTCATTTCCATGTAATGTAGGCAAAGCAACTGTCATGCAATACATAAACAGACAGGTCAGCCTTCAGTCTTGAAATACAAGTAATTTCTCACGTTTGGCAGATAGGTGCTTCATTTTGTAGTTGGTGACATCCAGAGGATCAGCTGTTGTGCAGATAAAGATCTTACTGGCATTACTAATCTCAACTGCTCTTGGCACAGTGCTTGGGGCCACGACACTTCTCTCAATTCAGTCCCCACGGAGATTTACTATGGAATTGTCTTAGGCTTCTCCATGATGTGAACACTGAGGAAATGCCTTCAGTGCAATTAGATAAGCAGGCCTCAGAGACAAACGCTGCAAATTCTTGCACAGTCACTGTTCATCTTCTGACAATTTACAATTCATAGGGAATGACTGGTGTGCAATAATATCAGTGCTGTTTCTCAGACTGGCCACTTCCAGCACATATCAGTCACTGCTTCACCTCTGCCAAATGACAGCAGACAGAGTCACCTTATTTATGACTCTTTATTTTATTGCAAATAAAACGCATGCTGAGTTAAATCATGGTTCCACAAAGTGGAATTGTCCTCTCAATATGGTGAGATTTTATCCCAAATGATTAACTCACACTAAGACATATTTTAATTTGAAATTTGAATTATTTTACAATAAGTTTTTGTATTTTACCAGTAATTTTTTCAGGTCTTTTGAATGCAGTTCCAAAAACATGTGCTTTACACTCTTTTTGCTTTAGTAGTGATGCTGATGAGTGGTATGTCCCTAGTCAAAGTCTCTGACTCATAAAGGTCAAGTTCAGCTTTCAGCCTGCATCATGATTACAAGAAGCCTTGTCTTACATATTAGAAATGCAGAGCTATAGAATCACAGCTGGCAAACTATGTGCTGCACCCCATCTTGTGACATCATTGAACAAAATGAACAGGAGAAAGGTAGGAAGGAAGGTACGGATTTAAAATTTAGAGGAAACAATAAGCAGTCCTTTGAGTCTTACTAAAATGCAGACAGCATTACATATGCTTACTAACAGCGTAACATAAACTGAGGTAACAAGGATTCATAACACTGTGAGACAATTTTAGCTGTCTCTCCAAAAAACAGTGCTTTTGTTTCATACCGTTTTTATCTTAGCTTCATTTAGATGCGTCAGAATTTCTTTGCTTTGGTTGTTTTCACTAATAAATCATTATTCATTCATAATGCAAATAAAATAAAGTCAATAAAATAGGCTAATCTGAGTCCAACACAAACACAATTGATACTATAAGGAAATATTAAAAACACACTATTACACTTTTCACGCACTGATGTAACTTGTAAACAGCAATGCAAGAACTTATGCATATCAATACATATACATACTTTAAGCACATGCACTACATAGCACATGTCAGTCCTAGTTGCCTGAGCCACAGTGACAGTCCCTCAGGTGCTAAGCCAGCAGAAAGCAAAAAACCCAGAAGAGTTACCTTTTCCCTGTTGGTGTGCCATATGGAGACACAACCATAGCTGCCCTGCCTGACAAAGGGAATGAGAGCCCATGAAATTCTCCAGAGTCTTAAGGAAACAATAGGATGAGCCAGAGGCAGGGAAAGACGGGGAATGGGAAAGCAGCAGTTCTGGAGACAGGTAAAGAAGGTGTTGTAAAGGGGTGATGCTTGGGCAAGGATCTTGACAGTGATTTGTGCATTTGTGGGAAGGCTGCAAGATCTATGATGACTTTGGGCATGAAGATCTATGACAGCTTTAGACTTAGGTATAAGCTCTTTTCTTCTTACAGGAAAGCACCATGTATAGCAAAAGCAGAAATACAAATCTCAAGGCTGTTTCTTAAGAACATGCCAGCAGAGCACAAAACAACCCCACAGAAAACAGAGAGAAATAGGGATGACAGCCATCTTCCTGCAGATACTCTGCCCCACTCCCTAGCCCAGGCAAAGCAGTTTTCTCTCTTGTGGTTTCTCCTCCTGCAGGATTTGGATGAAAGTGGCAGCTGCAGATTTTATCGCAAATGAAATACAGTTGATAACATTTTTCATTATAAAAAAAACACTATGTAAGAATTGGAAAAAGCTTTTTCTCCACACCTGCTCATAAACAAAAAGCTTCACACAAAACTTCTGCAGTCTCTTCTCCAGAGTCCCATCAAAGACAGTTCAATATCATTGGTTTTTTATTAAGTTCTTTAC
>JAOWBP010003659.1:19989042-20007637 GCA_028571105.1 Tragopan temminckii
ACAGGCTGCCCAGAGAGGTTGTGGATGCCCCATCCCTAGAGGTGTTCAAGGCCAGGTTGGATGGGGCCCTGGGCAGCTTGGTCTAGTATTAAATGTGGAGGTTGTTGGCCCTGCATGTGGCAGGGAGGTTGTAGATTCATGATCCTTGAGGTCCCCTCCAACCCTGGCCATTCTGTGATTGGTAAAAAGTTAACTGACAGGAGTGTATTTTCCTTTGATGGCTTAGCATTACTCAGTGTGTGGGTGATCCAATGCCTCATTTTTTTGGAACCTTCAAACATTCATACCAAAACATCTGGTCTACTCTCACGCTGTTCACACCAAACACCAGAGCTTAGATTCCTGCAGGCTGCGCTACTGACAATATCCTCATGAATGAAATGCAGACCTTTCTGCTTTTCACTGGATTAAATATGTAACTAAACAGGTCAAAGGGAGTTCTTTAGTTTGCAGAAATGAGCCCACATGGCAAAGAAAGAAAGGACACTGTTCTCATTATCTGAGCTTCTGTATTCTTTGAATTTAAAAGACAAACAAGCAAACCAAAATAAAACAAAAACAGTCTGATAGAATACATTTTTGAATCTATGCTGCTTTACACCTCATGCTTCACGCTGGAACCCATCTAAAACCAACTTAAATGCATAGTTCAGAGCAAACATCCACATTTTAAAGCAGGGGTAACTGACAATTTTAAGATTTACATCAATTATACACATTTTCTGTTAACTGCCAGCTCATCTAAATGCTCCACAAGTTGTAACTAGATGAATCAGCACTATAGGCTGTAAGAGGTGATAAGCAGCTCACAACAAACAAAGGAATCAGGAGGAGTGGTAAACTGTTTCCAGGTGAGCTTTAATGACAGTCAAAACAACCAAGTAGACAAAAGGTCTTCCACTTACTGAAATCTTTTATGCTCCATTTTATGGTAACTCTCCTGTTTCTCCATAACTTGTAACCACATAGGAAAAAAACAGCCTAATCTTAAACTATCATCTACAGGAATAAAAATGTCCAGTTTCATGTTAGAAGAAACAGACTATTTCAAGGAAAAGTGTCCATCGGTTGCACTGTTCCAGACAAAGACATCTGGTCTCCTTATTTTGGAAATTGCACTTAAATTAGCTAGGTCATTTTAGTAAGGATATTCTCAGAAAATTGTAGATGATTATACTACCCACAATTCTGGTACTTTCTTAGTAATTAGTATTATTCCATAATGTTTCCATATACTTCTGGCCTAACAAAATAGGTGTTTTCTTTCTTGGCATTATGTAAGCCCCAAATGTGAATAATACAAGTAAATTAAATGATCTCTCACTATATAAATTCTACATTTGGAGAATTTTTTTTTCCATTTGTATTTTTCACAAAACTAATATTATTAAAATATTAAATTAGCGTATCCCATTTTCTAATTAGCAGAGTTTTTTTATATTGAAGTCTTACAACAAGGAGTATCAACTTTCACTAAGCTAAATAAGGAAAGTAGGGTAAATTTGGTTGTATGTTTACATTTTTTCCCCAAGAGCCACTGCTGAGGTTTGGCAAAAGGTCACGATCCAAGGCATGCCAAGCTCAGCCCAGCCTGGGCCACACACAGGCATGCATGCATGTGTATTCAATGCAAGTGATTTTATCATCAACCAAAAGCAAAAGTAAAGGGACAGAACCCCAGTATCACAATATTGAATCATCACAGCATGACCCAGTTAAGGCTTAAAAAAAGAGAATTTTATAACTAACATTTATGGTTTTGCATCATTACTGATGAAGAATTCTGATTTTAAATGTATCTATTCCAAATCCGAATGATGTTTCATTAGTGGTGTGGGTCTATATATCCGCAAGCGTGACCTGAAAATAAATCAAAACCAAAATGCCTTTTACAATTACAGATAGATGGAGGATCCATGAAGTTAACTGTAGCCATAACTGCAGCACTTATATCTTGGCTGAACAACTGCAGAAAAAATAAAATACAACAATATTTATTGAAGTACATTCCCACTCATTTTATCAGAGATGCTAGAAGTATTTACTGCATGGCACCCTGATCTTAACTAAACACGAACAGAAAAAGAACACATAATGCACTGCATTATTAGAAACAAATCTCCAATGATTGCAGTAAAGCCAACAGAGGAGAGTTTCCTTTTCCCTTACAAGTCTAAACTTACAAAATTGTAATAATAGTTAGGCACTGTCTTCTTACTTGTACATAGATAACTTGTATCTCTATGCAAATAACGAGGGAGAATTCTTTTAGCAATATTATCACAAGTCTTTTACTACTGCTATCACAGTTTTGATCATCTTACTCATTAATCTTTGGACTGATTTTTACCGACTTATGACATCTAAGAGGATTTACCTCAACAAAAGCAGCTGAATTAAGGAGGGGAAATCTGCATTTGAAATATTCACTTCCTGATGGCTTTGTTGAGATGTAGATGAAACAAGAGGAAGAGGCTACTAATGGGTCTTTACAGGAATGTTTAAAAGCCTCTCAACTATTAGACATCTTCCATGGCCAAACCCCTAATTATCTAAATGTGTCTTTGGGACTCTTGATGCCTCAAGTTCACAAGCATGCGCTTATACAGTATAAAACATAGTGGGAAAATTGCTGAAGCATACAAAGTCCATTAATAAAAGAATCAGTTCATCTTAAACTGCATCCTGACAGCTTGGCCATTTTGCATCCAACTCTTTCCCTCCTGACTCTGCAGGATCTTCCCCCAACTTCCAATAGATAGACTGTTGATATTTCAATACTTATTCCTAACAAGAATGTTCCACTAATTCCACTACTTCGTTCAAATTTCTGACATTGATACATCTTTCATAAAAAATTATAGGTTGTACCAAGAGGACATCTGCGTTTAGAAAGCTGTCATTATGGTGCTGCAAACTTTCCAAAAAAGCTCTGAGAAGAGCAATCAGTTGTTGAGCAGATGCCAAATACCAATGAAATACGACTGACTTTCCACATTTTGCATATTACTATGAAACAACAACAACAGAAAAAATATAAGTTCACATCTTGCACTTCTTTCTCATGTTAAATTCTCAAACTAAACAAAATGGCACTTTTGCTCAAGAAAGGAATACAGACTCAGAATCAGTTTAAGAGATTCACTTTATAACATCATTGTGATCACAGTGGTGGGAAAGAGTATAACCAATGCTGAAAGACCACATTTAATATATATTCTGCAGTGAAAACAGTGACGCTTTGATGGCCTTGATATTATTAAAACTTATTTTCATTTTCACTCTTGGTGATTGCATTACTGGCTATACACAGTAGAAATGGGCTGGTATCACTATCAACAACTAAAGCACACAGTGCTCCTATGAAACTCCAGAGCTCTAGTTTTGTTCACTGATCTTCAATTGTTTGTTTTTTAATAAAGATAGTGGATATTTAGTCTATTTTCCAGAACCAGAAAAAGATATGGTTGTGTTGCACTTAAGTTTCAAGGACAATAAACACCAACATATACAGAAACATGAACAATAACTGTGCCTTTTCAGACACTGGCGACAGGTCTTTTGTCTGTTTGTTTGTTTAGTGTGGTAGTACTCTTCCTTATTATGCATTTTCCTTTCATTTTCTTTTTTAATCCAAGCCATTACTGTTTGAATTGCCTAAAATAGAACATCTTAAGGACTGGACAGACATACAACCACTGGCAATTCAAGGCATTAAGGAGTGACTGGAAGTGCCAAACCAGTCATTATGATGGCAATAATGCCCTATAGAGCAACAGAAAAGTCATTGCCTTTTTTTTTTTTTTTTTTGTCTTAAATATAATGAAGATGACTCATTCACATCAAATGTGCTGTGGTAATGTAGCAATTATTCATTATTTAGGAACAAGCCTAAAAACGCTGAACAGTAGCTGAAACTGTGCAGACAGGCTTTATGGCAGTTTGCTCTCTCAAAGTATCCCATAGAATGATATTACATATTTCATTTCAGTGGTAATAATGGTAAAGCAAGACTATATAGCTCAGATACAGTACTGCAACTGAAGGGACAGTATGTCAAAGAAAAAGTGAGAAAATGACATGGTAAAGAGGGATAAACTTTCGGTGCAAAACTTCTGTTGATGCATTTTTCTATATATACTTAGAAAACATTTTAAAAGATTAATTTTCCCAATATAAATTCCACTTTCATTTTAAATATGACAGCAACCAAACAGAATCTGGAAAGAAGGTGCTAAGAATTCCTCTAGCTCAGTATTTTGTTACTGATAATTCAAAATTAAATGTAATTTCTAATAAAAATAAATTATTTCATTTTTCCCAGATTCTTTCTCCTTGGCCTGTTTTCAGGTAATACAAATTCAGCAAAACATTCAAATTCACAACTCACATAGCTGTTCCTATACATCTCCTTTTCCTGGAAAATACCCCAAGAACAGATATGGGAACTACGGAGTTGCTCCACAGGGCTAAAGCAGTAGATGTCAAGGTGTGCAGGCACACAATGTTCGATCTCTACTGTGCTGCAGGCATCTCTGTGGGACCTCTCATGGCTGCAAAGAGTCCAAGACTTCCTCAATTTCTGCCCTGACCAGGACTCCTATGCTTTTTCTTTCTTTAAATGAAGTGCACTGTCAAAATGAAATGTAAATCATACCAAGAAAGTGAATGGAAAGATAAAAAATGCTTTCTGCTGGGAAAGGTTTAAAATCCAGTCAACTAATTATTATTCCATGTTCTAAGGCTGCACTTATTCCAGCAATGTGTACTGAAAATTCCTAGACTAAATTTCAAACTGCGGAGTCACCAATTCACAACTTAACAGCACAATTTCAACTCCAGAAACGAAGGATGGAGGACAGAAAGAAGGAGAATACTTTTGTTGGTGATAAGCACCGCTGAACCATGCTAGCATGTTTGATCAGTCAGATACCAATTCCTTTTGCCATCCTTCGCATTGCAACCTGTACTGAACTCCTTTTTCCAGCATACTGCTTCCTACCTTCCTCCGTGGCATCTCTTTTCCTGCCTTCTTCACGTTGACTCTTCCAGTGTCTCAGCTGGGCCAGAAACACTGCTATTCTGTCCCACAGATACTTAACTTTATTTGTTAAAACCTCCACTAATGGAGGGATGTCTGCAACTCAAAAGGTGCTTTGGGGACCCACAACCCCATTTTCTCCCTCCCTGACTGTGCCACACTGGTTAACTAATGGGTTATTTTGTTTTCAGTTAGTTGTGGAAGTGAAGACTGTTTTGCAGTGTAGAATGTGTGCTGTACTAAGAACACAAGCATACTGATGGGATAAATCAGCAGCAAAGACCTCCCTTTAAAACTCAGAATCATGCCCATATGTGACAAAGCCAACAGTTATTTCCCAACAAAAGAAAACTAAAGAAACAAAACTGAAAAAAAAAAAAAAAAGGTTAATGTGTTTCAGTGCTACTAGTACTGCAAGTTTGCAGGAATAAACTTCAGTGGCAGCAAAGGTGCTTTATGGCAGCTATTTTAACACATATCTATAAATCTGTGCTTGAGACAACTTCTTTAAGAATGACAGCATCTGACACAAATTATGTGTTATCTTAATGACAGCACTATATAAAATGTTGCATGAGTATATCACAGAGCTGAGATGTCTGGCTGCACATCAGGCTAACTGGACTATTTGTGGTCCTAACGGGAAACAGGAGCTTAGAGACGCTCATAAATTCAGTTAAGTGACCTCCTGAAATACAGCTGAACTTCAGATGTTACATAAATTAAAACAAAAACAGCAACAACAACAAAACCACAGCCAACATACTATCCATTATTTAAAAAGCTCTATAAACTAACTTAATTTACATTCCTGTCATTTCTGACCATTAACATTGAGTTTTACATAAATCGTTATGTAATTTTTCTGATGTGAGATGCCATCATAAATCTATTCATGACTGTGCTACCGCAAAAATAATCTGAGTATACAATCAACCAGTTTGTTCAACTGTACAAGTAATAAATTATTTACAAATTGTTGAAATGATGATCTAACAGCAGTTCTCGAGACAAAACTCCCCAGAAACACCGGCAGGTGTTTTTACATACCCACAATTTAAGAGGTGCATAAATAGATCCTTATAATAACTGTTCCATCTAAGAAACATATCTAAATTAGTTGATTAGTTGGCTATTCTAGAGTAGGAATAGGGTTACAATTGACCCAGTGGAATTAGTATGGTATTTAATTGTAGCATAGACCAAATCCTAGGAAAGACTCTTTTTCATTCTAACCTGATAGCAGAAGCCATTGATAGGACAAGACATAATATTCTAAGTTGCACCAAGGAAGGTTCAGGTTGGATATTAGGAAAAATTCCTTCTAAGAAAGAGCGGTGAGGTGTTGGAACAGGCTGCCCAGGAAAGTGGTGGAATCACCTTCTCTGGAGGTGTTCAAGAAAAGTGGAGATGTGACACTGAGGCACACAGTTTAGTGGGCATGGTGGGGATGGGTCGGCGCTGGACTGATATCTTTATAGTCCTTTCCAATCTAAATGATTTTGTGAAATTATGACATTTCATTCGTGGCTACAGTTTGTCTAATACAACTTGCTTTCATTCTCTTTGACAAGAACTTGCTCTTAATCACTGCTAGTTTTCCCTAGATTTATTTCCCTTTACTTACACAGTCATTCATTGAATTTCAACCAGAAGTTTCTAAGTTTTGTCACATCCTGCACATTTTGTCCTCACAGAATAACAATTGTGATCATTTTGAAGATATTCTATATTTTGTCATATTTCCCTGATATTATATATATTAAAAACATAAACCTTGGTTCCTTCAATGTTGAAAAATCTTTATATTTTACATCTGAAAAGATGCACACAGCACGTTTAGTCTTTTTAAAACGTGCTGAGTTCAACAGTTATTCACAAAACACAACATGGAACTAGATTGTGACCTAAATGGTTTTTATCCAAAAATTTAAAAGGCTTCTTAATATTTTTATGAAGTAAAATAAATTATTGAATTGCAGGCTGTGACCATGACTTGCAAATGTCACTCTAACTGAAAAATAGAATAATCTTCATCTCTTGTGTAGTCTTGTTATGAACTATTTAATTAATGTAATATAAATGACTATATAAATGCCTTGTTTACAGAAGAGATAAAAGATACATAAAGATAACAACAGCAGCACCAGTAACCTATAATGGTATGGTGAACTATTCCAACTTGATGATTACATAGGTACTGATCGAGTAAATTTAAACCTTGATTTCCAAACATCTCTTGCATCTTTTCATGAAGACAAACTTGCACAGATAAGATTTCCTAGTCTGTTGGAACCAAGTACTTTTTCAAAACCAGAAATAAGGAACGTGACCAACAGAACAACATTCATCCCTGGATAGTTTAGAAAACCCTGTGACATTTATTATGGAACTCTGATTTAATTGCAAAATAATATTATTTTATTGACAAAATATTTGCCACGTAGTATGCCATTTGCACTCCAGTACACATCAACATCTCAACTGGGCTTCTGCAAAAGCATCTCTCCTCACTCTCTTCACTTGTCATGAAAATGAAACTTGACTGCTGCGTCTCTCTTCATATTGAAAAATATTAAAATATTTCTTAACTTAGGAGAGATTTATTAAAAGGGAAACAATGCTATTTCAAAGCAACATTTTTCCAAGCTATTTCAAACATTCTTAGTTGAAACCCAACCAACAGCTCTTCATGCTGATGAAGTAATTTTCAGTAATCGTGAACTAAAGCTCACTATGTGAAATAGCAGAACCTGACCTTTTCATTAAGAGATAACTATGAATCTCTGCAATAGATGTCTTAACATGAATCTCATTTATCGGAGAACAAATCTTTAAGGTTGATACCAGATTTCAAACTCATCCTTTTTCCTGAGAACTCTGACTTTACGAATGTCTGAAAATAACTCAGGTCAACAGATCAGCAACAGCTGCCAGAGAACTCAATAAATATTGCATATGTTGTTCTTTGGAGGCTTGAGTCTTCCTTTTTTAGGTTATTTTCATTTAGCCAATATTGAGACATCTGTTATATTTATATACCAGCAGTATCAGTAAAGAATGCATGGACACAGCTAGTCAAATCATGTAGAAGATTCACAAACTGCAAAACAAAAATTACCGAAATAAAAAGCAGAACCTGATAATCCTATCTTCAATCAATTGTCCTGAATGGCAGAAATCACGTTAAACATTTTCAAATACTCAAAGCATACCAAACTCAGAAAGAGTAATATCCACTGGCCACCAGAAGCACGACAATGAAAGTACTGGCCCAGGTCCAAAAAAGCACTTAGGCTGTCTGAAGCCAAACTTCTGTGGAACATAGGTACTCAGTCCCAGAGAGCTGCTCACATCCCCCTTTTCACCTCCCATATCTGCACAGCTGCTGCAGGTACCTCAGTGCTCACTTTCTAACTTCCAAGTGCACCAAGATGGAGCTGGTCACATACAAAAGCTTTTTGGAAATTGCAGGTGAGACACGTGTGGCTGGGCAGGTTAACAGCACATACTCAGCACAGCCACAGACGCAAAACAGCCCAGTATCCCAAAGCACTGCAAAGGAGCAAGGCAGTGCTGCCATCTGTCTTTTCTATGACAACAATTAGACTTTGAGAAATGGAAGCCATGGCATCAGTGCTGTCCTTGCCCAAAAGGGAGGCATACGTACATTTAAGACACACAGGGAGATGAAGAAGCAGACAAGAGCCCCTGTCCTGTAGGACAGTATTTCTGTATACTATCAAATGAATGTTTATAGCAAAAACCCATTTTCCCCTTGTTGTTGGAATACCATTGGCACTTGACCACTTTTCTTCCTGGCCCCATAAATCTTAAACACTCGACTACATATTGGCACAGTTCCACTGTAGCCAGACCAACGTTCCGGCTACAAGCTTTCCCACAGATGTATCAATGTGTTTGGGCTGAATATGAGCTTTTCTCTCCCCAAGTAGATATTCTAGGCAGCCAGCTGCTAAGAAAAGAGCAAAAGCACAATTTCTTTCTCTCGTGGCTAGGTTAGAAAAGAAAACACTGAGTGAGTTACACCTATAAAAATAAATGGCTTCAGTTGCAAATCCCAGTCCCACAAAGAGTTGCACAGGAAAAGAAATCACGCCAAGCTTAGCATATTTGTAAGCCACTCAGTGCCTGTTTAGGTCCTCCACATGATGGCAGGTTTGGATCCTCTCCTTACACACCTAATTCCTCCCGTTCACTGCACACACAGCATCAGCCTCCAAAGAATAGCTGAGAGCTACACTTTGAAAGCTAGATATTTATGCGATGCATGACAGTGCCAGGAGCCACTAAGTCCACTGTATCTTGCTGATGATGGGAGCATTAGTGACTACTTCTGCTACCAAGCTGCTAAATTTTCTGTTTAAGAGCTGTATGTATTATTTACTACACATTTGGCTGTGATTTAGCTTGTTTTTTAGCTGTTTTCAGATTGCTTCAAAATAGGCCAGCACTAGGTCCCACTTTCTCTTCAAACCAGCAAGTAAAAACCAAACAAGACAGTAGTAGCAAACTGGAACTGAGTGCATAATTAATGTGACACACGCTCTCTTCCAACACAGAGAGCTCAGGTACGTACTTGGGACTGCAGCTCAGATCTCTAAGAAATAACACCGCAGTGCAATATCCCTCAGAAATTATGCAGGGAAGACTTGGAAAATAAATCATTCTCCTTAATTTCAGAAAGATGTGCAGCATAAAGTTAGATATGATTTAACATTTCCTTTCCCACATTGAAAGAGAGTTAATTTTGGAGGACAGTATTTTCCTGTGGAACAATATGCGCTATACATATATTCCACCCTTATCCCTTCCCCTCTGTTGATAAGTGGTGAGAAAGGGCGGCTGACAAAAAAAATGCCACCCCCTATCTGTCTCCCACTCAGCACACACTAACCCAATTCTCTAAGATTTCATCATAGTGTTGCAGCTCATTAAATTCAGCTGAAGGATGAGAACTGAGCTGTGCCACTAAATGTGCACAGTTTGTGTTTACCAGCAAGAACACTGCATGCAGTGTTGCTTACAACATACCCTGTAATACGGAAGCATTCTTGTTGGCAGCTTTGACAATTTATCTATTCATATCAAAGTGAAACAGAGGCTGCTTTAAAACTGTTGCTCCTTGTCCTAATGGGAAAAGAATATTAAAAACTATCACAGTGAAATCTCTGTTGCCATCAAAAGGTCATTGATCCAACAGACAAACAACCTAGTGTTAATGATTTAACAAAACATTTTTCACACAGATTACATGCTCATCCATCAATACATATTTTCCACATCAAGAAAAGATTATTTCCTTCTGAATGTAATTATGAAGAACTATGCAAATTGAACACAATACTTAAGTAATTATGTTTTTACCTGAAGAAACAAATTACAAGCACAATCATAAAGAAGAAAAGTTTGCTATTGTTTGGAAGTTAGAATCATGAACAAGAGAATTGTCCTGAAAGAAAATCATAGAATCATTTGAGCTGGAAGGGTTCCTCAAAGAGCATCTGGTCCATCTCCCCTGCAATGAACAGGGACACCTACAGCTCCATCAGGTGCTCAGAGCCCTGTCCAACACAACTCCGAATGTTGTTGTATAATTCAACAGGGAGAGAAGCTAAGAGGCTGATCCTGGCTTAATGAGCGTAAGTAGATTTAAAACTTTCCTGCCAAGCAATATACATAACAACAGACACTACTTCAACCATATTAAATTTAAGAGAAATGAGACTAATATGTAAGCAAAACTGTAAAAACAAACAAACAAACAAAAAAATGTGGTTTTTTTTCAGGTCAAGGAACTGTTGGTAAGAGTATTGCAATTCTGAAACTGGCAGTTTAAAAATAAAAAAAGCATCTGTATATATCTGCTATTCAACATATACAAGAAAAAGAATTTTGTCTTTGCATCAAAACAAACTTCTCCCACAATTTTCTGAAATAAAAGATATTTAAGTGTTTTAATAATATATCGATTGCAAATGCAAGTTCCATATTATTTTACTGTTATACTGACAGTATCCTGCATTATTTCTGATAGCTCACAATATATTATATGGTTTTCAAGAAACTAAAATACAAATAATTTATCAAAACATGTACATTTTTGGTAATCATGAACTAAACGTACACTTCATTTCAGTGAAAGCAATCATGGAAATGTTACTCCAAAGGCTTCAAACATGCTTGGCGGATACCAAGGTCAAAATCTAGAAGTTAAAATCCAGCATCACTCACCATGATCAAATTTCTCAATTTTACCTGCAACCATGTATGCATTTTTCCATAACTGACTATGACAACACACTATTATGCATGAAATATAAGATTTATGGAGTACTTAACTATTCTTTGTATTACTTTTAAATGCTGTGTTAGTGACTGCTGCTATTAAATAAACGTGTTAAAAACGTTGATGGGTCAGGGTTTTTGTTGCTGCTGTTGGTTTGTTTTTTTTTCTACATGAAGGTTTTACTCTCATGCAGGGTAGAGCAATGTGAACAGTCATTCTAACTTTGAATCTGTGTAATGTCTGAATGATTGATTCAAAACAACACTGTATGGGCGGCATAAATTTAAAACCATTCTCTGACATAGTACCTACACGTGTAGAGTACAAAAAGTTAGGTAACTCTAAAAAGGTAATTTCTATAAACCAGTAGGTTATGAGAGAGTATGAGCCTCAATTTTAGTATGGGGTTTAAACTTTGTCTCTTGGCAAGATACTATAAGCAACCCATTTCTACCTGTGATTCATTTCCCACTGCTTTAATTCGATTGCATCTTCAGTGTGTGAGTTCTTTTCAGGTGTAACACTGCAATTCATCTAGAGCTGCCACATTTAGTCAACAATCAGGTTAAGCTTTTACTCTTGGTATACTAACAGACTGGGGAAGTATCAGTCCTCAACAAACTTACCGTCTAAAACCACAGGGCTAGAAATGAATAAATAATGTATTCCACAACACTGACAAATCTGTCCCTTTGCATATAAACAAAATAGAGAGGATGATAACCAGACGAACTTCAGCATTTGAATCAATAAGATTTGAACTGGAAGTATACTGTTATTTTGGCTCAAGAACATTTCCAGGAAAAAGGACAGCAAAACATTTATGCTTATTATACAGAAGACTCCAGAAGGTCCCAGTCAGGTCTGGAGGTCTTTTGTGCTGTGCTAACAGATTTTTTTTCCCTATTCTGGAAATATATATATATATACACATATAGAATGACATATATATGGACATAAGCTCACCCGTATAAAATCATTTGCAGGATCAGACACTGATGTTATAGTTCCTGCACTGAAGAGATCAGAACAATATTCAGAGTTTTCAAAGAGTTTTGACATTGACCTTTGTGAGACCAGAATGAAGTTGTAGAACTATTTGAAATACAACAGGAATACAAAGTAGCAGCTGAAAGAAAACTTAAATAAAACAAGATTTAAATGAACAACAACTACTCACATTGCTTTGATGAGGTTGTGTTCAATTTAAGCTACTTCTATAAACAGTGAGCATTTGGCTGGGCACAAACTTTTCACAATACCGATTCAACTAAAAATTTCCTTCCCAACAAATCTGATTCTTCTTTCTTAGGCAATGTATTTATGACACCAGTACTTAAGGGTCTGTACAAGATTTATAGGCTACCACAGTGTAAATTCTTGCCAGCAATGTCTTAATCACATTCACAAAAATGGAGAATGTGTCGTGTATGTTTATTGCTATAACCATCTTTCCTTTGAATTAATCAAACATGGCTTACATGATTAACTGGGAAAACAAAATATTCACAGAAGCTCTACAAGGCAATAATTATTGGAGAAGTGTTAGAAATTTTCAGCTTTCCCAATAGCAGAAAAAGCCTGTCCCTTTCCTGAAAATAATAATAAGAACATATTGGCATAGAACAACACTGGCGGTATTTATAAATGTCCACAGTGTTACCCAGAAAACAGATATCTACTGTATAGTGTATTAAGATCCTTAGTCCAGCTGGTCCATTTTTTTTAATGAAACTTTAAACATTTCTAAAAATACAAAGCATTTTTAATGGATTTCAATGGCGTCTTTCTTCTTTTACATAAAATCACTCAGACGAAGGATGTTTTCTTAAAAACAATCTGCTATCTAGGTCCACCCTCCCAGGCATGTCCCTTGGAGCCATTCCCAAACAATCCCCAAAGCACCAGTGTTTCGGCAACTGGAATGACAACTTCTTTTTAATTGTTTGAGATCCTGCAGGCTTCTATCTGAGAACAAAGCATGCACATAAAGCGCATTCTGTGGCCATGATTCAAGTTCTTTTGAGAATAAATGATATATTGAAACAATGCTAAGTTATATGCTCAGCACTGCAGCAAATCGCAGCCAAGTTTGTTTCCCACCCATACTACTAAAGCTACGAGAAATACAATAAAACTTATATAAAGCAACTTTTTCATTATGCGAAAACTAAAGCCTTTGGTGAAACTATGAAGAGGCTTCACTATGAAGAAGAAAAGATTAATTATGTTTAGTAATGGACAAATAAAATAATGAATCCAAGAGAAAAGTCTATTTGATAGTTGGTAGTGATACATTTTAATACTACAAGAACAAGGGAGTATCTAATGAAGTTCAAAAGCAATACATTTAAAGCTGTCAGAGAAAGTACTTTAACACAATATGTAATTAACCTACTGTCTCATTACTGAAACATATCATTGAGGTCAAGAGCTTAGTAGGATTCACCAAAAGAATTAGGAAATACATGCCTAATGCGGACATTTACATACACATCAGACAGGATTTCTGAGGGCACAGTATAAAACAACTAACATAAAAGAAACCTTTATGTGCTTATGCTTTAATTTCCTTTCTTTAGGATTTGATAATTGCATGACACATCTGAGCTGAAATCCTGCCTCAACAACATGGGTAACAGAGCCACCAACTTCAGTAAAATACTCATCTCCAGCACTGGCAAGGGGTAAAATATTGGAGAAATTGTACAAATAACCTTATTTAAGGTAAAATGACTTAAATTCCTCTAATTAAACAACTACGACCCATAACATAAATGAGTTCCGAGCACTTAAAAACTGCTTAACTACATGCAATTCTGTTGGTAAATTACAGAATCAGGCTAAGCAAATATCTCTCATGTACCTCTTGTAAGTTCTTATATCTATGAATCTATTATTTTATTTTTTTTACAAGCCAAATGGCTCAGACATAATGTAAACTTGGTGATAAATGATTCTGTAATTTAAAGCAAGGACTTGGGCTGCAGTTGCTTCCCCCCCCCATCCCCTCTCAGAGTTGGCATGCATTTCCCAGGCAATATAGAGTACATCACATTTATTAAATTAGGCCTTGGGCTTTCAGAAGACTTTACAAAAGGTTATGTTTGTAATCTTCAATGTTTATTTTACTATGAAACCAACACATTCAGCAATAAGTCAGATTTATTGTGAAAATAAACACATTAGGACCTTATAAATAGCTGTTAGAAACGTTCCGTATGGTCTGCCAAAAGCCCCAAATGATTGGTTCATGAACTTTCACTCTCTGTGCTCTAATGCCTTGAAAAAATTGTTTATTTTTGACTGGTTATGAATAGATGAGGATTATATTTCACCTACAGCCTCCATTAAAGTATCAGGATTTAGAAAACTTCTTCCAGACTTAAGAAACTAACATTAAAAAAAATAAACTGTTGACAGCAGAAATACATAATGGAAAGGCAAAATGGAGTGTTATTTTAAGGCTGCATTTATACAAGTTTCTCAATTCTGATTGTATCTCCCTAAAAATAAATAAATAAATCAGCACTCAAAGACATTGTGACAGTTTAATGGTTTTATGCCTGCATCAATTGTTGTAGCACGAGTAGCCGCACAGAACTATCACCTTCATCAAGAAGAATCTTACACTGCCTTATACCTGCAGTATGTATGCTTTATCAAGAGTAGGATCCTCTAAGGAGGCTAGATGCACATCCAGCTGAATGTGATCTCTGTACCCTTTCATATGCAATGGCTTAGTATTGTTTTCTCATTCAACACTAGATAAATCCATTACTCAATGTTTTTTGAAAGAAAGAGAAGACAAGGAGAACAGCTGAGAAGCCACCATGCAGGAGAACACAGGAAAGGGAACAGCCACCACAATTCAGTGTGGAGCAAACACTTGAGTCTTGCACTTCCCTGATCTTAGACAAATGCCTCATTGGTTTTAATTGCCAAAACTGTTCCTCTTCGCATGCATAGCTAAATGCCTTCTGCACTGGACCAGTTCAGCCAGCAACATCTCTGAGTCAGTTACAGCAGAGAGCCCCAGCAACCCTCTGCAGTTCAGCTACAACTCTCAAATCTTTATCCTTCCCACTCTAAATGCCATCAATGTATTTATACTAAAAACCCCCTCCATTTTGAATGAGAAAATACCTCTCCTCCAGTTTTTAAAAACACACGTAGAACTCTCATGTCACCCAATATCCATCAGAAATTAGATAGCATTTCAAATACTGAAAAAATCATGCATCATAATTCCTCTTAAGTGAGCAGAATGACCTCCTCTTAAGGTCTGGTGGTGTTCCCCCCCACACTCCATTTAGTTACTTCTACGTGCTACAGCAGATGCACCACATTTTGTGTTAGTTTCTGCTTGAATGAATAATGGAGACATGAGCACTTGTATAAACACAGAAAGGTATTTAATGAACACATCGTACATACTAAAGAGGCTACTTTCTGCTGGAAAAGTGTAGAATGCATTCTTCCAAGTTCATGAAAATCCTGTATTAATGATGCATGAGTTTTCTATGAACTGGGACAGGAATGAACTGTCAACTGCATTTAAAACACTGAATCAAGCCTGATAATTGCTCATTTAAACATTAGAAAAAAAGAAAAAAGAAATATTCAACCCTATGCAGAAAACAGAAGATGTCTAAAATGCTGTTATTATTTTTACATAGTTTTTCATTAGAGATCATTTGTTTGTATTTCTATTTTGAAAACTCAAGCCTGCTGGTCCCAGATGAGTTTGCTCCTTTAGAGCTGCAATTTGTTTTATTGTATTTTCATTCATTTTCGTTCTCTTCATGAGCAACAGTAACATTTACAAAACCAAAAGAAGCAGACAGAGTAGCTGGAACCTCGTATTTACAGTGCATTTATAGCACTTGGCACGTTGGCCCCAGTTTTCTGAAAGATATTATTAGATTTGTCAGTGAGCGTCATGCTGCTTTTCCAGGACTCTGTGGGTTTTATCTATGAAGGCAAGTGCTGAGGCTTTAAATGCCTGGTTGCGCTCAAAGCCTCAAGTGAAGCACTTTTGGTTCCTACACAGTAGGAGTACAAGAATTCACAGACAGGACAAGACTAGAAATCCACCCAGCCAAAAATCCTGAATTCAGCTGTGGCCAGTAGTGGACACAGTAAGTGCTTACGAGGAACAGATACTGAGGGAAGCCTGCCTTGTGTACACTCCCAGCTTTGACCTGGGTGCACCACATGTATTTCATCATCATTTAGTCATTCAGAGGAGACAGCAGCATGCCCTCATACATGGATTACACAGAGCACATGCTGACATGGTGAAACAGAGATGGCAGATGCAATGGGAGGTCACTGTAACTTTTCCCATAGTTACTGGCATTCAAAAGCACAGCAGAAAGAACAGAAGATGAGAATAACACTGACTCCCTGAAACGGTCACTAGTACATCAAACCATATTGTGAAGATCTGTGAAGAACTTCTCCAACCCTTGAGAACCAAGTTCATATGTAAGGGAGGCTGTACCAATTTTGAAGAAGGAGTTTTTTGAAATTTGCTAGTACAGACTACCAAAAGCAATGTTGGTTAGCTTTTGGGGTGAAAACAACTTGCAGAATTCAACCCTAGTGAAAGGCGAAGAAAACCTAGAATTCACAGCTGGCTCTTCCCAACTGCATAAAGACAAGTGAGAACAGCCTCCAGTTGCAGCAGGGGAAGTTCAGGTTGGATATTAAGAAACATTTCTTCTCTAAAAGAGCAGTGAAGCATTGGCACAGGCTGCTCAGAGAGGTGGTGGAGTCAGGTAGGCATTCAGTAAAAGGGTAGATATGGCACCGTGGAACATGGTTAGTGGGCAGTATTGGTGGACACTTGGCCTGGATGATCCCAAAGGTCTTAATACTTCTATGAAATTCTTCCAAAGTCTACTGTCATACAGCGCACTTTTTTTTTTGGTTAATCAGAAATGATACCACTAATTCATTACATAAACTTCCCCTTACTCTAGGCTGTGGGGAAGGTACGTTCCCCATTCACAGCCTGTAATCCACAGCTGTTCCCAAAGGAAAGATATTGATATTGACATTCTTTCCGTTCTGGTTTAGGAAATCCACATCTACTTTCAATATGTAAAATCTCAGCTATTACCAACCATCCAAATATCCTTCTCAGCCACATATTTGGTATCTTTTTTGTGGACTTTATTAAATCTCAACATTGAAGTTTTCCATTATAGAATTAAATAATTCTTGATCCAATTAAAAAAATAAGGT
Source organism: Tragopan temminckii (assembly GCA_028571105.1). Lineage (NCBI taxonomy): Eukaryota > Metazoa > Chordata > Aves > Galliformes > Phasianidae > Tragopan > Tragopan temminckii. Next base: position 20,006,646 of record JAOWBP010003659.1, read on the forward strand.
TGTCACTAGGTGATGTATTCAATAGCACTTCATAACTTCCTGAATTGCACTTAACCATGAACTGGTATTAAAGTTATGAACTGTTTCTGTCATGCAGAATAGTATATCTAAAACCAGAAAAATCTGAGAAAAAATTTCTTTTTTCCCCTTTTGTTTTTTAAAGCAAAGTATATGGCAAACAAATTTTAAGTTTTCAAAGGAATTAGTTACAAAGCTTGTAATTTGTAGATCTTGTTTGTAAACTGTTGGATGGATATCCCCAAACCATTTGCATATCTCACTAAGAAAGCACCATCAGAAACATTAGAATATATGACTGAATATAAATGAAAGTTCAAAAATGGGAAATAAATATAAAATGCACAGACTTCTATTTAAGATGATAAACTATTAATTAGTAGCTTGGAAAAACAGTTCAGTAAGGTCATTTTTCTTCCCTATCTCTATTGAAAGTATTATATGAGTATTCTAAACTAAGATGCAAACTTATGTAAGATATGCCAGAAGTGAAAATGCACATCTTTAGACAGAGGAACTATAAATAAACAAGGTGGCTGCTGCACTCAACTATAATACTCTTAAAATATGGATTTAGATCAAGTTGTTTTCTCTCAAAGCATGTTCAGATTCATCTGTTCAAGCAAATCTCACAAAATGAAAAATTTCTTGCACTCGAGAAAGACAGACTACAGTTAGTAGGATAGACATCTCTTTGAATTAATCTATCCTTTTTGATGTGTTTACATGATAAACACAGTTTGGCAACAATGTATCCTTACCTAAATACAACGCATGATGAGCAAGCAAGAGCAACCAGAGACCCCAGTACAGCAGCACTCCCTCCAGGACTTCACTTGTGCCAAACTTACCTGTTTGTTCCTAATCCTATTGGTCATTATTTTCCACAGACACTTATGTATTTGTTTCAAAATGCACAAATATGATATATATAAATTGCAGCCCTGTAACAGTTAGTCCTGTGACCTAGAAAG
>JAOWBP010003659.1:20007737-20037919 GCA_028571105.1 Tragopan temminckii
TGTATTTGTTTCAAAATGCACAAATATGATATATATAAATTGCAGCCCTGTAACAGTTAGTCCTGTGACCTAGAAAGAGAAGCAAAGAAGTTAATCATAGAAATTAAAGGGCAGGAAATGCTCCTCGTTAAATTCACGTTTCTATTGGAAATAATAAGCTTCAGTGCTTCCATTCTGCAGCAGCAAAGTCTAAGAAAAAAACTGCTAGAGGCCAGTTAATCAAAGTTATGAAGGGACAACACGACCTTTTATTTTCCAAGTATTGAATTTTCTTTTTTTTTTTTTTTTAAGATCAAATAATAATCCTACTATATAAAACTATATATAAAATTTGGTCAATTGCATATACCTTATCATAATAGAAGAGCAGTAGAAACACACTAGATTTTATATTACGGTCCTTCATAGACAATTATGGGCTCTCATCTGAGAGTGAAAGACCATCATCATTAACTGAATTCAATTTCACATCGATTAAATTGATCCTATTAAAATAAAACTACTGGCACAAAAGACAACTTTCATTGTTTCTCTCCAGTCAGCCATGCAGGAAAGGAAAGGAGATGCAATCAACTTCTCTTTTAATCAATAAACCCTTTAAATGGCACGTGTTGTATTCCTTCACTGACAGTGCTCTCTGAGGAACCATTCAGCAGAGGCCAAAAGAAAGCCAGTAATCTTCTTTACCTCACAGAACTTTATGACTCTTCCCTGCACCATCCGCTTTGACCTCACTACCATCAGCAATTTCCATGCATGCGTGTATATATATGTATACATATATAGTTACATATATAGTATGGATATAGTATATAGTATATGTGTATATATATACACACACTATATTATATGTATGCATACTATATGTGTATATATATAGTGCGTATATATATATAAACACACATACATTCACACACACACATACATATGTGTGTGTGCGCAAAATTGTTAATAAATAACAAAAAAGTAGTAGACTTGCAGTGGTCCAAGAGCATCACAGAATCACAGAAACACCAAGGTTGAAAAAGATCTACAAGATCATCCAAGTCCAGCCATCCAACTATCACCAATAGTTCTCACTAAACCATATCCCTCAAAACAATATCCAGACGTTCCTTCACAACAGATTTTCAGCTTCAGCTTGGTATGAGAGACTAAGGGTTACATGCTGATTGACAAGAGACTACTATATCAAAATGCTTTCATTGCCAACATCTTGGCTGTATGAGCTCAGCAATCTTAAGTCAGGGACTTTAAACAGTTGTTCTACTGTGTCTGAAGTCTTACCAAGCAACAGATAAGGAACGTGTCAGGACCAGAATGTGGTTTACTCAACTGCTCCCTTTAGTGGCTCTGCCTAGGAAAGTACAAGGCTCGAACTCCTTTTCCAGAATATTACATGATAATGCTGTACATCTGAGTCATCTAAAATGAGTACCAGCCAAAGTGAACCATACACTCCACAGCACTTCCAAGAACCAATGGCTTGAAACAAAAGTCTATGCTATGAAATAAAAAGAATAGGTCTATACATGCACAACTACTCATGGAATATTTCCTAATTTTACTTGAAGAGCTTACCTAGCTATTCTAGAATTGAGAATTAAAAATTTACACAGCAAGTTTGAAATATATCTATTGAATACTTAGCAGATTTTTCCACAGTGAAACTACCAAAAAGTACCGAAAGTATTCAAAGTATTGTGGTTCCAGGCATTTTTTGCAGGCTTGCATAAAAGAGAGGGTTACACCCTGCAGACCTCTGAAATTTGCACAGATGTTCCTACTTTTTTCCATTGAATCAGGCCATGCCTATTACTTAGCAAAGAAGATAATTTAACAGTGTATTTTCATGCCTTAATCGTGTTAGCTGAGTTCCAAATGAATTGTTACCTTTAGGCACTACTTTTAGTCACAGATATCAAAATTGTTGGGCTTTTTGTTTTTTCTTTTCTTTTTTTTTTTTTTTTTTTAAGTAGGATCCAATCCTATGTATCAAAATAATAATTATAAAATATAAAGTAGTGATACTAAGTATTTTTTATAAATACATTTAAATCAGTACAAGGTTTTGTCTAAAACTAAGACATGCAATATAGTGGATGCATGGCACCTCTAATGTATTAACTGGTATTGTCACAGGTATCCTGACATGTATGTCATTCTGTTATAGATACTTACAACACTGTTACTATTATTTAACTCCATGCTGTTTCTTTGTTTTTAGGTGGACATAGGAATCTTCCCTATTCATGTATATTTAACAGTGAAATTATTATACACGGCAATTTTTTGTCATAAAAAGTCCACATCATTTTTAGACAATACAGTGACAGCATTTATTTGTTCCTCTGAAAACTGACACAGGGCACAGAGTTAACCAACACAGTTAGGATTCTACTATAACTATTAATCAAAAGTATACAGTAGTAAAGGTTTCACCATTAGCTCCAGCTGCAGCTGAACATGACTTAGACAAGACCAAACATCTGTGCTAGTCACTGCAGGAAACAACTCTGCCCTCCATCGTGACCTTTTTATCTCTGCTGTTTCAACAGAAGGATAAAAAATACTATTCACTTTTTAGTTTATTAAATAATTAAGGCAAATTTCTGCTTCTGAGATATATTCCAATTACTGGTAGTAGGAAAGTTTGTATTTAATTTTCTTTTAGGTTTTAAAAAGCAACAAATACAAAGTATGCTGCATAAACCACTTAAGAGTATACACCTTCATATCACCTGAAGTTAAAAGTGCTGCAAGGTATTCAAGCTGAAATGCAGAAAACAAGCAATCTCATCTGGAAGGCTGCACTTAGGGAAAACAGCTCCAGCCATTCCGTTTGTCTGAAGTAGCAAAACCTTGTGGAGGAGAAGGTAAATAAGTATTAGCCAGGCAGCTTCAGTTTGCCAACAATTCACGAGTTAAATCAATGAGATGACAGAAGTCTGAACCACAGTCAAAAGACAGCAGTTCTATAGCCTGCATTGTTCCATTCTGCTATGCAGGATCATGAATTTATATCTGCCATTACTAGGGAAATCAGATACAAAGCTGACATCAGTGATAAAGGTCAGGAAATACAAATTGGTCTGGCAGACCATTTGTCATATTTTCCACATTATGTACCATCAAGAATTATTTCCCTCACAGCTTTTCTTCCTTCTTCCTTGAATATTCTATGCATACACAATTTCCTGCCCACAAATCTAAAATTTTGATGGACGATGGAAAATGTGACATCGACAACATTTGATTTGATTGAGAAATAATTCAAAGTCATCCAGCTACTGTAAGTAGCGTATAGCTGCTGAAAGAAAAAAAAGTCAAGTCTGCTATAGGTGCAACAATGCCTGTTCTCACAACACATACATGAAATACAGTGCCACATCTCAGGTTTGCTTCCACAAAATGCATCTCTCTCACTGAATACAGAAAACATTGTTAAAATTTACTTTAAAATGATAAAGAGGAAAAGAGAAGGCACAAAAAACATCACTAATTATTTTAGCTTGACAGCAGCACAATCGTGAATATTCTTTTCTCCAAAGCTTTCAGGTGTCTACGAGTGCACAGAACAGACCCGACACTTCAGGGACACACTGCACCCAGCACTATTCGCCTTGTACTAAGGTCAGCGTTTGCCCAGAAATGTAGCCCAGTGGATTTACTGCACGTACACAGGCAAAAAAGCACAGTACATGCTCCCTGGGCACGTGCTACAGTTCTTACATCTATACCGTATTTTTGCCTGAGGTTTTCCAAAAAGTACAGAGTCATGCAACGTGGCTGTAGCAGAGCTTCTTTCCTGCTCTGAGACTTCAGATGCTTCTGAAGTTTCCTATAAAACTATTCTGCTCCCAAGTCTGACATCTGCAGTAATGGCATTTGACATAACAGTGAAAATAACCATACCAAATTCAGTAAAATTCTGCTGTAAGTCAAAATAAAATACTGAGTTTTACATACTGAAAAGGAAAAGATCAATTCTTACAGTTTATGTTGACACTGACTTTAACTTTTATAGCAATAATGACATAAAATAGGATATTATAATTATAAACCATTGCATTGTCTTCCCCTACTGCATCTTTTACAGTTTTAAGTGACTAATTATAGAAAACATAATAGTTATAATAAACTACATAAATTGCAAATAAACTAATTTCAGGAGCATGTGCCTACTCAAGGTTTTCAAGAGGTAGTTCACTATGCATCTCCACTGTTTTACCAACACTTGTGCATACACAACTCACACAGAAAACCACCCACAATCCTGTTCCTTAACTAATAACCCACTTGCTCTTCTCAGTGTTGGGTTAACTGAGGAAAAATTACAGTCAAACTTAATTGAAAGTTCAAGATTAACAGTGACCTTGCATTAATCAGCTGAAATAATTAAGGAAATATTGGAAAGATATTTAAACTTTTAGTCTTGAATTCTGCATTAACTCACAGGCAGGAAAATCTGCGAAGTTGCATAGAAGTTTTTTGGAAAACACTGAAAATTACATCCCGTATGAAGAAAAGAAAGGCAAAGTGCAAAATATTTTAAAAATAAATTGATGCTTGGTGTCAGTCACATTTTCTGTGCAAACAGTCTTTAGAAATGAAAGACTTGCTGTCAAGCAACACTATCTCTAAAAAAAGATGAGTTTATCAGGTTCCTATTCAGGAAATCCTCATTCCCTATCCAGTAAATATCTGTCTGCCAAACACAGGTCAACAAAGCATCTCTTTAATCCAGGATAAAGGGAACTGCAGAGTTTACACCAAATTAAACTTTGAATAATAACTGAGATAACACATAGGCTAATACAGAAAAACCCAATGCCGTCAAGTTATCAAGTCCTTGCTACTAAGATGTCTTTGCAGTGTCCTTCTCAGGACTCTTGCTTTCTGAAAGACTGAAGAGCCAACATATAGTTCTGTGCTCATCCCTAGGTGTGTTTACTTTGCTGTCACTCCCCTAAAAATGTATTACTTCATTGCTGAGTGCTTCCAGTTTCAGCAGAGATCCAGCACACATGTTGAGCTCAAACTTTACCCCACACAAAACCATTACACTCCATCAAGCTCATATAGATATATGCACACACTGCTCTCCCTGAAGAAATACACATAGCAAAAGTAAACAAAGACTGTCCATATTCAAGGATACCATCTTCAAAGATCAGCAAAATACACTACTGGCATCCCAAATAAGGAAACAGGAGTTAATTAAGAAAAAATCTCATGAAAACAGTTAAAACATGAAGAACAAAGGACAGAAACTATCTTTTTCATCTACATAGATGTCCATAGTGTTCATTTGCAGTAGTACTTTCTAGAAATCCAGAGAACAGAATGTATCTTTCATGTGAAAACTACTTTCCATCACACATAAGACCCCACTCCAGTGAACAGGCTGATGGTGACAGTCACACAGGTTCATTACTGTAGTAGGGAATGTACTTAGAGCAATACTTGGTGTCCTTCCCCCCACCCCTTCCCATTCAGACCTTTTAAATACATCAATCATTTTCCTTAAACTGAATTTTTTTTCTAAGTAGAGACAGTTTTCTCATAGGATAGAAGTATATCAACATAGGAAAAATATATATTTCTTTAGAGAACAGGTTGTTGGGCTTGTTTTTCCACTTAGCACCAAGATAACATGAGAGATTTGGGGAAACAAGTGTAAAATTCTGTTTTCCCAAATAAAATACTGTTAATGATATATTAACTTATATAACCAAGATGTCTCAATAAGCTTTCCAATTGCATATTTGAAGTATTCTTTGAGATTGACATCATTAATATCAATGAAAATTAATGGGAATTCCATGATGTTCTTTAGCGCATTAGAAGAATAATATCCCCTGAGGAAATTTTTAAGCAAAACCTATATTTGGCAGTAATATAACAAAGTTATTAGAAAAATACTGGCAATTCAACAGTTCTTATTAATAGTGGAAGTTCAGCTATTTCATTTTCTTTTAAAGGTATTGCAAAAGAAGGTAAGGTGTTGACTTTTTATTTGTTAATATGGTAACTATAGCCCTGATTTGGAACATGTGATTCTAGGAAAGTTGGCTATAGCCAAAACACAATGAGCAAAAGAATGAATGGTATACAGTGCTTCAGTGAATAATGCTTCCCAGTGGTTTGAATACAGCTAGTGTGGAAGAATCTTTCAGCAACTTTAACTAAAACCAAATCTGAGTTACATTCATCACTGTGTTAACGACTACAGGCAAACAGCTCCATGCTTGTTCTGGTCTGAGTTTCTGCCTAAAGACTTTTTCCCTTTCTCTCTTTCCTAACTTAAGAAAGATTCCATTTTTCATTACTTCCAGATTGAATTTGACAAGTAAAATATCAAAATACTGAGTGAAAGGTCCCAAAGTGTAAGTTACAGCCAAAGAGGTAACTTCAACATTATTTGAAGTAATACTAGCAGACTTTCTTCTCTTTCCAACTGTAAAACCTTTGGTCTGTAATTGGGCACATTCCCTCCTGGGACTTCAATACCAAGGTGAGTGCATTTGGTGGTACAAGAGGTGGCTGGGAGCACAAAGAAAGTACTCACACACTTATCCACACTGCATTCCCATGTGCTTCCTCATCTGCCTTCTTTTGTGAGTCTGCATACGTGGCTGGCTAGGACTAATTTAAAATTCCTCACTCAGACAACACATTCTTGCCGGAGTGATGCACAGCTGCTTCAGAATATTTTGCGGAAGGTTGGTTTTGCTTACAAGCAAACATCTTCCCTAGTGTCTGATATAAATTAGCCAGGAGTGCAAATAAAGGAAGTTTTACTGCATTATGTTTAGCAAGTTTCCTTGTGATAAAATTCTCAACAAAAAAGAAACATTAGCCCAACAATTATACCACTTCAATTGTATGTACTTCTGGAAATTTTATTTGCAAGTTAACGACGAGAAGCAGTCCTTGTCAAGGGAAACCTTGCTTCTATTCAGAGGTGGTAGACAGATGGACAAACATGGACTAATAGGTATCTACAGACATTGCTATGTATTAACATATTATATATTAATTATATAAAGAATTCTATTAGTAATGTATAATGATTAATTAGGTCAAACTGGTGCACCTGATGGAGCTGAAGGTGTCCCTGTTCATTGCAGGGGAATTGGACCAGATGGCCTTAAAGGGTCCCTTCCAACTCAAATGACTCTATGATAATGGATATTACTGTAATATGTGTAACTGAAAGTTTTAGTTAGATGTTCTTAGCATTCATATTATCAAAATTTAGGTGATTAACTTTGGAAAACATATTTACAATCTTTTGAACAGCTAAACAGCTACTTGCACAGTAAGATATGCAACTTCCTGCTACGCTGGGCATTTGAATTCACAAATTCCTGATTGTATTTCCTTGAATTCAGAGTACCACAACTAATCTTTAAAAAATAAAAATTAAAAAAAAAAAACAAAAAAAAAAAACATTCAAACAATTAGTTGTTATGACACAGACTTATTTTAAATTTCCACCTTATAAAACTCCATTGTAAAAAGAGCATATGCACAGATGAGAAACTATTTAGGTCAGTTAACTGTCCAAATATGTCCAACTGTCCAAATGCAGAGACAACAACAAAAATGCTCAATATCGTCCAAATTAATAGCGGTGTGGCTCATAACTAACAGAAAACTAAATCAGTTTTAAAGCCACCCACCAAGCTGAAAATATTTAGAATTACAACTGCAACACACTATAACGAAGGATTTCACAAGCCTTACATCCTCACTGCGGACAGCTTGTACATTAAACATTTGATGATGTGAGAAAAACAGAACACACTGTCTGTGTGAAAACCTTCAGTCTAGCAGAGCAACAAAAATAAATATTTCACTGACAAACCCTCAAACCTGTAAGTGAGGCTACTTTTATTACTGATACAGTATCTGCTTTATCTCCTGGGTGGCCAAAAATTTACTAAGCAAAGGAAAATGAAGTTATGCCAAAAGGAAGACTTTCTCATTCCTTTGTGTTGCACTACTTGGAACGCTAGGCTTTCTCTGAAAATCTGGGTTATATTTCCATACCTTGTAAAACACTCTGCATACAACCTGGCACAACACACCCCAAGAGTGTCTGTCACACATCAAACTCTTTGGCATTTCAAATCATTTAGGAGGCCCTACCAACATATGACAGATTTCCACGGACAGCAGCAGCTGCATGGCCTGGTGTTGTTGCAACTATTAACCTCTGTTACGATCCTATAGCTGTATTAAGTTGTCTGCCAGCAATTCCAGCTGGCATAATACATTACTATGTGGTGTCATGCTGCTTAGCTATGGTCAGTGTAGTGACACGCTGAGCTCCATGTGTTCATCCTCTTTTCACAGATAAAGCTTAAATCCTGGAACTTCATGCAAAGTACTGATTTCTTTAAGTCATAGCCAATCTGAGCCTTATCAGTTCTAGTCATATATACATTTAATCAAAATAACTGTCCAAAGAAATGAAATTCATCTCTGCACGCTGTGGTACAGTACATGACTAGACTGGGAAGAGGCCTGCTGGAGGCAAATAAAGTTGCATGCCTTTATATTGCTTGGTTTTCAGATTGTTGTAAGGGCTGGGACAGCCTGTGGAAGATTAGTGCAAATTCAGTGTAGAGTCCTACAAGCTATTTTTGGATGGCGCCTAATCTTCATCCTGCAAAGCACAATCCTTTCCCAAGAGGCATTCAAATAAACATTTGCAGGATTTCAGAAATAACATAATTTGGTACAAGATGAACAAATAAGTAAAGCAGCAAAGGCTGCTACTTTGTTAATGCTCACCCTTTAAAGCAAAGGTCCTTTACCAGCTTGATTATCAACACTTAATTGGTTTCAGTCCTGTGGTTTCAGTCTCAAAACCAAAAAAGCACAATGTTCAAACAAGTGTTCAGAAGCAGTTACTCGTGCATACCCTCACTTTCTTTGCTTGACAGAAAGCCTGTCTTTAACACTCTTCATGGAAGGTTCAGTGAGACAGGCTGCAATTTATTACTGCTATCTGAACCCCACACAATCAGATGACAGTAACAAGCACAGTCTGTTTCTCCCCTGTTATCATTTAATAGATATCTACTCCACCAGAAATGGGAGAAAATTTAAAGAGTGTTCATACATTGTATTGCTCTGAATATCACCTTTACTTCTAACAAACTACATTTGAAATAGCATACAGCTATGACCAAAAAAAAAAAAAAAAAAAAAAAAATTCAGAACCTGATGTTAAGAATAGGAATGTACGAGCAATTCCATCATCACGGTTCATTTTGAGACATAGCAAGTACGTCAGGGTGGTATCTTGACAAACAACTTGTTAGTTGAGAGACAACTGCTTCTAGCCCTTTCCAAAGGCAAAAACAAGTTAATGATTGGTTTGGATGCGTGTTTGTTTTGGGTTTGGTTTTGCTTGTTTTACATTTCACTACTAGCACTATTATGATAATATGTTTTCATGGAAACACTTACTTAGAAAAATAAAATACAGAAAGCATTTCATGGATTTCAAAGTGTATTACATTTTCACTATCCAGTTTCCTTTCAAAAATCAGAACTATATTTTAAGATTAACAGCTATTTGAAATACAGACAGTGAAGCGAGAACAACCTTCCTGAGCAAAGCAAATGAATGAAAAAATGAGATTTTATACAGTCCTATTGTTATTGATTGCATTCACCCCATAGCTCTGAAAAACAAGATAACCCTTTCATTAATATTATACTAACTCACCATTAAGCCACACCTAGTACGTTGCGAGATTTTTCTGCAAGACTTTTTCCTCCCATGCTATTTTTAATGGCATTGACCTTCATTATTTCCAACACTGCATCAATTCATCGATGCCAGCACCCATGGCTGAGTGCAGAGCCAAGGGGAAGCAGCTCTGTCTCTGCCTTTTCACCACCCCTCGAGACGGGACCTGACAGGCTCCCTGCTTTCACCCCTTTTCCTCCTCTCTTTAATTACAGCCACACCTATAATGAAACCTTACAACATTACTAACTAGCCTGATCACTTCTGCACTTTTCTGCAGTCACTGTCATTTTTTAAGCTGTTCCTTAAATCATATCCAAAGTTCAGAGAACAAAAGAGATACAAACTCTTTATATACTTTCTTGCGATCAAAACAAGCTTAAAATGGAATTTGGTTTTGTCATGCGGAGCTTTTTTGTGGAGGAAGGAGGTGATGTCTTTCAATCAACTTGCATGAGAGTCTTTCCCAAGCAAGCAAAATGTGTAAGGAATGCAGAACGGAGCCCTTGAGGTATTTGGGGGATGGTGAGGAAAACAAAATTAAAAGTGACTGAGGTGCCTCTGTTAAAACCATCTACTTTGTACGCACATGAACATTTCCTCATTAAAGATTCATAAGGACTTTATAGTTTTAATGCACATGTGGCCAGTGTTACAGTTCAATAGCCAGAACTCTCAAAAAGAAAAGGAGGAAAGATGAGAAGAGATATCTTGCTGTTTTTTTAACCGATTCCCTTTCCAGAGGAAATAGAAACTTGCATTTTACAGACCAAAAAACAGCTACTGCAAAACTCTGCCTTTTAAAGAAAGGCCTGAACAGATGAAAAACAAATCAATGTGTCTGCTGTAATCCATATTCACAACTGCTGCCTATTTTCTGCTTCTGAATTTCCTCATTTTTTTGCCCCAAAGAAGAATGAAGCCATGTTCCGCAGTCACAGCCTTTTTCTACAATCTCCTACCTGTCTGTAAGGAGCACCCTGAACAGCTCCTTGCCTGCAAATGATAGCAAGGTACGCAAGTAGAGAAGGACTACTAAGGAAGAAAAATGTATCCCTCCCAGTATCAAACTGAACATCTGCACATAGGAAGCTAAGCCCTGGATTTCTGTAGGTCAGCCTGGGACAGTGATGACTTCAGCAGGATCTATCCACAACTACTGCAGTTTAAGAACATGCGGATCTTTTCCTATCAATTTTATGATGCAGGTTTACTCTAATTCTCCTACTGTCCGTTGAATTTCAAAGGCAGAGACTTCTCTTTAAAAGTAGTCATAGTGGTTGTGCCTCACAAACTAATGCTACCAATCTCCCATTCTGTTACTTTATTTTCACTGGAAAAGAGAAACACTCCCACTGCCCTTCCCCTTGTCATTTCGTTCTGCTGTCTAAATCAGCTGTTTGGCTTTTGGGGTTACTTTATTTTTCTCTTTTTATAATCATTGTTCAAGTTAGAAGGAACCCTAAAAGGCCTTCTATTCCACCTCCCCTGCCATGAACAGGGACACCTACAGTTCCATCAGCTGCTCAGAGACCCTTCAGCCTGATCTTGGGTGACTTCAGGGTCAGGGCACCCACCAACTCTCTGGGCAACTTGTGCTGGCACCTCACCACTCCTATCATAAGGAACATTTTCCTTACATCTCCTTTTAATTTGAAACTATTTCCATTGGTCTTATCACAACAGATCCTGCTAAAGAGCCTGTCCCTAATAGAATCACATATGCCAGAAAGCTATCAGCACCTGGTAAAAATCACTGACTTCAAGCAGAAGACAGACAGGCATCAACACATCCTCAGTAGTCAATCCAGTATCGAGAATGAGGGATTTAGTTTCACATCAGTAGACTTCTAGCATAGGTTTGCAAAGAGAAAGTTTTGCAACAGAGCAAATAACTTCCTAAGGATTACCCTCCAGAGGGGTTAATCTTTTTCGATTTTTTTCTTTGGACACTCTTAAATGCAGTGCAATGTAGACAATCTACTTCTTTGCCAGATCCTCTGTTCAGTGCCTTCAAAGGCAGATCAGAAGCGTACTATTTTTAAGCAGTGTCTGCTGAAGTGAGCACACCATGCCTGTAGTTTAAATAGATGCAGAGAAAAAAAATGTATACACTTTTTTCAGCAATACTCTCCCTTCTCCTTGTGTTAGTATCAGCATTCCATCACACAGTAACACACATCCTGTATTTGTGTCCTGTTACAACTCTCCTCCTTCCATCTTGATTAGTTAACCTCCTAATCCATTTCTCCTGCTCAATGTTTTCATCACCTTTTTTTTTTTTTTTTACCCTTTCCACTGGTCATCTTAATGGCAGAGGCCTTAATCACAGCCTTAATAATACTACCTTCTATAAAGACCATCTTCATCTCCCATTTGGTTGAGCACACGTGATTTCCTGATTGTTAATGTGCCGTATGACAAGATACTGTGACAAGGTGCATGGATGAGAAACTCCATGCTGCATGCAGAACACTCAAATGCCTGATAAATAATCAGCCTTCCTATACACTGATTTCCAATTCCATCTCGCTTCCTGTTACAATAAATCCAATGAATATAGCAAAATATTTAGTGTTTTCAGTTTGACTTTCATATCCCAGAATTATTTGGCAATAAAATTCTCTATAACCCAATGTAATTATCTCACTGTTGGCTTCAAGACAACAGAATATTTTTGTAGTGAATGACCACATCTGTACTGTGTCAGGCTTAGTTAGAGATTAATAATGGGTACTACCACTCTCCCTACCAATTTTCACGTTCAATATATATTACAGTTACATTTAGAGTGACAGATTAGATCATATGCTTATTATAATAAATGTCAGTCACAAAAGCACTCCAACTTAACTGGTAGCAGCATCAAACTTTTGGGAAGACAGGTAAAACACATGCATATTAGTATAAGCTTACTTTGCTAAATATTCTTGTAATTATAGCATGTTGTATTACTACCTATTCCATAGCACAATGCAAAATCTATTCATACGCTTGTGTCCCCATCTAGCATGGGCAAAGACAATGAAGTTGACTTGGATGTTGTAAATAAGAGCAGTTCCATTATAAAACCTAGATTGCAGGGAAAAAGAAAATATCGTATTTGATACTTTTCAGAACAAGATAACTGATATATCACCATGAAGAAAATGTCAAGGTTCTTTATGATTAAAGTGTGTAACCTTAGCAAACTTGAAACCATTGCTACTTTAAATCTATTAAAAAGCAACAACATAAAAAAAACTGATAAATATATACTAAAATTTATTTTCTAGCATTCTAGACTTAATTTTTCTTAATTCATTCTACTAAGATGAGAAGTACTAACAGAGGTACCCTTGTCACCACCTAGTCTGATTTCCTTATAATAAAGCATTTGCAAAGTTTCTTATTTTCAGCAATCATATGATATTAGATATTCAAGTGAGAATTTTTTACATACACAAATGTTTTGTATTAAATTTGTGCACCATTTAGATTTTCACTGGCAAACTAAACCACTGATACAAAAATTCCATCACATACTGTTCCAATATGTACATCTAAGCAATCAATTTTCATACGCTATTCTACAACTAATGAGGTTACAATTTTTCTATCAATGCCTTTCAATCACATACACTATTGTGTTATCATACAGAGCCCTCTATGCATCTTTGAACTCATTTTCCTCTTTTTTTTTTTTCTTTTTGAAACGTACACAAATGCATCAAGTTACTGTAAGAATGATTAAGAATGACTTACTGGGAATTTTCACCATATTGATATATGACACACAGATAATGTACTAAGTGAATGTTGCAGAATAATTCATTTCAATGTTTTATATAAATCTTTGCACAAATGTAAGGGATACTGTTTAAAACTTTGCAATTCAGCCAAATAAAAACAGATGATTACTAAACTGTGAAGAAGTGCATCTGAAAATCAGAGACAAATCTCCACCAGATTGCAAGTCTGAATGCTTCAAATCTGAATGCAACAGTGTTGAGAGAGAAGAAGGGAGTAGATAAAAATCACTGTTTTGCACAATTTCTTTATATCCTATCAAAATCCCGTTTCCATTTGTCTTCAGAAAGAATTCAGCTGCTTTTTAACAAATCTCTGCAAGACGTTCACCTCTGGCTTAACCTAAACAGCCAAACAGCCACCAAAAGATCTGATGAAATTATTAGCACTAGAGATTAAAAATACAGAATTAGAACAAATCTGTGCTAAGCTTTTGGAAGAGACTTTTGTACAGAGAAAGAGAAGATTTCAAAATTAAAGTTTAAACCTCCTAAGCATACCATTAAGAAACCAAGTCTGCATTTTGGAAGATTTTTTAAGGACAGTATTATATTAATAACCTATATAATATTATTTCCAGAACAAAGGAGAAGTATGCATTTCTAAATTACATCAGTGACAACACCAATTTTAGTATGAGTATCCATTATATCCCAAGAAAATACAGTATAAAATTCTCTTAAATAGTTACAAAGATAATGTTCAAAGCATATTTTAGAAGAGTTCTACAGTAAAGTAAATTAAATGCTTTTCCTGGAAAAAGGAATTAACAATTTACGGTCATTATGCAACCAAGCAAACTAGGAATTGGTAGCCAAATTTATGACTGTTCAGAGTACTAAAAAACAAACAAACCCACCTTCCAGAAGTTGTACATATATAAAACTATTAAGCATATTTATTTTAAGCAAAATGCATGCAGATCAAATGATGGCAGATGTACCTGTGGCTGATTGAAACTGTGTTATCTCAAGGTTGGACTCATCTCCAGCATCACTTCAGGCATAGATTTTCATTCAGATTAAAATAAATGATACTTCTTTAGAATTACTGATTAGCTTTAAAAACATCTTCTAACAAGGGTTACCTGTTTGTTCAACAATAGACAAAATAAATAAATAGGAAAGACAAATCACTGAAGGGTGTTATCTTACATGTAAAAGTTTCAAGTCTACCCAAACTGCTGCCTTCCACTGCAAGGAGCAGTAAGCTCTAAGCACTTCCACTGCCTCTGTCTCTGAGAGGATGGAGCAAAGAGTTGGGCACAGAATAATGATCTGTGGCACTGCCACACTTTGTGTTTCAATCAACCCCGTCTTCAAATGTTTCTTTAAGTTTTTTTCTTTGACCTTGTTAGGGAAGAAGAGAATAAGCAGCAAAATAGAACACCTTTAATTTAATTTTATAAAGACAGGTAGGATAAAAAGAAATGGGAATGCCTAGGCTAATATAATTTTTAAAAGTAAATTTTAGAAGCCCCTTGTTCTCAACGATAATATATACAAATATACTATTAGAAAAAATCAGATGAATAAGCCAGAAAACAAAGCTGACATATCCCCAAATGTAACACAGGAAACTCCAGGAATAGCTGGCATGCAAAAGGAGAAATGCCAGTTAAGAACAAAAAAATGGCTTTGGCTTTTAGCATTCTGGGCCGTAGCTGGCTTGCTGGGTAATTGGCTGATTGACTGTTCAGCTAACTTTCTGGGTGAGTGCTGGAGCAGGCTGCCTGACTTCCTTCAGGCTCACAGCTGGCAAATTGGTACTGATATTATACATACATGTACGTGCATTCTTTATTTTCTTTGAATCCACACTCATTCTGTCTCAGATAGGAGCTGGGAACTTCAATGGGAAATGAACGGTAATCACATCTAGAATAAATATTGCCAAACTGGCAGTATTATTGTCACCTATGAGCTCATATTTAGCTAACCTGAATTCATCCTAGCGAGTGATGCAAACAGTGCACTCATGTGTAGCTGTGCAGTAGAAATACATGATGATTTGTTCCATTCTTAATATCAGAACATTGGCTCATGAGCAATGAAGCTAGAGGTAATATTGTCAAGATAATTATGCATTTAAAAGAATTGTTCACAAAGTCAAGATCAATACAAGTTGGCCAGGTATGCTGCTATCTCTGTAATGAAACAAGAAATTTAAAGTTTTGTCTCAGCCTGCAAATAGATTGCTCCTTTTACATTGGCCTATTACTACAGCTTGACAGTACAATCTGTAAGCTGGTATAAAAGGTTCTTTCACTCATTCTTCAAGGCTGAGGATGCAACACCTTGCATGATCCTGTCCACCTTCTGCTGGCTCACCACACACCTCATTAGAGTTTATCTTTCATATATCCCATATATCATCTTTTAAATGTTCTTGAACTACACAGTGACTTAAATAGGTCATCAGAAAAGCTTTGGTTTCAGAAAGTTTTCTTCATGGAAGTCTGACTGTGGAACACCAAATGCTGTTTACCCTTCACAGGTATCTTAGAAGATATAAGTTTCCTACAAATCCAACTGAAGAGAACAGTATTCACATCTACTTGTATAAGAGACTAATTCAAAAAAATAAAAAAAAAAAAAAAGAAAAGGATACAAATGGGACTTCATAATGTACCACCAGTAATTTCACTACAGATTTACAACTTCTGAAACGTGCAACCATTAAAATAAATAATCTCACAGTTAATTCTCTACGGTTTATCAGAAACCCTAAAGATTTATTCTGTCAAAGCTCAGTCATCACACCAAATGTTTGAAGAAAGATATTTGGTGGGTTTGCTCAGCAAAAGAAAGTGTGGCAGACCACATGCTCACAAGTTCCACAAGCTGAAGTAACAACAACACTGACAACGACATGCTTGTAGGAGCTTTTGCATATGTTGGCATGAGCCCAGAGTCCTGAAGAGTTTATGCTCTGATTGCTGGCATGTGCTTAGCTTCACAAGCTCAGTAGACTTATGTGGTAAATTACAGCATTATGTTCTGTGTGGACCTCATCCAGAGAGATGGCTTCACTTCTCAGCTTGAAGCTACCTTTCTTCCTAGAATGCTTGCTAACAAAATGGCTGCTCAGCCTCATGTCAGCTTCACGTTTGGGAGAAACACAGGCAGCTCCTGAGAAAGAGGGGACCATTAGGGAACTGCATCTCCATAGCATGAGGTAAAGACAAGGGCTACCGAGAGGCATGCTGAAGATATAAAACTTGGCTTAGTTCATTCACGTAAGAATGAGAGCTCCATTGTTTTACTGAGGAATTTTCACACTACAGTGTTTTAGTGGATGTATGTAAAATGAGCCAAAACTAAGAGATAATATAGGACTTCGTGCACACTTACAGATCTGTTTAAATAATTATTCAGATATTTAATGCAAGAATAAAGTACCTGTCTCGGTATATGAATAAGTAGTCAGAATTATGTGAGGACAAAAATACAGCAACCAGTGACAATTGCTTTTTAAATGATCTTACAGGAATCACGTGCCTAAGAAATGAATATTACACTTAAAAAAAATAATAAATGAGAGAAGCACTGGGAATTATCACAGAGCAGAGACTTGAAATTAGGAAATAGGAATTTAGAACATACATCCATTAGCACAGTGACCCAAAACAGAGGTTGAAAGACCAGAAATTTCATTATGTCAATATGAGTGAAAGAAGAAAGCTTGTATAAAGATCATTTCCACATGTGTTGTTGCTAACCCCTTCTAAACAGACAGGTGCCTTCTGACATTTGACACGTATCCTCCACTCTTCTGATAATATTTATTACTTCAACATACTTCTTTTACTTAAAGCTAAATGGTTTTCCTTTCATTATCACTACTTAACATAAACTAGGACAAGGTGAGTGGACGAAATAGGAAATGGATGAATGAAGGACAAACTATGTCAAAGCTATTAGATAAGGTGAACGTTCTCCTCTGACAGTAAGAGAATACATGAGCAGGTAGGTATATGAAACCAGGGAGCAGCTGCTGAGGAGTAACAGAGCCAACAGGAAAAAGGTAAATAAATGAGATGTCTATTTCTGCTTCGGAAGAAAAACCATTTCATTTGATTTACATAAACTACAAAGTGCTCATTACAAACCTCTACCTACACACCTGAACACACAGAAACTGGGAGACAAAAGTTTGTATTTTACCCTCTATCTCTACGCAGATGACAGTTCCAATAAATTAAAAATAAATAATTTCATTTATCAGATTTACAATTTTAGAGACAGCAGAAAGAAAAACTTCCCCCATTCAGGGAACTTCAGCATTCAGGGACAACAGAACAATGAGGAGGAAAGTAGAAATCAATTCAATGTCAGCAGTAGGGAGCTTTCAAGTTTCCTACAGCTTAAATGACAATTTGGTCAGCACTATTACACAAGACCAGAGAAAGCAGCTTTATACAGATCTCCTAAGCCCAAATATCCCAATGAATTTCCAGAGAGTATTTTCTGCATGTTGGTACTCAAGAAGGGTTTTTCCTTTTATTCAGCTATATGTGAGCTTTACAGTATGAGCATAACTTTCAGATGTTAAACCAAGCTGAATTTTTTCTTGTCCAAGTATTCAATGAATGGGACACAAATCCACTTGCAGGACTATCAAAAAATAATATATTGCGATTGGATACAAAATAAATCAGATAAGAATGTCACTTTTGGATACATTTTAGGCTTTGTGTCCATAAATATAAACACTTCATAGTTACTCTCATGATGTCATTGAGATTAGCCTAGTTCTGGTTTGCTTTGCCAAAGAAAGTAAATATTACAGCATTGTTTATTAGTGGTGAACACCACAATGAGAAATGAATTTGCTTAAATTAAAGGATAACAGTCCTATAAAATAACATGGGTAAAAGTAGGCCACTAAGATACATACTAAAAATGTAAAAGTAATGCAAAAGAAAAGTGCAGCTAATACAGGGGGGGGGGAAAGATTTGGAGCAGCCCTTAAATTATTTGCTCAAAACACTGTTTGAAGCTGCTACAGAAGGAATTCTGTGCCTGGCTGGGGTTTGCTGAAGTTAGAAAACACAATTTGTAACATGAATCTTTGCATCTTTACTGCAGAAGCCTCTTGGTACTGCAGTGTTCAGCAGCAACATATTACTTTTAACTCAATGCAGGACATGGCTTTTGGATGTTCCTCTCCAACTCCTCCTTTTCTGTTAAAATGCCAAAAAAGGCCAAGAGAGGGAGTGTTGCACGTTACGTGCTGGCAACCTGGACTGGTGAGGCACTGAAAAAATGTTGGTGCCCATGCTGGCACACTTGTGGTCAAAGGAACTGTCAGGTTTGGACTGATAAGGATTTGTGTGTTCCAATGGCAAAGAAACATAAAAAGAAAATGCAAAAAAAACAACCACATTACATGATGACTTCATCTTCCCTGACACGTTATAATTTTAAGAGACATTATTTTGAACTGATGTTTTGGAGTTCTTAATGGAGTGCTGGAAAGCAATTAACGGCATGGTTAGTTTATGACATACATCATGACAGGGAGCACTGAACAAATCTTCTTATCCCTGCAAACAGCCTGGCTGCAATTTCTGCTCTTACTTTCCTAAATATTTTTGTGAGCTCACATAACTCTGTACAGTAAGAAAGCTTAATACAGTACTCAAACTTCACTCAGCTGGGAGAATTGTCCCTTGTGAGGCACCAGCACTTCTCAGAAATACCTACAAGCAATTAATGGTACAAAGGGGGAAAAGCTATCAAATGCTCAACTTAGCTGCTGACACAGTACAGAAAACACTGCTTTGTTCTAAACACAATGTGCTTTAAATTCTCATTTCAGTTGAAATGCATGTCTTTAAGGTCTTCTAAAAAGCATTAACTTGCTTTGCACTGACAACAACGTGAATATTGAACATAAAGAAAAGAATACTCACTGAAAATAACCAATGCACCATGTGTTCGGGGAACGTACATCAGTGGTAAAAGTTTCTTTTATTGGCCAGTAATTACAGCATTGTAGCACAAGCATTACAGCTATGGTTGAGGGGGTATACTTTTTAATTTATTTTTTTTTTCCTGGTACCTACAACTAAAATCATTTATCCTGATGCAACATCTTCCAGATTTTTTCATAGAAATGAATTGTTATGAAGAGTTTCAAGCAGCCCCTCTGGCAGTTTTCTGGGTTATAAAAGCATGATAAAAACATTTTATTTATGCTTCGACAAGTTTCTTGCATTATGCTAACTCAAGTGGCTTATTTTTAACTAAAATTGCTTATTTCTATGAGATGAAGTTCAGTATCATTGTGTAGAATAATTTAGGTTTATTCATTCAGTACCCAGGACAATACAAATCCACATTTTTATTCCAGCACAATGTTCCTTTCAACAAAACACTTCCTAAAGTAGACCATGGAGGAATTTTGTAATTCCTTTTTTTTCCACTGAATATGTGCATAGCTCAGACTACACAAACATCCTCTATAGCTCTCCCAGTCACTTTCCATTTCAAGAACGAGGTAATTTGTGTTAACGCAAGACAGCTTATCATGTGCTAAGTCTGCATGCAATTTTCTCGTGAGAACAACCATTTTGTACCTACTTGACATATGCAGCCCTATGCTACAGCCAACTAATCAATTGTGTCTATATTAAGAAGTGGGGAGAAAAACTGCCCACAGCTGTAACATTACATCAGCTTTCCTAACTATTTTAGACAACTTATTTTTGTTTCGTTTTTTGGTTGTTTTGTTTGTTTTGGTTTAAAACTCAATTGGCATAAATGCAGTTCATTCTTATTTTTTTATTTTTATTTATTTAATTAATTTTGCCATCTCAAAGATTCTTGGTCAAGTATAGAGCTAGAGAATAAGCTATGCTTTCTGCAGGCATTCCAAAAATTCTTGATGGCTATGATCTCCAAAGGCCAGTGGCTGCCCTTGGCAGATTTATACACTACTGTGACGTGAGTGAGCAACAGCAGGTCTTCATCAGAGACCTCACAAGTCTGCGCAGTTAAGCTTCTGGAGGAGAATATGTTTTATACATTATTCTCTTTCTGTGACTAAGCAAGTGAGTAACATCTACCATTTGATATCAAGTCAGAGATAGAGAGAGCAAAAAAAAAGCAAGTGATTCAGTAGAGCCCAAGAGCTCTCAGGGGGAAGGATAGAGTTCAGAGCTTTTTCCTGATACACAGGGGAGATGTTCCTGTTCAGGGCCTGAGGTCTGTCACATTTTATGTCCAGGTGTGACCAAATGAGGCAATCACCTTTGGTCACGTGAACAGTAAAAATGCTAGTGAGCACATCGCATGTAAATACAAGACATTGCAATACTTTTTGAAGTCTGAAAGTATTATTCCATCCACATAAGCAACAGCTTAGAGCTGAGGAATCGCAACCACAAAATACTTAACAGAGGACTGCTAGCAACTTAGCTCACAGCTCACTTGGTAAGACGAACTCAGTCATTCGCAGCTAGCACCAATCCTTGCCAGCTTGACTTCCAGCACACTGCAACGTGACTGCATACAAAATACCCTTAAACTGCACTTCTGGTTCTCCTCCAACAGTTAACATGCCATTTCTTTACAGAAAAAGTACACAGCTTGCTTCAGTCCTTCGTCATATAGTTTGGCTTTATCACTGCAAAAAGGTTCTGCTACGTGGAAACAAAACAGTACATACTTGAAATGAAGTACTGACACATTTGACAAAGATGTTCCTTAAATTGCTGCATCCCTAGAAAATGTTTTTATACTGGCATGTGGCATTTCCAACAGAAGTGTGTTGTTAGGAAAAAAGAAATGCAAAATGTTACAAGCATAGCAATGAAACCTGAGAAACCACGGATGTCTTCAATACCATTACGATAGCACATAGATGCCAGCAGCTGGCAGCTCTGTGCCCAGGCTGAAACTATAGTTCACTGCCAGGACTGGAAGAATGCAATCCCAGCAGCCCGTTTAGCATGGTATAAATTCCTAGCAGCAAATGAGTGGTGACAAGCCCTACATCTCACGCTGAAGCCCAGAATTAAGAGTACAGACATGGCCTGGTAGACCATACTGTTTCTATCAGAGGGAAAATTTCTCTGAGATCCAGAGAAACGAACACTGAAGACAAATCAACAACAGGCTTAAGGTAGGAAAAAAGATGGAAATCACACTTGATTCTGGACATCTTGAACTAGAGCTACGGCATTGACTTTGCTAACCAGTTTTTCCAGAGTTAATTGCTACTGTTTTTCAATGGCACTGTAATACCCAAAAGGAAGCATCAACTCCCTTGAGAATTGCTGCTTGTTTTCAGTGCTGTGCTGTAGAGGCTCTTTACAGGTATACATACAGAGTAGCCTCATCCTCAACAATATGAAGCATATGATATTTAGTAATCTCTATTGTGACTTTGTGCTGGAAAATAATAATTAACTAGAGGAAAAAAATCCATTATCTTTCTGTCAGATTGCATTACAAGTTCCCTGACAGGCACTTTATGCTTGTAAGACTTACAGTACCTGTGTCTATTAGAAAGAGGGTGATATAATTTTTTAATTTCTAACTCTTCTGTTTCTGACAGTCATCTAACAATTACAAGTTTCATAATTCCTGATGTGATGGTAAATCTCTCATTGATACTGCACACTAAGACAATGTCTGAAGTTTGGAGAACTCAGAAGCAGTGGTGGGTTTTTCCTGTTGTCCCTTCCCCCTCTCCAATGCAATAGCTTAGCTTTTGCTTTCTTTCGTTTTTAAACGAATAAAAGGTAATAAATGTTAAATGAGAATTTTCCTTTATCAGTCTGCTCAGCTAACAACACTGTAGTCATCTCTCAATCATACACTGAGACTAAAAGGGTAACTCAAGTTCAACGAGCACAGAGAGGAACATGAGGTACAGGAACCGTTCTCAGCCCAGGTTAGAGAGATTACACAAAGTACAGCAGGAGAAACATCATTCCAAATAACTGTTCCTGACCTTCCTCATCTGCTGGGATACATTCAACCACTTCATCTAGTATTTTTAACATAATGAGATTGTTGCAAACAATTACAACAAGCCAACACAATAAGAAATCTAAAATTAAAAATTGCTTGTTTCCCCCAACACATTGCTAGACAAGGAAAAATAATCACTGGAACATTTATACTTTTATTCTTTTAGAATACCAAAGGTGAGTTTAAACAAAAAGCTTGTTTTTTATGGTTGTCAACTGGAACAAGAGAATTCACTAAATCCACGCAGGATTTGAAAAACAAAACACGTCAAGACTTCAGCTGCTTAAAAGAAATCTGTACTGATTTCCCTTCTTATTACTCCAAATAAATAAATAAAAGTGAATAGTTTCAATCATGCTGTGACTACTTGCACAACAGAGAGCTCTAAGAAATGCGTATTAAAACACCCTCTCCCTGAGTAACGTTACAGCATTTCTCAAAACATGGCTGAGCTGTATTTGAGATGAATTAATGTGGTTATCTGAAGTCTCCAAAATTAATTAGTCCACTACGTGTAACATGTTTGCAGGAAGTTACAGTCAAGCCTCTTAGCTGCACGCTCTTCAGAAAAAAACAACTTTTGCAATTGAATCCTGGATGTCAGTGCAAAATATTAACTTGTAACAACTAGTCTTTACCTATTTTTAAAAGATTTCAAAAAACCACAAGTAATTCAAAATTTAATTTGTTTAGTTGAAACCTAAATTGTTACAGCATTTCTTTAAGCATTCTTCCAATCCTTCACAGAGTCAAAGATGTACATCTCTGTTTGTGTGTATACATGAACATTTTACACATATAGACAGGAAAAAAGGAAAGTGGCCAGTAATTTAGAGAATGTAAATTTTATGTTATAAGAAGCACTTCAGAATATTGAAATGTAAAACCTTTATACTTTAACCTTTCATTACTTGAGCTTTGCTGAAGAATAATCAAATACCATATTTTTACAACAGCTGTTTAACAAAGTGGTTTTTTTTTCCTATGATCTAATTCATTGTGCTTGCCTTTCCTGCTCTTTCATTCCCCTCAAGCTAATGTGCTATTACTTCAGTTGCATAGCACAATACAGAACTGCAGAAAGTAATTGTACTGCAATCTATCAAAACTAAGGTTTTATTCAGTCTTACCTAGTAGTAAATGAGGACAACACTTGGCTGCTTAGTTGGTAGACTTATAATACCACAACACTTAATAAAGGCACAATCAGTGTGAGAACTGATCTATACAGTTAAAACAATTTAAAAATTAAATCTTAAAAATATTTCAGTGGAATTTTTCTTTGTCTAGAAACATGTCCAGGAATATTAGGAAAATGTAACAGTGACAGTTTTACTGAAACTTGAAGTCTTATTGCCTGGCATGCCTTTGTTCTGGGTCAACTGTGAAAAATATGTGTAATCTTGCGTAGTGATCTTCCATCGTGATTTCCCAAGGAAACGCCGCTTATGCAATCACGTTCTGTTTGTGTTTGTTTCTTTATTTTTGTTTGTTGATTCTCTCCAAATAACTTCTGAACCTGATAAAGACTTTCAGCCACATGAGACATGTAGCAGCAGTCCCAGAGGTAATTATGCTTCTGTAAACTTCATAAAAACATACATTCAGTTATGAAACAGAGAGAGAGACCTCATATACCCACTTAAAAAAAATTCACAAGTACAAGATCAACCCTGGTGAGCACCAGGAAACCCACAGGGGGCTAGAAGCCACAAGAGATTGCCTCCTGCTAGAGGTAGCATGGGGGTCAGCACAAAACAGGCTATCCAGGCAAAGTTGAGGAGAACAAGAATAGTGTGGTTAACGGTTTGCTACATGTTCTTTTGTGCCAGCTGACATCAGGATGAGAGAAAAACTTAATTTCATAATGTAGACCTCAACTTTGGGTCCAGCAGAGCTGGAACACCCGGCCCAATAGTCTCAATTGTAGTCCTCTTCATGATTCTGGAGACAACATTTTCCAGAAAAGTTATTTAGAGGCCAAGTATTATCAAGCATAAAGAAATTTGCCACTGCTGTTATTCATAATATTCATTTGCTCTACACTGTTGGAGCAGGATCCATGCAATACACTGCCATGATACAGTACCTCCTAGTAATGTGGTAATCTGCACTAAGCCTGCGATTCCTCGGGTGGTAACAGTGGTTATTCCTATAGGCAATGAATTAAAAATAAAAATTAGAAGAAATAACCAAATTATAATGAATTTTTTCCATTTTATGTCTTGTTTCAATTTATGGAATATTTTTTTAAGCACTGAACTATATACAAACTATATAGACACTCAGTTATTCAGATCCTCCAAAATCACGCTTACTGAAATGAAAGCCTTTGAGTTGATGAGACTTACCTAAAAGGAGCACCTGTTTCATGGCTTGGAAAACTTGCTGTGCCATTCTTTTGTGGTACTCAAAGCACATGAAAAACTTACTTGACTGTGATAACTGATGCTGTCCTGCTCAGATCAGGGCATCTCATAAGAATATAAGACACTGAATACCAACAAAGAAGGCACTGAAACTGAAACCATTACAAGTTGGCAAGTCTTTGCCCCAAGCTTCAAATCCAAACTGAACTCTGAGCTCCCTGAATATGAAGCCATCTCCACAGGGTGTACCACAGAAATGGCTTCAAGGTGTTAACAGTTTGGTTACCACATTTGCCTCAAAATGTTTATTTTTCTACCCATACTTCTGATTTTCATCCAAAACAAAGGGAGTAGTCAAAGTCTATATAACTGAGTACAGTACAAAACCTAAGTTTACAGAAAGTTTCTATTCCCATGTGGTATTTAAGTAATAGTATTCACCTCTTTTTAGTTAGACTACAAAGTAAACCCAGAGGCACAGAGGTGCATCATGATCCAGATGCTAAAACACATTTGTAAAGGTTGACTCACAAATGAGCACAAGGGTTTCAGAAAACTCGAGCTGAGTGCTGAGAGAGTGTGCCACCTCTACAGAGCACTCTTGTGAGTCACTGGTCATGCTCACAGAATGCAGAAAGAGCACCCTTTGTGAAATAGGGTTTTTCAATGCATTTTTATAAGCTTTCCAGTAAAACAGCTAGTATTTCATAAATGAACTCTGATAATTTTTACTTATATAATCTTTAATATAGAAGATATTACATACATTATTAAAAATAAAACATTTACTAATACTTTATTAATATCTTTCTACTACCACAAGGGAAATAACTGTATCCTCAAATCTGTGTTGTTGTTGTTGTTTTTTTTCCTAGCTGGTTGTATTACCGTAAAAGCTAATATCAGATTTTCTTTTACAGCAGTAATACAAATGAATACAATTTGAAATAGAAAACTTATATTAATGCTATGTTTAAAAAAAAAAAAAAGATATTTTGAGAAGCCTGGAAAAACAAATAAAACTCAAGATCCAACTACAATAATAACAACAGCTAAAATAAATAATGTGCTTTGTGCATAATATGAGACAATCTACCACGGTCTTTAGATAAATAGCTACTGCCTTACTCTTACAACAGTCAGTTCAAGTGTAAACAACTAATGCTTCTCAGTAATTTCAAACTAGAATTCTTCATTTTATGCAACTGCTCAGCAAGACTTCTCACTTGGGCAACACACTGCTGGGAAATCACCAGGGCTTGGGAGGACTAATACTTCTGTAATCCAAATCCTGTTGCGATACGTCTTGGAAAGCAAAATTTATCATTAAACTCTAAAGTTTTCAAGTTTGACATTAAATTACTTCATCATCCACGGGAACTAGTGCTTTTCTGGTTCACAAAAGAATGACTGACATGTATGATTCTTGTATCTATGGCATTCACTTCCCTAACCTTCTGTTCCCAGTAAGACCACAAGGAGCGCAAACCTAAATTGAATGAATACTGCTTAACTCCGGCACATCCACAATTCTAATCACATGATTTCTGAACTTAACATCACCTCAACTGGACTTTCCTGCTAATACATTTCATAGGATTCTCCACCTCACCTTTAAGGCAAGGAATAAAAATTCTTTTGGTCCACTTTGATGACTTGTGAACAATGACAGCAGCTGCTGCCATGGTCCTCCATATTAAGCACCTGAAATACTACTCTCAAGTGGCTTGTATACAAGGAGAATACAGTGGGGAAACCTTTGTCTAAGTGTTAGGGGCACTCATCCAGCGGTAGTTCATTCACACTCACTATTTCCACCTCTTAGAAGACCACCCAAGCCATTTCTAGCTCCCCAGATTAAACTGGGCTATTGTAGGTATTTATGAGAAGTGCATAAGGACAGACAACAAGCAACAGAGCATCTGAATCTGATGAGAATGTCATTCCTAGCCTTCAAGGACAACTTATGGATTTTGTACCAGCATTGTGGCCAAATAGCAGTCAGCATACACAGAGACGAGACTCATTTCATCTGCAGTGTTGTATAAAAAAAAAAAGTCAATACCATAAAATTAGAGTTTAGATGGTGATGATACTTAAGGCTACACACCCAAGGCATTTTGTTTTGTTACTGTTCTCAATAATGTTTGCAGTGTCTCTTCAGTATTTCCCTAACAGATGATTAATACACATTTTAAGAGTACATGCTCAGTACTATTGCTGAGATACAGCATATTCAAGTTTTATTCATTATGAATCCATACACATCCTTGTTTGAAGTTCCCACATCAGAAGATGTGTAAAAATGCAAATTAAACACGGAAAAAAGAAAAATACAGAGGAAATTTTTTTTCTTTCTAAACACAACTTGCAATATCTTAGGATTTAATTTACTGATTTGTAATTCTATCCCTTACTCCAGATTTCCTCTAAAATATTTGCAAACATCCAATCATTCTTAAACTGAAAGTTCACCAGTGAGTATATAATACACATCACAAATGCTGTTCATTCCATAGCATTTAATATTGCCAATATTAAATGAAGCATTTGTAACATCTGTAACTATATATATATATATTTTTTTTTTTAAATGGAGACAGTTCAGTCAGTTAGCTGTAGTTCATTTAGATGTGGGGTGGTGTTTTGGGGTTATTTGCATATGGAAACATTCATATGTCAGAATACATTCATGAATTCACAAATGTAACAACTACTTCATATCAACAGCTCTATGTAGCGAAGATATTGTCAGGAAGGAACAAAAATAATTTAATCCAGCCTGCAGGAGATAACTTAAGATGCGTATAATTTAATTGCATGGCTTACACACAACAGTAAAGTTTCCCATAGATATTAAATACGGACTTTTAGACTTGGTAACATTATTATTTTCAAATGAGTGACCTACACATACAGAAAACAGTGTTACTACAGTAGCACTTATTCCACTGAAGCTTCTAAATGTTTCCTTCCTAATTCATTGGTTGCTTCTGAGCAGATTAGATGGAAATATCATTCTTGCCCTTCCAAACACTGGCTACAAACACACGATCACAGAGCTTTGTCAATGTCATTGTCTGCTCTAGTGAGGAATGCTATCCAGTTTCTTTGTCTAGAATATAATTAAAAAATGGAAGTATTGGAGGCCAGCGAGTTAAACAACCCAAACTATATGTCAGGTACATTAGTGTTACCGTTACATATACCAGTCTTCCCTGTGATAGTGTACACAGTGTAGTACAAGTCTTTGACTAGATGTTTATTTTAGTTTCAAATTAATGGTAGTGCCTTCCTGTATTTTCCACGTCCATCCCCATTCACTCATTTCTATTCAATTTCTTAACTTGACAGTTGCTTAGAAAATCTACTGCACACTACAGTTCAGAACACCTCAACTTTCTTATCCAAGGTTTGGTTTTACATTCAAAATATAAAGACTTTTTAATTGAAGAAGGAAGAGGCTGATCAGTTACTCACAGTCTCTCCAGGGACCTCAGTCCAAAGAAAGAGCCATTCTTCAACCACAAGATCTTGTTGTTACTCAGAATCCTAGAAGAATTCAGGAAAGAATTCGGTTAATAGAACATGATAATTCTACTGATTAAAGACATGTAATTACAGTAAATGACTGTAAAATACTAATCAGAAAATTCTCTGCTTCGTTTGCATTTTCCCAACATAGCAGTTCATAAAGATTACCATTTTCTGAAGTAGCTAGTTTCTTCTTTATTAAATAATAAATGCACTCTCAAGAATGTCAACAAATGAAATTTGGTTGCTACTTGAAAAGTATGACATTGGTAAGTGTCCCCATATCACTTGCAAATTGAAAGTTACCGCTGGTAAACATATTTGTTGTATTTCCCAGCCAGCAAAAGGCTGATCAAACAAGAGACGCGTTAAAAACTTCCACAGTTAATGAAAGACAATCTAGTCACTTTTCATGGCTCCTACAGCAGGGATGTACAAAGACTGACGCTATCCTTTGTACAGTAGAAATTCAGTAATTCAGCTTCATCTGTCCCATTCACAACCATGAAGCACACACGCAAACCCACTGTGCATGCAAGCAATTGAAAAGTGTGTCACCTCTTTTTCTTGTTCCTACTGTCAATTTCACAAGAGGTCCTAATTCAGTGTTTTTCATCACTACATTTCAGAAGCAGTAGAATATGAATATGCAACTCATTCTGAAGATGCTACCTATTAAAATTTTACAACATACAAAAGAAAAATTAACTGATTTCAAAGTTCAATAAATCATTTTTTGTACAGATTTAAGGATTGTACAATGTGCAGAAGAAAATTCTGCTAACAAATCTTTTCCCAAATGCTTATAAAGATGGGTTCTCCTACGTAGCATTTACATTTTAGTAGTGCACAGAAGATGACTTCAAAATAAGAGACATCGCCTGTGATAAAGCTAGTAACAAAGTTTCAAAAGACATCTTATGCTCTTAGCTAGCAAACTTGATTCATCAAGTCTCAACTTTTTATTTTTGTGATGCTTTAAAATAATCTGTTGCACAAGACTACCTTAATTTGTCTGGCTCTTAGTATTTCCTATTACATATAAACAATAAGTGCTTTACTGCAGCACATACATCTTATATGAACTTTCAAATCCACATGCAAGAGACAACAACACTGATAATAAGACAATATAATTACTGTTATTAGACACTTAAAATGTTAGCAAGAATTGGACACGTACAAATAACCTGATGAATTTGATGACCCACTGTCAGAAGACACGAATAGCAGAGCAACTCAGTTCTGAGCTAGGAGCTGATCTGGAACTACCCCACGGTGTTCGTGAATATGTGTTGGCAGTATTACTTCCTATCCAGAACAGCTCACTATAAAACACTAGTGGCAATTTGAAATCAGACAAACACTTAAACCCAAGTATTTGAAAGCACACAGAATCCTATTTCTATCACCAAAAAATACAGCTCCACTACACACAGGCATTATTCTGTCATCAACTAGGAAACCATATTTCACAAGATCTGCCTCTTACTTCTCAGATAAAAAAAGATTGTATGTATTTCTCTAACAACTCCTAACTAAAATTTTAGCAATACATTTCAGCGATGACAAGACCACAAGCTGTTTCAATTTGCATTATCTGTCAGGTTGGTTTTTTTTTTTTTTTTAAACTTTATAGGTACCTACACTGTAACTAACTGTGACTAACAGACTAAACTGAAGAATTGCTTTAAAATTATAAACATCTAAACAGGAAAACATAAATACATAATT
>JAOWBP010003659.1:20048520-20074773 GCA_028571105.1 Tragopan temminckii
GGTTGTCTGGTCTAGTACATATACGATTTATCATCTACTTATTAAACTGCTCCAGAAGTGGGGGGGGGACAACAACCCTTAGAAAATCAGCATGACTTGCTTCAAGTTAAGTAGAATGACAAAAATGAAAGAAAGAAAAGAAAGAAAAGAAGAAAGAAAAGAAAGAAAAGAAAGAAAAGAAGAAAGAAAAGAAAGAAAAGAAAGAAAAGAAAGAAAAGAAAGAAAAGAAAGAAAAGAA
The DNA here is from genome assembly GCA_028571105.1 of Tragopan temminckii. Lineage (NCBI taxonomy): Eukaryota > Metazoa > Chordata > Aves > Galliformes > Phasianidae > Tragopan > Tragopan temminckii. The sequence continues at coordinate 20,048,759 of JAOWBP010003659.1, forward strand.
AGAAAAGAAAGAAAAGAAAGAAAGAAAAAGAAAAGAAGAGCAGCAGGTCCTTAATTAAGATACCTCAGGCATTCATTTCACATGCAAGATATGTTAAGAATAATGCATTCTTTGGTGTACTGGAAAGTATGGAGGATGTATAACCTCCTGTCAGGCTCAAGTTCTTACAGAATATCAAAAAAGCACTGACATAGATTGAGGGATTAATTTAAATTAGCTTAAATAAGTGCCACAGAAAAGTTAAAACATATCAGAAGACCTCATCTAAAGAGCTGAATGAACGGTGTAAGTAAAAGCAGATTTTCATTTACAAAGGTAAATGCTTTCAAAACTGTAACAGAAAGCTTAGTGTATAGAATTTAATGCCAGTAGTATTTACCCTTCTACAATGTTTCATTTTAATCCCAGTAAAAACAAAAACAAAAAAAAACCTGATACAAATTACAAACTTTCCTATTCCAAGTCCTTCAGAGTTTTGCAGTGATCACGAAGTAATTAGAGCCAGGTACATGGAGCGGCTCCCTTGCACAATCTATTCCAACAGAAACCAATTATATTCAGCACAGAACATGGAAAAAAACATTAAGAACAGCTCAGTATCTCAATTATAAACGATTCTGGTCTAAGCAATATTAATATTTATGCAAAAAATAAAAGATTGCCTTAAAGCATTTCACAGAAATATAATGACACCCTCCCGTATGACTGATAGACCTGAAACTGCGCTTAAGGCATTCAAGTGAGTTGTTTGCCCATGGCAGTATTATTTCCCCTTTTGTGCTCAAATTTTCTTCTCCTTTCATTTTCAAAAATGTTTCTATGTATATGAAATGCATCTTGTTTCAAGATGACAGGTCTGGAAATGAAGTTTTTGAGGAATTTGACTTTTTAATCTCCATCTAAGAATCCTGGTTGTCACTTTTAACTTTCTTTAAATCAAGAATTTTTCAGCTATTGTGAATGTAAAAATAAAACCTTAAAATGCTGCCCTAGGTACACCTTATAGGTTCAAAAAATGGCTAGTTATGTAAAGGAATACATAGAATAAAAGGGTTTGGGTTTTGGTTTAAAATTTTTTGTTTCCAAACTCTGACTCTTGACTTCTGAGCACATGAATTTTCCCTCCTTCAAACTCTTAATACCATAAGCAAATACTGAAACAGATCTCGGAACCCTGAAATAGCAAGGGAGCTACATCCTTCCCTGTGCAGGAGGCAGCACGTGGTTACCTCTGTTGTCCCCTCCATTTGTGTTTTCTGGACCAAAAGCCTTCCCTCTCACCAAAAGCCTTCAGAATCACTAAGTCTTTGCAAAGGGAAGGAAGTCTGGGCTGTGAGAGCATGCAAGCAGCAGCAGGACAGGGTACAGGCCCATCAATACTGGACTGGAAAACTGTTGGGGAGCTGCTGATGACTGAGAACACATCAACAGGACTTTCACACTCACTCAGAGCTTTCCCCAGCTAGCAAGTCAGAACTGAAGTAAGGATTTGGAGATCTCATCAAGCAGTACCGTTTTGAGTGTCCATGGTTCCTGGAGGGCCCTTCTCTCAGCAGAGTACTTGAATTGTTAGCTCTGAAGTATGTCTTACCTAAAAGCTATAGAATTGCTGCCGAATAATAAAGTATTTGATAAAGCATGGACTTAAAATTCCTTTACTAAATAAATGGCAAATAGATTTCCTGGTGCTATTATTACAGTTGAAACCTCTTATCTGCAAAGACTCCGTGTGTAAATCTAACTCCATTTCAGCAATACATTGCTGGAGGCGCGCAACTCAGAAACATTCTTTTGTCAGACCAATCACTCCAAGAAAGGTAATATTTACTTTTCAGACACTATTATGTAGGTGTTCAGATATTATTTGGGGATTCAGTAGAGTCAAAACTGTCGGAGTTTTAAATTGCTTTTCATCTTTCTTACATTTACAGCAACAAACAAGGTAACAGCCACCTATTGTGATACACATGCATCTGAAGACAGTTATCATGCAATGCACAGGAGAATATTTTTGTGTATGCATTTCATACAATCAGAGCCAAAAGAAAGCTTCAGTAAAGCAAAAGCCATTACCTTGTATCCTCTATTATGCGTGCTAGAGGATATATAAACATATCACTCCTTACACTGGAAGATATTTTACTTGGCCAGCAGTAATCTCTTAGTCTTCTTTAAGGAAACAGATTTCCAGATATTTAATATGACAGAGTGTCTTTTGAATGATGTTGAATGTCAAAGGTTATTTTCCATTGTCAAGCTTTTTCTAGCTGGTTTTAGTGGAATGGAATTAATATTATTTTGTAATAATCTACTTGGATAAGAATACAGGGCATGAATAAACACAGAATTTCAAGCTTCCTTCACTTCTGGTGCAAAATAATACAGGTATTCAGCACAGTTAAAACACAAGTAAAAGAATAATGGGGGGAAAAAAATGTTTAAGCGTTTAGATAGGTTTTATGATCAAAGCCAAAATCCAGAGCACTGTCATAAAAGAAAAAATGATCTTCACCAGGACCAAACCAATGGAAGCTATATTGTACATTGTTCTATAAAGTACATCTGACTGTGCTTCGCCCTTAAAATTACAGTCATTTATGTAAGTATTATTATTTCACAGACAGTGAATAAAAGTACCAGAAAGAGAATTATTCATGTGGTTTTGGACTTGTGGCTGAGTTGGCAACAAAATCAAGTTTCCGGTGTTTGACACTGCAGCTCTGAGCAAGTGACTCTCCTTCCCACTTCACTGATTTCAACCTGAGCTCTAGGTCGAATAAGAATTATGTAGCTGAGAATTACAAGAGCAAAAGTTGTAAGCAGGAATTAGCTGAGATGTAGAAGCCAGCCTAGAGAAGCTTAAGACAAGTCCAGCTGCACTTGTTTAGGGAAAGCTAATTTCACCTCTAGGATTCAGCTTCTCCTTAAATCATTATGTACAAAAACCAAAACATATCCATATACTCATTTCACAGATTCCATTAAACCAGTTATGTTGCATTACAGCCCCAGCTAATCATTCTGGGAAAGCTTTCATGGTGCTGAATGCTTTAGTGTGAAACACAACTGGAATGTTATCTCAGCGATGACATCTCTGAAGAGAAACACAGTGAGAATGGCTGTTCCTTCCAGGGAGAGCTGATGACCTGGTGCTGGATGGGAGATGACTGTGCTGAACAGCATCCTCAGGGGACAGGAAACCTCAGGGCAAAGACAATTTCATTCCATCTATAAATCACCATCTGACACAAAACTTAACTACCTTTTTAAGAGATGAACCTACAGATTTTCTCAGGTAATAAACCACATTATTCTCCTAATACACCATGACAAAAATTGGGAGCATCATTTCAGCAAGCATCAGCAATCCTAGAGAAGGTAACGGCCATTTCCATTTTCAGCAGCACTCAGATATCTACAGGCCACATCAGTGTAACAGTTTTTAAAGTCACTAAGTGCAGCTATCTTCACAGATACCACACCAGATCATATTTCTGTTAATGTCAGAGAACAAGTGTTTTGCAGGCCTCTTTGGAAACCCAGTATCTGTTGTATGCTGCAAACCCTCAGGAGTATGCTATTGAGCTTTAAAGGGGTATTCACTAATTGTAACTGTATGGTCTGACAGAAATTCACCGAAAGCTCGATGTGATTTCAGCAGACAAAATTAAAAGAACGAGAATACACCACAGAGCACTGATTTTGCAAAGTGAAACTGTAAAGCCTGAAATCTCTCACTAAGCAGATGCTGTGTACCAAAAGACCTAAAAACTACTGCAAGAAAATCTGATTGCTGATCCACACAGTTCATCATAAACTTAAAGATAGCAGCAAACAAATCCTGCCAGAGACCACATCTAAAGAACTCCATCAAGGCATCAGATGTTCACTGTGTTGTCAGCCCCTCTCCTGTCTTAGGAAATAAATAACAAAGACTGCTGGACTTGGTGGCATTTTTACAGAATTCTTCAAGTACTTTGGTTTGAAAGGAAGATTTTCACTGTCAACATTTTTTTAAACAGATTATCTCTATTTGAAAGGCACAAAGTGGAAAACTTACAGCCATTCTGAAGATTAAGACAAGTGACCCCAGCTAATGATGAGTGCATTAATTCAACACTCATCGCAACTCATTGTAGTAGTTCCATTTGAAACTGGCCCAGGAAGGGTTAAAACAGTTGTATCTTGCTGAAATTCTAACCCTGACTCTTACATAGATGCTTGGCTACCAAAAGCAGCAAAAAACTGTAGTGGCATTCATTGACCTCTCATCTACACATAATACTGTCTGACAGAAAAACTGTTGCTCAATCTGTCAATTCTAAATTGCCACCCCACTCTTGCTCTGATCAACTAAATCATTTGTGATACTTAAAACAAAAAGCCTCTCTGTAACTACCTTGGCAATAAGTCTCAAGAAAACATTCCATGTTGGGTAAAGTTTTGAGCTTGTAACGGCCTTTTACAGCTGTGATAAATCACCATTACTATAGTTTGCATGAGCACAAATTTACCTTAAATGCAGATGAAATCACATTTGCAGTTATGACTTGTACTCTAAAATAAGATGGTTACTCTTGTAAACCTCTCAAAGACTGTTTTCTGAAGATAATTTCGGAACTAGCACTGGAGCCTGAAATCAGATATCTTCTCTTCAAGTTCAGCTATCAAGAAGAAGGGGGCTGGGGGGTGGAATCAGAATAAAACAAAAAAAGCACAAAATTAATGCTTAACAACTTCCTGAAGTATCTTAGAGTTGAACTGAATAAAATAGTTGAAATGCCAATCTCATTTAGAGAATGCCAACAAAGTATGAAAACCTCTCAAAGCGCTATTAACACTAGCTACCAAGCAATGCATGTACCTTCGTGATTTTTTGAATTTCATCACAAACCCCATTTTCTACCTGTAACCAAAGACTACTTCTTTTCAAAATGCCAAACTTGGAGAGATCTCTACATTACATATTTATAAAGCTAGTGACATTATCAAATAAGTCAAGTTGTCAACTTTACTTGTTAGTCAACTTGCAAGTCAAGTTGTACCATTCCCTTACTTGTGAATGTAAATCAACAGTTGTAGGGATACTCAGTACATTGTACTTTGCTATTTTTCACTTTAAGATGTCTCTACCATCTCAGGTGTTACTTCTGCTCTTGTACCTATGTGACTCAAAATAATCATTTTAAAAGAGGCTTAAGAACTACAACTAAAATTACTCTGTTCTTGAGCTTGCCACTTTCACCCACATTGAATTATACTGATTAACTATCTGAGTCTGTCACACTTATTCATTTGAAAAGTCCCAAGTAACTACACAAGTTGCCCTGAAATCTAGAAGGTTATACATCTTTGTCACATTCTTAAGCAACTTTTCACCAACACGTATTCTGCAAGGAGGTAGAGCATTCTTGGTGAGTAACCATTTTTATTAACAGAGTATCTACATATTTACCTTAGAAATTATCAGAAAAAGCTCTATCCTTCCTCAGCTGATCAGCAGCCTCTCACCACCTGAAATACAGGTGTGGAAGCGAGATTCTGGTCTATAAACAGAGTCAGAAGAGGAAAGTAGAAGACAGAGGCAGCAAACCGCACAGCATCCTTGTGTAATGGGCAAATATTTAACTGGATCAGACTAAAGTGACAAAACTGAATTCACTTTTTATTACTTTCTAGATTTCTAGATTTTTAGATTTCAGTATTCCTTTCTGCTTGAGAAAGTGAAGTTTCAGTGAATCCCCCAGCACTTTCCACAATGCTCCCCATACTTGAATAATGGATTTTGGATCAGTAACCAAACAAGAGGTAATTCACTTTAACTACTTGATCTCCCTCCTTCTAAAGCATCCACGGTTGTAATTTTATACAAATGATATGCCAGAACTATAAAAAGTTCCTTGGCCTACAATCTTGATCATCTCACTCCCATCTGTAAATCATCAACTAACCACTGACTAGTCAGCAGTTACACACTTTAGGTAGCAATTTATTACATAATTTTTTAAAAATATATACAAAATGACTGTGGGCTTCAAGAGGTATGCAAGAATAAGATTAACAGACTTCTTATTTATCTTGAATGTGATTTAAAAGACAGAGTCCATATTGACAAGCTCGCACAGTGCATGTGCTATTATTTCTTGTATATCTTATTCATATTTCTTTAAGCTTGCTGGAATATTTTATAAGCTGTATTGGCCCAAGGCACATATATGATGAGTGCTATTTCTTGTTGCTCTGTTTGCATTGCATAATTTTGTAACTGCACTGTTTCAGGAAGAAAAAACAGCAAAAATCAGCTGTAAGCCACCACTGGCCTCCTTCATTCCCAAATGAATTACCACTTAAACAACTGAAAATTCCAATATCTTACTTTCTAACATGCAGCATAACTTAAAAAACAAAAACAAACAAACAAAAAAACACTAAGCTTGGATTCCAACTGGACTCGGTTCTTTATAACATTCACTCTGCCCCCCCAGAGAAAGCTACCACGATTCTAATACTTCCATAAGTTCAAAATAAAAGCAGAGCTCTTGGCCATACTGCCTTGGAATGTTAAATCTGCAAACTAGGCAAAGTATTTTATATGCTTAGGGGTGGTTTTGATTCTGCAATAAAAGGAATTTAAATTCCTAAATCCTATGGTGTTATTATGAACCTTCAAGACGGTTTTCTAACCTTCAACAATGCGCCTTTATCTTTAAATTCCTTCAGCTTTCATACTATGTTTAAAGAGAAAGAACTTTCATAAGACTGATTAAACTTTTCTTAAGCTATATAGTTTCATAAATATGTTTTCATGAAGAAAGAAGAGCTCTTGAACTTGAGATGGGAAGCTTTTGAATCTAGAAATTCAATTTCCTTAGAGAATATCTGAAAACCACATTACAGGAAGCTCTGGTTCCTGACTTAAGGGAAGTGGATGGAAGGAAAAAGTAGAATAACAAAATGTGCAGCTGACCTGAACCTACAAAAAATAAAAATAAATATTGCCCTGCATATATTGTTCTGAGCATATGCTATATTAAAACAGAAGCTGGCAAGCACCAATAAATAAAAAGGATATGAACTTTGTTTAATGCATCAACATTTAGCAAATCATCAAAGCAAATATAGCAGCATAAGGTAACTACATTTATCAGCATTCATCAGGGTTTTCTTGCACTTTCCTACCGTTTGAAATACATTTCTGATTGCTTTTGGTAATAACATCATGAAAATATAGAAATTATCCTACTGGTTGACTAATTTTATCATGCATTGATAACCCTGTTTCTGACTGCACAAGGTACTGCATGCTTCAAAGGAATGATAGAAACTCAACATTGTTTAAATTCTGTGCTCAGTAAGGTTATAAATCCGTAGCATTGATTAATGTAAGCCTTTAGCCCTCCTAATCTACTCTAGTGTAGACAGATTTTCCTCATTGTACATTTTCTTTTCTAAATTTCCTTTTAAATCATCATATTTCTTGCTTTGACAAATTCTGCCTCCTGAATTTGAATATAGCTTATATAAGTATTAGATCATCTGACCCATTTTAAACTTGTTTTTCAGGTTAAATAACTTTGCTGCTTCACTTAGGTATTTCTATTTCAATCAAAGAACTTTGTCTCAGACTGTTGAACATTTCTTTTTGGTTATTCTTTTAGTATATATAGCAAAAGTAAACTTTTTTTATATAATGATGTTTTCATAAGCAATATTTGTGCCATACTTCAATTTTACTTCCTTAACTTCACCTCCTCTCCAATTTCATTAAAATCTGTCTTGGTGTTCTTAAGCTTAGTGCTCATTATATCCTTTCAATTAACTTGTTCACTCTTTATTCTGTTGCATCCATGTTAATTACTCTTTGCTTACTGGAGATTATGTTGCTAATCATTCTCTGAAGTTCAGAGCACTGAGTTTTTTCAGATTCATTTGTGTTTAGAAAAAGTAAAGGAGATTTGAAGTGCTATAAGTAGACTTTATACAGTCACAGTGTAAAAATTCATCAAGTGTTTTTTGTTTCTTTTCTTTTTTTTTTTTTTTTGCCAGAACTCCAAAACAGTAGCGCAGCACGTAAAAGGAAAAACTGAAGCTTTATCTCTCCTAGTTCATTAAGTACAACTATTTTAATGGAGTCCTGGTATTTTTTTGTAAACAGAAATATTATTATATTCCCAAATTTGCATATAAAAGTAGCTTATATGTGCATATTTAAAATTATTATTTATTTGTTTTTAAATCTGGGAGTGCCTAACAGGTTAATAGTGATTTTTTTATTTTTTTTTATCAGTGAGGAGTAAATAGAAGCACAAAATGTGACCAGAGCTGAAAAAAAACAAGCGTAGAACAAATCTTGCAATCCTTGTCTATCAAGTATAATATTTCTTTTTCCAGTAAAATACTGCTTTTTGTTACTATCCTCTTATATCTCAAGAAACGAAAAAAAACCCTCATTTTTACTTTATCAAGCTTCAATGTATAAACACCTAATAAAATTATCAACAATAACATATGATACATAATGACTCATTTGTGTTAAGAAGCAGTCCTATCACTAAAGTATTGAATAAACATATTCTTCACTTCATCCTTTTCCCTCCTAACATAGGCAGTCAACATCCATGTTCTTATAACCATATCAGAATAAAATTTAAGATGATTTTGATTTACCAGCATCCAATGGGTTTCTTATATCCTTATGCTTCTGCTTGAAATACTTCTTTGAAGTTTAATACATTGGAATTGTTGAATTCCTTTTGGAAAATTTTTTTTCTGGTCTCCAGATTTTCAAAATATTATTACTGCAATTAACGTGTATTTGATGGCTTAATTCTCCTGTATTAGCTTCAAAGTCTACTGAATAACTTGTACCAAGCATCTTATTCATGGGATGAAACAACTGAGACAGAACCATGGTGATTAAATAAAGCAATCTCCTCCTACTTCTCCACTTATTTGAGAAATCCCATAGATTTTCACGATAAATTACCAAGAAATGATGATTTCCCCCCAGTTACTGAGTATAACACAAGAATGACTGGCTGGCAAGCACATGATTTCCCCAAAAAGGCACAAGTTTGAGTCTCTGTGCAAACCCTGTGAAAAGGTCACTTCTTTCTCTTGCTGCACAACCTGTGAGAAGGGAAACTGCAAACAGGAGGCGAAACCTTCAGGCCACAGCAGGCACCGTGCTACCATGATACTTTTAGGCTGGGTCTTGAGAAAAGCCTCCAGGATAAGAAAAAAGCAAAAGGAAAGAAAATTGTGAATCAAGTTGTGCAGCTCTGGCATGACATCTGGAAGGATTATCAGCAGCAGGGCCTAAGATGATGGGCAGTTTTTATACAGACGTTTGGAAGACCTGAGATGCAAACAACCATCAGAATACAACAGACACTTTCCATATCAAACTCAGTTTGATTCCTAATGTAACTGGAAAGCCCCAGTTTATAATAACATCAGCATAGTGATAACCACACAGTTATCTGTAGTTGACAGTTTTACATTTAGGCTGACTGCTGCAGAAAGTAGGCTGGACTTGCACCGATTGGTTCCAGCTGCAGTTCAAGACCATGTGGAAGCACACAAGAACTTTAGTCTGAAAGCACTTCAGTAGAAAAGAATAAGGAGGTGGGAAGTAATTTCCTACCATCTTCAAAGAATCTTTAAGGCTGGGAAGACCACTAAGACCGCTTAGTCCAACCACCAACTCATCACCACCATGCCACTAAATGCAACATCTACACATTCCTTGAACACCTCCAGGGACAATGACTCCACAAGCCTCCTCGGCAGCCTGTTCCAGTTCATCATCACTTTTTCTGAGAAGAAATTATTCCTAATATCCAACCTGAATTTCACAGATTACTTCAGAAACAAAAAAATATGCCTGCTAACCTTCTCAGCTAGGGAAACTTCACACAAAAATCATAATGTACTAACTAAAAAACGAGTGTGTTTATTTAAAAGATCATCCATTTGGAACACGTGACCTTAAAAGTGAAGGGCTTATTTCAACAGTGCCCTACAGGCAACACTTGAGAGGCAACAGTGACTTCTGAAAGTCAAATCTGATACCCTGCCAAAGGTTCAAACACAAGCCAGGACAATCCCAAAACTCTGAATTCTGACCTGCAGTAGCACAGGACTTGAAAACTCTGATGACATAGCACTGGTTACAACCATTTTTTCAACAGGAGGATGTTTAACATACATGTGTCAGTTCAAAAACTTCATGTATCTTGTATCTGATATAACATAATGTTACAATTAAAACTCACTGTGGTAAATCAAGCTAATATAAATCAATCTCTCCTATGAATTCACTAAGTGTTAAATTAAGAAGCACCTCAGCAGGCTTAAGTAACAGCTGTGCTTAACCAGTCTTTTGTTTCACTGTTTCTGACCGTGCCCTTTGTGCTCAGCCTTTTAATTTAATTATTGTTTATCAGCTGAAGTAATAGAAAATAATAATATTAAGGTATGTGAAGCATTTTTAAGATATAGCTAGTTCCATGTTGCCCAAAGAAGTTGTGGATGCCCCATCTCTGGAGGTGCTCATGTCCAGGTTGGATGGGGCCCTGGGAGCCTGACCTGGTGGCAACCAGTCCACAACAGGGGTTTTGAACAGGATGATCTTTAAGGTCGCTCCCAACCTGAGCCTTTCTATGATGATTCTGTGATTTTCATATAACTTGATCATTTCAAAATGCAGTGCCTATAATACAGGCAAACAAAACCAAATTATGTGATTTTTAAGCCTTTCTGATTACCAATCAGTGCCACTATTTCCTATTATACTTAGTAAAACTTTCAGTGAATATTTCACAACTGATCTTAGAAAACACCCATAACCAGCTCATTCCAGGCACTTCCAAGACATGTGTTTACTTCCTTTTCGTGAGCTCAGTCATGTTGCAGTGTAAGCACTACACAGCCAATCAAGAACTCTGAAGAATCTGGTGTGCAGAAATAAAATGGAATCTCTGAATTTCTGAATATATAAAATTGCACCAAACAGTTTTCAAGTTTGTTCAAGAGGTCTGCTAGTTGGCTAAAGTTGTGAAGATCTCCCCAGTCTTTCTCCATTTGAGCGGAAATAAAATGGTTTTAATCCAGAGCTTTCCCTGGTCATTGTTTCCATACAGTTTTTGAGGATTTGGAGGTATATGTTTTGTTTGGTTTTGTGAATTGCGTTTTTGGAAATTCAGTGAGTAACTTGTATCAAAATCTGCACCACTTCTGGTCTTTGAGGAGACTTTTCTTGCCATCTCTGGTTGCCTACACTGGTGTTTTAGTTCAGGACACAAGCACAGTTTGAAGGCAACCTCCTCCTGCTTATCCCCACTTCTGTGCTTTGGTTTGCAGCACAGAACAGCCTCAGAGCACACAGATGGGTTTCTTGCAGGTGAAATCAAGTTCAGGCTCTGTTCCAGGAATGCACCTAATGCCTTTCATAAGGAAACGAAAGGAGCATTCATTCTGTGAGATTAGACCAGAGCTAGTCTGAAATTAAATACAAACACACTCCGTCTTACACCCAAAATATGAGTAACAGAATTCTACAGCAGCACTTACTACCATGAAGTGACAGTTGAAACCTCCATAGGAGGGATACCCAGTCCTGAGCACCAGCTACTTCACAGCACTGCAGTGAGGCCAGCACTGCACAAATGCCTCACTCCTGCTCACAGCTATCTTTGCTGGGTAATCCCAGGTGGACAGACAGTATTCTCTCTCTCTCTCTCAAGTCAAATTTCTAAGCAGATTAAAGTGCTGTACCTTCTTGCCCTCAAGCTTCATCATAGCAGCTTTTATATTTTACGCAGTGGTGAGGTCAAGGAAGTATTTCCTTTTGTTCACCACCACCCTCACCTCTCCCTTTTCCTGAGGATATCAGATTAAAATCCAGGCAGAAGTAAGCACAGCAGATACTCAGTTAATCTACTTGCATATTACTGAGCTTCCATGCTTGGCAGGAACTTCTTGGAAACACCAAAAAACTGTGACAACAGACCTCCCTTAAAGTACTTCGTCTCCCATTTTTGCCATTACAGAATAAGCTACTGCCATCTTAACACCTTATCTGTGACTTCTTAGACATAAAGAGAATAAATTATCTTGCCATTTCCCTTACAATACTTTCAAGAAATCCAGTCTAATGTCTCTTCTTTGCAAGACTGTAATGAAAAGAAAACAATAATAACACAGTAGATAGATGTGAAAACACAATAGGACTGAAAGGAAGTGCAGATGAATAATTGAGCCTTCCCTCTGCAGCTAGAGAAGTATCCATAACCTACTTGAAGGATAGTATTTCACTACATTGACAATATTAATCTGAATCTGTATGACACTTAGCAGTTTATGACTTTCCTACAAGCTCTGCATCAACACTTCTCCCTCTCATTTTTCTCTTTCTCCCCCCTATATATTCTCAAAAATAATAATATTGGAACCTAAATTCATGCTTTTCAAAAAGACAGGATTTAGAGAATATTTTCCTAGAGGACCAATGGCCTGACTAAGTAGGATATTTGGAGTTGTTTTTTTTAATGCTCCTGAACACTGACTTTCACATCTGAAAATTTCACCATATAACCTTTGAGTGGGAAGAGACCCTTAAAGATCCTTTGGTCCAACTCCCCCACTATGAACAGGGACACCCACAACTCCACAGGTGCTCTGAGCCCCATCCAGCTTGAATGTCTTCAGGGGCAGGGTACCTACCACCTCTCTGAGCAGCCCATGTCAGTGCCTCTCTAGCCTTTTGTAAAAAACTTCGTCTTTATATCCAATCTAAATCCATCCTCTGTTCATTAGAAACCATTTCCCCTTGTCCTGCCACAATAGATCCCACTAAAGCATCAGTCCCCCTCTTTCTGATAGTCACTCTTTAGATACCGCTCTCAGGTCTCCCCGGAACCTTCTCTTCTCCAGGCTGAAAAGATCCAGCTCTCTCAGCCTGTCCTTGTAGGGAAGGTACTCCATCCCTTGGATCATTTTTATGGCCCCCCTCTGAACATGCTCCAACATGTCCACATCTCTACTGTACTAAGAACTCCACATCTAGACACAGTAGTGTTAGTATGAAAGTGATAGATTGAGCTATCACAGTACAACATGGACTTTGATCATTTTACCATAAATCCAACCTGATTTTAACTTGTTTTCTACTGCACACCCAGAACAACAAATATTACAGATAAAACTGGCATACATTTAGCTCTAGACCAGATGAGAGATTACATCAACCAGGGTACTCTAATCAGAAAACAACTGCTGCAATATTGCATTTTTTGTCACAGACTTGGCAAAATGTTTCTTCTGGGTAACTTAAAACTTGTATTTTGAGTACCTTTAGGAATAGCAAAACAATGAGGATTATTCAGAACAAAAAAAATTGATTTTGACTTTGAAAACTCAACCAATTACATACAACTGATTTCTCACTACAGAAAATAGGAATTCATCTCTCACTTGTATAATTAAAATGAAGCAAGTACTAGGCTATCATCTTTCACAAAAGTCTATACTGACATGTATGTATCAGAATAATATGAGGTTTCCCCTTTCTATATTCATAAAAATAAAATAAGATTTTATTCACCTTGAAAGGACAGAGAATTTGTTCTGCACTCTGTGTTCTCACCATAAGTCCTGTGATAACATGAAGTTATCACCCTCACCAGGCCTATAATTTAAACACCTAAATAAAACATGGTACAGTTGATGTGTCATGGGAAGAATTAAATTCAGACAAAAACCTATGTTTTAAGTCATTCAATTCAACACCTTTTTATCTTATTAGAAATTCTCATAATAGAAATTTTGTTACTCAAGTACCACCTGCTATTGTCGGTTTGTATTTTCTCCGTTTGGTTGCCATAAGGATTTATTGACAATGACTTTTGACTATATACTCCATCAAAATCCTGTATAAATATGTATCGTATTAAATAAGACTAGCAATTTTTGATCATACCATATGGTACCACAGAACTGTCACATGCAGACTTCATTAGCAGTACAATTAAAGTGGTGTGGCTGAGAAAGGCTTTTTCTGTGAAAATACTACAGAAATGGACAACAATCATTGCACCAACAGCAGATCTGATCCCAGCCTAATATTCTGGGGACAATCTCGATGAAGTGAAAAGCCCTGAACACATGCAGAGAACAAGCAGCTTCCCTTAATGCCTGCAGCATGAATGCCATAAAAACGTTTCAAGATTCTGCTACTGAATTCTGGCAAAGGAGTTCAGTCCTGAATATTTCTATAATAGTTTGCACATTGCCTGGGAAAAGACAGTCACAGAAGTTACAGAAGAGAAAAAAGCTTGCTGGTTTCCAGTGATTTAAGTTTTAAGTTTCTTTTGTGGTGGTGTTTTTTTGTTTTGTTTTTAAAGCACAAACACCACTCCCAAAAAGCTATGCATTGTATTATCATTCAGTTCCAAATGAGTTATGGGGATGCTCTACACAGCAGAAAGCTGAAAGCTGCATTACATATTCCCCTCCAAATTACTTTACAAAATGAAGCAATTGTCCAGAAAGCATTTGTGATTACCGAATTGCCAGCTTGAAGATTCCTCCTTTTCCTCTAATAATACCTCAGATTACTCCTTTAGGTTACAGTTACATTATAATAAAACGTATATGCTATACCTGTTGCACAAGGTACTATCCATCAATAATACAAAAAATAATTCTAGATTACATAAAGCTTTACCAGTGAGTCTTCAGGGTGATTAATGCACTCTTCCAAACAGTTGTCATTTCAGTCAGTAAATAAATCATATGATTTTCACAGATAAGACTCCTCTGTTTTCCAGCTAACTGTAGACTTGATTGAATGCAATGTGAAAAGAGCAGACATCTAATGTTTTTAGCCTACCTTTGTAAATTATAGCATACTATATAGGACACTACTTTAATTGCTGTATAAAGTCTAAAAAATTTTAGAAAAGACCAGGAGGAAATCTTTTCAGTGTGGCTGAAAGGTCGCACTTCCTAGTACAGGAAAGAAACATTGCCAAATTACAGAAATCACTTTTAAAACAAAACACATAAAATGTAGGGTACAGGGGAGCACTTTAAAAACAGTCACTACTGAAACATTAAACTTAACGAGAAACTTAAAGATCAAAGGATAGTAATATTCAAATCACAAAGTTCTTTGTGACTTTCATCTCTGCAATAAAGCTGCTATGAAGTAACTTAAAGCTATAATGGTTTTTAGTAGCATCTTTTTTTACCCATACCCACCACCCAGTAAAAATCTTCATGGCAACAGCAGACAGGGAAAACAGATAGACAGTTAATTACAGAAGCAGACAAACACACTGGTTATTTTTAAACTGCAGCTTTTTATGCTAGTACAGTTTTTTGGCTTCCTCTTTGCCGTCAATATTTTGAAGGTGAAATTTGACTGGGAATTCAAATAATTGGGTAACAATAACAAATAGACGTTGTTACAATCAGTGGATGTGACATCTCAAGAGTTAAACTAGAGTCATAGCATTATGAAAAATTCAAAGCAGAAGTACTCGCAGATGAAGTACACCTGGTGAACACGTTTGCCAGTGGCACGCCAGTTGACACCTGGAAACTTTCCAGTGCTGAGTATTTCCAAATACACAGTGTACTACTGTACAGACAACAAACAATTATTTTGGTACTACAGCAATTCTACTTCTGTATTAAACAAAATATAAGAGCCACACATCTACTACTACACAAATATATCAGCAGTTTCTCCCCTTTGGAAAAGTATGGGTTCTCTTGGTAATTCTGTGTCCTACCCCTAAAAGACTCAAATAACATTTAACACTCAGAAGAGACCAGTGTAAACGTGTCAATTAATTCAAAGAACCTCTCCCAGTAAAAGCTGTATCAAAAGCTCAGTTTCTTGTTGAGTTTTTACAATATCCAGTCTTAAATTAAGAAAGGAGTTGTGATGGATACTTCCTCCCATGTCTTCCAAAGGTTACTCATTCTCACCTACATTTTGTCTTGCGTTCCTACAATGAACACATTTGATTTGAGCTCTCAGTGACTCTCTCATTTATTTTCCAAATAAAATTATTTTGAGATCAGACATCTTTCTTCTTTGTAAACATCTAGGGAACATGATCAAAAACTTCTTAATCTGAAACAAGTAAAAGAAATTTATGAGAAGAGATTTAAGTATACAACATGTGTTTTCTATTCTTTAAATTATGCTTGAAAGCTCAAAATATATTTTAACAACTTTACTTAGTACTCTTTTTTTTTTCAGTAGTGGCAAACAAAGGTAATACTGACTCCTTAACTCTGATTTTCATTCCCTGCTTTTGGATCCAAGGCAGTACTATCAGTGCTCATGTAATAATATCACACCAGGAACAGATGTTTAACTGATTATGCACCATTATAATTAACTGCTTTTCAGTGACACAATTTTGGAACAGCTCTCTGGAATGTGCAAGTGCAAACTACTTTCTTTGTTCTGGATATCTGACAGTGTTCTTGGCCATGTAAAAATGAACGTTGATCTATCGAGTCCTGCTTGCCAAGTGATCCTGGTTACTCCACAGAACTGCCCCAGGCTATAATCATTCCTCCAGACTGTCTTCTGAGGATTTTACATTTTCCATCTGGATCATGAATAAATGCACTGAACAGCATCAAGCCATCAGGAGCAGGTCAGACAGAAGTCTGTTTAGATCACTGTCTTGTCTTTGATAGCAGTCGAGAGAAGATTCATAACTGTAAGAACTAAAGAAAAAAGCCCCGCAGGTAACATATGCAAGGCATGAAGAAATAATTTTAATTCTTAGAAATCCAACCCAATTATTTGTTGCTGCCTCAGTCCTATAATATGTAAAACCTTAAAAAAAAAAAAACAATTTTTAAAAAATCTGAGTAATCTTCTCTATTAACTTTTAATATACCATCCGGGCTTTTAGGATAAAACTTTCTCAGTTATTCATCATTCCATACCTCTGCACACTTATGGCCCATTTTCTGTACCTCGTCTTGTCCTGCTGTATGCTGTTTGACATGGAAGTACACAGCATCCGAGATGCAGATGCATAATTCTGCTCTTACGCAGGGGGAACAAGATGTTTTCTCTTGTTACTTATGTTGACTACTGCTGAGCTGTCAGAGAACTATCTAAGTTCAGAATCAACCAGCACATAAGTTAGAAGGTGCTACACACCCCTTTTCATCTATCATTCATCAATACTGACATTCATCTTGATGTTATCAGAATCTCAGAATCTTCTTCTCAATCACAGAAAAAAATGAAGGACAATAAAGACTAGATATCTAATTCACACATTCCAGACACCAATTCACATTCCCAACCCTTCCTTGCAGCCTCATTCTTTTAAGTACAAACAAACATTAAAAAATTATTTGCTTAGTGATCAATTTTTTTTTTCTCTGCAGAATAATCTCTATTTTCTTACAGTGCCCAAACAGTCAAAAAAAAGCAATTTGTAGAATAAAGCAAGCAATGCCTTCCCCATAACCACATCCTCAGTCAGAGCTGGGGAACCCTTCAGTGGCAGAAAGTCCCACAGCATCCTCTGCAGCTTCAGGACAGCCTTTGACTGTGAGCAATGGACACACTCGTCCAGACAGGGAAAAATTGCTCAGCAGAGCATATCCATCTCTGATGACTGAATAGTATCTCCTCCATGAGGTCTGTAAATCTTGAAATTATTCACACAGATCAATATAGTGAAGAAGTGATCCAAGTTCTCTTTTGCAAAAAGTGCCAATCCAGTTGATGGTGTTTATGCATATTATATCTCTGTGTCTAATTATTTCCCCTTTCATTGTCAATTTGGCAGAGTCCAGGCAACCTCAAAGAGGCAAAAGGTTTCCTAGAAAGGCCCAGGAAGAGGACTTTCATGCTGACCAGTTCCTGGAAAATGATTCCCATAATTTACCAGTTAAAAAACAACACAACTATAAATGAAGAAGTCATCAGTATGGCAGGAAATCAGCAAAATGACGCAGAACAAAGTAACAGCTAAAAGGAGGGAGTGTAGCAGCTTGCTCTGTGACCAGAGACATGGATGAAAAACAGGCTTCGTAGCCAACCTACACAGAACAATTGATCATAGAAATCACAAATACCTCAAGTTGGAAGGAACCTGCAAGGACTATCGAGTCCCCGTGCAGAAGGACAACACAGAAAGGCTATCTCAAGGAAGGTGGCATCCAAAAAGGCTATTTTTCTAGATCTGCTAAGAAGAATAAACCAATTTAAAATAATGTCAATATTTTTACCTTTGTTTCCCCCCGGTTCCAAAAGTTCAGCCACTAAACAGGAACCTTTCCACTTCCAGTTTCTTTTAACCATTTCTTTTCAGTCAGATTAATACACTGTCACCAATCAGTAACAGTTAGTAACAAAATCTACTAAGTCACTATTAGCATATTATTAATCATAAAGCTGTGATCTAAATGACTCACAGAAGAAAACTAAAACTTAACATGAGTGAAGCAGCAACTAGCAGAAACAACAGGCTGGGGTCTTTCTGCACAAGTAAATTGCTACCATCAATACCAATAAAAAAGATTTTAGTTGAGATGGAAAAAAACAAGACCAATCCAACAGTGCTCTGTACCTTTTAAAATCATGTACGTACTCCAAATCCTATTTTCACAGGCATGCTGTTACTGTGCTTTAATAGTTTTTGTCTCAATCATACCTTCTTCTCTCTTTCCTTTCCACAGAACCAATAACTAAGCAAAGCACAAAATGCCTCTGTGTACAAGAAAAAGCAAAGATTCACTTATTTTTAAGGAATACAGAGGGAAGAAGGAAAATCTATCAATCTGCTAAGAAAAACTAGGCCAACCAATGAGAAAGCCAGCTTTAAGCTTTTGTTCATTTTTCATTAATCCAAAATGTAAAAAGCTGGAATAGAGTTTATAGGGCTTCCTTTTTTTTTTCCCCCTCTACAATACCAATGCATTTCCCCATGGGTTGAGTTAAATGTAATGACTTTTCTTATAAAAGAAAAAGTTTTATCACCACTCTTTTCACAAAGTTAACCACAATGTTAATTACATAAAAGAAAGAATACTATTAATAGTACAAATTAATTTTATTTCTTGGAACTTCATCACCTCCTTGCCTTTCAGCTTACTGACAGTGATTAACGATAAGTAAAAGGACAACAGAAAAGCACAGAGATGGGCTCTTCACTTAAAGACTGAACATGGCCCACTTTCCTGAGTTTGATAACCATGTCAGCTCTGGCAGAAACAAATTCCAAAGAAAGAGTTTTGAACTCTTCAAACTCAGACATAAACAGAAGGAGGTCATTCATTACCAGCACGCAGTTAAGCTGCAGCACTTCTTGCCATGAGATGCTACAAACGCAGATCTGGGAAGGGTTCAGAGGAGCACTGGACTGCACGATAGAACAATCCATTTTGGTAAATTAAACATACTTGAACTACATCTCCGAGATGGGCTGGAAACTGGAAGGTCCTTATGGGAAAAGTTGCAGTGCTACACTACTCTATGCACCAGGCTTCTAAACGCAACAGGGATAGGATACTGGGCTACATGGCCGTGGTATAGTCCAGACAGCTATTCACGTGTTTTTATCAAACATCCAGACTGCAGCAAATGAAAAGCTGCAGAAATGTAAATATTTTTAGTGACCAGGTGTTATGTTTTTATAGACTTAAAAACTGAAAATTTGAGCAAAACAACAGAGCAGCAAGTGAAAAAAAAATAGATGGGAAAGCTAACTCCAGTTCTTCAGTGTACAGAACCTTTGTTATCTGTTACAATTTGAAAAACACCAACAAACTGAAAAAGCTTACAGTGATACGGAAACACTGACTCAACAAATAGTTCAGTACCACCATTTTAATAGCTACTTTCAAAAAAGGGAGAAATGAAAAAGAAAAAAGAAAACAACAACAACAACAACAACAAAAAAAGCTTCAAATCCTGACTTCAGAGCTATTTAATAAATGATTACTTAAGGGATTTTATTTGTTTAAAACAATCGCTCTGCCTCAGCTAAAGTAGTGATCTGGAAAGCCAGCATTAAAAAATTATTTGCTCTAATCTATTCCAAACTTGGGTTTGGCATCTAATCCCTCTTCATTACCAAATATCTTTACAACCAAATAACTGCAATAAAGATATTGAAGTAGTGTCCTCAGTTGTTCAAAGGTACATACAGGAAAAAAAAAAAAAAACCCACAACTTTAACAGCATTTAGGGTCACTGAAGCAGTCAATTTCCTTACTCTTATTAACAATACATGAAAAAATATGGAGGGCATTTTCTTTTGAAATCACTTAGTTCAATTACCAAGAACTGCTCTCTTATCTATTTAAAAAAAAATAAAAAAGATGTTGTAGTTAGAGAGTAAATTGTGGACTATGTCAAATTGTTTTGAAGACCACTTTATGGGAAAATTTATTAATGGACTAGTTATTAAATATAGGCACAAATTAATTAATAAGAATTGTTTCAGGAAGAATAGTTAATTAGAGACAGGTTTATAACAACAATCGATAAGCATGAAGTATTCTAAAGCAATAAATTCATTTGTTCTATATTCAGAGAATTAGAATTTATTGCATTAATTTAGCACTTATGTTGTTCTTTGGTTTGTGAATTTATATTGTTGACTCTTTACACTGTTATATACAAAAAGTAATTTTGCAAAAAGTTGAGAGAATTATGAATTTTCAACAATAAATGACATTTCTTTGTGGGCTTTTTCCACATTTCAAATGTGAGGAATTTCAGTATTCATCCTTTTATTGAGGAAATAAAGACAAAGAGAAGCATGTGAAAAATTACCATCCCTTTTTAGCAGATCTCATTGTTTCTTTTTTCTGTTTAAGCTAAAGGCATTGCCTCTGTAATATCTGCTACAGCTTCATGAGGAAGCTATATGCCAGGTAAGTCTTTATTTTACGCAGACAGCAATTGGCATTCATTTAGTACACATTAAATTGTACTAATAAATAAAACAAACGCCAAGTATCTATGACTGACGTAACTTCGTTTTCTGATATTTATATCTCTAAAGGTGCCCGCCTCCACTCTTCCTCAGGTATACAAAAATAGGTCCTAAAATCCTGAAAATTTAGTGTGACCCTATAGGCATCTGTTACTGAAGAAATGAAAGGAAAACAAAGGAAATACCGAACAAGAGAAAAATAAATAAATAATATTAAAATTACCCTTACAGATGGCTTCCCAATAGCAGTGAGTGGACTTATTTTCTCACTCAAAATTTCTCACCATTACAGGAAAAAAAGTAGAATCATAGAATCATTTGAGTTGGAAGGGACACTGAAAGACCACCTAACCCACATCCCCTACAAGGAACAGGAACACCTATAGCTCCATCAGGTACTCAGATTCCCATCAAACTGACCTTGGATGCTTCCAAGGAGGGGGCATCCACCACCACCACTCTGGGCAACCTGCTCTAAGTGCCTCATCATCCTTATTATAAAAACTTTTTCCTATAGACTGATTAACTTTCTGAGAGCTTATTGTTACCAAATGCAGAGAAAAAAACTGCAGAAATTCTTCTTACATGCACCAGTGGTTTAACAGCTACATGAATACATGGTGTTGTAACTCCCACAGATTGACTCTATTTTCTGAGCACCATGTAATCCAAATTTTGTTAAACAATCACAGTGCTGTACTTCGAAGAGGTACCTGAAGCATAATATGACAAAATCCTGTCCTTCTCTACTTACATATATCTACCTTGCTACAGATGAGATACCTAATCAGGGCCTCCTGCAATAAATAAATGTTATGATGACAAGGTGGTACATCCGATCCGCAAAATGAGTGTCTAACAAAAAATAAGTCTTGAATGATGACATTTATTACAGATGGAATGTCATGTATTGTTTTATTGCCACGAAAACACAGTGGGTTTTTTTTTAAAGACTTATTTAATAGAGCAGTGTCAGTCACGGACCTGGACAAGGAGTGAAGTTTGCAGGAATGACCACGCGTTTCTGACCAGTGAAAGCTCATGTATTTTGACTGTGCACCTTTCCTGCATCCCATCCTTAGTGTGGATGGAAAATCATGGCTTTTGCAAAATGAGTATGGATTTGTCAACAGCCATTGTTGAGAACAGTTCATTAACATGTTCTAATTTAAGATAGAGCTAAACGATAAACTTCGCATGTGAATAATGCTAGCTATATCGCAGGAGAAAGGAATGCAGTCCCATAAGTTTAGATTTGCCGACATATTGAAAAGTTTAGTTTTCTGGCTCAAGAACTGCAACAAGAATAACAGCACATGTCAAGATTTCATCTTATATCACTATAATTACTTGTGTTATACACATTTCACAGTTTTGGAAGGATGGTTGCAATATTGTTTGAACGCTGTCACAAAGGGTAGAGAAAACTAGGAATTAGACTTCTCCTCTTCCCTTCTAAGCAATATGCAATTCTAGGGTTGTGAAGCAAATCTGACCATCAAGACATTTCCCTCCAACTATCAGCAACATGGGCTGCAGTTCAATATAAAAACACTGCTTGACACAACCACATTCAGACTTCTCTATGCTGCTGGCTGCAGTTCTAATGATAAACTCTGTTTTGTTCTGCCTCCTTACATTTTTCTTCTTTGAAAGTTGTGTAATAGGATCAACTCCATCTGCCTGGCCCCAATTCCAGGCAGTGCTGAACTCTGGGGCTTAAGTCAGATCTCTCTGCGGACCCATATCCTCACTCATTTCAGTTCCAATCAGTAAGTTCAGAAGAAATGGATAAAGTGAGTCAAGGACCAAAGGTAATGAGGGAAGATGTAATGGAGGGCTTTCGAAAGATCTGGAAAGTCATGAAAGACCAGAGAAGAGGTGGAGAGTGTGAGCTAGAAACAGCAGCACACACCAATGAAAGTGCAAAAGCTAATGAAGAAATGAGTGCACATGGGAAAGTGAGAATGGAGCATAAAGAACACCAAGAGGAGAGCTGATGAGGGAGACAGGTGCAGTTCGGTTTTGTTTTTAATTTTTTTTACATGCATTTATAGCAAAGGGTAGTGTATATTACACATCAACATTGAATAAAAAGGTGCAGCTAAGAGAAAAAATTGCAGTATATATCAATGAAAGAGTAATAATAGAAGCAAAGTGCAGAATTACGAGTTTCTAAGACGAATGGGAGATGGCTCCATGCATACAGAATGTCCCATGGAAGACAAAGAGAATTAACCAGGATGCACAGTAGCATGCAAATACACATTACTTAGGAGCGCTGGTCAGTTTGATTCCTCATTACTGGCAATGAGTATTTTCTTCAGTGCCAATAAGTTTCTTGTTGCACCAGGTTGTCAGCACACTCCCTTCAAGGAACCTTTCCTAACATTTCAGTACACCTCCTTTGAAGTTTCTATAAAACTGTATTGATAAAATTCTAAACACACAGGTTATGCTTTTCTCCCTTCCCTCTGCTCTCACAGAAGTTGATACCATGCACGATGATGCGCAGATATCCAAGCAACTGTTGCCTGGGAAATTACACTATATTGAAATGTGAATTGTTTGTTTTCCTTAAATCTATGCTTTTCTTCAAATTTTCCAGGGCTGATTTTGTTACTGCTAACTTTACTTTTCGTCTGTGATTTTGTTTGTTCTTTTCTCAAGTTACATAAAAGTATAGATTTGAAAGGTAAAAGTTTATCTATAAAATGTGCACTAATACGCTTTCTGAGGTAATCTACATCATAACATAAAAATGAGAGTTTTATGAAGAGACACCAACTTGATTGTTATTAGAAGGAAGAAATCACAGTATTTCTGCAATAAACTAGGAAAATTGTAATTGTTACTAATTTGGAGGCCTTAACTAATCAAGTTACTCAAAAACTATGATACCTTACTAACATAGAAAATCCTTTAAACTTCACTGTGTGTTATACAAATACTACAGTATATACACTGAACTTGCATGCCAGTGCCTTTCTACCTCCATGAGATTTTATTACCAACCATTTCAAAAGACAGACACTTACAAAAGGAAGGCTTAAAACACAAGTTTAAAAGAATTTGCTCACTTATGCATAGCTATCAGCAAATCTCAATTCTATATGATCTGTAAATAACTCTCAGGTTTTTGTGAAGATTAATAAGTCTATGAGTGTGATACCCATAAACCACTGGGTGTTTACTTCATTGGCAGAACAGTTTATACATTTGACATACTGCTGTTCGGATAAGATTATATCTGACTAAGAACAGAAAAGAAACTGTCAACAAGGCTGTAAGACTATAACAGAAAATGCTAAAGCAGTTTTCATATGACTAAATGTACCTTCAGAGTACTCCCAAATCAATCCCAGGCATGAAAACACAGTTGGAAATGATTTTAAGAGAAGGGTGAAGAATGGCATGCTGCCACAAAAATAAGAACTGAGCCTGAACTTTCTCTGTATTACGTAATTTCCAAAGCAAATGGAAAAAATATTAGTATTATAAACAACACAGTGTTTTTAGCTGATTTAGACTTGGGAAGTCCAGAACCAGACAGCAAACTTGCAACTGACCAGAGTTGATCAGAGCCAGTTAACAGAGCACACACCCAACCTTTTCATTCTCCTGTATGATTTTGAAGCTGTAATGTTTTTTTACAGCCTATGTAGAAGATGGAAAAGATTTTTGATAGATAGTAATAAACTGGTGAAATTCAAGCCGGCACAAAATTCTGACTCTCATGTCCATGACGGAAGTGTGTATGCTTCTTTTTTTCCTGTGTGTGTGTGTGTGTATATGTATATATAAACACATACGCATATACACACAAGTTTCCTACAGGATGTTAAAACCCAATCTCTGCCTCAGTAAAGACAGACTGCCCTTGAACTTACAGATTTATGCCAGTTCTTTACTGCAAAAGCAGGAGTAAAGACAGAAGTGAGGAACCTAGGGATGGATTACATGGAGCATGGCTGAATACAACAGCTGCAAAATACATTCTGACAGAGGGCCCCAAGTAGGGCACACTTTGCACAAGCAAGCAGTGTTCCTTGGCTACTTCTGCCCAGTACTGGCAGTACTTCTGGGTCTGTATGGATAGCAAAGGAACAAATGGGCTTCTAGAGTCACAAGTGTTAGCAAGACCGTTACAGTACAGCATCAGTTACGTGTGTCATTTTGAACCTCTGAATGACACAGAAAAAAAGAAAACATAGCAATATTAAACTTTGTGTGCTTCATGTTAGTAAGACTTTTCAGCCCCTTCCCTTCTGACTTAGAACTGTTACTGGACAGTTATTTCCCCTTCTTCACCTCTCTCCCCACCATGCTGCTATAGGGTTTTGGGAAGGACTCAAAGAAAGAAAAATGTATCTTGAGGAAATATTTCATTTTTTCTTCTTAAACTAAAACTATGAAAAGAAAGGAGAAGAAAAGGGACAGGGGAAAGGGGACAGGAGAAAGGGGACAGGGGAAAGGGGACAGGGGAAAGGAAAGAAGCATTACATTACCAAATCTAAAGAGCTGCCCACTTTAAGGGCTAACAGTACTTAGGTCCCAAGGGGCAGCAACTCACACAGCTTCCAATAATGGGAAATTCCACATCCATAAATCTCGCTCTCCCAGGCCATCACATCAGATGAGAGTATCTGCACTTCAAAAACAAGACGCTGTTGCACATACCTTCTAATCATTAAAACTAAATGGATTTTGTGAATATTAGGGTAACCGACAAAAAAAAAAAAAAAAAAAAAAGAAGAAAGAAAAGAAAAGCAGTGACATGTTAAATCTCTCCCTGCTTCAGGCAAACATGGTCAGTAGCTAACCAAATTATACCATATCATAAAACCCCAACTTCATTTAGGACTTCTCAATAGCTATCAGATATACACTTAATACACACATACACTGCTATCCTCCCGTCTATCTCAGCAGTTTATTTATATCTCTGGAATGCAACTAAGTGTAAGATACTGCAAATTTCCCAGCATGCAGGAAAAAAAAAAAAAAAAAAAAAAAAAA
>JAOWBP010003659.1:20080577-20121594 GCA_028571105.1 Tragopan temminckii
AGGACCCCCCCCCCTTCCTCCTCCTCCTGCGAGGAGTCGCCGCTCCTTTCCTGCCGCAGCCCGTGCAGCCGCGGCGCTGGGCGGACCCTACTCCCGCCACCGCGTCCGCCCGCAGCGATGGGATGGATGCTGCACCCGGGCAGCCAGGAGTTGGGAAAGCGGTGAAAAATGCCGTGGGTTGGGATCCCGGTGGGGAAAATCCTCAGCTGTCCTATTGGCTCCGAAGCAAAACAGCGCACGCACCTAAATGGGAAAGCTTGCTTTCCCATCACCAATACTGACAGGCAAAGGTCAGCACAGATCAAGAGGGAGCACAGGGCTCCAGCCAGCACCCAAGCTGCCGTCCGACTTCAATTGACGCTGCCTAAACGCAGTGTGATCGGTAGTCAAAGGTTGTTCCATCATCCAGGTCAATGAGCTGCCTTCTCTGTTTGCATCTGTATGTTGATTATAGCTCTGTGACTTTAGAGCTCCTCAGTAGTATTTCACATGATACAAATAGCAATTCTTAGCATGGATTTTCAGTGTCAGCTGCAAGCTGCCCAGTTTTCTTGCTTGGTTTATTTTGTTTTGCTGAAAGTCAGTCTCCAACTCAGCATAATCTTGATAGAATGAGAAGTAATGGCTCCAATTGCACTGGGGAGGTTCAGGTTGGATATTAAGAAAACTCCTCCAAAAGAGTGCTCAGACATTGGCATGGGCTGCTCAGGGAGGTTGTGGAGTCACTGTCCCTGGAGGCATTCAAGGGTAGATACAGCTCTAAGGGACGCAGTTTAGTGGGCAATACTAGTGGTAGGTGGATGGTTGGGCTGGACAACCTCAGAGGTTTTTTCCAACCTTAATGATTTGATGATAATGTTATTCTATGATGTTCTATGATTGTATGATTCTATGAACAAAACCTTCAGTTTGCAACAAGGACTTCCCTTTTTAACAGGCTTCTACAAAAAGTGTGTTCTTGCCTTGTTTTGCTCAACAGGGCCTTGCAATGCACATTTTCAGAGCAAGATCTAGGCCAAAGTTAGTAGTACTACCATGGCTGCAAAGCTATTTTAAAAAACAATATTATATCATTGTCCCTAAGGGAGGACGTGTCTTGAACACTTACAATGCCTGTTATCACTGTGTTCCAACACCTAATTGGAGCCTTTAGGCACTAAGTTTATTAATAAGTGGTAGAAGGATTAGCACTCTTGTGAAATTCCAGGCTAACAGAAACTTCCTTTTTCTGCACAGCTGTTGATTTAAAGAATCATTAATATTACAAACTTTGTTCTTTTATTTCTAAAAGCAAAGTTGAGTAGGGCATACTGGCAGACAGCAAAATGGGCAGTGTTACATGAGACCACTCAGCACTCCGACAGTTACATTCTTGTCTTCCTTATCATGAAGGAAACCTATGTAGCATTTCAATTTTCAAATGTGTTTTTGAACTTCAGAAAATTCTCTCACCTATGCAGTTTTTAAAAGCACAAGTGGAGAATATCTATTCATTGAAATTTAGCACGGATCTCATTTGGTGTTAACCTTATTGAGCAATGGGATTTTACAGTCCAACTGAGTCTTAAGCACATGCTAGCAGAATTTTAACATTTTTTCTAAATCACTGATCCTGAAAGTTTTTAAAGAATATTGTTTTATTAAAGAACAAGAAGAGTTACACTCACATTGAAGCCATCTATTGAATTCTACAGTAAAAATGAAAAAGGAGATATTACTTCCAACATTAGAGATGAAAAATAAGGGAGAGATACTACTTCACTTTCCAATTCATTTCACCCTCTTTTATTCTTACTTTATGACAAATAAGACGACCTCACCCCTCTACCCACCCACCTGCTTCAGTTACCATTAAATATGAAAAAGCATGATGATTTTAGGGTAGCATGGTTAGGTTGTGGTTGGACTTGATGATCTTTAAGGTCTTTTCCAATCTGAGCAATTCTATGATTCACTAGCACAGATTATGTCCCTGCCCTGAGACCTCACAGTCTAAACAGAGCTCTGATCAAAAATAGGACCCAGGCACCAAAAATCTCACTGCTGCTTCAGGTGACAGCAGCCAACACAGAAGAACCCTTCATGCTGGTGGCAGCTGCCCAAGATCCCAGGCTTCAGAAGGTGAAAAAACAGAACTGAGTTTATGATGTATGCTAAAGTTGAAGACACTGGAAGAGTTTAGGTGTCTGTACAGTCAAACAGAAACTGAGTGAGGATTCTCTAATTTAGAGTTGACCTTTGGCCTTTCAATGTCTCTGAAATCTCTAGATCTGCACCACATTACTGCACATGTATAAAAAGAACAAACTTCTAAATACCAGTTCTCATGGTTTTTTTCTTCCCTGGGTTTGATCAGCACCCAGCATGTGATGTGTGCTGGCCTCTGTTTGCTCACATAACCAACCCCAAAACTTGCTCAAAACATGAAACTAACTAATTTCTTCACAGTTAATTTTTGCTTTGTTTGGTTCAATAGCAGAAGCAAAAGATAAATTATCTTAGACCTGGCAAGAAAGAGAATGGCTTTCTTTTGTACTTTTATTTCTGTGTACCAAAAGCAC
The DNA here is from genome assembly GCA_028571105.1 of Tragopan temminckii. NCBI lineage: Eukaryota > Metazoa > Chordata > Aves > Galliformes > Phasianidae > Tragopan > Tragopan temminckii. The sequence goes on from JAOWBP010003659.1 coordinate 20,083,139, forward strand.
TGAGGATTTTTAATAGGTGCATCTTGGTGTGCTTACACCATATCCTTACAACAATACTTGAGAGAGGAATTTCAGCCTGTAGAGATGTGTAGATGTTAAAAGGAATGTAAATAAATTTAGTAAGATAATCCTAAAATGGTATCAGCCTGGATGAAGATAAATTATATAAAAAGGAATCAGCACTAGAGATACAGGAGATTCATTGAACTTCAGGTTTACATTACATTTAGATCGTATTCCCAAGCACAAAACAGCAGCAACACCTGCTTAGCATCACAGGACATCACACAGCAATTAAGTAACAAGAACGTGTTATACAACAAAAGGAAATATGGGGAGGCAGAATGTAAATAAGCCAATTTGAATTTTGTCAGGATTTCAAAATTGTATGTTAGTATTGGATAAGAGCCATGGAAACTTTAATAGCCACAAACCATCAGGGCTTTTGTTTTATTTCTTATCCAGAAGTTGGCACTCTATCAGCCCTTTAAGGCCTTGAACATTGACCCTTTATTGACAGCAGTGAAACAGTGGCTCTCGCACCCCATTTCCTCCAGCGCCCCAGTATTCCACCACTGCTACCCAAGAGCCACTACCTCATGGTATTTGTCACATCAGCCTAGCACCACAAGATATCTGTAAGCCTTTACAATAAAGTTATTTAAAAAGCAAAAGAGATACAGCCTAGAAAAAGCATGGGTACAGTAACCTGGAGATAAAATGATCCAGAGCAGGTTTCCCCTGGACATCTGGAATTCAACAAAAAGATGTTATTTCCAAGGCAATAGAGGAAAAAAGTTCAGCAAATAAAAACACCCAATACAGTGCTCACACTGAAAGTACCCAGCGATTTTTAGCTTCACGCAGTGACCAGTGTTGGTCATAGGATAGTCCTTTTTCTTGCAGAGCTCTCATAGGGCACTAACAATTTCCAAACAAAGATAATAGAACAATATAAGCAAAGTTGTCCAGAATTGCCACTAATTGTTAGAATTAATTGAATAAAACTGAGTACAGAAACAGACTCTCAGCAAAACAGTCCTGAACCTATTTAGCAGATTGAGTAATCTTTTAAGGAAATACGGAAACTGAGTCATTTGGAGCTGGAGTAATCAGAGCAGTGAATAATGTGCCGTAGGGAACAATGCTCTATTAGAAGGAATGGACAGAACAGGATTTACATCTCTGCTATTCTGCATCAGGACAATCAAAAACATCTCCCCTCTCTATTTGTTTCTCATGGAGAAATTACAGTATAAGAAACCCTCAAGTGTAGTTGAATTGTTTTCCCTCCTCTTGTATTTTGCATCATATTTACAGTTATAAGACTGTCAACAATGAAAGTGTAAGCTGTTCCTCAAAACTGAGCCAAGACTTCTGCAAGGAATATTTTCGTTATGACCAAACGTTATGAAACACACACACAGAAGTGCAGGCAAATCATACATACCTACATGGGAACAAATATCAGTGTAAGTTCACCAGTGCAATTCTGTTACCAAGTTCCTCAGCCACCTCAGAGAACAGACCAAAGCTGCTCCAAAATGACACTAAGTGCACATGTTCTTGAGTATTCTGGCCTTCATCTCTTAATGCCACTTTATTTACCTCCAGCCCTCTGATAATCTTCATGGCCTCCTCTGGACCTGCTCCAACAGCTCCACATCCTTCTTGTGCCGAGGGTACCAGGCCAATTCACAGTACTGCATGTGGGGCCCCACAAGGAAGAGCACAGGGGGACAACAAGATCTCCCTTTGCCTCTATTTCAGGCAGAAGTTGTCCTGCTCTCCTCCCTTCCTCTCAGATATCACATGCCACAGCCTCCTGCAATCTTGCTGACCTTCAGATGAATTAACACCAGTTTATCAATGTCATTTTTATGACAATATACAAGTGTTGCAAAATAAAAGTAGTTATTACTCTATTATTTCCCTTTCTAATTAATTTGATGGCAAAGATATTCAACACATTTCTGGATTGCTTGCTATCATGCATCCAGCAAATTAAAATGACATTATTAGCATAACTTGTATTTATTTCACTACTTGCTACTCATAGCAGAAAAGGAAAATACATGGGAAAGTAACTTAATCTGAAATATTTAAAAATTAATGATGAAAAATGATTAATGATTAAAAATAAGAATCTCGTTATGAAATAAATGCTTAAAGATAGTCAAATGGTGTGTTGCCTGTTACATTTTGTCCTTGTCACTCAGTTATGTCATATCTTATCTGAATGCCAACTGTAGCACAGTAAATATTTCAAGCATATCTACTGGTTCTAATTTATTTTTAAATGGCAAAAAAAAATTGAAGACGAAAAGCGACAAAGACTAAGTGAGAACTCTTATTTATACACGAACAGTTTAAAGAAATAAGCCACACCAAGGCTTGAACTTGTAGAGAATTTTAAGAGATTCATCTTTTCCTGGCCAAACTGACAGAAATCCTAACATGAAAAGCCAACAAATCCTATTACCACAAACAGCTGTGCAAGACTGTACTAATATCAATAATCCCTCAGTCTAACTGAATTCTAGCACTCCTCCATCTTTCTCTAAAATTCCTTTTGTCAAAACAAATTTATGTCCCTGTTGCCTTACACACAGAAAGTCACATCTATTATTTCCTGTCTGCATATCCCATTTTCATATGATTTCCTACTTCAAGCCACTTGAAATTGTGTCAGTTGCTATTACAGATTATTTCTTTCAAGTCCCTTTGGAGCGCTCATATTTTCCTCAAAACAATTCTCTTCCTCAGCTCGAAGCTGGTTTAGAAACTGACATTCTCTCATATCAGCTAGATGCCATCTTCCCTCTACGTCCAGTATCTTTCTAGAGTTGCCAATAATTCCTGAGTTCGCTTTTATTCTTTCTATGCATTTTTGGAGAAGTGGAGCATTGCTCTTTTATGGCATTCATCTTGATATTTGAGAAAAGAAAGCCTTTAGCATTTAGACAAATCAATGTACTGACAGCCACAGCACTATGAACAGCAATAACAGCAAATGTCAGCAAGAGGGAAAAAAGCCAATTAAAAAGTATCACAAGCATGGAAAATAAGCAGCATACACATTTATACATCTTAATAGCCTGTGAGCATAGTATAGATTATTTACACAAATATTTTCACTTTTAAAGGATCCCACCTATGTCAGAATCTTGTGACATCAGTACTTGATGCTGAAACTAGATTGCTGTTGCCTTACAACTCTGAAAAGCTAACATCCAAAAAGGCCATCATGAAAACAATTATATGCTGCTTAAATAACTGACTTTAAAAAAAGCGTACTATTTGAATAAAGATAATATATAGGAAAATAACTGGCAAAGACAGGCTCTGAGCACCTGTTCTGGCTATGGGTGTCCCTGTTCATTGCCAGGGAGTTGGACTAGATGCCCTTTAAAGGTCCCTTCCAACTCAAATGGTTCATGGTTCTATGATCACTGAAACAATTTCTATCTCCTGTTCATAAAGGTCTGTGTCTCACTGGAGTCAGACACCAAACCTACCATAAAGCAGCCTAGTGGGGGTTGGTTTCTAATGAAGACTTTCAATTTCTGAGAATAACTGAACTTGTCATCTTCTTGAAAACTGCACTGCTTTCCCACTCTGTTTCCTAATGTACTCTCTTAATATGCAAGGGCATCGGGAATAATGAATCACAGTCCAGAACAGCACAGGTTGGAATGCATGCAGCGTCAACTGAATCAGGAAACATTCTTTACCAGATGGATATGAATTTTTGTAAGTGCACAATATGCCTTTAAGAAGCTTAATAGAAAAGTATGAAACCTTTTACAAACAGCATTCCAAAGTGAGATTGCCAAGAGCAAGTGCACTTAAATAGCTGGGATAACTGGAGCTGTGTCCCTGCACTCATTCCCAGAGATGCAGAGAGGGTTGCTGACTATGCTTTACACCAGCTTCCACTTTTGGATTGCTGTTAGGTCTTAAGTTGCCCTCCTCTTCACTCAAACATCAGAAATTTAGTTATCGTCCTCTTTGCCAGATCTTTGTGCTGGTCCATCACTGAGCACAGCCCCTCACCTTGCACAGTTGAGCAGATTTATGAATGCTGCACTGTCACAGAAGGAGCTGTGCAGGCTGGCAGAGCCGCACTGAGCTGTGCACACCTTCTCCAGACACAGTGACTCCCATCCCCAAAGTGATAAAAAGAAAAGAAGCTGAAATCCAACAGTGGTAATACAAGAACAGGACATGGGCACCTCCATTTACATTCTTTGCTGTGAATGGGCCAAGGGATACAACTGCTTTTGGATAATATTGAAAATTGCAATGGAAGTTTTGATGAGTCTTCTTGAAAAGAGCTGTCATATAATACTGTTCATTATCTGTTTTCCTTATCTATAGTTTCAAAAACATGTGCATGGCATATGTTTCTCATCATTGACAATGACCTTTGTTTATTTATAGTTTAAAAACTCTGACTACTGCCAGACACTATTAAAAATAAACATTTTTAATTGTTTTCATGTTTTATCCTCTCCTCCCCTTTCCACCCAAGTCCGACAGGATGAAACATTGTTTTTGCTTGGGATAGAGCTACTTCTGCTGCAAGAAGAATGAAGAGGAGAAGGAAGTTGTATACATATTATCAGGATAGTTTTATAATCAAGTCTAGAAACAAAGCAAACTACCAGCCACCAGCCCCTTTTAATTTAGGTCTCCCCATTCCCAGGATTTAACTGCAGCTGAGAGGGCAGAAACAAACACTTCTCCTGCCTTTAAGCAATGCAAGTTTTTTTTCCCCCCCAGCAATGCAGCCTCAACATGAGAGGCAGTTTGCATTTCCTATGTAAATAAGAGGCCTGTTCAGTGCAAGGTGGGTTTTGGTTTCCTCAGGCAGAGAAAAAGACTACTGGATCCAAAAAGAGCTGTTTTCTAGTAGTTAAAACATCACCACTCTGTCGTACTCCTTTCCATCCCCATTCATCATTTCTGGGGTTTGTCCCTATAGATACGTGTTCTGCTTCCTCCCCACCCCCCAGTAGATTTAAGAGTCTGAAACCAAATCTATGCCAAAAGGATACAAAACACCAGAGAAAAGCTAAATCACAAGTTTTTCTATTCTTTCTGATCAGCTGGCATTTGTTGTTCATCACTCAGTCTTGTCAGAAAACCTGATGTTGGGGGAGCCAGCCATACCATGCTCTGAGAGCTGAGATACCTCTGCAGTGCTCTGGATGTTACTATGTGAAATCAGCCACTAAAAGCATTACAGAGCTGAAACTCCTTAAACAACATCCTGGTGAATGAGATAAAAATACAAGTGCTCCTAAGTTTTCTGCAGTATGATCTGCTGTGATTCAAATTCTTGATGAACCTACAGAAAACATAAGACTGTTTCAATACCTGGTGTACCTTCTCCCTGAAGTACAATTCAATTTTATTTCTGACTCAGTAACAGTGATGTTTTAAAGAAGCCACCAGGCTGAATCTGCTCCCCATTGTGAACTGGTGGGTAGATGACACTATGTCACAACTTTGAATTCTTCATTTCTTCCTCTGCATTAAGGTAAAACTCCTTAGGCAAAGCCATTCCTTAGCATGTGTTTGTACTACATATGACACAAGGAACAGCAGCCAGAGCGGTACTTTTCAGCACATGTTTTCAGTTTTTCAAAGCATCAGAGGAGCAGAATCACTTCACACACTCCAAAGGTGAAAAATAAATGTCCAGAAGGAAGAAACCCCACAAGTTTGGGGGGGAAGAAGGCAAAGAATGCAGGTAATGTTCTGAGCCCTTAGTAGGAAATTAAGTGAGTGGGAGCGTTTGCCTGAGTGTTGTCCAGACAAAGGGGCCACGGAAGTTTCTGCATTCCTCCTAAACTATCTGGGCAACAGGTGGAAAACAGGGAGAACAGCTACAGAGAATGTTTTGTTTGGATGATAACTAGAACATCTGTGACACAAACATATTCTGAACAAATTCAATTCATGTGGAAGAAAATTTATATCCTTGGTCCTTTTCTGTTCCCTATGAAGACTCCCATGCCTTTGTAAAAGAGATTGCAAACAGGATTTCTGAATTCTTCTGTAGCCACATCTCGATCAAGGACGATATGTGAAGTCATCCTTCACTGCAGGTAGCAAAGTCAAAATCTGAGGCCTAAATTAATGATTCAGAGATCTGCTCCTCAATCTTATCTCAGCAAGCAGCCACACTTAGGGCTGCACCCAACAACCAGTATGAGCCACATTGCCCACTGGGACAGCAGTGTTCATAATGTTCATGACAGTGTTCACAGACCAGGACTTGTCTGTGCTGACAGGAAAGGTAACATCACTCTTCAACAGGAAGACTGCTGGAAAATTTTACCATAAAAATTTCCAGACTATGGCACCCTACATACTATTGTGTTATTCTGCTGAGGTAATATACACACTGAGTTTCCAGACAGCCTGCACAAAATCAGACACCTCCATCTGCTGATGCTACTGTTCATTCTTCCTGTTCCAGAAGCCTCAAATGGATGTTCTGGATCACATACAGCTCATGAACTACAGCCAGCAGCATGGCTGAACGCAGCCTCTAGCTTCCCTGTTGCAGAGGAGTGAAACCTTGATTTCCTCTCCCAGCAAAACAACTCATAAGCCTAATACATAATCCAGAATTACTGTTGGGTGTTCAGTTCACCCAAACAAATAAAATATCGCTAAATTGCAGTATAATTTAGATTAGTGACAGTATTTCTACTGAACTCAGCATAGCCAGACTTTCACTCACTCACTCTTGTTCAAATAGCAGAACATTTATTAGGAATCAGGAATTGCAGTGATGTTCTGACAGCCTGATCACCTCCACAAAAGAAACTAAGAGTTTCCTGGTTTGTGTTGTAAGTAGAAATTAAATACAAAGTTTGGAAAACAAAAATCAACTTTGACTTATGCATTTCCAGTAATGCAAAAATCTAGTCCTAAGTACGTCACTGTAAAAGTTAATTACTGTCATTTCTAGAAAATATGCACCTTATCTCTGGGATTGGCTTCAAACTGCAGACAATGAATAGTGTTCTACATTTAATCAATCAATTGGAGATGTTTCCATTGTCAAGACCTGATTGAAAAAACACCTTTAGCCTACACATGATAAAGTAAATGGATTGAAACTCTTGAGTTTTATATAAAAGCCTGACATCCTCCCCTCATTCTTGTGATTCCTATCTGAGCACTCCAACATTTTCCTGTAGGAATTGGGAACCCGTGTTCAACAGTTACACCCCAGCTGATACCACTGCTCCTTGAAATTACATATTTCCGTTCACTTGGTGCAGGCTTGCAGCAAACTGGTCTGAGTGATTAAGCAGATGTTCTAGAAAGAAATCTCCATTAAAAGAAAAATCCCTGGAAGCTTAAACCAAAATTAGACTATTGTTAAGGCATTGTACTTTACTAACAAGGCAGGGAAATGTTATTTTAGCTCATCCTACCCATACAAATAATGGGTTGCGTTATGATAGGATGCATCCTGAAAAGTTTTCCAAGTGTAAGAGAAAAGTAAGTTGTTCCAGAATTCTTCAGAGCTGTGAAATAAAAGCAAGTTTTTGCTTTTTAACCAAAATCTGATCTTTCTACAATACTTCCCTTTGCAGCTAGAGTTATGTATCTGGAATAAATAATCAGCTATTCAGAGTCAGTGTCTGTATGCTGGGAGGCCCTGGGTAGTGGGATGTCTAATGTTTGTCAGAAACCTCACAAAATATCATTGGGTAGTATTTCTAAATTTCAAATTATGGCAAACAGATCAAATGGTTACAAGCAGCACTGACTCTTCATGTAAACAGCCTAGAAGTTACACACATGGATTTTTAAAAGCAGAGTAAAAGTTCTCCCACTTTATTTATAGAGGTGGAGAGAGACAAGGATATCCTTTGGACTACTGCAGTTCAAAACTCAGAAAGAACTTCCTGCTTCCAACTGTGCAACAAGGAAACAGGAAAATCAAAAAAGAATACTTACCAAAAAAACATTCCTCTCATTTGTATATATTTTTTTTCAAACCACTATTACTACTCACCACTAGAAAAAAAAAGCTTAACATCTATAGTCTTTCTTTGCTTTAGGATATTTATTATCACAGATTTACACTTCTGAAATCACAGCTACGAGCAGAGATCCTTTGTGTTCAGAGCACATTTATGGGCTAGGAATAGCTATTGCCAGAGGAAATAAGCAGGAGGGTCAGGGGACAAGCGAATTAAAACAAACCCAAAATAACCCAAGGATGCACTCCTTTGGTAAACATAAACTTCTTTTAGATGCTGCTGTTGTAAAGAGGATGTCTATGATGGATCAATAGAAGTATGTTTACTGAAACGTACTGGAATCCAAGGACTATTGTCATCATGTGAAACTCAGACCCAAATTCTAAAAGGTGACAGGGAGACTTAACGCATTCCCCACCCCCCAACGTGTGTTAATCCTGATTAAACCCAATTTTAATGATATTTTACAGCCTGAATTTTGTTGTAAGTTGCTACCACAACAAACAGTAAATCCTTAGTGTGGCTGCCAAATTGATATAATCCTTCATTTTGCTTTAAGTAAATTAGAATTGTAGTAGTGTTCTACTTTCCATTCCGAGAATGAAATCTCTTGGGTAGCATTTGTTAAAGATGTTCAGTTACAGTATGGCTCACTAGCAGCATCACCACTTGCTATTTCTCCAGGATAGGCCATGGAATTGATATAAGATGGGTTTCATACACCATTTCGTCATGTCATTCTAAAAGATCCGCACGGTATAAGCTACTTTGTACATCAGTAAACTCAGCCCACATGATGTAGAAATAGGAGATCTGGCAATGCCTTACAATGAATAATGCAAACTCACAGTGAATAAATAGGTATATAGAAACCAAAAATATTGGAATTCTTTTGTGAAAAGTCAAGTGCCAGCAAAAAAAATTTTTTTATTAGTTGAGGCCTAATCTTGATGCCTGGGAGAATATTTGAAAAAGCACAACAGTCAGGTGACAGCTTTTTTGTACTCTGAGTTTTGGAGACAAGGACACCGCAAGATGCAGATAAATCCAATCTCAGCTAGAGCTGCTGTACCAAGGTTCAGCCACAATCTTGCAGATGTGCCACCGAGTTCGGTTTCCTCAGTATAAAGGTGCCACATTTCACAGAGGTATATGGAGGCATACTACCGCCATCACTATTTCATTCTCCTGCCTTCTGGTAAGGTACAGTGATACATGGTCTAAAATATGCAGAAGTAATACAGCCTCCTTTGAATGAAGTAAACAATTTTCTTATCAGTCCATGCTAGATAAGGAACTAATTTCTTCACCATTTAAAACTATTGTATGTCTATGATAAACTAATGGCTGGCTGTGAATACTGATCATGAACATATCCAAATATTGTCATTAGTGATAAAACTTCTACATGGTTGTACAGAACTCTTACAATAACAGCTGATCTTAAAACAATCCTCTTTAATATTCTCTTCATCTAGTCTCTATTTCCCCCATCAGTTTAAGTACTTGCATATTCCATAGAATGGCTTAAGCATTAGGGATGTGTTTTGAAATTAGTTCTCTTGACTGCTTTCATATTGGAAAGAGTTATTTTGTTGTTTTTATAGATTTATTTTTTTTGAAGGGTAAAACTTCAATATATTATTTGTCCTCTTGGACAAAGGGCATTCCCAGCAACAAAAAAGAAATCTTATGGAAGTGCTGTCCTCAAAAGTCATAACTTGTGTCTGGGTGGCTTCATCACTAACACTTTCAGCCATCCCACCATGCTTCCTGTCATACATTTCAATATTTCACAGTAATGCAGAACATCAATTGAACAGGCCTACAGTCTCTGCAGGCAGTGTGTGAAAGACTCTGACATGTCTTCCCACAGGACGCTAAGTAATCCAGTCTTTTCTAAAAGGAAAAGAAGGCTATCTCTCCACACTACTTTCATTCCCAACCTACAATTATTTGTTCCCCTTAATGATCAAGACAACACTGTTTTTGCTGAAATACCGAGATCTATCAGATGAATTCCAAAGTAAGGAAATGTTGCTCAACATGTATGCTGTGCAACAGCACCATACAGTTGTCCTAGCTCTTTTCCAGCCTGCTTCCCAACATGAATCAAAACACCCAGCACATCCAAGAACTCTCTCTAGATCTCCGAAAGGAAGTTCAAAAATTAATACACTTGTAGAAGGTCATGGGTGTGTTTCCCTGTGCCACTTAAGGACAGATTGTAGAGTGCGTGCACTAAGATTAATGTAGCACTCAATTTAGAAGTTAATGAAATAAAATTAGAGGTATACATTTAAATCCACTTTCGTCAAGTTCATATCTGTCTGATATCCCAGGGCAGCTAGGCATTCTGCAGGTTATCAGATCTTTCTTAGATAAATAAAGAAAAAATGGTTACACTGTGACAGAGAGAAGAAAACAGGAGTGAGTGCTCACAGGGACCACAATGGGAATTAAAATTAATGCTACGTATCACTCATTTTACAAGGAATAAGTCTTGAAATGCATCAAAGATAAGAGCTTGTCCTTTGCCCTTTATTTTGCACATTTGCTCCTTCTCACCAAAATGAATAATATTTGACTATCTAAATGGATCTGAAGAAGATGTTTACAGTACTATGTTGTTGATAATACAACAGGCTCATTGAAGACTAAAATGTCTAAATCATAAATGCATTGTAGCTCTGATACACATGGTGTCCTATATTGACATACACAATGACTTCACCTGTACTATGTTGGGTTGGATAAGGCAGATTCCTGCTGTCTCACCCCTTACTTAGACATCTTACCACTTTCACTCCACCAGTTAAGTTCTCTAGTCACACACACAGATCATCTTATCAGTAAATTACATTAAGAACAGTTATTGCAAAAAAAAAACACAACAATTTTTTAAATAGAATAATCTATTGTAGAAACTCACATCAAAATTCTGCAAGATCAAAATCTAGTCATTGTAATTTCTGCTCGCATTACTCTTCCCTATTGTAATTATTTGTGTTATTCTTCCTTGAATTTGTGCAGGAGGTCATGAAGGAAATCTTTGACATTCCAACCGAAAGTTGTTTAACTCTGAGTGTAAGAAAATAATTTATTTCACAAGAACTTAGGTACTGTTGACCAGCCACAGTTCATGAATTTGCAGAATAAGAGGGAATCTAAAATGCTCTAAGCTCATTTTCCAAACTGGATTACTGTCACTAACACATTAGCGCACAGAATATTGTAAACTCAGGAGCTGTAACACCGTAAACACAGTAGCTTCATTCTGCTCTAGCTAATTATTCATTGGTGAAGTACTTTAAATTAATAACTTTCACATTAAGTTGTTCTTAAAATAGGTTAAGGTACTTGATAAAGAAACATAAGATGAAAGATTGCAAGACTGCTTTGCTTCTTTAGCTCTTTACACAAAAATATTTTCATAGAGGCACATTCAGATAGCTTAAAGTTGAATGTATGAGAACCACCAGAGGACTCAAAAGATCAATGTTCTCTTCTTGATCTACCAGGAAATCTCGCCAAGTAGCCTCCCATATCTATCATTTCTTTACCGATAGCTGTTTTTATAAAGTGCTTTGCAATTTATTCAAGAAGAGATATCAAGGACTTATTGCTCCTACTACATACTAATTGACTTTAAGTATATTTATCAATCAATCTTTCTACAAGTTGTAAGATTGAGGCTAATGTCTAGTTTTTTGTCTTATTTTGTTTTTATCTGTTCATCTCCCTGTAGAAGATGTACAGATTCAGACTTTTGATTTCTACCAATCCATTGCCCCACACTTCAAAAGTACACTTGGGTTAGCTGTATCAAGTGATTTCAGAGTGTTTCAGGGTATTTCAAAAGCAGGCAATAATTAAGTTTCAGCTGTTCCTTTCTTTTCAATTCAGGGACAATTCTCCAATTCAGTAGTCTTTTGCAAGACATTTTAATCAAATTGCAATTTGTTTTATATTGCAAATCATATGGCATCATATTACTTAACTTTAATGCTGTATTTGCAGTATATTCCGATATAAATCCTAGCTCATTTGGAAAGGATGTCTTCCTGGGAGCCACCAATTCTTTGATTTGGAAGTCTTATCTTCAATCACAAGAACAGCAACTTTCCAAGAAACAAAGCCAATTTCTAAGCAATTACAGTTTCCATCAGTCAAGCAGTAGAAGAATAAAATTTAAAGATGCAGATGTAAAATCCCTGAAAAATTAGTTTACCTGGACTAAAATTAAGCAAATATTATTGGAGCTGGATGTCTTGCTAGATATGCATATATCTTCTGGCAATTATCTCTAGCACTACAGATTAGCTGATATTGTTAAAGCACTTTGAAATGTCAATAGCATCCAGTTTCTTTACTGAGACATATGTGGAAAAGCAGGGTGGGGAAGAGAAATCCTTCAGACATTTGAGCTTATTCCAACAGCTCTCCCTGCTCATGATCCATATATCTTTAAAATGCCTTGTTTAAATATCCTCAAATTTATTTAAAAAAAAAATAGTCAGCTGGCCACAGACCACACATTCCAGAACTGAAGTAGAAAGGAATGTGAATGGGTGGGTGGGGGAGAGGAAGGAAATCAGATTTAGTATTGAAAACAAGACTGAGCTGGCTGAGAAGCAGCTGATGTGCACTCAAACAGTTGCAGTGTGATACCACTACTGTTTTTGTTCACAGTACCTTGTGTTCAGGGAAAAAAAAAAAAAGGTGAATAGCCATTTACTCTTGTACTTTGAAGCTTTTATTTTAACTTAATGTAGTACCATTTATGAGATACCAAAGACAGGAAGTAAATCCAGTTAAGCTTCAGGCCTTCACAGGTCACAAAGATGTTAATGCTTCTTTATTCAGAATGAAGTAATATCTCAGGAGATGCTGATAAATGAATTCACTTAACTAAAGGCTAAGGAAGTAGCAACTCCCAAAGGCAATGAGAATCATAAAAAATTATGAAATAAACCAGTCAGTTTGAAGATGGAGAGCAAAGGTTTGTGCTATTGCAGGGAAAACTATTTCAAGGATTTTTCCATTTGCTAAATCAGAAAAGTGAGGGTGCCTAACTGAACTACATTTAATATTACTTAGTTTACCTTTGGGAAAAGAGAGAAAAGTCAGGAGGATAGGGATTTCGGTCTTATTGTATTTAGTCAAGAAATACTATCATTTATTTCCTAGAAAATCTGCAGATTATATAGACATAAAAATACTTTTGCTCTGCTGCATCTGTATACCCAGTCATCTCGTTCTCTATTCCTGGAAGGATCTAAGTGAAAAGACCCCAACTTCTGTGTGGCTGAATCACTGAAAGTCTCAGGGAAACAAGCTAGAAAGGTCTGCAGGAACCAGAGGGGCAAAAATCTGTCATTTTTATAAATACTTCAGAGATTAAATTTCTCTTATTTGTCAAAGTCCTATGTTGGCTCAGCTGGTTCTGAGCCCTCATACAGTAGAAAGATCTCTGTCTGGGGAGATTTTACATCACTTCATTGGAATTAAAACAGGACAAAGAGGACTACACTTCTTGTGATGTGAAATCCCATTTAAACTACTTTAAGGAGGAAAAGATGTGTCATTGACAAAGCTAGATGGTAGAGAACCTTCTGTTCTTGAAGAAGGGAAGCTCCTGTTCAGTTGAGGAACACTGCTGATTATGTAAACTGATAGGTTGGCTGTACCATGGACAAGTTTTCCCTGCTATTCAACTAGGCAAGATCTTCCATCAGCTCTTAAAAAAAATTTGATTGTTATTGTCTAGTTGTTGTCACTCTCATTCTACTCAGAAAAACAACACAAGCCTCTTCAACTAAATAATAGGCTTCTGATAGAAATATTACTTTTGAAACTGTAGTTCTGAAGAAAATCTAGCTCTAAATAAGTACTGTGCAGCTGAGCTTACCATAGCAGCCTAATTTATTTATTTTTTTATTCTTTAGACCTCTCTTCAGAAACCTCTACAATAACAACAGAAATCTATTAAGGAGTTTCTAAAATGCTTCAGAAATGTCACAGTTGATTGAAGGGGGCAGTTCTTTGTTTTTGCCAAGAAAAAAAAAAAAGCCCACAAATTTTAAATTTGGAGCAGGTTTATGAGAGCATCACCACGCTCAACTTTTCAAACTCCAAAATATGGCTTCCCATGTTTTTACATCCCTCTTCCCCCAGATTTCGAACCCACATATTTCTGAAAAAAGCTTCTAGAAGAGTCAGGTCTTCCTTAATCACTGAAGAATTAAACAACAAAAAAAAAAATACAGACAAGCAAAAAACCCTCCAAAACAGACAAAAAAGCATTAGTTGCTTAATTAGCCTTTCATAGATTATAAAGAGCTTCTTCCCTTCTTCCATGTCCTCACAATTTCTCTAAAGATTTCTCTCAGCAGCAAAGAATCAACTACATTGCTTAATTGACCTTTATATTAAAACTACAGATAGCTTACATACTGTACGAAGAGGTGAATCAAACATCAGACACTCAAGTCTCAGAGCTTATGCTCTCGGATCACAGGTACAACAACAAGCACATATTTCTACTTCTATATATTTCTTACCAAGTTTATTCTAAACAACTTCATATAAGATAACAGTATTACTAATAAGCCATTATTGCCTTGTGTTCTTCTACTGCTTTCCTCAAAGAGGATTCAGAAAATTTATTCTATTAATCCCTCATAAAAGTATACTGAAAGGTCTTTCAGTTGTTCATTATATTAATTCTAATAGCAGGAGAAGAAAGTCATCAGATAGTAGAATGGATAAAACAAACAATAGCACAAGAAACAGGAAGTAAAGCTCACCATTCAGTTGGCAACTGCCACCATTACACAGCACACCATCAATAGCGCAAGAACCTCCTTCAGTCTGGTTCTTTCCTACTAGAAGGACCCTTCCCTGCCTCCACACATCAGAGTTTAGGTTAATACACCAGAGATTAATTTCCTAAATTGAGAAATACCTTACAGTTGCCCTATACGACACACAACTGTAGCAGGCTTATGCTATAGTCTAGAAATAAGGTCCAGTCAAGGTATGATGGATTATAGCAGAAACACATTACGCTTTGCTAACTATAGGTAGACGCTTATTTAAAGCCTTACTTTTATTGCACAAATGCAGTATTGTCATTGCGTGATAGCTCATGCAATGCTGTAACACAGCAGAAAGCGCAGCAATGACAGGAAAGCAGCAAAATCTGAGGTTGTAACAATCAAGGACTTACTCAAATGCAACAGCCATGAGTACAGAAACAGAAGAAAAAAAGCCACTCACCTTCAGAAGGCCTCAGGTAGGCAGGGATCTCCAGCAAGACATCCTCACCTCCACTGCCAGCTCTTAAATGAGGTCTGGGAAGGGGTGAATCCTGGCTCTGCTCCTTCTGGTCACTCAGATACATTACATGCACCTGAGCTTCCCTGGGTTGGCCCTGCCTTCCCAACAGGTGCTCAATCACTGCTTCAAGCCATGATTCAGCATTTTTGCTACAGTTTGTTAACATGTGTGCTTTTGTTATTTTCAATCGGGGCTTTGTGCATGTATGCTCCTTATTCACCTGCAGAGTATGTTTCTTTTTGAAGATAAATTTACCCTTTATTTAAATAATTTTAAAAGTCTTTTTCCTATCAAATCTGTAACACGTTTAATTGTAAGGTTAAAGAGTCTAAAACTATATCTACTTCATTAGAGCGCTAGTTTTCATTTAGCTTAAGAGAAAACGAGCCTAAAACTACCTGATTAGAGCTAGTATATTTTGATTCTGAAATGTTTCAGAATGTATCAATAAATCTGGAAAAAAAGGCAAACATAAAACATTGTATAATATATTATGCATAATATATTATAAAATATTACAGGAAACAGCAGTAAAAAGAGGAGATATTACATTTAAGTATGCAAACTTCTGAACTGCAAAACATTTCCTAAGCAAAACCCTTAAAGAGGCAGCACAACAGATTAACTAAGAAGTCCTGTGAGAGATTTTTCAATGAAAGTAAAACAAACATCACATTTCTAGCTACATTCTGACTTTTTAATCGTTCAGTTTTACCATGTGGCCTGTAGACCCAGTAGCTGTTAACTTGTTAGTACCATTAATGATTATTTGGTGTTTGCAGTCTTCCGATCACCTGCACTGCCTGGCACGTATGCCTTCTTGTAATTGAAACCAGTCTGCCTCCCATGTGGACTGCAGGAATTCAAGGCTGAGAGTTTTGAAAGTACTCTAAGGGATTTAATTTCAATAACCAATATGCATGTAAATCCCCTGGAGTGCTTTGAGTAATCTCAGCTCCAAATCCAAGCAGGCTAAATCTCAGGTGAATCCATTAATTGCATTGGTCTGTTTGCTTAAGAAAGGGATATTTGGTTTATTACAAATAAATACCTTCTCAAACATTTTTGACCTGGGATTGCTTTTCATTTCAGTTCTGGTGCTGGGTGGGTGTGTATATTAGTTAAAAGTTTCTATAACATTAAACTTGAAATTAGTTTAGATAGCAGCTGTGATTTTTTACAATGGTTCTTAAAGCTGCATATAGCTAAGGTTAAAAGATGACATTGTAGTTTCAGCTGTTATCTTAACTGTGATCATTTCTTCTGCTCAGGAAATGTAAGCAAATGTCACTTTTTTCTCCCTAAAGTGAATGCAATTGCTTGGAGAATGCTGGTCAGTACACTGCATATCTCTTCTCTAATCTGTACATTAAAGCAAAGTCTAAAATCTGTTACATAAAATTTTTCCACTAGCAGCTGAATGCGTTTTAGATGCTGTTAAATGTCAGTTGGCAATATAATGTGCATTCTACTGCATGAGTGATCACCGGAGGCAATGTCTTTCACCAACAGTCTAAAAATGGTTGTGGCAATAAGATAAAGCTGATACTTACACGTGTAGGTCTGGAGACAGAGCCCCTTTTATTTATATGTGGAAACAAATGGTCTCAGAGCATGTGGATACTTCAGAAAAACAAATGTGAGGGCAGAGGAAACCCTTTTCCAACTCTTGCAATGAGACCGGGTCTGTTCATGTTGGAGAAATAAACCTATAACATATGCCAGAGAAATTGCTGTTAATTTTTTATACAGTAAAAAAAGAGGTACATATCTTTCAGAATGTAGACATTTTTGCAGTGTGCTCTGCCAGCAGACAAAGACTGGAACGGATTCGTTATCTAAGGTCTATGGAAAATGAAACATCCTTTAAATTGTGAGTTAGGTACCACAGAGTTTTGGAGAGCAAGTAATGGTAATGACTCAGCCACCGTTTGTGATAACTCCACAGTGCCATTAGACAGAGGAAAAAACACTGACAATTCCATGGCATTGTTCATAACATTGTTTACATGTACATTTAGTCACCATAGGGCTGTGTAGGAATAACGAAGCATCTTGCAAAAAACAACAACAACAACAAAAACAGAAGGATTTGCAATTACCCAAACTGAAGCAGTCTTAAGTAGAAGAAAAGAGAGAGAAAAGTTAAAAGTAATAAAGAAGAAAGACTTAAAGTGCAAGGATGACAAGACAGCACAGCGCTATAAGGTAGTGGTTTCAGTACACCACCATTACAATTAACTTAAAGAGCATTTATTTTAGGACAAGCAGTAAGCGACTTGTCACCTACAGTATTTTTAGTAGGAACTGAGATGCATATACCTCACATGAGACCTCCTCTAGAAAAGTCAAACATTCTTGTCACCTATGTTTAAGATTATCCTGAGGACAATCACGGGAAAAAAAGATCCTGTTTCATGAGAACAGATTAGAAGGTTGAGCTCTCTGTTTGTTTTGCCTGATAGAATGGGAAGATAGTATTGCTGCCTACAAATACAGCAATAATCATGCTGTAATAGTCATGGGCAAAGACGAGAGGAGGGGGGGGTTGTGCAGTATCAGACAATGTCTGTATACCAGTAAATAGGTGTAATGGCAATGGGCAGCCTCTGACCTTGGTGACGGAGTCACTGTCCCTGGAGGAGTTCAAGAGAAGGATAGGTGTTGCACTGAGTGACATGGCCTGGTGTGGTCAGAGGCCTGGGCTGATGGCTGGACTAGTCATCTTTCCTACTTTAGTGATTCCATGATTCTAAGAGAAATTCTGGAACAGCTTCCCAAAAGAAGGTTAGTGGGAGACTGAACTAACCATTTCTAGGATTGAATTTCATTCGTTTTATGTAAGATGACTTCCATAGCAGTTTGGTTGCCTATTTAATTATCCAAGAATTGCATTCTCTTCACTTTCTGTGGTTTGATTATTGGCCCAAATTTTACTTGGCTGAACATAGGTGAAATGAACTCCTTACTCCCTTCTTTATATATATATAATTTTATCATCATATCAGTGGTAGGAAAACCATACTGTAATTGGTTGTGGGCAGGCAATAGTCCCTCAGATCAGTGGGACTCCATGGGATGTAAATATCTGCTTACATGGATTAAAGTGTCACACAGGATTACAGATTATAGTCTCTGACATGTTTAAAGGGGGGGGGGGGAAGCGCACAACTTATCCTGCACTTCCACGGAATTAGTGAGGTTAATGCTTGGCTTCCACAAACAGTAATTCATCATTTTTCGTTGTGAATGAATAGGTTCTATATGATTAATGAAGTCTACAGATGACCTGTGATGCATGTTACATAACACAAGGTCTGGTACGTTCCCAATGATTGGCAAAATCAATCATTGTACTTATGCTTCATTGCTGCTAATAGTTTTATAGCCACCTTGAAAAATTTATGAAGTAGCGAAAGATAACTTTACAGCTTGGTAGAGCACTTTAATAATTAAGGAATAAATATTTAGCCATGCCCTTCAAATTGTAATATTTTTCCTTTAGTCCGTTTATTTGCACACTGTCTCTGCTATATAATTCATGTAGCCCAGGTTTTGCACTTTCTCCTAACTTTCTGGAAGACTATAAAGCCAGAAATGAGAGTGACATTTCAGGAAGCATGCTGCATGACTTAACCACAAAAAAGCTATTTTTTAACAAATTTTTTAAAATAAAAGGAAAATAAATCCCATCAGTTAAATTGATTCTTTTGAGCTTTTTATCTGACTAGATATGTTACTTTCTGATTATATGAGTAACGGTAGGCATCTAACAAACAATGAAATGTAACATTACAGCAGATATTTCTCCATAGGTTTGCAGCAGCACAGAGGTAATCTATTACCTTCTAATAATTGAGATTGGTTTTCACTAAAATCCATAATTATCCCACCAATATATTCATAACTGAGATTTTTTTTAAAAAAAAACAACACACAAACAAACAAGCAAACCTATATAAGTATGTTTTTTAACTGTGAAAGATGCTTACAATCAAAACAAATTACTTGCATCCAGGAGGTTGTTGTGGTTTGTTTTGCATGTGTGTTTTAAGGCTGTCTTTTACTTGTGCCCATATATCATCAAATCAGACTAAATTTCTAGTTTAGATGCTTCACTAACCAAGAACCCTTGCTCTTTTATACTGAAGCAACTAGTTATTCTTCTTTGGACTTCAGGAAAAAAGAAGCTGCAGGGGAAAAAGATAAAATCTACATGGAATGGGATGGAATATTTTGAAAAAAAGCCCAGATGCTTCATTGGCGATATTCACCAGTTAATATTCATTTCTGTACTGGAGGCTGGCTCTCTACATCAGTCACTGACTTAAATGGTTACATCAGTTTGACGTTTATGACAGTGCAGCATTAAAAAGATAAGTTTTGATGCTGAACTCCCAACTCCACATAATCACAATGACCCAAACAGCACCAGAGTTGACAGCTTATCCCCCCGTCTTATGTGTTACCAGGCCTCTGTGAGTGGATTTTCAAGTTGATAAACCCAGCTGTCTCTTACAATTACTTATTTTTCCTTATTTCACTGTTGTTTCCTGTCTGAAATTTCTCCATGCATTTCTCTAGGAGATTGAGTCAAATGACAAAGATTGTAGTTTATGTATCTGGGGTGTCCACAGAAGCAATGTTTATTTTGTGCTGTTTTCCCTTCCTTAGCTCATTAGATGTTATTGATGTTTTGGGTCTATTCCGTTGCCAGTTATGACTGAGAACATTCATTAAATCCAAAAGATGTTCTTTAGATTAGACACCCTTGGATATCCTTGGGATAGCTCTCTGCAAGTACCTTTGGTTGACAGATTGTATTTCAGCATAGATTTTTGTCGATCACTTTTTCACCTGGATGTATGCTTTTCAAATTGCAGTTCAGAAGAGGAAAGTTTGTTTGAGAGAGAAAGCACATGGATCATACTGAGCAATATGTTGTATTTGAACTGAACACAAAATGGAGGCTTTGTCCTTCTGAGGTTTGGACTTTAAACAAAATCAGCATGAGATTAATAGACTTACTGTGTGAGTGCAACAAACCAAGAAGAAAGCTTAATAATACCTACCCAAAAATAAATAAAAATAAAAAGCTTTGGTTTATAAGTTTTGGTTACTTCAGTGATTTTCAAGAGGATGCCAACTTTTCTTCTAGCCTTCCCCTATGAACCTCTTTGACTAAGCCCCATCAATTGGCTGATGTGTCCATGACATCTGGTATAGCACTTGCAGTCAGAGAGAGCATGTCCCCACCAGTTCTCCAGCTGAATGTAAAGCAGTTCCACATGGTTCGAGGTAATGGCGAGAAAAAATAAAAAGGTAAGAATTAAATAATGTATGAAGAACCATTCCTAGGAAAATTTCTGAAATTATAACAATATTCTGAAGGAATATGTGGCATAATGGATAGATAATGGTTTCTTTCCCCTCTATGACCTACACGTTTTATTAGTGTAATGCAGTGCTTTTTTGGCATTTTTTTTAAAACTTAGTGAGAAACTTCTACGAAAATTCTCACCATTAGAAAGTGAGGAGCTAGAGAGCCATTAGAGGCCAGCATGTCTCTTCCCAACAATCTGCAACCAGCTCCTGGAGCCATTTTCAACAATGTTTGTAGTAACGTCTACTGCAAAGTACACAACAGAGATATGAAAGTACAAAAGTTAACACTGACAAACCTGTAGATCAATTTTCATTAATCAGCAACACAAATGGGCAAAATTCTAATAGCCATCATCACTAATTTGCAAAATATTAGTGATTAGGCTCTTAGAATCCATACTTACAATATACCATTGTAAATGATGTGATCACAAAGAGCAAAAGAATCATTTGGCACTGACTGAGGAAACTGATTTCCGGTTGACAGAGGATGTGGATGTATGTCCCTTCTGTGCATGAAAATAAACCTGAAGGGTGGCACATATGTAGGAGGAAGCTGAGGTAGACATACAATGAAGAATTTTATTGCAATGGTTGAACATTGTGGTTGAACTGTAGTATAATTGTATGCAATTTTGTTTAAGAGCTTGGTCTCTGGTGTTCTGTGAATATGTGAGAGTCTCAGTTCTCATCTGAACAACAGAGTCTTGTGCTAGTCTGTCTGGGGTGGAGTTTGAAATTCTGAAAGCACTGAGAAAGACTGAGTTAATTACTGCAATCATAGGACAAAATTTTGAAAGATGTCAAAATATCATAACCTTAGATTCATCATCATGATTCTGATTATCATAGAATGGCTTGGGTTGGAGAGTATCTCAAGGTTTTTCTAGCTGAACACCCCTGTCATGTGCAGGGTTGCCACCCACTAGATCCCATCTCTGCATGTCCTGCAGGGACAATATCCCTGTATTCTTTCCAGCCCACCCATCCCCGCTTCCACTACTTTAGGTCTGAAAAGATAGGGTGAATCAAATCCATAACAGCTGACACAGAACTGCAGGAATTGGCTTTATGCCTATGATAATCTTCAATTCTGATGAAAAAAATATACATATATAGCTTTTACTGTGAACCAACACAGATTAGATTTTATTCCCTGGGATAAGATGTAATAAATCTCAAAGGATACCTATTCTGTTCTGGAGGGTTTGCTGGGTAATATAAGAAACTTGCTTTTACATTTCAAACATCTCTCTTTTTATTTTTATGGGAACCATAACACAGCTATGGTAATGCAAAAATGCCACTTCCTCAGAGAGAGGAAGAACTGAGAAAAAGTAAACTGTCAGGCAAGATGCTGTTTCTGGCAATTATCCCTCACTGGGGAACTCTGCAGTTCCTTTTTTCACCTAACAATAAGTTACAAGGTTAATTTGGTTGTTAGGATAGAAATGCTGCTTTCTGCCTGGGTATCCAACATGCCTTCTTTTCCCTGATGGGACTTCAGTTGATGCGTCCTTTTCTCAGATTTTGTTTTCTTTTGAATTCTATGTCTTTGCAGCAAAAGAGAGCGTGAGTAATGCACTGAAAGGAAATTACAGTATTTTATGAATCATTAAATAAGAATGGCAGATATTGAGGTTTATTTTCTGAGATAGCAAATGCCTCAGACAATAAATATTTATGATTAGATTAAGTTGCAACAAATTAAGAGAAAAAGAGTTCAGATGACCTTCTGTCCATTTCTTGTAAGTGAAGCTACCAGCCTTGGTTTAGCCTGCGTGTCCTTCCTAAACATATGAATGAGAAAAGGAGTACCTTAGGAGTGTGACAGGTCACAAAAGTAACTGGATGAAGCCAAAGTCAGGCTTTGTTTCACAACCATATTGACTTGGAAAATCAGATCTGAGCTAAGAAGAATAGATTTTGCCCACCTACAACTCTCTCTAAACACTCTTGAGAGCATTGTTGAGGATCGTTGCATAACTATTTCATTTCTGAATGCTCATTTGAGTGGTCATTGTAAACTAAGATATCAGTTTTGGCTCAGGAAATAAAACCTTCACTGTAGATGCAATGTAAGAACAGTAACATTAAATTTTATGATCAATTTAATAAGTATGTTTTTAAAGCATGCCTTTTTTATGACATAAAGAAAAACTTTCAAAGATCAAATACAACCAAAAATTGCTACAGAATTTACAAGTCTGTATGACTTAAATAAAATAGGATTTGTTCATAGTATTATTTAATTCTCACAACCTCACTAGAATCAAAAGCAAAAAACCTGACATTTATGCGCTTGGTTCTCCATTTGGTGCTCTCTGCACTGGTTATTTACTCTTTGTTATTCTGTAGTTAGAACAGATCGTTCAAATTCTTTTCTTACAACTTCTGCTAACTCTCCTTTAATGGTCACTCTGTGAAAAATCCAGGTGGGTAATTTCAATAAGAGCAGTGACAAAGAGTACAAAGTTAATGGTGAAAAAGTACAAAGAAAAGTAGGATTTTGCACAAGAAGCAATAATACAAAGAGATTCTGCAGCAGATCCAGTGCTAGTAAAAACGTGCCACCTAAAAAGGGGTCCTATTAGCATCTTTTCTGAGTATTAAGAACATGCCATGGTATCTGGAATTTTGTTGCCAGACATCAGAGGGTGGGATGTAGAAAAACATGAGGTTTACTCTCCTTCAACTTTGCTACATGAGGAATTTGACAATGAAAGGACAAATCATTCCAAAATACCCACAAAGTCTATATCACTGTGCAATTATATCTGACACTTCCAAATATCTCCTCAAATAAGAACTTTCTCTTTTAAATTTGATTGATGACTCAAGCCCAAATTAACCTTTTGATTAAGCATCAAACGAGATGATGCACTAAGCAATTTGTTTAGCTTTTTATTAATTGAAACCCACCCAGACTTCAAATGAAACAAAGACTATAGGATGCAAAAACTTCCATTAGTAGAAAATTATAAAGGCATAAAAATGATTTTAGTTTATGAAGAATCTGAATGAACTTTCATGTCAGAGTTTTGGACTGGTTTTCTATGCCCTGTAAGTTAAATTGCCCGAACTACCCTTATTTATCTGAACTATGTTTCCTAAATGAAATGTACCATTGGCACATCAGTACCAAGAACAAAACTCACTCTTCAGTCTCTCCCTATAATCCATTATTATTACTGCTCTGCTATATTGTTTACTATGCAACAAAATTAGCAAGGAAGTTTAAGAATGCATACAGTGAAGTCACAACCATCTTGAGGCAGTTGGAAAGCAAGGATCTCATTTGCAGGCTCATCATTATCTCCATCCTTAAGTCAGAACTTCAGTAAGGACATGATTGAGAGAGGGAGCAGTGAAATGGGAGTGCTCTCATCTCCCACTGGCATCTTCCAGTTGAGAGCTCTGCTCATTGGGATCAGGTTGACAAATAAACTTACATGATTTGGAAATGTTGTCAGTGGGGAGAACAAGTAGTTCAGTGAGATTAATAAATATTTCACATTGTCATTTAGAGCTAAGCATGACAGATGTTGATTGTGCTTATACTAGTTTTCAGTCTCATAATGATTAATTAGATAGACAACTTATTGGAGTGCTAATAGCATGTTTATAGTAAATGCTGATTTTTCAGAATTGCCATCTGAAATTTAGGCTTAGAACAACTTTAAATAACTTTAATAGCATTTTCGAGGAAGAACCAAATTAAACACCAAGACATGTCAGTTTCCCTTCTCCTACTCATAGAGGAGGCCACTAGGTTGGTCAAGTAGGATTTGCCTTTAGTGAAGACATACTGTTTCTCCTTTGTCACCTCCCTGCTTTCTATGTGCCTTACCATATCTTTTAGGAGGATCTGTTCCATGGTCTTACCCAGCAGAGAGGTGAGACTGACAGGCTGGTAGTTCCCAGGGTCATCCTTTTTAACCTTTTTAAAAATGGGTATGATGTTACCTTTCTTCCAGTCACCAGGGACTTCACCTGATTGCCACTTTTCAAATATCATAGAGAGTGGCTTATTGACTACACCATCCAGTTCCCTTAGGACCCATGAACTTGTGGATGTTCAGGTTCCTCAGGTGGTCATGAACCTGATCTTCACTTACAGGGGGAGGGACACTGCATCCCTGTCCCCTCCTACCAAACCAAATGTTAGAGAGCTGTGTGCCAAGCAGTTATCAGGGAAGACTGGGGCAAAAAATTTGTTAAGTACCTCAGCCTTTTCCTTGTCTGTTGTTACAAGCCTGCCTGTATCACTCTTTTGGGGGGTATGCCCTCCTGGACTTTCCTTTTCTGGTTGAGATAATTGTAGAAGCCTTTTTTGTTCTTTTGGCACCCCTAGGTTATTCCCACATAGAAAACCTCAGAACCTTTCTTTTGTCTGTTATATTAACTAACTTTAAAATAAATAAATAAAATGCTGTACATATAATTAAAGTGAATAAAAAGTTTTTAAAGTGATTATTTCAGGAACAATTCCTGGATCTCCCCTCTGATAGAATGGCAGCCATTATTACATCTACATGCTGAACAAGAGTCTCTGCTAGGTCATACACCAAGCCAGTAAATATTTGTTAAATTCCCTTACGTTTACTATTCTATGTATTCTTGATTGAAATGTCCCATGTTCTAAAATAGAAATAATTAATGAACCTGTTAGTTCCTCTGACCTTAATAATGTGTAACTAGAATTAATTATCACATAGAAGCATTTGGTGTAACTTGTCATTAAGTGATTATTGCAGAGCAAGAATGCAAAATCTCAGTGAATTAATCAGTGACCTATATTTTCAGGAGCTTCTGCTTAAATTTAGCCTTGGTCAGAATGACGAAAGATCTGTCCAATTGCATTCTTGTTAAATGTTCTCAACTGAATAAGTCTGGTTACTGTCATTCAGTGAATAAAGGAGTACTTTCTTCACAATGCTGTCACACATGGATTGGTATATTGATGGGAACTTTTAATTCACTCAGCTGTGCTCACACCACCATCTCTCCAAGCCCCGTGTAGGATGCAGGACCCCGCAGTCCCCAAAGTAATGAGAGCTTTTCCACTGAATACGCTGGCAGTGAATTTGAAACATAAATTATTCATCTACTTTTACTTCAGAGGGCTCAGCAATGGAAAAATGTTTCTCTGGGAGCAAACCCATTTGAATACTGTGCTAGACACCAGTAATTCAGCAGTTTAGAATCAATGGGTTGCAGCAATTTACTTGTACCATACTGAATGCCCAGGAGGATGGAAAAAGTGATAACCTCATGGTAAGTGACGGTTTCTGACAACAAAAAAAAAAGGTTATGGTTATTTTGAGAGAGAACTTTTTCCTCACCCATATTTAAATTTACAACTTGACATGAAAATAAGTTTTGTCAGAAAGAACAGGAAGATATTTCACAAAACACTGCACCAGAATAGTATTAATATTATAAATCTATATAGAATCATAGAATAGTTTGGGTTGGAAGGGACAGTTAAGATCATCTAGTTCCAACCCCCTCACATGCTCTCCCACAGGAAATACGAAAACCAAGATTCCATCACTGATAATGAAGTACATGTTGGAAACCAAACTATAACATTTAAGTCAAGATAACCACTAATTTGTATCAAAAATTCTGAGAAAAGAAGAAAAGATATAGGAAGAATTAAACAGGTTGTGGCAGGCTATGTAAAGTGGAGACTACACAGCTTTATCTCAGAGATAAAATATATATTGCTTGCTTTTGACCATCAAAACTGCAGAGTTGCAGAAACAGAAAGGGCAAACATACAGGATAGATTTACATACAGATGTTGTTCTGTTAAATTATTTTTAATAGACAGCCTAGATGCACGGGATCAAGAATAAAATGGTGAGGGTTAAGCAGAGAGGTTAGAGGTAAATATCAGAGATGCAGGAGAAGTGATTTTTCTGCATGTTTTAATTTTTGACTTTGAAGCTAGAAAGCATGTTAGGTGGGACCCATCTGACAAAGAGGAACAAGACCATTTTTTTTCCAATAGATTTCATAACTAAAAGGCTTTAAACCACTTTTGCAGGGAGATGGTGATCAAAGTCTAAAGAGAAACAAGAGACAAAAAGGGCACCCCAGGGGATAGCCCAAAGGGGGAGGCTCTCACTGAGGGAGAATCCTGGGTGGGGGCCAAGCAAGATTCCTACAGGGATACTGCAGCAGGAAGAAGATTGAGAAAAATGAGGCTGCTGAACAGAGCAGGGGACCTAGTGACAAAGGTTAGAGAAAAGGCTGAATTGCTCAGTGCCTTCTTTGTCTCGAAAAGCTGTCCCTCAGACCTTCCACAGCTCTAACAAGCCTGAAGTAAAGTCCAGAGAATGAATGATACTCACAGTAAGTGAAAATTGAGTTGCAGACCCCTCAAACAAACAGAACATGACACAAATCTGCAGGTCTGTGTAGGATCCATCCAGGGGTGTTAAGGGAGATGGCTGCCACCATCACTGAGTGGCTTTCTGTCATCTTTGACAGGTTGTGGCCACCAGGGAGATCCCTCTCATGCTTTAGAACGGCAAGCAGGAGAATCCAGAAAACCTTCAGCTTGCTATCCTATTACTTGTTCATTGTTGCCAGGCAAAAAGTTTATTTAAAATGTAATCAAAATAATTTTGCTTTTTTTTTAATAATGGAGTTGAAATTAACTCAATTTTTTTTTTAATAGACTACAGATGAAAAACATCTGTCATCAATTTAATTTTTAATTTCAGTAAAACATATCAATATTTTTCATATTAATGCAGAGTAGACACATATCCATAGGATATGTGACTGATTCACAGTCACAAGCTCAATATTTATACATCTTGCATACTATCATACTAATTGTTCAAAATAGTCAAACTACAAACTATGGATACTGAAAAGAAATCCTATAAAATGAAATAGAATTGAGAAAGATGTTTGTCCCATCAGACTACCGTTTACATAGAATAGATTTGGACTTTTTTCCCAGCCAGTCTGTTTCCTATTTCACTCCATACATGTGCTTTGTTGAAACAGCTGTATCTTTCAAGCACAATATGAACATCACAAATAATATTTGTACAGCAATTTTTAACTACTGTATAAACAGAAATAATCACTCTCTTATTTGCCTTTTTCTTTCTATATGAACGGGTCATTCTTTATTCTTAAAAGACGCAATGACACTATGAAAGCCCGTAAGAGTGAAAGTTTACATAATCAATTATGGAAGTTATAAAGTTTCTTACTTCCAATTATTAGTCTTGCAAGTAAACATATAAGAAGCCTCTCTTTCTTATAATGAAAGTCATAAACCTTTTGTTCTAGAACACAATTGCCAAAATAATGGTACCATCTACCACTGGAGCACCTGGATCATAAGAGCAGCTGGGCTGCATCAAGCTGAAGCGCCACCTCACACACCGTCTTACCTTCAGTGGTGGTCACAAGGAAGTGATGAGGAAGTGGTGCAAGCACAGAGTGATGATTCTTTTTGTACATGTTGCCAACTATCATTTATCTATGGTTTAGAGGTTTTTTTGAGTTTGAAGTTGCATCAGTAGTATTCTTTTATAACTGTGTTAATTATCTTTTGAACCCATTAACAACTTTGCATTTACTAAGGAGGATAACAATGAGTTCCAATTTTAAGTTTTGTATCACAAGAAACAGTCTTGCTTTGCCTATTTCAGGTCTATTGCCTGACATTGTTGGCTTCTCTGACTATCTGGATTTATTACTACTGCTCTTGTTATTTTCCTCTCAAAGCAGATCTATGGACACTCCAAGCTGATAGTTTCTCAAACGTATCAACCCCTAGTCAGGGCTTTCTCAAACTCCTTTTTTACATAAGCGCAAATCAACTGAACACAGTGAAAGGGAAGAAAAAGACCATCAAGGATTTCTAAACACACAGGAATGATGTCTGGTTCAGAGAGCCCCCTAAATGCAAGTGGCCAGAGGCTCTCAGAAGAAAGAGACCTATATGCTGGCCCTGTCTTGCATTATTTTCTGGATATCTGCTTTCTCTAGGCAGTGTGAGAGAGTGCTAAATGATATGGATGTTTGATTTGACCTAATGCAGCTGCTGTCATGTTCCTATACTTAATGATAACCTGAAAGTGAATGCAGCCAGTCTCCAGTTCTACGAAAAGTGATAGTAAATTGTAGAGGCAGCTATAACTTCAAGTATAAGCATGTTGTGGGACTAAGTGATAGTTATATTTGCTTAAAGTCTGCAAATATGATATACTTAGAGATGTCTGATCCTTTTTACATCTATCCATCTCAGGCCTAATTCTCCCACTGTACTGTAACTTCTCCCAGGAACACGATGCTTTCACAGTTGTAGGATAAGAATTTACTGTTGGGTTGGTGCCACATGGTGCTTGGAAAGATTCAGTTCTTAAACATCTGTTCTTTTAAAGTAATATTGGGCATATTTGTAGCTTAATGAGTGTGATACAGCTGAAACTTGAGAGCGCATCCTGCAGACAGGTGCTAGAACTCACTATCTTTTAGATTTCAAATCCTCATTAGAATAGATGGAAACTATCTTAATAGGCTGGAAAGATACCCATGAGAGAAGATAAGTAATTAAAACTTGTGACCTTAATTCTGATTTATAACTAGGCATATCAAAGACTTATATAAATATTAATTAAATCTCACAAAACTTAATGAATGTAATTATATCTGTTGTACAGATGGATGGAAGCTGTGTGCTCTAAGTAGGATGTATGTTACAACTCCCAGCTGTTGCTTTTTAATTTCAATGAGACTATAAAATCTTATAAAAAAAACTAAGTCTGTCCTAGTGTGTACATATATTTAGTTTTCCTAATCAAAGGGTTACACGACAGTTCAGGGCTCGTTTTACTAAAACCTGTAGCAGGAGGATGCATTTATGACTTATTTTCAGAGGAAGGTAACTTATAATTAAATCAGTTCTCCCGCTTATGGGTAGAAAAAGGGATTAGATTCTAGGAGGGATTTATAATATCCCTGTTAATGATGTGTGTGATATGTCACTTGTGTACACATCTATTTATTTGTGTAAACATTCATTTACTTGATTCAGCGCTTCTGTAGGCAAACATATGGCTCATCATGCGTACTTACAGTCCTGTTTGACTTAATGAATTCACACAGATTTGATTCTCTCTGAACAAATAACTTCTGTGATGTGTCTAAGGAATGGCACATCTGCAATCGAGATTTGAAAATCACATAACAGGATGCAATCTTTCACCAGGAGTGCAGCTCAGGGACTTGGTCCAAAACCCAGTGAAAGCATCAGACATAAAAATACATCTTTATAAGCTTCCTTTCATGACTTTTTTTTTCCCCAATTTGAATAGATATTTCTATTATCTGATGGAGAAACATGCAGCCTTTCTCAAATGATTTCAGCAATTGCTGTGCGAATGTATTATCCCTTGTAGCTGCTTGTCAGCAGCATACAAGTGCTGGCTACAATATTATAATTTCACTGACAAGTATCTACTCCAGGCCACTGTAGTGTATTTAAACAAAGCATTTTTAAAATGCAGGGAACAAAACCTACCTCTGTTAAGTGCTCTGTACTCACATTTTGAATTTGATTCTTCAGTTTCACTGGAAAATGTTATTTCAAATAAACATCAAAAATATGCAGCCCCAGAAATACTTTTCTTGATATTTTAGATTTATGAAGAAATTCAGGAGTAAAGATCTCTTTTTCATGTTATTCAGTACAAAACATTGCTGCTCTGTTCGTATTATGCACTGCTACTTGTGGCTGAGTCACTACAACATACAGCCATCGCACAGAGACACAAATGCCTGTAGATGGGCATCACACACTGGTGAGCAACATACTAAGAAAGCATCTGCATCCTTAACAGCCTTTTAAAATAATGTCACCTATCTGGTACATTGATATTATGCAATGGGGTGAGAAAGGAGAGAATTATAAAAATCACTTAATAAATTGTCTCTTTGTAGGACTTTGAAGAGTTATATTATTTCCTATTAAATGTATAATTGTGGTGATGTGCTTTTATCCCAAGAATGTAACAGGCCAGTACAGTTAAGGAAAGGAGCCAAGGTGCAGCTGTGTGTTCCCATTAATGGGCAGTGCAGAAAGAAAGGCAGCAGGACTCAAGGAGCACACCTGCCCTGCAGTTTAAATGCATCTCGTGGACCGGATAATGCCCAGATTGGTAGCCTGGTGTGTTTCATAGTTTGGTCTCAGAGTCATTAAGAATGGAAAAGAGCTCCAAGATCATCCAGTTCAACAATCCACCAACCACCAAAGTTGCCCACTAAGCCTCATCCCTCAGTACCACATCTACCTTTTTCTTGAACACCTCCAGGAAATCTGACACTGCCACACCCCTGGGCAGTCTGTGCCAGTGTCTCATTACTCTTTTAGTGAAGTTTTTCCCAGTATTCAACTCGATAGAGCATCACGCTCTGTATCTACGAAGAATATCTAGACATTTGCCTAAAAATCTAGAAAGAAAGAAGCAGTCTAATGGAAAGCTCTGCTTCTCCATCTGTATGAAATTTACCATGCACAAGATCAGACCACAGTCTTTTCAAGGAGGAAGACTAGAAGAGAAGCTCCTCTGGGCTGCAAGATAGCTGCTCCCATAACAGAAGTATTGCTCCGAGTGCTGAGGAGAGCTACGAACATTTCTTCTGTGTCTGCTTCCTAATATAAATAAATATAAACATAAACAGAGAAAACAACAACAAGAGGAAGTAATAACAAAATGAAATGCTCCTACAAACTTTTCTTCCCCTGGGGAGGGACTGAATGTACAAACAACATATGACAGATGTGGGGAGCCTGGCTTCTTTCTTCCCTCAGTGTGGTTCTGAAAGTAGCTTCTAAAATTATGATCCCACACATTATATAGGAAACCATATAGAAAATAACAGGGCATGAAGAGTTTCCTGCATGTATAAATGCATTTCACTGCCAATTTTGTACTGGATGGTTATACACAGATGCTGCAAGAATTTGGTTGTTTGCCAGCTGTAACAACTGAAGGATTAGATCAGCTTCTGTACAGTGCCACAAAGTGAACAATGGCTGTTGTTATACCATGTCTTACAGATTCTTCCATGTGTTCATTTTTTTAAAATGATGAATGTAAATATTAAAGTGCTGTGATATTTTTAAACTTGGCTCTAGAATGCTGGAGGGACTCTGTGGGAAAATCACTTGTCCCTGGCTGTGTAACAATCACTTTCCACCAGTCAAAACTCTGGCTCCAATCTGCTTCTAATTAATCAGGAAGACAAGACAGGGTGAGCCTTGTACTAAGACAGTGTCATATATAGTGGACTCACTGTAAAGCATGCCAGACAAAAATGTGTTCAGTGCCCTAAAAGGAACATTCTAATTATCAGCTTAATGTTCAAGTTTAAAATTCTTTTGAAAAGACAACATAGAATTAAAGCAGAGGAAATAATTTGGATGCACTGAAAACATGCATCAAAATACTCAGGCATAGGACAAAATGGAATATTTAGAGTTTTACAATCAAATTATGTTATTCTTCTAGAATCCTTGCAGAGTACAGAAAGTTTAGAAAGGTTGAAAATCTAATTCCCTATTCAGAAACAGCTCTTTGACTACTCATCTTCAATAACTCTTAGAGCTGATAGAGCTGAAATGGTTTTTTACGGCTTAGAGTAAAAAATGTGATGTTCCAAAAGATAACAAAAATAGAGTAATTTTAAAAAATAAAAAAATAATTCATGAAAGCCAAACATACTTTTTGTGCAGCACTACCTCTCTGTTGCTGAATGGGGGCTCTCCTGCAAACCTTCTAACACAGTTGTTTCAGCTGAAGCAGTAGGAAGGACTTGTCTATCAGCAATGAGCAGAGGCAGATCACAAGAGAGAAAAAATGATTTGCTTTAGAAAATGGAAGTAATGGAAGATACACGCTTGCTTTTATTCGCTCTTGTTCCTTTTATTCCTATATGAGGAGCACTGTGGTGAGCATTCCATGTCATTGCTCTTTAGGATGCTGGAAATAGAATAGGAATTACTCCAGCAACAGAGTGCACAAGTGATAGTCAAGGAGTGTGTTTGTGAAAGGGAGATCTGTCTGTTTATTATTCCACGTCCTGAAGAAGACCAGAACTACCCTATAATCTCTTAAAACTAATCCTTTTTCAAGCACTTTCCAGAGAAAGATTTCTGATTTTATTGCAAATATGGATAGAAAGCCAGAGTACTTCTTTTGTACTTAAACCAAAACAATGGTCTGTTACTTCTGTATGGATAAAGTAGCAAAATAACCCATGGGCCTGTTTAGCTTCTGTTCAGCATTCTGGGTGCAGAAGTGGAGCTGAAGGTTCCACTGCAGGTTAGAATCACAAAGGAAGGGAAGACCTCCAGGTTGCTTTGGGTAGCACTCACAGCTTGAGAATGCAGTTGGCTTTTACATATGAAGCAGTTCTAGCGAGTGGGTGGGCTCTGTGGGCAAGAACTCTCCCAGGACTGAGATCCAACCTGATAAGCTGGCTCCGGATGTACAAACACTAGCCATGGGAAATTTAATCCAGCAAGGGCCTTATGTTCTCCCCTGCCTTCACAAGGACCACACCTCTACCCTGTTCCTCCCTCTCCTCATAATCGGCTTCCTTGTCAGCAAAACCCACCAAAAAAAAAAAAAAAAAAAAAAACAACAACAACAACAACAACAAAGAAGTGAAAGGATTCGCTAAGCATTAGTTTTACAAGATTTCTCATAAATGACATGAGCACACAAACAGTACATCTTAATTAGAATACTCCACTGTCTTTTAACTTTGATTTGGTCTACAGTAACTTTGTTGCCATTCTCTGTCCCAAATTAGCATGTATGTTCTTTGGGGATAGAAATTTGTGTGAACCAACTGAACAACATTGAGCAATAAGATTCTGTTCCAGTACAAAACACGTCAATTATGTTTTATACACAATTCCTACCAGATCAGCATTTTTCTAAATTTTAAGATTACAACTTCAACAGAATTGCATTAGCTTCTGATATCTGTGCAACTGCATAAACTGATATTGGCTACGAAATCCATATTAAATGGAATGCTTTTATTTATGACCTATGTAATTTAATTATTTAGGGAATAGTAGTAACTTTAGGAACTTACGGTTTCATTGTAAGCATACTACATTTTGCTACAAGAAACATGAGGCAAGATTAATAAGGAAATAATGTTTATAACAAATTGCTTCATGTATAATATCTCCATCTAGAGATTAAAAACATTGCAAGCAAGTCAGGCATTTGCTAACCTTAATGAACAGATCTTGGTACTCTTTCCATTTGTTCTCATCCTTTCTGTTTCCATTTCTAGTGTACACAGATACCATGGAAAGGAGTTCACCCAAACACAAAAACTGGGGCCATTCTTCTCTTTACTGACAGCTCCTTTCTCTCCTACAGACCTTCTGACCTCACAGCAACAATTATCTCCTCTCCCATGCTTAATAAGCATATTTCAGATTAGATAAAGATGTACCAACTCTGTTGATTCACTGTTTATAAGCAAAAACACAATTCACATTAGTTGAACCACATGCTATATATTTTGACAACTCTAACTCATTTTAAAGCATTATTTATTTTAAAACTCATGGAGAACACTTTCTATTTTTAAGAGAGAGGGAGGAAGAACAAGCATCTGTGTGGGTAGTCAGCTAGAATGTGAAAATACAATATGAAGGAAGTAGCAATCCCATGGAACTAATCCTGTCAAATAACAGAAATAACACAGAGCTGTAATGCCATACAGGACATTCACTGTGTAAAACTTGCTGTGGTTTCTCCAGAAATTGAACTGAGTATCTGTGGCTTGAACTGTAGTTGTATGGATAGCCAACCCTCAAATAGCATTAACATACAGGGCACAGGAGGGGGGTTACTGGTGTTCAGGCTGGGTTGTGGTGGAGTTTTTTGTAGAGTTCTAGTTTTGGGGGGGGAAACCAGAGAGTGTCTTTTGAGTGTCAGGTTTATTAATTTCTCTTTTTAGTCAAGGAAACTGAATTCAGGAAAAACTGTATAATAATATAGGAGAATAGACTGAACATGGAAAAACGGCATTTTATTCTTAGCTTTGTTGAACATTTTCCTTGTTCCTCAGGGCACAGAAACTTAATCAGCTCTGCTCTTACTGCCTAGGTGTGCATCCCTAGACGGTAACAAATTCGAGGCAAATTGAGATCGTTTATCCTTCCCGAACAGGTATCATGCTGTGAAAAGTCTTTAGCTGAACTCATATGTAAACTGACTTTTTGATAACTAAGTGTACCAAGTTTGTTCCAGATCTTCTTATAAATGCGCAGTCACAGATCAGCATTAAAACAAGCTTCCACAAATCCTTGTAATTTACCTTATCTTTAAAATTTCTCAGCGGAATACTTCTATTGTTTATGTAAATAGAAAAGAGTCTCCATTGCTTATTTTCTCTCATCTGCTTAAAGCAGAACGCAGTTACCTCAGTAATTTCGGTTTGATCACTGAAAGACATCCTCTACAATATGCTGCCACATTGAAAGTGGGAAGACCTATGGGAGATTCTAATAATGTTTCTGAGCAAACATGCTAAGAAGTCATTAATAGGAAAAAAACAATACCTGTAATTATTCTGAAATTAAATAGTAATGAGCACTATTAACTGAAGTCACCATTTCACAGTGAACTAACTGTACGCGCCCTTGGACACTGTACTTGCCTGCACAGCTAACAGTTAAACACACTGTCAATAACATTTTCAGCCTGCAGGTTATTTTGCTCCTTTAGTTCGATTACTGCAGATGAAAAAAAAATGACATAATCCCTCAAGTCCTTTTTGTATGCTCACAACAAGTAATTGCTTGAAGACTGACCTTGGAGCTAGATTCCTTGGAGCACGTAGAAAGTGAACAGAAATTGCATATTGTTACAGAGCACCCATTGTGTACTGGCTCTAGCAGAGGTTGCATGATGACTCCATGTGAAAAGCCTACAGACTAATGGGATGATTTCCTGTTACTGGTAAATAAAAGGACATCACAAACAAAATTGATATGCGAAGGCATCCAAATACCGGCTGTTTTGGAAAATTAGAGGTTGGGAGACTCCACTGAACTTTCATGAATTTTTTTTTTTGGTAATGACAAGATACTAAGGAAAAACTGAGAGTCTAAATTATGTAATTAAGATCATGCATCTCTGAAACATGCTGTAATTAGATATTCACACCTAATTACAAAAGAAAAAGCGAGTTAAGCCTACAGATGTGTAGATCCAGGAGGAAAGTATTCAGCTTTGCCTTAATATCTTTTCACCTCTTGACACAGGGTACCCAGGTTTCCCCTCCACCATGTGCCTCTGCATTGTTGTTCATCCTTCAGAAATTCTAAAGGCTAAATCCACTGAGTTAATGTGAAATGTTGCCAGCCAGAGCGGATCCAAGAAATGAAGTTATTTCATGTCTTTCAAGCTGCAATAGGCAGGCATGTGTGCCTCTTTTCTAGATACTCAAATAGATAACTTTTCCATCAGTTATACATGAATGATTACCCTAATGCCACTTCTCAGTGGCTGTTAAGGTTGAGAAAACGCCTCGCAGCCTTAATTTCCTCAGTGAGTTCACTACTAGGTTAACTGGCATTTGCAGACTAACAGTCATTTAACTGTGGAATGTATATAATAGATTAAAAAAAAAAACAACAATGCACAGTTATTCAGTTTCGTATGGGGTAAAGAACAGGATTTGAGCCATAAGCAGGTTAAGCAGTATCTCCACCACTGTTAATAAAACAGGGTAAAAGATAAAAAGAGAAGAGTTTCGGAACCAGTGGAACGTGTGGCACTGACTCACATTGTTAATGCATTTGTGCACACAGTAATCAAAAGGTGATAAGAGAAGGTTTGTGAGAGTTTCCATTGAGAACATTTCACGATAAGTGGTTCATTTTGGAAATAAATTCAGAATAAGCCCTGCATACAAGTCTATGGGGGCACTCGGAATGCGCTACAGTATCACTTCTCCTTGTGCCAGTCTCTGCATAGGGGTGAAAAAGGAGCTAAGCCTGCCTGTGGAAGAAAACTTGCACCACAGGCTGTCTCAGTTGTCTTTAGAGGCAATTAGCAAGTGGAGTGCACGTGCTTAGTCTAGTCTTACAAAGTTACTCTGAAAATCTTTTTCAGTACAGAAAGAAAGTATTCTACAACTCACACCTGGTCAGTAAGTCTTAACCTCTGGATACGTAAGTAGCCAGAATATTCAGACTGAAGAGCCCCACAGCGACCACGTAGTTATAAAAGCATGAGATCCCTAGTATCAGTGTTGATAAGTAATTTGCAGTATTGCTGTAGATGTTCTGTGAATTACTGCAGTACTGTACATCATATTTTCATGCCAACTGGTTACCATCATTTGGAACTTGAAAAGCAAGTTCTAAAGAAGTCTAAAAGGTCTCATTTTCCACTGAGGTCGGTTCAAATTTATCTTCTATTTATCAACACCAGATACATGGAAAACCAGTAAATTCTGTTTGATTATGTGGGCTTCTGTCTGTCAGAAAGATTTAGTAACCTCTGCTTATTGCAGTCTTGTTTCAGGCCTTAAATTTAAGAAGTTTAAGCAAGAACTTGCCCAGTCACATTAACATACTCCTTCCACACAGGTTAATTTCTTGGCAGCTTGAGAGCCTGATGAAACATTAATTGAAGTCAAACAAAGATTTTCCTTAGCTGAATCGTAAACTCAATCAAGTGCTTTGTCTGCAAACAACATGGAGCTATACATAATCAGTCCTATTTTTCCTTATATTACTATTTACCCCATTTCCTCTGAGTATGGCTAACTTTTGAATGACTTCTAAGAGAAATAATATTTGAAAAGCTTGGGATGAAAGTAAAATTCTTGACATTTTTCTTCAGTGTTATTGAGCTCAGTGGTTTTCAGTAAAGATGATCTGTATTGGCTCAGTAAGTGCACTGAGTTATGTACATTAGAAGATTATTTAAGTAGGATACAGTGAACACCCTGTAAAAATTACTTGATCTTTAACTCTAAATTGGGCTGCAAAGACAGATCTAAGCCTTCTTGCCAGCATACATCAAAAACTTTCACAGAAGTAAATAAGAAGAGTGACACGATCCAAACCCTTCCTCAGGCAGACCTTGCTGCAAATCCACTCCTTCTCAACACCTTGGTGCCCTAGATAACCTACTGGACACATTATCTCTCCCCACACACACACCAGAAGAGATAATTCTTGCACTCAGTGGAAGGTGAGAAGAGTATTGTCTTTGGTAACTAACTGGTATTGGAAATCTTCATTCATGAAGCACTGGACGAAGAATGCCCTGTGCCTGATTTGGCACAGAAGGAAGGGGAGAGCATATCAGATTCAAAACAATAAACCTCTGCCACACCAACAGACAGGCCAAAGAGCTGGATCAGTCCAATGTCCCTTACTCACACTTCAATACCAATCTAACCTCAGCTGCAACAGACAGCTAAGCCTACAATGACACCTTCAGAAACAAGAAATACTCAGAGAAGGAACATACAAAAGTGATACATGGGTCTAAAAATAAAAATAACACTTAAAAAGGAAAAAAACAAAAAACAAAAAAACACACCACAATGCTGCTTTTTCCCAAGAAAAGGAAATTTTAATTTCTGCTTTCAAGCACAAGAACCCCCCCCCCCCAAATTAAATTC
>JAOWBP010003659.1:20121694-20178695 GCA_028571105.1 Tragopan temminckii
CTGTATCCATGCTGGCAGGGCAGCTCTTCTGCTGACTGACAAGCTATGGTATGGGCAGCCCACCTAATAAATGGGATCCATCACATACAACTCTTGCTTTCTAGTTTGCTTTGGTTTGTGTCAATTAAAACATTAAGAAAATATTAAGGGATCATGCATTCCAAATCAAGGTTGAAATAGGACAAAAAT
Source organism: Tragopan temminckii (assembly GCA_028571105.1). Classification (NCBI taxonomy): domain Eukaryota; kingdom Metazoa; phylum Chordata; class Aves; order Galliformes; family Phasianidae; genus Tragopan; species Tragopan temminckii. Next base: position 20,121,884 of record JAOWBP010003659.1, read on the forward strand.
ATTACCTCCTTCTGAAGCTTGTCATCTGTAAGAAATAAAACATGATCTGCTAACCAAGCAGCATAACCAAGACCATAAATCAGCAAGATTGAAATCCCCACAGCACCATCTTTCTCTCAGCCTTTCCCCAAGACTCTCAGAGCTTCTGGGTCCCTGCCAGAGAAGTAGCACAAAATACCACATCACAAATAAATAAAATACAGCTATCCCATCTAAAAGTTCAGATACATTTTCTTCTCTTCAAAGCATCATACCTTTGGTTCAACCATATACTTTGGTTCAATATTTCTTAATCTATTTTTTCCCTATGTTCTCCCTCTTGACTTTATACAGCTAGAGGGTGGCCACGGGTATAACACTATTACACATTGGAACTCTGGAAATTCACTCAGTCTGGATCTCTTTCATGTGAACACTTACACACACCCACAAAGTTGGAGCAGGAAAACAATGTCTACAGACAATAGCTGCTAAGCAATCAGGTTTTTTCTTTCATATCTTTCCACAAGCTTTTCCTGGATGTTAGCCAGAAGGTTTCAAGACCTGCTTGCAGCCACACGGGTATTCCCAAATGCACTTGATTGCAGCCATACAGGCATTCCCAAAAAGAAAAAATAGAGAGGAAAAAAAAAATGCTATCTTTTATTTTGAGGGTTAATTTTCAGAAACCTTCCATTAATAAGTATATATATATATACTTATATATATATCAGGTTTATCCTGATATATATATATCAGGATAAGAAAGGACATATTAAGTCAGTAGAATTCGAAGAGATGAAGAAGCTAAAAATAAGAGTTTTATTTCCTAAGTCTACACTTCCAGGGGCATTATCAGCACTAGATTCTGATTTTATGAATAAACAAAATCAACAAGTTTGCATTTAACTTGTCTCGCCTAGCAATAGACTCAAACAGACCCAGTTCTCTCACAGGCAAGATTTTAGAAGAACTGCTTGCATACAGGCAGCAGATGAATATTAAATGCACTGCTACTGCTTATCTTTAAGCAAATCATTTAAGCATAGGGATCAACATTCAATCCCCTACTTAGAGGCCTACAGTACATCACATAAAGATTTTTGGTCTTTGGAAAGTCACTGTTAAAGATATAGACCTTAAACATATCCCAAAAGTGAGAAAAGAAGTACAATTGCACTATCAAAACCAGGATTATTGAAAAAGTCTTTCCAGATCAAACGTCTTACTTGATGATGGGTCCCAACACAATCCCACAAACAGCTGAAATCCCCATGTCAGAAAAGGGCATGGCATTGCAAACCTTCATTCAGTCATTTACTCGCTATGCACCAGCTGTGATTATTCTGAGAAGGATTGAATTCACATGGTACTGAATGGTTCTCTGTCCTATAGAGAAGTCTGTGGTTATCTGAAGCAATACAATTATAGTTACTGCAATGAGGAAATAGCTTTGTGGGTTTTTACACACAAATGAGTTTTAACTATAAAATATTCATTTTATTTTTTGTTACTGACAAAGAAAACAAGATCAACTTTTCAGATGCCTGTCTTAAATCAAAACCCAACTGCTGTTGTTTTGAATTTCAATTTTCGTCCATTTAAAAAAGCTGAGGTAGGTGCCCATGAGCTTCACAGGCAGGGGGCAGAGGGTGCAGGATCGGTCAGATACTCTCAGCTTTAGTTTTATGCAGAAATTCATGCTGACTTTTTAAATATATACTACATTCCAAGGTCTTTTAAAGGATTGTTCCAATTTTTCTTGCTTATATTTTCCTCCGAGGTCCAAAATCCCACGGATAATCACTGGTGTTGCCTATTCAAAGGAACAGACACTTTCCAACTCTTCTGCTAACACTCCACTGCACAGTAAAGAGGTATGCACTCAAGAGTGATTAAGAATTGATCCAAAAGCTGAGAAGCAAAGGCAGATCCTTATGCTTGCATGATAGGATAACAGGATCTACAATAGGATCCATGCAGTAAATATACCGGCAATAGTTTTTTCTTTAATGTGAAATCATCGCTAATCAATGCAGATAAATCAGGTTTAGTACCAGCTTTCAGACCACGTGTGTTTTTTAGTGAATAATAAAACAAAAATCTTTTTTAGTGAATAATAAAACAAAAATTATGTGTGGGTGAATCACTACCTGAATAGCAATAAACAATACATAGAAATTTACTCTTGTATGTATAATCAGATCAGGTTTTCATGGGCACCCAAAAGAACATTGCAAGCAACATGTGTGAGTGGCTAAGGATATGTGCAGCCATGGCAATTTACAGCTTGCTGCTCCCTCAGATATTGGGGCCAGAGGAGCAGCTATTCACAGGTCATTTGCTGGCTCTGAAAGTGCTGGTGGAGGTAGAGATAAACCAAGGTAGAAATACTGAATATAAATTCCTTGTTGTGACCTATAAAAAACAGCTCATTGTCCTTAGGTATTTTCAGTAGTAGAATAATTCAGCTGGTTCCTTGCAGACTGAGGCATCAAAAACAAAAAATACTAGGGTGACTCCCTGTGAAAAGCAATTATCTCTTTCCACTAAACTACAAAAACTATGTGGAGTTATCTGAGACATTTGATTTAAATTTGTCTTAAATACAAGAAAGGTTACAGCTAATTATTTTGCATAATATATTCACCTTTATTGGCCTTCCACATCCAAAAAGCTGTGATTTGGAGCTTGAGATGATGATACAGAGTCTTTCTGTATTTGAAATTCCTTTGAATAGAACACGGTGTTGATAAAAATCAAACTTTTCACCATACAACTTCTGACAAACACATTTCCTTATGCCCTCACTTGCCCTGATAATAAAGGTCATCTCAGAGTCAAACAAACGGGGCCTGAAAGATGCCTCAAGAGTCCAGGTGCTCCCAGGTGCAACAGAGTGGAGTGCCCAAAGTCAGCCTAGAATCTTATTACTCTTATTTTAAGAGTAACATATAGCTGCTGATGGCAGTTTGCATTGTTAAGCCAAGGACTTTCATGTGAAGGCTCTGAACTTCCATTACAGTGAGGTTCAAACTTCAAATTAAAGGACACCAAGAGTTAGCAATGAGCCTAGCACTGCAGAATCTAAAATCTTGGCGCTGTGAGGCTACAGTTCTTCTTATGGTTTATCAAGGGGAAGTAAAATCTGTTGAAAATCAAACTTTGAGCCTTTGATCTGGCTACATCTCGTCAATTGCAAAGGCAAAAACCTCATTTGGGGTGGATGCTCATCTAGAAAACAGGTGAAAAAGATTGATATTTTCCAAAGTGTCATCTTGTGGGGCTCTCATTACTCCTTTGCTACTGAGGTGTAGCATTTAGAAACTGAGAGGTTGATGTTAACATTATTATAGTCCCCTAGGTGGATCTGACTGATTTCTGGGCAGCAGTGGGAGCGGAGTGTTACCAGCTCTCAGGTCACACTGTACACACATTTGTATTTGTAATGCTTGCTAGATCTTAAGAGTAAAACAATTCTCCTGTCTGCATTGCAGTAGTTTAGCTGCAGTGCAGATCACTAATATCTGTTCTCCCTGTCCTAATCTCAGAGAGGTCATGATTTTGTGAACATAGCTCTGCAAGTGCGTTCTACATGCTAGTGTCTCTCACTACTGGTATGATTAGCAGGTGTGTACTGCCTTCTACCTGTGCCAGTTACTGCTGACCTGATGCCTCCGTTCCTTCTTTCCCCTATGACTTTTTAATGCACCCTCATCACTGACCCTCTTAGCCTAAGTAGCTACGAGATTGAGCTACGGTCTTTGGCCTTCCTTCTTCCGTATGTGATGGGTGTTCAATAACTCACAAGTTTTTTTTGGACACATCTTTGAATCTCATGTCACAGTAATCCACTTGAGCGCAGGAACAAGCTCCTCCCCCAGCAGCAGGTGAAGTGCTGCCCACTTTGTACTTCATTTTCAATCTATCATGTTGAGGAGAGAAGGAACTGCAAGGACCTGGACAGAAATTATTAGAGCAGTAGTGACAGCTTACCTGCTTTGTTACATGGCACTTTCAGATGAGCATTACATGAGGAAACAGCTCTTGTTTTTGTGCTTGCTGTTGCCTCACTTCACTTTCTTCATTCTCTTCTGAAAAACAGCAAACAGCAAAAACCTGCACCAAAAACGGTGGAGGAAAGCTTTTCCTTATTCAGAGACCCAGCAAATATCAACCATTTTCCCACCAACTGAAGCCTACAGAGTGAGGCAGCAAGGCTATTTTCTCTTCTGCTTGCTTTCTTTGCTCTTTCCCAAAAGGCCACTCTGTGGAGCAGCTCCTCTCTGTATGCGGACTGCAGGAGCTCTGTTTATTACTTGCTTTGATTTTTGATCTGTTGATGTTCATAATTGACGAGCAGTCATTGAAGTACAAAAGGAACCAACTCATAAAACCATGTTTTTACAAGAAACGTTCGTACATGCTTATGTCTGTACATATAGAGATATATACATACACACGAACACAGAACAGGAGTCCTTTTACAAACCATTTCAATCACTTCTATTGAGTACAAGAGGTGTGAGCCTCCCTACCAGCCAGTTTTGGTATGCACTGGTAACAAATGGCTACAGACACTTTGTGCAAGTGCAAGTATTGCTAGAAAAAAAGTGAAATAGTGGGGAATCAGAGTCAGGGAGATCTCTTCCAGCAGCAGGCTGGGCCAGGACTAAGCACTGCATTGCACCAACTAAAGGAGTGTGCCTTCCTCTTACCTGTACTTACCCACTGCTACAGGCAAAACGAGCCTGCAGAAATCAAGGATTATAACTGTGTCTTATTCCTGTGTTCCAGAGCTGAGTGCACAGTAAAATTTCATCACTTTACATGACTGGCCTTCTGGAAAGCGAAGAAGCCACGTACATATATCAACTAATTTTTAAAAGGCTTATTTCTATCTGTGAGATCAGGTTCAGGTTGGCTATCTGGAAGAATATCTCCTCAGAAAGAGTGGTGAGGCACTGGCACAGGCTGCCCAGGGAAGTGGTGGAGTCACCATCACTGGAAGTGTTCAGAACCATGGAGATGTGATGCTGAAGGACAGGGTTGGTGTGCAAGGTGGGGATGGGCTGATGGCTGGATGATGTTAGTGATCTTTCCAACCTTAATGATTCTGTGATTCTTTTCTAAAGATAGTTTTATCAACTGCTTGTGAATACTTAGGTATTTCAGATATTTCAATAATTGGACATTGATCACTGAAGTTATATGTTATTGTTACTTTTTCATGCCTGTAGAAAAACGCAAGTGTTATTGGGATGAATTGCTCCTCTTGCAGTTTTAAGTTTTCCTCAGCACTCAGCTATGGATGCTGGCAATTCAATTCCTGTAAATATAAATATCACCAGAAAGGATCTGCACGAGAATATAAGCATAACTTAAAAAATAGTTTGGGCCCAAACGGAACAAGTTCATTGTGGGATGGCTTACTGCAATATTAATAAAAACATTCTTAGTATTTTAGAAATCTAGAATTAATTGAAGATTAGAGCCTATATTTTCCATGTGGTGCTTTACAGAGGATGATCTATTTAGTGAAAATACCTGGAAAACATTTTGAAAAACAAAAAGAAATTATTAATCCCAACAAAGAGAGAAGAAAATTCTGCAGACTCCCGAAGTGTTCAAAACAACAGCAAAAGAGCATGAGCTGAGAGCACCCTCTTCTGATCACCATTTTATGTTTCAGGTTCTAGATAAAATATCTTCTGCATATGTTGTAAAATTCCAGTGACCTGCACTTGAATCGGGATTACAAATACACAGTCCTCTTGACAGATGAACACAATAAATCTCTTTCAGCTACAAACCAATATTTTTGCTTTAATTGTTCTTCATGAAGGTGAAGACCCTTCCTCCAGTACCTCCATTTCCTTGATGTCCCTGCCTGATTTCTATGAGCCACAGGGGCTGGAGGTGAAGGCGTAAGGATGGGTTCTTATTCTGTTTGTGTCACCAAGAGAGAGATTTAAATTCAGCTGAAAAAACACCAGTCTAATACTAAAGGAGAGTATTTACAAAGATGAAGGAAGGAGGAAAGTGGGAAGGAAATGAGAGCAAGAGGAAGATTAGGGACATAAATATTTTCTATAGCAATAGCAGCATCATTTGTACAGTTTTCATACACAGCAGGCTGAAGGCATAAATTCTGACTCCCTTTGTGCTTCAGTGAAAAAGCAGAGTGCCTCTGTCCTTTTGCCTTGCATTCAGTCTCCAAGGACCAGAAAAGAGAAACAGCTCATGAATATCAGAGCTAATGAAGCTTGATTTTCTCCAGATTTGTGTTTCTGTGTTGATAGACTCTCAAGTCTGGAAGATGTAAATTGTCACCAAAGATTCCCCTACATTTGAGGCACTGCAATGTGCTTTCTTCAGCATGCATTACCTGGGATTCAAAAGGGCTCGAGCTCATGCTGTTTTGTTTTTCTCAGTAGGGAAGTAGTCAGATGTCTCTCCAACCTGAAGATCTATTTTCATAAAGCTTGAAGGAACAACCCACCTTGGAGACTTCTATTCCTTTATAACATTTGGTGAAAATGAAACAGTGGGTTCAGAAAAATAGGAAGTGTGTGTTAATGGATATATATATCAATACACCTGACTTCAAGCACAATTCATCCAATCTGCTTCAGTCTCTGAAGTATCCTGTAGAGGACACTTGATGGCAGAAGAATGGACAGAGGTTCCCCATGGTGTGGGTAGTGATTCAAAGGGGAAATGAACCCAAAGGGACAAGAGGGGCCATAGCCAAAGAAGAGGCCCTTACACTTTGGAGGGACGCTTCAGGGTGAATGACCCTTCCACTACCAGCATGAGTGTACCCTCACCACTGTGCACACTGAAAGCCAATAGAGATGAAATTGGATGATACAGACAACATTCTATTATATGATAAGCCAGGATGGACAGAGACAGCATGGAGATAAGAGGGTCTTGAAAACTAATGGAGCAATTTGGATCTGAGAAAATGGATGCACAATTCACTAGAGGCACTCAGCCACACTGGATTGCCAGATGAGGCCAGACCTTGTCAAATCATAACAAATTGGCCTCTTCAGCCCTATCTACATTTAAGGCTCTGGCACAGACCCTTTTAGACAAACACAGATTGATGGCTGCAGTGTACACAGGAATGACACAAGACAAGGATGGTGTTGAAATATCATTAAAATTGATGATTTTGGCTTGTCCTTCTGTCATCTTTCATGCAGCACAACAGTGCATCTGGAGACCTGACATTATCAAAAACAACATAAGACCTTCAGCAAAGGGAAATACTAAAACTAGAATAGAAGTATATGCAGAGATATAAAAGATACTGAAATAGGTTTTTGGTTGCATGTTATTTCAAGCAATGTGACATAAGAGAAATTCAGCTTGGCACAGTATGTGCACTTGCTCACAGAAAAGGTACACTATAGCTGGATTATAGAAACAAAGGTGTGGAACCATCCAAATACTGCGAGCTAATGAATAGCAACCCAAAGCAAATGCAACTTTGACATCACTGGATCAGAAGTGATGAGTGACAAATTAGGATATTAGGGTAGAAATAAGGGAATTGTCTCTTCCCTTTGGTGTCTTAGAATATTTTTGATTGGAGGTGCATAGAGGGACTGATCATTTGCAGAAAATCTCTACCATTATGGACACTGTAGTTTCTCATTTTCAAAAAGCCTAAGTGAGGCTTTAGGCAGCAGCTGGAATGTGCTGGAAAGTATAGTTACAGAACAAGAAGTCTGCATTTTTGAGCTTGGCCTTTTTTTTCACCTGGAATAAGACTGTAGCATCTGTGGGCTTATGTGGTTTAAAATGGTACAGTCTGCAAAGTATCTGGTATCCATATGGGATCGTCTATGGCAATATCTGGAAATCTCTAGAGTTATCTCTGGAGTTATCTCAGTCATCAGGCTTAGTAAAAAGTTGGACCAGTAGTGTGTGAAAAGGTTTATTAATTCGACCCTAATTAATAATTGAAATTATCCTACAATATAAGAAACCTCAGATTTCAAATTCTTTAGAGTATCCGCACGCTGAAGTTCAGATTTTACTCTCAAAGAAAAGAAATAGAGAAGGATCCCAGAATTTTTCAATATAAAAGAATGTCAAAAAGTATTGAGAATAATACTTGAACACAGCAGTTATACAAAGGTGATAAAGAATGATGGGAAAAGATAATGAAAATACACTCAATCTCTTATTCATCTTTCTGTGAAAGACACTGAGAACGTTTAGCTTATATTTAGCTACACACATACCTTAATCTGCTACGTTATTATTTTGAGGATTATATTGTTTTGAGAGGCCAAGACTGTCAGTACTTGTCAGAAATGCATTGTCAGTGTAAACCTTAAAGAACTATAGCAAGGATCGAATCAGATCCCTACTACCAACTTGTAGATAATACAGGGTGGAAGCTGCTCCTGTAGGTCTACTTTTCTTCACAAGAAAGGAAAAATCCTCAGGAAAGGGCAGCTGTATTCGTTAAATATCAACAAAACCATGTTGTTGCAAGTAGTGATCACTTTGACTGGGACTGAATTAGCCACAAGTATAGCATAGTTCAGTGAATGAGTCTAATGGATTCGCATTTAAATGCCGTTAAATGTACAGAAGGTTCCCTCAGAAGACACTAATGCACTGTTAAATGATTCCTGTTCATTCCTTCTTTCATGGTCAAAAGAACAGATAACGAGAGATAGTGAGAGATTGTGTGGACAAAACAGAGAACATTTAGTCATGTGGCCATTCTTCTTGGGATCATACAGGGTCCTCAACAGGGAGATCGTTGGTTTAACAATGAGAAAAGAGGAGATTATCTCTTTTTTTGCATTTTCCAAAGGTATGCGAATGGATGTAACCCAGCTTTCCCCATGCCGGCAAATCCCACAAGAGCGGTATTGTTTCTGAAATACAATGAATGCTCCTTATAGCAACATCATTAACATCAGCATCAGGGTTAGGGGCATACAATTTGTGGTTCAAGTTTGAAATCTATTACAAATTTTCATTCAGTTTTTTTTTCGACTTTGCGTGTTCTTCTTCCAAGACAGTTAAGCTTCAGCTAGAGCTACTGCTGTGAGATTCTGGATCCATTCCAGGCCTGCCTTTAAACCAGAGACATTCCTCTACTTTCTGAGAAATCAAATAATACTGGTATCAAATCTTTCTCCTGTCCTGGTTTCCAAATCAGTTACCTGCTATAGCAAGAAAAGCAACAGCAGTACAGCTGCTTCTGCAATACAGATGTAGTCATCCAGCTGTTAAATTTGAATTAAATGTAAATGCAAAGCAGAGCTTGAAAAGGAATCAGGTGTGGTTGTGTGCACGTGATGATGCTAAAGTCTTATAGTTTTTTGTCTTCTAAACTTTTGGCTGCATTTGAATGGGAAAATAGGATCCATTCCAGTTTGAAAAAAAAAAAAAAAATGCCAGAATTCCATCACATCAGATCAAAACATCCTCAAATGCTTCTTTGCCCTTCTCTGTCTGAGGATGGAAAACTTGACTTTGATGGAAAAAAAGACATCTCCTGATGGAGACTGATAAAGAGCTAAGACTGGAAATATGATTCATGTGGACCCCTGGTTTTAATTATGAAGTTACATAACAAGTAATGGCAATTCCATTACGGACTCTGAAATCATGTCAAGCCTATCAGCTGTAAGTGCTGTCAAGACCCAGAGGTCCCTGCAGAGGCCACCCCAGCCCTCAGCATTCAGGCAGAGAGCTCGTTCTTGCAGCGACCTCTGATTGGCCCAGAAGCTCCCCCTTTCAGTTTCCCACATTTCGGCAAACTCTATCTACAAGAGAAACTTTTCCAAAAGGTTTAATCTGGATTTTAAGATTAATTTGATCCTTGTGTCAACTGTTAGCAGCATGACAGAGAATTGCTTGGGAATATTTATTTAGGATTTATAAATATTTACAAGAAAACCGTTGGTACTGTCACTAGTTGCCTACCCTGAAATACTCAGATACTATAACACTTTTATTTGAAACATTATAATCTGCAGGAGAAAATCTGGACATAAGAGCAGAAAAATCATGCATCAAACACAAGGTACTGTGGTCCTGATGTTACCTTTGCAGACTGGCAGAATATGATAATGATTAGGTAGCTGAAATGATGGAAACAGCAGACTAGGCTTGAGAAGCCTGACCTTTAATGCAAAAAAAAACCAGCAGTAAGGCCTCAGCGCACCTCACAATGCTGTTTTGTCTGATTTTAATTAATCTGTCACTGTAAACATGACCTAGTTACCATACTACAAATGTCAGCTTGTAATAGCTTTCCTCTGGAGTCCTCCCTCACTGGAACTTGCCATTTACATTTGTTCATTCAATCATGAAGAGTAGTTAATTAGCTCCATCTACTGCTGCAGGAAGTGAACTGTACCAGCAGTGTCAGCCCTTCAGTAGCCTCTTCCCAAGAGTTATTAGTAGAAAGCAGAAGGGCTACATCTGTTTCTTCTTCTACTATGATGTATTTTTTTCTTTAACCACTGGTCTTATCTTTCATTTACTTTTGAATTGTAGGGTGAAAACATGGGACTTACTTTCTTCTAATATATTTTCCCATGTCAAAAAACATAACAATCCTCTTAACATAATTAGCACAAAGAATGAAGAGACTTGCAACAAAAGGAAGGGAGTTATGTAGGTTCCTGCTGCATTGATAATAAAGGCAACCGTGGTGCTGAAAATAGGACTCAAATCAGCAGATGGATGCCCTTAACTTCTGCTGCCATATGTGTTGACTGAAGCTTTCAAATGGGGCATTAAGTTGCTTAAAAACATTTAAAAATAAATATTCTGATATTTATTTGAAGTGCCTCTTTGGCTTCTGGTAAAGTTAGCAAGCGCTTGTTGTAAATGTCATCTTTTTCACTATTTCCCTTTTGATTTAGGTGGAATATTTCAGATACTCTCCTAACATCCCAAGCATCACCCTACTAAGCAGGCAGCATGCTATAGTCACCTATGACATTGCTGGCTAAGGGAATTATGCCAAATAATTGAGAAAGTGAAAAATTATCAGGGACTAATACCTTCAGATGCCTAAATCTCCAAAAGATTCATTATGATAATGAAAGAAGCAGTGCTGCAAAGGATCTTATTTTCAGAACAGATATACTTTTCTGTTAAGAAAGGAAAGACCAAAAAGTTTATTAAGGTCAAACATGCTTTCCTAGTGTCTGTAATGCTCAAACACCTATGAAACAGCTGCTATGCCAAAAGTCCTGGCCTGCACGTATTCCATAGAGGAAGGAAGCTGATCCACTGGGCTGGCACGGCCTTCTGGTGCACAAAAAGCAACGCACCTTCAACTAAGTAAACTACATGAAGAGGCATCATCAGTTGGCACTGCCACTCCCCTTCACCTACTTCATGTGTCCTTAGTTGTACGTTTGCCTCAGGTGGCCTCAAAATATGACAGGATATTTCCACAAACAGCAGACAAGATTCCTGAATAGAAGAGGTTAAAATCTACTATTTGTATACCAGTGTGCAGTGATTACATACTTCCATAGATTTTGCTGTAAGAGAGGGCAAATCAAACTCACACTTTTATCTTTATAAAACCTTCCATCTCCTCATCATAAATTACTGTGTATCCAGGGGGTTTTCAGTGACTTTAGGAAGTACACCTTTTCATCTTTATGCAAACAGCTACCTAGGCAGTTGTGACTGGGAAGTGTATAGCACAAACAGCCATATTCCATTAAGGACTGGCCAGCACCCATGTCCTCACTAGGAAATAAACCTGTCTGGATATGATTATTTTTTTTTTGTCTCCAGTCCATTTCTATGTTCTGCCATGCACCTATTCAGAAAAGCTACTGAACCTAAGGGAGGCCTATATAAAGAATGGGTCTTGGTATGTATTTGTGACCTTACAAAGCTGCACATGTTATTAGGGTGGAGGTGGTAGCCCACATCTTCAAAACTTTCTTACAAGGGAGCAAAAATACTTTAATCCACAATTATACATTCTCTTAACATAATCTGGAAAAATTATGGATTATTGAGAGAGTAAGAGGGAATTGAATATTGAAAGTACATCAGGAAAACTACACTTCATCATCTTTATTTTTAAATATATATATTCAATACAGTTCAGAAACAAATGTAGTATAACTTTTATTTTACAAAGTTGGCCATTAAAATATTAAAAAAAGGACTTTGTGGCCATTGACCAATAGTATAATATGGGATATGCATGCTAAAAGGAAAGTCAATTTCAGATGACAGTCATTTAACAGCAGAAAAGGTAGTTAAAGAGACTTGGCATAAAAGCCTGAAAAGAGCATGTCCACCAATATCCTTTTTCCCTAAGGCAGCTTTCTCCTTCTTCTGTAACTTCACCAACCATATCTCCTTTCTAGATGCTGAGCCATGACAGTTTTACACCTCAAAAGATTTAGAAATACAAATAATATACCCAATAAAATACGTTAATTATGATGAATGATAACGGGAAAGAAAATCTGGCGTAGTTGTCTATGTGGTAAGGATTTTTAACATGGAAACAATCAAAGATACAGAAAAGACTTTTCATTATGGACATTGGCGAGCTACACCCACTGTGCTTACTTCTCTCCTTTTTGCCATTGATGTTGGTTTTGCTGCCCTTGTCTGAATCAATTTTGTTTGTGTTGTCAGAAGCACTGCAACTGTTAGCAACTGCTGCCAGAACTCCATTCCTTTCTTCTTCAGTCCCTTCATCCTCATCCTGACAGGAAACAAAACAGCACAGCAGGAACATAAGTTCATGTTTCATTGCCCTATTTACTTTAGAGCTGAAGCAAATAATAGGATTTTTCCTACAGCTCTTCCTTTGGCTTACTCATTGATTCCAAGGATGAGAAACCACAGGTGCAGACAGTATCTTTCAGCTTTCAAAGCCTCCATATACAGGAGAAACACATCAGCTTACATGACAGCCCGCCACAAAAACTTTCACAGGACCACAGTGCAAAGCTGGCTGCGTTCAAATATGGCCCACTAAGCTTTCCTTAACACAGCAGCAAATCCACAGTAATAAGTCATCTTCTGCAACATAACTTCTACAAAGCAAATTTCTACAAAAGCAGAGCCCCAGTTGGGGGATGGAGAAGGTGGCTGAGATGGCAGATATTGGTCAAGCTAGCTGCACCCCAAATCAAGCACTCTGCAATACAAAATGCCTTCTAAGCTGGGTACTCCATTTCTTGTGCTTCATAATAAAAACTGAATTAGTTAAACTAACAAAACAAAATGCAAGAAATAAAAACAAAAAGATCATGAAGAGGGAAAAGCCCCACAACTATTTCAGTACCAAACAGTTCATACTTCGTTTCGAGTCCTGAAACTTACATTTTAAGTTCAAAGTTATACTAAGGTTAAGCGCATTTTCACGTGCTTCACTGCATCAAGACAGCTCTTTGGAGAACGTTGTATAAGCCGTCTGGTGTTCTGGTGGGTTTTGTTTCTTTGATTAGAAATGGCTCGGAGCCACGGAGTTCATGTATGAAATCTTCACCCTTTGAAGTCAGTGTGTTTTCTGCCACTGACTCAGAGGACACGGGATTAGACATCAGCTGCAGCTTCAGCTGTAAACAAACTTCCATGAAAGTTCTGGAGTCTTACTCTGGTTTGAGATATTGCAGATACCAGCAGATCTAAGTCCCGGAGTTTGGCTCCAGATTTGTATCTAGACTACTCCTAACTCTGAACAGTTTAAAAGGGAAATTGTCTTTATTTGAGCAGTTCTACACAACTTTATGTTTCTTCTGATGCTTTTATCACCTTTCAGATCAAGGAGTAGCACAGAAGCAAGAAAAGGCCAAAAATTTATTTGTGAAATGTAGAACGCAGAATCACTTTCCTCTGAGCAAACCACTTTTTCTATTTGCATAAGAAGAACTACATTAGACAAGGACAAACTCTACAGAAGTTCATAGGTACAGTCACACAAAAAGCTCATTTAGAAAAAAATACAGCTTTTAAAGACACAGAGAGCTCATTAAGTCACCTGACAGACCTCTATGCCAGTGCAGAACTGGTCTTCTGTCTAGGATACTTGCAAGTGGCGTGATTTTTGGGTCATTTTCCATCTAAAAATTAGTAATGTCCTTGAAAATTGGAGTCTGGACAGCGTCTGGTGAATCAGTGAAACAGAACAGACGGAGCTAGAAAATGGGATTATTACTGCTATTCATTTCCCATTTGCCAAAAAAGCCTAGTATACTTTATTAGGGAGAGATAAATGTAGCTCATCACAACACATCCTAAAAATACTCTGACTACAAAAACTTGTTCACCCCACAGCTAGCCTGCTGCAGCTATGTAAGAATTTGGAAACCAAAGGACAGGACGAAAAGCTGCTTATAAAGCACAAAGAGCATCAACCCACAAACCTCCAGCCTGAGGCCTAAACAAACCAAACAACACCTCAAATCTGGAGTTTTCTGTGTGACCTGGCTGTTAGAAATACCCTGTTCTGCTTCAGAGAGCCCCACCAGCCCAGCAGAGCAGTGGGGAGCACTGCTGGGCACCTTGAACCACACGGTGCTGCTGACCCAGGGCACCCAGTGCTCCAGCAGTGAGCAAAATACAGAAACCTGTCAGAAAGATCCTGATTTTTTTTTTTCCCCCAGCACTCTCACATTTTAGAAAGGGAAAAAGAGAAAAAACAACATCTAGACTTCAAAAATGACAGGATGTAGGGCATTCTTCAGTCTGAGTCTCTTCGTCTCTCAGGTAGGGCTGGCTAAAAGTCGGTACAGAATTTGTTGTACTGCAGAGCATGAAAGGACATTGTGTACGTGCCATTTTTCTTTTCACACAGCTGCATGTGAACAATTCACAGGAGGCTGGTGCTTTATTAGGCTGTTCTGAACTCTCTTCTACTCTCCAGGAGACATTTATAAAAGTGGTGCATACGTACTCAACTCCCCTTACAGTGTGCCAAGGCAGGGCTCTCTCAGATGTATTTACAGCAAAAGTTCTGTATCACATTGCTTAAAAAGGGAACAGCTAATCGAAAGGACAGTCACAACCACCAGCTTATAAGAACTACAGTTTTATGACCTGGGACTATCAAGGGACTTTTCCAGGTTGCTATGGAGAAGTGAATGCAAAGATAGATTAAGATGTTCAACATTCAAAACAGTGGCTCTGATTTTTAATGTTACTTCCCCTACTTCCCTGCATTCCAGCTGTCAATAAGAAAATGGCAGCAGGCACTAAGAAGGGCTCTGTTGGGATACAAAATTGAGAGCATCCTGGAAAAGTACAATACATCATCTGCCACCATCTGGGGTGTGCTGGTTTCTGTTCACATCTAACAGCCAGCAAAATTGAGGAAAGTTGTTACTGCTACTATAGGTGCAGTAATATAGGTACTCAAGATTAATAATATCTCAACCAAGAGCATCGCACACCTGCAGCTTCTTCTGTGTCTGTACAGATCACAAGATGCTAGCACAGAAATGCCATAAATTCACAACACTGCCCATGTAAGCTTCAGTTTTCAACCCCTTTCCCTTTCTGCCCCAGAGGAAAATACAATGGTGAAAGATGAAGTCCAAAGAGGATTTCTCTGTTTTATAGGAGGGCACACCTTCGTATGAAAGAGGAGAAACTGAGGATTTTGGAGAGGCAGCCTCTCCATTCAGGCAGTCTGCCACACAGTTGATGTGAATGGCACAGTCAGTCTCACTGTCCTCACAACAGGTGGATCCTGTGCTTTTGGCATTAACTTTCAAACTGTTTCTGCACGGACCAGTCCACACAACACAAACACTGCAATAGCACAGATATGATGAGCTGTTTCTCCCATTTTTACTTCAAACTACAGATCCTTACAGCCTCAAAAGAACTTCATATGCCAGTGCCCCAGTGTTTTAAAGAACATAGCAGAAAGCAGCACAACTAATTCCCATGCAAGGCAGGCAGTTGTATTTTCAATTCACCTCTAAAACATATTTATATAATTCTGAGTGCAAATGTGGTATTGGCTTGTATGAGAACAGCAGACTGGGAAGCGAGATTTCTAATTACCCTATGTCCACAGGAGTATGTGATAATGAGGAAAACACATTTGTGGTGACGATAATCACAAAGAGATTCATTAAGTACCTGCTAGACAGTGACATGACATTTTAGCTAGTATTTCCATCCTTGTGATATTTTGTTTTCACAGTGAGAAATTAGAAATACAGGCCAGGTGTGCTCTCAGTGGCACCCTGCTCAGTAAGCAGCACTCATCTCCTTGGCTACAGTATAAAAAAAAGGCACAACAGGCATTTTCTTTACTCTAAGGCTTTGAGTTGATCCAGGACTCACCAGCTACCTCTTCCCTATGTGGCTTGTGTTTCTGTGGGCAAGAAATGAGTTGCATTTGCTCACTCCTGATGAAGAGAAAGTAGGAAACATGCCTAAAGTGACACAGCATCCCCTTCAGTCATTAAGTCCATCTCAAAATTGCACCTTAAGTCTTTCTTCCTTGCTTGCTTGCGGGCTATACCTCCACCTAATTCCATGTACATTTCAAATCTGTGAGTTCTCATGTCTGCTCCACCTGTAAGCACTGGCACCTGTGTCCCATAAGAAAGAGATGCTGACTCAGGTAGGTGAAGGCAAGGGCAGTCATTAATGCCCTTCACAGATCCAAAGATGCTTAATCATCCGAGCAGTGCTGAAACACTTGGCGTTCTTACTCAAACCTCCAATAAGCTTTCTTTTTTCTTCCACTCAATGAGCAAATGACAGCCACTTACTTCACAAGATGGATATGCTCAGAGGGAATTGTTACTGATGCTACCTTGCCAAGAAAAATGACTTTTAGGCTTTCCACTCAAAACCTCAATCATAACCAGCGTTTGCTCACTTGCAGACATTCCCCAGTTAGATTATGCCTTTTAAAATCCAATGGGAGACTTTGTGCTCCTTTTTCAAACCTTCTTCACTCACCTAGATCTCTTGGTGCTTTTTTTTTTTAAATACAGTTTTGTGCATTTACACAACTAATCTGACATTCGTACAGCCAAAATCCTACATTAGTACATTTTAGTTTACCTTCATTGTTTTTAAGATTCAGTACTAGAAGTCATTGTCCTGTTTCTTGAACCTGCTGAGCAACTCAGCTGAGCCATTTGTGATGCTCTAATTTGGCATAAATTGTTAACAGTCTTCTTTTTTTTCTGGCCATTTAACCTTACAGCAGCCAACCAAACCTGTTCCTGTCTTTTTTGTCATATTCTCATTTTCTGTGCTTTATCAAAAAATGTATCACCTTTTTCTGTTTAAAATTTTATTTCATGTATATTAAACTCTGTTCTATAATGAAAAGCTTTAAGACAATCAGTTTCTAACTTTCTAATTATTTCTTTTTCACTGCCAAACACTGAAGATGGAGGATATGACAAAACTTTTTCATGAACCTGTCCTGATTATTTCAGCAAGATGACAACCACCAGACTCAAAAATGCCTATGTTGATTTGATCCTTTATTATTTTAAGTATACTTCACAACATTTCAGAGTTCTAGGAAGCTCACTAGAGCAATAAAAAGCACTGCTATAATAATGACGCAGAACAGAAAATGAATCACAGTCTGCAGCTGCTGAGACAGAAGATGTAGGTGGAAGGCTACAGGGAACTGAGGCATGAAGCTTTCTGCTAGTAAGCTGACTCACATTCCATACATGTGCAGAAGGTTTCATAAATGGTATGTGATTAATACTTGTGTTCTTTGTGGTTTTCTTCTTTACTGCAATAACATCAAGCCACCTTGCTCAGTCCAATTTTTGAACTGTGAGTAGGTGTATGCTAGAGAAAAGGTGCATGTATCACACTGGTGTTACACTTTGTTTGATTTCTCTTTCAAAAAGATCCAGGAAGATCCAGGAATACAAAACCTTTTTCTTATTTCTTGAGGCTATTTAGTTATCACTGTCCTTACATTAAAATATATAATTCCTTACATACATTTACTATTAGTGCTAAATAAGATAATTCATTCCTTTCAGCAGTTATAATTGAAGTCTGCTTTGTAGGCCAACAATAAGAGAGTTAAAATACCTTCGGAATTTCCTTTGAACTGGGTCGATGCAGAGTGCAGAAATGAGCCACAGCATACTCTAACAATGCTCCAAAGATGAAACTGAAACAGATGCCAAGGTACACATCAATTGCCTTAATAAAGCAATTAGCATTTGGGAGTGAAGTCCTGGCTCCCATCATCAGCGTTGTCATAGTGAGGACTGTGGTAACACCTGTGGGACACAGAAATATAAATTCTGATAAAACAAAGATAGCAACGAGGCCTTCCATTGCATTTGGTAGGCTATAAGACACTCTTTCCTGAGCTTTGTAAACTCCTAATATGCCACAGCATTTCACGTGACATGTTTTGGAAAGACATTAAAAATACTGAAGAAAAAAAGTGTTTGGAAAGCTGAGAAGATGGGAAATTAGAATGGGGGGGATTTTCATGTCATAGAAAGTGTATTTATTATAACACATGCTGCAATACTATGCAAATGCTTCCATTAAAACCTTCAGATATCATTTTGTTCAGTCTAGCTGTCCATCAGCCTCGCTTAAAGTGAGATTTGTCTTTGCTATTCTATAGAAGTGTTTTCCCTACCCCACCTGCAGTCTGATCAGAACTGATCTGCATTTTTGCCTTTCAGAATCTCCTTTACTTGCAATTAACTCTACTTAATCTCATAATTCTCTTGCTATTCATGTGTTAATTAGTATGCATCATTCACCTTCACAAAAAAAAAAAAACAACAACTCATAATTCTGTCTGTGGATGACATGCATTTGAATATTTTGAAACTATTTCCAAAATGATGGAGTTTTCCTCTGCTTCCAGCAGCCTTCCCTGCCTCTGGGTCTCCTGTAGCACCCAAGGACATTTGCTTTGCTACAGAATAGCAAGGCTTCCAGGGGAATCTCTACAGTGTGCTGCAGATGGCAAACCGGAAAAATAGTTCCATGAAACTCAGAAGTGTCTGCACCTTTTGGAAATCGATGCCAAGTACTTGAAATAAAGGAAGCATCATAATGTTCTGACTTCTGTTTCCTAGAACCATAATGGTTGGAAAAGACCTCTTAAGACAATGTAGTTCAACCACCAACCCATCTCCACCATGGTCATCAAACCACATCCCCCAAAACCCCATCTACCTATCAGTACCCACAGTATCCTCAGTACCACATCTTGAACACCTCCAGGGACTCCATCACCTCCTGGGCAGCCTGTTCCAGTGCTTCACCACCCTTTCTGAGAAGAAATTTTTCCTAATACCAAACCTGAACATCCCCTGACACAACTTAAAGACATTATCTCTCATGCTCTCAACAAGAGGCTTAGTTTTGTTTCATCAGCTTCTTACCTATGCAGATTCTGGCTGGAACTGATGACTGGCTTATCCAAAATGACACCCAGGAGAGCACAACCAGAAGAATTGATGGTACGTATGTCTCTAGTATGAAATACAAGATGTTTCTCTTGAGCTCAAAGTGAAACACTAACTTGGGGTATCGTCCTGTGAAAAGAGCATGAAAAAATATTGTGAAGGAGCAACTCACAGAAAGACTTTCAATCAATCAACCTGTATGAGTCCTATACACATCAAGACATGCAGCATCCACCAAAGAATCTGTTACATGGATTAAAATAATGTAAAAAAAAAAAAAAGTATGTCTAATTTCTAATCTTAACCTGACTTCAGCTTTCTGCCATGTTGCCTTTGCAATTTCTCTACTGGATTAAATAGTCCTTTGGTAGGCAGTTCATTCTCCCTCTCAAGGTGCAGATATACTGTATTTAGGGTTCTTCTCTGTAAGTTTAGCATGTTGAGTTCAACAAGCTTCTGGCTGATGGAAAAAAGGATATACAAATGGACAGCAGACTATCTCTGTCCATGAGGCAGGAGGTGCAAAGATTATTTATACCATTATCATCATATTAAAGTGAAAAAGGAGACATTAAGTTAGTGTACCTCTATCAGTAGTGTGATTTTTACCAAGACATCCACTTAATGTACCAAAATTGATTTGAAGTGCAGAGTAGATCAAAGTAAAGCACTCAAAAGTAAGGAAGTTTAAAACTTAGAGGAAAACTCTGAAACAGGCAATACTGAGTGGTCATATCCTCTCCTCATTATCTCCCAACAACTCTATTTATCTGAGCATAAAACTGTGTATGTGCGAAGTTAGTTTAAAATATCAAACTTTAAAGTCAGCCTTTGCCATTTCGCCATAATTTCAGAGTGTGGACAGGCCTTTAGAATGTTCACATGTTCTTTGGTGTTATTTTTCATGATGCCATAAATTTCTGAAGCAATGTGAACAACAAAGAGAAACAGAGATGTGAAAGCTTACAGCTGAGTGGCTTTTCTGGGAACAAAGAAAAGGCAATTCTTTAACCTTAAGGCTTTCTGCATGCCAGAATCCAAAGGGGGGTGATAATAATGGTGTCAGCATTTCTATAAAAAGCTCAGAAGAGCCTTTATAATGGAAAATTTGAAGGAACCTATATATAGGATTCGATAAGCTCCTTCTGAAATAAACTGAAGGAAGGAGGAGGCAAGAACGTAATGCATATTACCGTGCTAAAATATGACAAAATAACGACTCCTCCACTCTCCAGCAAAGTTATCATGTTTAAAAGTAAACAGATTCACTACTGCTATTATGCGTGTTAGAAATGAGACAATAATGATGAATAACAACCTTATCTCATCCACTTTGACTTGTATACCTAAGGCTGTGGTGCCATAATCAGATCAAAAATGAAACATGTGCACTGCAGTACTAATCATGCCTTTACTGTAGTTAACTCAAGTACAGGCCAGGTTAACTCCTGGTAAGTGTCAAGCCTGCCGCCTGCTTGACTCTGACTGAGAACAAAATGCTTGCATTGAAACAAGACGACACTTTTTTATTCAAGTTTCTCGCCCATGACAGATGTCACCTCAACATCTGATGGCTCCAATTTAGATTTGATAATCTGATGGAAATAATCTCTGTGCAAACAGCTAACTCTGCAGCAGAGGCAGAGCTTTCGCACTAAGGTCTCACATTACTGCGTTCAATATTGTCAAATACGTGTTGAACTTGAATGGCTGTCTGTGCACCTACTCTTAACCCACAAAAAGGTGAGGTGATTTTACTTATGTTACCTCACAGTGAAAGAACATTAAGCTGAGTTACTCTGGCTTTATAGAATTCACTAGAGAACAGAAGTAAAAAGCCAGGCAACAGCTCTAGCTGAGTTGAAATACAAATCTAGATAGCAGACTGCCATCTCTCTATATATTCCAGCTCTCTCTACTGCTTTAAAGAAGAGCACCCAAGAAAATGGAAGGATTCTCCATCCTCAGGGAATTTCAGGAGGTTCCAGCTGACTTCTTCAGTTTTCAAGTCATAAAAATTATACCAGCATGGCATTTCTCCCCCATTAGTTGAATACATATAGGTCTTAGGCAGATCTTTCCGAATGCAAAAGAAGACAGTTATCTTCCAATTTGTCTTTGAAATTTGGCTTAAATACACAGGCACTCTTATCACTCCAGATCATCCATTTTGTAATTAAGCAAAAATCTAACAGCAGAATGCTGCATCCCTGCTCTTTCTGCTCCCCCTGCCAGCAGAAACTCACAGCAGAGGAGCCTGAAGGAAGGACCTGTGATCCATAACGTCCTCATTTCCTGACTTCAGGTGTTATGGGTTGGGAGCATCTTCCCACAGTTGCTTCCTATGGACTTTTTGATGAATTCTACACCCACAAAAGCAAGCTCCACATCACTCTTTATGTAAGAAGCACTTTGGTATCCTGCACAGGGTGTGCAGTCAGGCACAAAGAGCACATTCTTCCCTATCATTAAATATGTATGCTCACCCCTTGGGTACCAGCTAAAATGTGTGATGTACAACTCCCACAAGCTCATCGGTACAACCCTACCAATGTATCATTTTCTTCTCTACTTGCATCTTTTAAGGGAACAGTACAGGATATAACTTTACTGTCTTAACTATTTGCCAAAATAGTAACTTTCAGTATGCAAATTTTTTTGCTTGATTACAACAAATACATTACAAAATAGCAGTGTCTCCAATTTCACCCAACGAATAAGTTGTGCCACTGTAATGCAACTTCTCTGAGAATGGGAAATTAGGATGCCAAGGTCACTCCAAAAGTAATGCTTCCTATTTATTTCCATGTAAACTACAACAGATTTGAAGAGCACAACATTATTTGATAGAGCAAATTCTCAGCTATTAAACACTATTTTTCAACATAGCCTTCTGCTCCTCACAGTCAGGATCTTACAAACTACCTCTTTTCCTTCTTGTCCCTCAATAGTCAACTAAAGGAAATGAAAGATCAGGACAGGCTTCTCAACATGTGTTTCATCTTCACAAAAACGCTTTACAGAAATAGAGTTTGAAAATTCAAATTTCCTAAGAAAGAAACAAACATTTTCGTATAGTATTTGTGTGTAGATATGTCTGCCTGTTTAAAACAAAAACAATTGTGCCACAGGAAGTTTTCCCTGTGTTTGCATTTCTGTTTGCAGTACAAACAACTTTTCCAGAAGCTAGCAAAAAATCCCCTCTTCCTAGCATCCTTGTTCATTCAATTCATTGCCTTTCCATATGTTTTTATGTTGCTGTAATATTTTCAATGCATTTTCCGTAACTGTTTTCTTTCTAAACTGTTCTGCAGCTTCAATACATGCTGTGAAGCACCACAGAACTATCAGAAAAAGAGCAAATGATGGAAAGTTTTGTATTCTTTGAGTGGAAAACTCCGCTTAAAAAGAATGATTATCTGAGAAACGAGCTCGGCTAGGCAAGTTGCACATACTTGACAACAGACACATGAATATGCAACTGCTTGAATCTTAGGTGAGTCTGACCAGATAGTCCTCAGATAAGATTGTACTGACTGCAGTTCTGAGATTGTTTTTAAGGCCCGCATGGCAAAGATGACAATATCAGAAGTAACAACTGGAGAGCAATTGCAGATTATAAAAGAACAGAAAAAGGGAATGACAGAAATTACTTGGTGTACTGCACCATGAAAAAGGAGAACTGAAAATCCTAGAAAAGTCTGATTGCTAACTAATAAGAAATTGCAGAGCGGTGAGAAAGACTGAGCAAGGTAATGCCTCTGTTTTGAGAGAAAGACTGTGGAAAACGCTGCAGACAGACTGCAGACAAGCAGCAGCAGCCAGCTCCCTTTGCAGGCTTTTTCAGAAAGGCAAATGCCTTATTATCTGTGTGAATCAAGGACAGGAGGCTGACTTTATGCTTCTGTCCATCCCTTTGTTCTGCCAAAGCAGTACTACTTGGTTGTGCGACCTTGCTGACTTCACAGTTCCTAAGTGGAGAGGTCTGCCTGAAAAAACTCTCCCTGGCTTCTGGACAGAGGTTGAGGACTCCGTGTTAGACTGAGTACACTGAGCTCATCACCGTTGCTGCTTCTGAGGGCTGGGCAATAGTGCAGCAGTGAGAGCAAGGCTAAGGGAAGTTGTCAGTCAGCACAGAGGGAGAGTTAGCAGCAGCCAACTACCCTGAGGTATCAAACTCCTTTTTGCTTCTGTCATTGATTAAAAGTGTTAAAAGAGATTGATTAGCTATGGCTTGCTGTGAAAATATAATCCATGTGGGTCTGTCCTGCATCCAGAATTGCTCAATGGTGAACAGGACAGCACACCGTGGCGTACCTAGAAATACCAAGCAGAGAGGACAGTCAGCACATTGGGGAACAGGACCCGTGTTCACAATTATAACAACAAATATCAGAAACAGCCTGAGCAAAAAAAGATGCAGTTCAACAGAAGTACAAAGTCCTGCCCTCAGACAGGAATTAGCTGAAAAGCACAAGCTGAACGAGGTCAGCAGTGCACAGAAATTTTCTGCAAGAAAAGCAAATGTCTACCTGAAGTAGATAAAGAGGAACAGAGTTCATGAAATGCATGAAGTAATCCCCTAGTTCTACAGAAGACTTCAGGGCACTGAATTTTAAGTGCTGCACGTCAGCAAAGATAGGAGAAAGTCTATGGAAGAACAGTAGGAGACAGGAGATCTAGAAAAACTGTTTATGTGAATTAAAGAGAAGGAAAATATTAGTCTGAGAAATGGGGAAAGGGTTGCTGAAAAACAGCAGGAAATTTGTCTTTCTTATCCACAGTAGACAATGCAGTGCATAATGGGTCTGAAAGGTAGCAAAGGAGATCAAGATTAGACACAAGGAAAATATGTTCACAATAATCACCAGAAAAAAAAATCATCTAGAGAGGCTGAGGAGTAGGCATGTTGGAGGTTTGTCTAATTTACTGCTAAGAACATCTGTCAGGAAGTACGTTGTTGATATAGATGAGCTTGTCTTGGGACATGAGAACAGATTAAGTGAATTGTTAAAGTCTATTCCAACCTTATTTCTATCATTATTTACACAAAAAGCTAGACTGTAACAGTCTTTAATTGCTTTCATGTTTTTCCAATAATAAATGCAAGCTTTTTACATCACTATTTGTTACTCTCAGGATGCAGGTGGTGTTGGCTAGACAACTAAAATAAAAAGCCAGCCACCACTGATGCACTTACTTGGTTTTGGGATCCAAAAGCATATGTATCAGTGTTTGCAGAATAAGGATTATAGTTAAAGACATGCAGGAAGTGGTTCTAGCAATGAATTTACTTATGTCCAAAATTAAATTATTCTGTAACAAGACAGAAACAGCACAAAACCCCAGCCAGCCCTCCAGTTAATATTATACAAAGCAACTTTCTATTATGTGATTATTATAACATGATAACTATTTTGTGATACACGGTGTTCAGTAAACAAGATTAATCCATGTAGTCCTTTTCTTAAGTATACTGAAGTTGCTTATGCAGGGATTTTGCTGACCGTATTCTATTCTTGGCTTTGTCCACAGCTGTACGTGAACTTGGGCTCTCCATCACTGTACAATATTTCACTTACAGAACAGCTGTACTGTCTGTTCAAGTTCACAGAGTATCAAATTTTGATTGCTTTTTTTGCTGTGTTAGGAAATACAACAACACTGCTCTTCTCTGATATCTTTCACATCAGCCTTGTGAATCACAACCGTTATTTATAAAATACTTTCTTAATGTGATTAATAATGTCTGAAAATGCAAAGCATAAAGTTTTCCTTCCAAATTGATTACACAGTTTCTTAACTTGTGGGGGCTTTTCTTTTAATATGGGTTAAAATAGGCACTACTTTCCTAAGAAATATGCAGAAAATAGCTCCTCCATCACAGACACAGTAGAAAATAAAGAGGATTATGGGATTTCATTTAAAAATACTGTAGAGCACTTGAGAACGTGGCTTTCTTAAACAGGAGAACTGAAACAAATAGAGGTGGGAAATCTTAATCAAATTAAGCTGCAAGCATTACAACATATTAAATCGGAGTGGATTTTTACTTTATGCATATTACTACTGCCAACGTGAGGGGAAGACGACAGCATCATTTACTGAAGAGCATGCCTTATCAGACCAAGCCCCTAGTCACTGGAGATCATTTTTATTCCACCTAGTAAAAAATAACATTATGCCAGAGTCTAAAATCTGTCATAAATAAATAAACAGATAGGCAGGTTGATAAAAGAAGTTGGTACGAATTAAGCAGGTTTCCTCTCCCTTTTTCCTGTGTAGTGAACAGGTCCTAATACCTTTCTGGGCAGAAGAGCAGTAGAGAATCATTTTCCTCTGATGGAATCTGATGCTGTTCAGCCTGAAGCTGCAGAGAGGAGGAAGGCAAGCAGATGTCAGTTATGTAAGTAGCAAGAGTAGCAAGATACTTTGTGATCCTGGAGCCTGGTGTTATGTATTTCATTTCTACTTTCATATCCATTTAGAGAACTTGGGCTTTCAGTCCCAACTAATGCCGGAAATCAGATCCTGAAGTTTCTCTGCTGTATTGTTAAAGTAGAAATATCCAACCACGGAATACTGAAACAGTATCACCGTAATTCAGAATCAGTAACAGACTCTGGTGAAACTGCAGGTTTGAAGGACGCATGTGTCCTCATACGGAGATTAGCAGTTGGCTTGTTGGTGTGGGCAGAAGAGAAACTGAAATACGCAATGAAGAACAGCAATGGGGAATCTAAGAGCAACTCAAGGAGCAGGAAGCAGTTTTTGCTCACCTGGAAACCTCAGAAATCTCTCCAAAGGAGGGAAAAGAGACCAAGTCCTGCAGGTCCATGGAAATGTTTCTGACCCTTTCTTGGGCACACTAACTACAGAACAAGCGATCTGCACTCTACTGCCCACATGCTGGACAGAAGCCAGCAAAGATAAGAAGCAATTCCTACATGCACTAGCAATGAAGCCCAACTTCTTGCAGCACATGCACTAGCAATGAAGCCCAACTTCTTGCAGCTATAAGAGCACCCAACATATTCACAGAAATTTCCATGGCTGAAAAGAGGCTTTTGTGTTTCCTAACAAAACCAGTGTGGCTATTTCCAGAAAGGCTGGAGACTGTCCTCAATTGAGCACCCAGAGTCAAAGGCCTCAAATTTAAATGCCCAACCTACAGGCTCTTATTCCCTCACAAGAACTCTCCCCAGCATCAAGTAGAACTAGTAATGTATGTGCTGTTCATTATTCTACAGGTAGTGCATGATCTCTAAAAGAATGTTCTCCAAGAAAACGCTCTCAAGGTCTCAGCCTTTACAGTAGCAGGTCTCTGCTGGCAACACCTGCCAGAACTGTGTGCAGTTTCAAGAACGTAATCCAAAAGAAAACAAAAAATGTCATTCAAAAAGTAAGCATCAAGTAAGGTCCTCCATGTTGTACTGCTTCCAGAGCCATATTCCAATCACATCTAGAAGGTGTTATAAGGGTGTTTTTACCTGTTTCATATACTGCTTCAGATACCGAGGTAAAGTGGTCTTCCACTGTATACTGTGCCAGCTGGAGCGTGTCCAATCCACGAACAGAATCATTTCCTCTAGTCCAGTAAAACATGACATCGTTGATGTTGTAGCCCCCTGTAGTGGTATACAAGGCAACTTTTTTTTTATTTTACACAATAATTAATTTGTGCAGAGCAGTTATGGCTCAGCTGTTTCTTATTCATCTGCCCGAAAGTACAACAAGACATAAACAACGCAACTTTCGGCAGAATGTTAATGCTTGTTTGCAATAAAACTCCCAAAGACTGAACATGGAACAAATTCTTACCATTTAAAAGCTGTCTTTTTTTGGAGACAATCCTTTTTATATCTTTTATTGTAGTATAGATGACATAAACTAACAAAAGAGATTAGTACCACATGACATTTAAAAAGCAAAAGCTAGGAAGCTTTATAGATTTTGGGAACTACAACAATGCCAGCATTTGATGAAAAGTTGAGCATGCCCTTTGAGGCCTCCCAGGATGCTTTCTTGGTCACTACAGTGTATTTAGTCTTCCCATCAGTAGAAATGAAGGGCTGAAGACCCACATTCCAGAGCTGCACTCCAACCTGGGCTTGGGTCATCACTTGGGATGGATCTTGGCTTGGGAGCTCAGCCCCTTTCCAAGGACACCAGCCTAGGTGCTGAAGTTGTCAATATGCGTCACAATTATTGCTAAAATACCTCTGTAGCTTTTTCCCATTATATTAAAAGGCAGGCAATTTTCAGACTAATGTATATGATTAATTCAAGATTATGTTAATGTAATTTACATGTTAACAGGGAGCATTTGAACATCTTTTCCTTTAGCTTTTTTAGATCAATCATTCTTGTATTTGACAGACTTATATTGTGCAAGTTAATAGCTAAGCTTAGGGGACAGAACCACAAGCAAATGATTATTTTTAGGCTCCAGTCAATTGTAAGTAAATTACACTCAGAGACAATAATGCAATACATTGCACAAGGATCCATATTGCTAAAAGAACAAAGCTCTAGAATCACAGAAATGAAAAAGAGCATTTTTATACTTTTAATATAATGGCATTGGCTCTTGCAATGTCAAGAAAGTACTGACTTTCTTACAGCCATTTTATGTGGGAAAAACAGGGAGTTCAGAAACTTCAAGGAAACACTATGCTGGTTACCAGCTAAACAAGTAAGGTGATAACAAGAGTATCTCCAGGTGGAGGTTCTTTTGCTTGTTCCAAAGTATCTTCATCAACTGAATAATTAGGAGGCTTTTGTCATCCTAAACATGATAATACCTTCGAAATACTAATTCCAAAACTCCATTTGTGAAGAGATTTCTGAGGGAGAGTCTTTCAAGATTCAGTAAAATTAAACAGCAGTGTTCCCTTTGTGTAATGTTATACTTTATTCAGGGAATTAATACCTGACTAACTATAAAATTTTTAAAAGGTTTATATAGACAAGAACCTTAAACTATGTTATTTTACAAATAATCTCTTTTTTTAACACTACATTGAGTTTTCTTTCTCACTAATTCCTCAAGCCCAAAATGTCTCACTCCTGTGCTTTGTTGATATGGTATGAACAGCTACCTTCAACAGGGTTAACCACAGGAATAGTAAATTTGGGATTAAATATTCATAACACCTAATACAAATGAGTTTCTTTACCATTCTGTTGCTAATTTTAATTTCTCTTGATTGTCAAGCACAAGCTAAGTGCCTTCACATGGCTCTTCACTACATAAATGCTAACGGATGAGATGAAAAAGGAAATAAAACTTCAGAGATAGGCCCACAAATGAATATGTATTTGAACTGGCCTGTGTGGGTGGATAAAGGGAGGAAAAAAGCCCCCAGCCCAGAATGAATGACTGCTGGTGTTACCTCCCACAGGGCCATGGACACAAACACTCCCAAAGCACTAACGGGTGCTTCACAACATTCTGAAGCACTGCAAAAATGGGAAAAAGCTACTGAAATTTCAGGCTCTAAAGTGCCTCACTGTGTAGAAAGTATAATATAATTTGTGTTATTACCTATTAATAATGAAAGAGCATGTTGTGAAGACCACTAGAGGCATTTTATTGTGTAAAACCACAATATCATGGCATGTTTGCCTTTACATCTATAAGTGTTTAACATCTAACACACCTCATTACAGCTGAAATACTTGCTACATATTTTATATTTTATTTATGAGTGTTTGTATGGATGTGTATTTACACTTGTATTCACCATTCTTAACTTCATATAATGGTATTTGCAAGTAGTGATGATGTCATCATCTGCCTATTAACTGATGCAGCTTATCTCATGAGGAAGTCAGCACCATTTCCAGTGTATCTGTAAGAAAACATTACAGTACATTGAAGAAAAAGGGCCATGGCTATAGATACACTCTTTCTTTCTGCACTCACTGTTCCTAGCTGCTCTCCTCAAAACTAAACACAAATGACATGGAAGCTTTTGTGATGACATTGCTAAGTTTTCCCCTTGGACAGCAGACGCTTGTGAGCTTTGAAAAAGCAGATGGAATCATTCAGAACAATGTTTATTTTTAATTATATGGGGAATTCTCCTTTTTTTTATATATAAATCATGTCTTTTTTAAAGCTCTGTGTGCTGGTGGGACATATATTTCATTCTGGAACTGAACATTATATGACTCATTAAGCAACGTGTTTAATATAAAACCATATATTGTGACTTACCAATATGTTCTTCCAAAGGAAAACAAATTGGAGATGAAAACAAATTCTTACTGGAATCACTGTTAAACAGATCTTACCCCATAAAACTGCTGATTCCAAAGGGAATGCTGTGTGAGGAAAGTTTGGGGGCTGATTCCCTTTGATTCATAAGCCACCTTATAATTGGTCATTACCAACACAAATGATGAACACTCACAAAGTTCTGAAATGCTAAAGAATAAAACTCAACAAGTACTTAAAAACTTTCCAAAAGAACATTTTGAATATGTATTAATAAATATTTGACTTTTTTTTCCATCGCGTAGAACACCATTTAGGTGTCACTCTGCATTATCTCATGCAAAAAAAAAAAAAACAAAAAAACATTTTGATATTGTCTTAACAATTGAATTAACTTTAAACATGCACAATGTTTATCTGCAAAGTGACCGTGATTAGAAAGCATTTCAATGAAAAAAAATACATGGACATTCAGTGATGCAATGAGAAC
The DNA here is from genome assembly GCA_028571105.1 of Tragopan temminckii. NCBI lineage: Eukaryota > Metazoa > Chordata > Aves > Galliformes > Phasianidae > Tragopan > Tragopan temminckii. Next base: position 20,151,996 of record JAOWBP010003659.1, read on the forward strand.
CTAAAAGAGGAGATTTAGTGTTGGTCCTTCTGCTTATGACATTTTTTTCCCACAGCACTGTCACAGGGAGAATTAAAATAAGTCATAGAAGGATCTCTATATTTCCCCTCTCAGAACAGAACTCTCTATGCAATTACTCTTTTTCAATATGAAGACAGTAAATTAATGAAATATGAACTCTATGTCTTAAAAATAAGTCTTATCCTAATTTCTTTCTTTCAGGTAAAAAAAATTGCAATATCTGAAAGTGAGAAAAGAGGCAAAAATGACTAAAAAACATTTTCTTGGCAGTGCTGAAAAATGCCTGCTCAAAGAACCCCCCCTAGAGACCGACAGAATAACTGCAGCAAGTCCTGCAGAACAGACCTAGGGGCATCTCCCATGGTTTTATTCAACGTTAGTATTTCAGTACTCCCACGCTATTTTCAGTGAAGCTTCACAAGTTTATCTGGGTGTGAAAATACTATTTTAATTCTATTTTAATTATTTCACACGTGTCGTCACTTGGCTTTTATGAATACTCCAGCCTCTTCAGTAATACTTAACAGCCAGCAGTCTATGGAAACGATCACTCACAGATATTTCTCTAGTGGCATACAAATACTAAGAACAACTTGTCTTACAGCTTTCCAGTTGCAAGGTACACGTCTGCTTATCCATTGGGTATTTGGTCAGGTCCATGCTGCATGCAACAGTCGTGGTGATCCTTGAAAAACAGAGTAACACTGATTATTATGGGTATAAAACTTCATCGGTAAAAACAAAAATAAGCCATGTAACTTTACTGAATACTTGAATCTTGAAGACTGTTCTGCAATAAATAACACAAATCAGTCACTGTAGCTTCCTTTCCTCTGTGATGATTCAACAACGAAACAACCGCAATGGCAGAAGGGGCAATTCCTGTGTTTGGTCTGCACAAAAGCAGAAGGATCTATCTAGGTATGAAAACGAGACCTGGTATTAAATTTAGGAATTTAATTATATCAACCATATTACATATTTGTAAAGCTATAAGACCATGTATATTCTACTTCTACAAATAGAACATGCTAACCTGAAAAGCTTCAAGTATAACCAGAAGCCAAGCACAAAGGCTGGTACATGGTATATACATACCGTATAGCATACAAGACTGTTCCGTTAGGGTATATTCTTATCAGACGATTCTCAACAGTGATATCATGAAGAAAAGACTTTTTTGAATCAACTATGAAAGTATCTGGGACCCAGAGCATTTCCACAAGCCGACCATCTAAACTTAAACTCTTATTGCCATCAAAACAAAGCCTCTCATCAGTCCACCGCTGCCTCAGAAATATGGTTGCTGTGTAATCCTGAAATGCAATATATAAAAATATATATTCACACACGTAATATATTTTCATATATATATATCACTTAGAACAAATCACTATTATTCCATTTTACTAAAGTGCACAGAACCAGCTGCTGAGCACAGATATTCTGAGACTCTCTGTGTCCCAATCCTAAATGCTGGCACTTGGATAACAGCAGTATCACACGGCCACATTTTCCAGCACTTGAAGTGATGTTGTTGTCATTAAGAAATATTATCTCGAGTAGATTTTGTTCTTAAGGTCATTGAAATTTCACAGTAAATGTTGAGGGCCTCAGCCTGGGGCCATAAATCAGCTGAAGTCATCAGAGTTTTGACAGCAGATAATCCGTCTCCGTAAATCTTTAAATCTTACAATGATTTATATAAGTAAGTGGTTGCAAATAGCATTTTGTTCACATAAACCATTAAATAATGCATTTTTAAGAAAACTGAGGGGAAAAGTTGTATAAATTCACATTCATAATGGCAAAAGAATGAAGTGTAATAGAAAGTTATGGAAATATATTAAAGATAACATCAACTCTTAGCTGAATATATCCTTTTAACAAGAGCAGGAAAACAGCAGGGCCAAATCTATAGAGACCTTGAAGATGACTCTCAGGACAACTCACCTTCAATCTGGGTATGCCTTGTAGTCTAACATTAAAACCACATTATTTGTTAACATGTTTTTAATCAACTTTTGATGTTATGGTGTATTTTAATCACCATGATAACTCAATCTTTAGTTCAGACCTTATTTCTTTTCTAAATACCTGTGAATACTTGCCAAGTACAAGAGGAATTCTCAGATTCCACTTATCTAGAAGTCTGAGCAATTTAATGGTAAGATGTATTACTATCCACATATCCCTATTTTCCAATATTGAATAGCTGAATAATGAATTTTGTCTTTTGTTTCTATGTAGCAACAACAGATCTTTAATTAGAAAAGTATACTCCAATTCATAGTTTGTTAAAAAAGAACTGATACAAATCTAACAAAACAGCTGGAATAAATCAACATGTGACAGTAAAAGAAAAAATATTTATGATTGTTTCTAAACAAAAGGAAAGGGAGTGGCTTCAGAGTCACATGCAAATATAACTAATTCTCTGAAATGTGTAGGGATTTAGACTTTTCATTTGGAAAACAAATACTGCTCTATACACCTTTAATTAAGATTAATACTCAGTAGCAAATTTCTGTTTATATCTACAAGTGACGTGATTTCCATCTGTACAGATTTAGTCTAGAAATCTCATCCTTTGCAACTCAGTACTGACTACAGTGCTATAATCTCTCATCTTCAGTGAAGAACTAAATTATTTCTCCTACCAATCAAGAGGAAAAACCTCAGTCACATTGCCAGCAAATACAAACACAAGACATTAGCTTACCAACAGACAAAACAAAAAGATTACAAAAGCTACAATACCATATTTATTTCTGATATGGTATCAATGCTTGCAATATCCAGACTCATTCCAACAGACACAGGACCATCTGCAAGAAAAAGAAAGTATTACTCAAATTTAGACTAGAAAAGAATTTCATTGATCACACTGCCAAAATACAGTATTACAAGGCTAACGTTACCAGGGTTTTAACAAATGTGTTTTATTTCCTAGGGCAGATTTGTATGATTTTTTTCTCCTCAGAAAGAAAAGTAGAGGGGAAAATGCTGCAGAGCAAGGTGTGGAAGGCACAATCCCCACGGTACATCACACCCTGCTGCTCCGAGGTGCAGAGCAGTGGAAAGAATTCCTCCAGTTGCAACATCTGGTCCGCCAGATGCTGGCAAACAAAGGAGATGCTCCCAGCGATGTCACATGCTTAATACCCAGATAGGATATCTGAGTGACTTTATTTACTGCCTGCTTAAGAACACATTGTCTATATTGTCTCTGAATTTTAACATCTTGCTTTTGACCACTGGCAGTTAGCTTGTGACACATACTTGCATTTATGAGGAAAGCAAGTCAGCCGAATGTCGATTCAGTGTGATTAAACACCTTATCTAGGTAGTGGCTGTGATGTTGTTGTGATGTTAGTATACTCAGGCTCTCATTTCTTTATGAAGGTATTTCAGAGTGCCAGAAGATTACCAGTTGTGCATTTTAAAATGCAGCTGTGCAGAGCTTTCATGGAAACATGACATCAGACCCGGCTGAATATGTGCAGAACTAACAGAGTAGATACAAAAAGAAATCCCTAATAAATATGTGCATCTTTCCAAATAATTTGAAAAGAGAAAGCAACACTTAGAAATGAAGGAACTGCTTAGATACAATCTACGGAGCTGATAGTGCCCATACATCACAGGCATGCTGCTGAAACCCCCTGCAGGTCACATGCAATGCATTATGTAAGTAACTCTTGCATGACCCCAGATAACATAGAGATCAGGAAGATGAGACAGACACACCATCTCATCGAGCAATACATCTGTGTGTTTAGTTTCTTTCAGAATTATTTCCACTTATAAAGCAAGTGTTGAAGTATAAATCTCTGGGACAGCTTCCGAATCACAGAAATCTGGCACTCCTGGAAGAACCCATAAATGCTTCGGTCTGAATTCAGCTGAAAGTTAAAATATAAAGATCAAGCTTAATAAACAATTGCAGGCTTGTAGCAGCCCCAGTGGTAATCTCTCCATTTATTATATAGCACAAACCGTAGCTAGAGGTGAGAAGAAATTACACATCAACTGAAAGATTATGGAGGTTAACTTCAGAACAAAATTAGTTGACTGAGAAGTTCCCAGACCACTGACAGATTGCTCTTCTGTTTCCTTTCATTCTCTTCTGTTTCTGACACTTTAAGAATACCTTTATGCTCCATTCCTCCTGTGTTAACAGAGTACAATAGCAATTGAGACAATTGATATTTACGCTTACCATTGTACTCTACCATCAGAAGTAAAATATTGTCAATACAGCATTTAAAACAATACAATTATTACAGGTACACTGTATCAGACCTTCAGAAATCGTGAGATTTAAAAAGTAACTGTGATTTATAAACTTTTTCCTGCCTTTTTTATTTGCTTGTTATCTTACAGATTCTCATATGACCACATCAGAGCATAATATTGCCAATTGTCACAAAACAGTTGGGACAGGGAGCTCATCATGCAAGGCCTGTGCTAAATGATGATCCTAAGAAGAGAACAATATAGCATAAAGCTATCTGTGAGATGTGGCTAGAAATAATAAGACTCTATCCTATTATCACATCTTATGTTAATGGCAAGAACAGTACTTTTATCTTTGCCTTGTTTAAGGCAATGCAGATTAGAGAAAACGTTCATTAGCAACACTTCATATCATCAGTGCTACTGTGAGATGTCTGAGAAGAAAGCTGACTTGTGAGAAAGATTACTGAAAATAGGTTATTTTCTTTTTCCAGTTTCACTGAAACAGGAATTCATATCTCTCCTTTCTTTCTCACTGCAGAACTGTTGGATGACTCCGATAAGCAGATCTGTAGCTTAGGACAGAATGCACTTAAGCTCAGACTGATTGTTCTAGCAGCAAATTGCCTTGCAGTTCAAGTGCTAACATGCAGTAAGGACAAAACTGATCTGTTCTCCTAGCCCTGCCAGTCTCCATGGTCCAAATGCTTCAGCTGTGCATTCAGCCTGCCTAGAGGCAAGCTTTCATGAAGACTCATCAGAAAATGACATCTCCTCAGATATTTTAAAGATACATTTGCCACAAGTCAAAGTAAAAATAATTATAATAATACAACTGCATAGTCAACAGTAGTATAGCTTTCAATATAATTTGATGGAAGACAACTAACACAGGTTCCAGAAGGGCCCTACACAGTTCTCGCAGGAGATTCTATTTTTCTGGGTCAGTAGGGAATGAGGGACATACTTGAAAGCCATGAGCACTGTAATTCTCTTCCCTAGCTTTTAAAGTCTCTTCAACAGACTGCATTGTAGAAGGAAAAAAAATGGCAGAGGGATTGCTGTTGGCTAGAGGTGGTTGTGGGATCCCCCATTTGTATTTCTGATCCTGGGAATTATCAAAAAAAAATCTCTTAAGAGGTGATACCATATGGTAAAGTAGAAAGATTTCACTCTACAAAGGTGAGCTATGGCTTTGCCATGTCACAGTTAAGGCATATAAAGCAATAATTTGTGGAAACAAGGCCAATGAGCTTCACACTCCTTCATAGACTAAGATACTAAAGCATGTGTGCTTCCCCATGTAGCACATCAGCAGCAAAGGAACTAACAAACAGACACTGAGTGAAAGCACAAGCACTAACTCCAATTTCAGGAGTAGAGTCTGAACCAAATGACCAATAGAGAAAAAACAACTAAGGCATCATGATTGAGTGTAACCCAGAAGAGATTTCATAAAGCAAAGGAAAACTTCTTCAAACATCTTCCAGGTTGGGAGGATAGTAGGATGCTAGCAATGTGTGAAGGATGAGTTGTGCTTGAAGGAAGCTATGGGAGGGACCTTTATTAACATAAGATGCTGAGAACAGTTGTGCTTTAAAAGTTAATTAAATAAGAACAATGTTTATAGTTAAAAAGATATTGGTTTGGTCTATTTGGGGGGGGGAGGGCTGGTTTGTTTTTATTGGGTTTTTATGGTTGGTTGGCTTTTTTGTGAGGATAATATAATTTATGGCACCTTACTAAATAAGTAAAGCAATAATAACAGTTAGAATGACTCTACTCATAATTATCTATCAGGGTTTCCTCTGAACTTCCACTGAACGCTCTCCTGTTGACAACTTCAAAAACAGGGCAGTAGATAAGATGAGGTAGTCAGTTCCTACATTTCCATATGTTTGGCAGAATTGTATGTATAACAACAACTTCAGAAGAAAACTACAGACCAGAGGAAATCTGAAGTCATATTTTGTCCTTCATTAGCAAATTGAGTCTTAAAAATTAAGAGTAATCTGGCAAACATATACAAAAGGGTAAGTCTTGTTACAGAAACGGGTTCAAAATCTCAACTTCAGTAGAAGTTAAAAATGTATGTTATGTACTGAGACCATTACTTAATGCACTTTACAGATATTAACAGTAATCCCACATGGAAAAGCAGACAGAAGAGTGGCAGATGCACAGTGAAGAGTCAACAGCTTACTTTAAATTTACTTTTGGACCACTGCAGTGATCACGATCTGTTAAAAGTTTGTACCAACAAAGCAAACCACCACCAAGTCATTTATGTCTTGCAGCTCCAAGGACCTACTACTGAAATCAGTCAACAGCATAAAGAATAGCTAGTGCTGAGCCACTAGTGCTTAAACTCAGTTCAAGAAAACTTAAAACAATGTTGGTATTCAGAAATTTCTTAACGAATGGCTACTTGAAAGAATACCTCAAACCTGCAGTAATACTGAATTAAAAATATTATGGGACTTCTAGATAAAGCAATACATTACACTTGGATTTTGTCAGTGTATTTAACTTCCTACCACAAGACATCTTTCTTGACAAATGTATGACAAATATATGAAATGACTGGACAGATGAAGACAGGCCTTCTGACAGATTTCAGCTATAATTGTTAATATGAAGACATCAGAAGTCAGACCCATTTCTAGCAGGAATGAGGTTCAATTCTGTGTGTTTGCATCAATGATCTTTAGACAGTGATGCATCTTTGCAAGTACAGTTTATGGACACCATAAAAATTGATGGAGGTAGTAACATTAGCAGCTTCTTAAATTGTTTGTCAAAAAAGTATTAAAATACTGCCAAATGTAAGCAATTAATATGAGGACAAATAATGCAGGCAGTATGTACAGGACAGGAAACTCTCTTGGCAAGCAGTGCCTTTGAGAAGGATTTAGTGATCATCACAGATAATCATTTCAACATGAGCTTTCAGTATTATACTTTGGCAAAAGTACCATTCCAGCAGGGAGCAATACACAGACTTAAGTTACCTTACAATCTAGACTGTACTGGCAAGGCTGTTATTAGATTGCTGGGACGAGATTTGTTTCCCACATTTCAAAAAAATGTGTAAACAGCATAAAGAGTTCAATAGAGAGAGAGAAATATTCCAGGAGATGAAAAATTCTGGAACTGTAATATGAGAGTTTATAATAAGAATATTAAGGAATAGAATTTACTAAAGTCCTCCAAGAGGAGACAGTGTCAGTAAGCACACAGAAAAGGTACCCAGTGATATAGTACTACGTTTGCTAATAAAGTTCCCAGTTTGTGTATGATGAAAACAACCTGAAACTTCATATTAGCTGATTTTCTCTAATTGAACTTAAGTATTGCTCATCATTGTCTCTAGAATTCAGCATTTTAGTGGGGAATGGGGGTGAAATCTGTCCTGCAGCAAGCTGGGCTTGACAAGGGTAGTCTCACAGACTTATTTCTACGGGAAAGGAAGGAAAATCTACATTACTGTCCACATGCTAAAGTTTATATTTTTGCATCAAGTCACGCATTTATTAAATCACAAGTCTTAAGGATTCAGCAGGAGTTGGTTTTTTTTCCCCCACTATACAAGTGTCCACACATATACTCTGGGCTTTTTGCCTTTTTCTGAAGGATTAGATATGGCTACATCTGTAAACAGGCTCCAGAGGAGAAAAGCTAATTGGTACATAAAATAATATTTACTTGACAATTATCTGGTATTAATTTCTTATGTGCCCCGTGAGCTTGTCTCACCAAATAAGAACTTCTCAGACATGCTTAACATCCCAGCATCTCCTAATATCTTCGGGGGTAAACAGCAAACTTCTGAGGACCAAACTGCCCTCATCTAATTAAACTAGAACTTAATATAAACTACATTTGGGAAAAATATGGTGCCCAGGCTTACATGTAAGGTTGGATCAGAAGACTTAATTGGCTTTCTTGAATTTAAAACTTGAGATCCTGAAAAGTATTGCTCATTAAAAAGCAATGGAAAATGATCTTATAAATGTGGTTTAAAGTAACTGATTTAAGGATGGCACTTCTCTGTACCACTTGAAAGTAGCTTCCATATTCAAACACACTTAGCTGTGACCTTTTCCTAGTCTCTCTCTTTTTAATTAGAATACTTAAATTATCACATTCAATCACAGAACAAAATCCATTTGTATAAAGTTATTTACAAGATTTTATGCATCCCTTAACAACTCCATGAACCTGATCCAAGGCTCACTGAAGTCAGCAGGAATTTCTCATTAATTCAGAGAGGTTTGGCACAGCACCTAAGTTAAAAGATCATTCTACACAGTTTCAGCAGAAATTTTAAAATCTGTTTGTCTGGGTGCAATAAAGCGCTGGGGTTACGTAGCACATTCAAGGAAAATAACTGCGCATTTTGAAATCCCTTATGTTAGCTTTTCTAAGGAAGACTTCCATATCTATCCAGAAGACTGTGATGGATATTACACTGAGAAGCACTATCTACTAATACTAGTATAAAAATATTCCATATTCCAGCCCAAAGAACAGCTAAAATCATTCTTCATTAGGTAGTGTTTCTAACCTATTAATAGAACTTCCCAATCCTAATTGCTCAGATTATCTAGGACTTGCTTGATGAAACAGCTCAAATTGGAGCATTAAAATGCTATAGTTAAGAAAATGAAACAGTAATACTCAATGACAGAAAAGACAGGTAACAAGCCCAGTTAGGATTCCTGTGTATCAAACACTATATGAGAGTACTATTGTAATTTGGCAACTGGAACGTGCCACCCAGCACAGACAAGTGCCAATTCAGTCAATTTTACATGCCTACACATCCTTGAGGTATTAAGCCTGGCTTTATCTAATCTAATGTTAGGTACCCTAATAAGATGCCTAGAGATAGGAACAGCAGTATCTGGTTGGCATAATTGGCAGCGCTTTGGTAGCAAGGTTCTGCACGGGTGACCTGTGTGGGAGGAGATAGCAAGATTAATCCAGAAATCTAGAAAAATTTAGAAAGCCTACCCATTCTAATCCATGCAAAAGGAGACAATTTAATGCCACGCATAGTCACCAAATTCTAAGGAAAAATATCGTCATCTTCTCATTAACTTGGGTTAATTTTCAGGAATATGCCAATCCCAGCACCAGGACTAAACAAACTAAAAGCTACAAGCTGCAGTAATACTTGACAAGTAAAGATCCCTTTTCCCTAAAGCCAGAAGAAACAGAAATTAGAAATCTTCATTTTATTATCATTTGTTTATGCCTAATAGACATTTTATTAACTAAAAACTCATTTCACTAGATATTGAGGAGTTCAGTGGCACCGATTTTGTAAAAATATGATTATATTTTGGCAGCATCACATCAGAAACCTCCCATTCCCTGCCTGAAGAAAAATTTCAAGGACAAATATCTTTGAAATTACTATGAAGTACATTACACTAAAAATCAAGCCAACCTCTCGCTCTCTTACCCTTGATAAAAATCACATTTCAGTGTTCCATTTGGCAGCTCATGGTTAAGAGGCAGCTGAACATGAGCTAAAATTGTTCCCAGGCAGCCAGGAAAGCCAATGGCACCCTGGCTATCAGAAAATGTGACCAGTAGGATCAGGGAAGTGATTGTCTTGTACTTGTGTGAGGCCACACCCTGAGTGCTGCATTCAGTTTTGGGCCCCTCTCTACAAGACATTAAGGCACTGGAGCACATTCAAAAGAGCAAAGCTGGTGAAGAGTCTGGAGCACAAGTCTTATGAGGAGCAACTGAGGGAACTGGTACTATTTAGTATGGGGAAAAAAAGGAGGCTCAGGGCTCTCTACAACTCCCTTCAGAAGAGCATATTGAGATGGGGTTGGCCTCTTCTTTTGGGTAAGAGCGATAAGAAAATAGGTGATGGTCTCACAGGGGAGGGTCAAAGTTGGATATTAAGAAACGCTCCTCCAAAAAAAAAAACAGTCAAGCCTTGGAACAGACTGCCCAGGGAGGTGGTTTAGTGTGCGTTGTGGTAATGGGTCAATGGCTGGACTACACAATCTTTAGGGTTTTTTCCAACATTATGGACTACACAATTGATTACAACCAGCTGAAAAAGCTGTAGATGCAAGCAAATACCACCATCTAGTTTTATGACTGGTCTCTTCATGCATATTTATGAGTGCATATTTATCACACAAATAGACCATGCACATTTCTGAAAGGAAAGGAATCCTGGACACAAAAAGGAAGACGAGCACCTTGAGAAGGCTGGCTTCAAGCTGTCAGATGCATACATTTCTTCCCATTCCATGGGAATACTTTCATGCACCTTAGCAAATGCAGACTTTAGAGTTAGTGTTCATATACACTCTGTTCATTTTCCTAGAAGCACGACTTCCCTCCCCATGGTAAATCAGTACTGATATACTGATGCAATTGGACAGGCTGTTTCAATAGTCACTGCCAAACAATCTTGAAAAAAGCTGCACAAAATTGGGATCAACCTGGGTCATCCTAACCGAAATTATTTTTATGAAATCATCATTTTTTGTGAAACCACAAACTCTGCATTTACATCTGGCAACAGTAAAATGTATTTTTCAGAGTGTCAACCCATTCTTTCAGTAGTAGAGTGATTGTACATCCATCAGAGGTTTTGGGACACAAGTGTTTGCATGCCTGAGCTGTGGCCAGCAGCAGTTCTGAAAACTTCTGGGAGTACTTGACTGGCTCTGCACATGACAGGCTTGGGCTGTCTGAGCTCCTGTGGGAGTTCCAAGGGAACTGAGAAAGTCCCTGGCATCCCTCTGAAAAAAAACCCAGGCAGAAAAAGAGCTACAGATTTACTGCTTTACAACAGCTGAGAAAGAATTCTGTTAGTGTTAAAAAAGATTCATATCTCAAAAGTGCTACAGTGTTGGTTAACTAGGATAACAGGGTTTCGTATTGCAATTCTGTTTACATTCTACTAAAGCGCCTCCATAACAGCAGTGCCAATGCATCAATATTACCACCCTGAAGTAATGAATGTAATAACTAAGTTCAGTGGTCACTAATATATTTCTCACTGTGCAGCATCTCAAATGAGAAGGTATTCATTTAGCTGCTGTTATTACTTTTATCTTGTTAATAATTTCACTGTTATAAAATACCTAAAAGCAGCTGTCTCAGCAGTTGAGGCAATTACAATAAAATAAACCAGATGAAATAATTGTCTCTCTCCCAAACCTAAAATATGGGTTTCTTCTTAATATTTTATGGAATTGATTCAAAAACTGCCCTTGGCAATTGCCCTTAGTGCACAGGCTGATAGTCTAACCAGGTGTTTGGATGGCAAGAGGTAACAGCATGGTCTGAGAATCACTTTTAAATGGGATATAAAGGCATATAAAAAGCCTTCATTTGAAATCTTTAACATTTCTGAATTTCTAATTTAATAACAACTGCCTAGTATTCATTGTGTAGGTTTATTTTCTGACAGGCACGTGAAGCCGAGCATCTTTCCAGTGTGCAAACTATTTTCTGTTTCAGAGTTCTGCATTTAGTTCAGGCAGAAATCTATTACCACAAAGCCTGCAACTCCAGTATTTCTGATGCATTCAATAGCCAGAATCAGGCAAGGAAGATGTTCATTAAGACTTCATGTGTGCAAAGATGATTGTACTGGATATCAGTAACATCAGACTTTGTGCTGGGGACAATGCAGGTCTTCAAACCTGGTGACTGTGGCCTTCCAACACAAGGAACTCACATTTTCAATTCATTTTCCCCTGCAGTTCTGGAGTGAACCCATTCAGTGATCTTTAAGACCCAAGGCAATTCTCTTGTGCACATAATAGATGCACGTAGTACATGGTGTGGAATAAGATTTGCCTGTGCTTTTGTGAGCAACACAATATATAGCAGTTTCTTATCTTTAGAATTTTCTATTGTTAATATTTAGGAAATTATGATAAATTACGTTTTTAAATAAGTGAGGTTCTATAGATGCCTCACTCAGGAAACACAAACATCAATAACCAAGTTTCCTATAGAGTCGGAAGTTTTGTCTGTGAACGCCTGGAATACATACACCTTGGGCCACAAAAACTATTACACTATATTCTACTCTAGATAAGTAGTATATATCAAATATTATCTGATGAGTCCCTATCAAACAGCAGCACAGAAGAAAACATTTGCTCTCATCACTGATTTTCAGGCACGAGTTTCATGACAGTCAGAGCTTAACTACTTACTGTCAAAAAATGGACGTAGATATTTGTTGTATCCTTTTATTATATTTTGTATGGTTGGGGGAAGAATTTCACCTTTTCCTTCAGCTTCAGAAATCTGCACTGACCTAAAAGAAAAAGAAGGAAAGAAAGAGAGGATGTTTTTAAAAACTATCATCAGTTATAAAAAAAGATTATGTTCCAGACCAATACTGTATTAGGGTCAAGGTTACTGATGATTACTGCAGATCGTAACACTCAAAATGTTTGCATGTCTGCCTTTCACAGCACTGCAAAAAAAACCATTCTAGAAAGTACCAGATTTGACAAACTGTGTTAATCCCTTATTTGCAAAAGACACTGCTTTTGTATCTTAAAACCTAGCACTTCTTTGTATCTCACCTGAAAAAGTGGCTCAGTCTTCCTTAATGCTTTCTCTGCAAATAGGGCACTAATCTAGGAATGTGGGTGGGGTGTTGATTGTCTATTGCAGTACTTAAAATTAAGCTTCTTTTTACATAATGAAATACATTCAATTTAGCTCCTGGAGGGAGACAGAAACCAGCCTCAGAGATTAGTGCATAAAAACACTTCTAAAAGCCTGCTTTTACAGCAACATTTTTAAATAGGTTACAGAAATAACCCTGTTGGGCAAAATCAGTGAGGAATAAGAATACACACCACTCCTGTGATCAAAAGCAGCTACAAATACAACACTCGTCAGCTAAACACAGACAAGTAAATACAAAACTCACCTCTGCATTGAGGCCTCTACTGTAGCTTCACACTGAGGCTGAGAACAAGCAAAGACAGTGGGAAGCCACACACCTGGGAAGTCTATCTGGATGTGGGCAGAGGCTCTCTGATAGAGAGCAGCCATCTGTAAATTCATCAGAAGAATGAATTCCTTCTACAAGAAATGGGGGCTCATCCTCCCCCCAGCCTAGCTCTGCCTCTTAACTCTTCTTAACAACATAGGAGCACTACCAACCCAGCCCTGTGAAAAAAAGAGCTAGGTTTTATAGAAAAGAGTGTAAGTGCAAAGCCATGGCTAGGTGAGCACCCACCTTGTGAGCTTTCTTGCTTCTGTCTAGGTATTGCTCAGTTTCCTCTTCCTAATCCCTCAGAGCTGCTCTTAGAATCTCTACTTGTTCTGTTTAGCTATATTTCTGGATTGCCCATTGCCTTTCATAAGGCATTCCTTTGACTGCAATATTACGGTGCCTTCCAGCAAGTTTGAGCAGTTCTGTCAGGAAAGAGTGGATTTTATCCAACTGCCACATAACACAACAGAAAGCGCAGCAAAGACAACAGAGCAGCAAAGTCCCAGGCTACAGCAAGCTCAATTGCAACAGCCCCAGGCACAGAAATAAAAGAAAGAAGCTGCTTGCCTTCAGAAGGTCTAAGGTATACAGAGATCTCCAGCAAAACATCCTTGTCTCTACTGCCAACCCTTAAATAAGATCTGGGAAGGGGTGGATCCTGCCTTCACCCCTTCTGGTCACTCAGATACATTGCATGCACCTGAGCTCCCGTAGGTTATCCCTGCCTTCCAACCAGGTGCTCAATCAATGTTTCAAGCTGTCACTTAGTTTTTCCACTACAAGCAGCAATCCAGTCTTTCACATTAGCATGCTATTATAAAGTTACAGACTCACAGAATGGTTGGGTTGGAAGGGATCTCAAAGGCTGTCCAATTCCAGCTTCCAAGCCACATGCAGAGGTGCCAACCACTACATCAGGCACTAGATCAGGGCTCAGAGCCCATCCAATCTGGCCTTCAACACTCCTAAGGATGGGGCACCCACAATCTTTCTGAGCAGCTTGCGCCAGTACTTCGCTATCTTCTCTGTGAAAAAAATTCCCCATGACATCTAAATCTCCCCTTCTTTAGTTCAAAACCATTTCCCCTTGTCCAGTTGCTATCTACCCATGTAAAAAGTTTATTTCCTTCCTGTTTATAATCTCCCTTTAAATACTAGAAGGCCGTAATGAGGTCTCCCTGGATGCTTCTCTTTTTCAGGCTGAACAAGCTCAGCTCCCTCAGCCTGTCTCCATAGAAGAGGTGCTCCAGCCCTCTGATAATCTTCATGGCGCTCCTCTGGACCCGCTTCAACAGCTCCATCTCCTTCTCATGCTGACGGTCGCAGGCCTGTTTGCAGTATTCCAGATGGGGCCTCATGAGGGCAGATCAGAGGGGGACAACCTCCTCCCTCCCCCTGCTGCCACCCCTCTGTTGTTACAGCCCAGGATACCACTGGCCTTCCAGGCTGCAAGTGCACACTGCTGGCTCATATCCAGCTTTTCGTTCACCAGGACCCCCAGGTCATTCTCGGCAGAGTTGCTCTCAAGTTCTTCTCCTTCCTGTCTGTACACATATCTTGGATTGCCTCAACTGAAATACCACACCTTGCACTTTGCATTGTTGAACATCATTAGGTTTACACGAGTCCACTCTTCAAGTCTGTCAAGGTCCCTTTGGATGGTATCCCTTCTTCCTTATGCCATATCAACTGCACCGCTCAGCTCAGTGTCATCAGCAAACTTACTAAGGGTGCACTCAATCCCATAATCTATGTAATTGACAAAGATGTTAAAGCATACTAGGCCCAAGATAGACTCCTGGGGACCACTATTCCCCAGCCTCCACCAACACAGAGCCATTTACCACAACCCTCTGCCGCAGTCACCCAACCAATTCATTATCCACCAAACAGTCCAGCCTTTGAACCCATATATCTCTGATTTAGAGTTAAGGATGTGGTATAGAACCATGTAAAAGGCCTATGACACCATACTAAAATAGTTTTCTAAATACTAAGTTGATATCATTGAATGCATGTGACCAAAATCATGGTTTGAGACAGTGTTTACTGTTAACCTTTTAGTGCTGTTATTACTATTTAATTTTTTTCTGTTTACCGGACCCAACTGCCACATATGAAACTAGTTTTAATCAGCAGCCTTGTGACTTAGGTAGCTTGTCTATTTTTCACTTCTCTTCTTTTGGACCAGGTTTTTATTTCTTTATTGATAAAAGAGAAGTAATTTCTCAATGTTTACTTAAGGGTAGACTTCAGTAATAAGGACTGCTTCTTTAAGCTCTTTTTTGTCTTAAAGAAAGTCACATTGAGTTCAAGTGTGCATATAAATAAGAATGTCAGTTTTATATTGTACAGAATTATGGGAATTAGAAATGCATTTGAATTTAATTCATTTCTTAAATACTCTACTTGTAACAGACTTTCCTGCTTTTGCAATTTACATTTAATTTCAGTGAAGTGCTCAATGAGCTGCATGAGTTTAATTTCACAATTTTACTGGATTGCTCCTGCATAATTTTCACATATTGTGAAATCATAAAGAAAAACTTGCCCCTTTTTCACTGCAAGGGTATAATATTGTTCTGCAGATCAGCATGTGGTCATGGAGTGGTCTGGTGTTTTGCCCTCATAAACACCTATCTGCAGAAATAGATCTTGAATATTTGGCATTATTTAGGATGGCAAGTACTTTCCTTAGACCACTTGTTTTATCTCCCGAGACAATTCTTTATTTCCTTTATCAACGTACGATGTGTAGCCTCATGTTTTTCTCTTCTGCTGATTTTATGGTTAAGAATAAAGTTTTAGCCAACGAAAAGCTGTTGTGAAGTAACTGATGCACTGAATTAGCAGAGCTCAATCTACTGCACAATGTTTTGCCATACAGTCGTTTAGAAATCCTACGCAAGTGGAACCTGCTGTCTCTCCAACTTGAGCACAGTGCATTGCTAGATTCTGCTCCAGTAACTACCGGCATACTCAGAAGCAAACTGTCAGTGTTGAAAGGCAAAGAGTCTATAGATGTTACATGTGTTAAGTGCTTTAGCTTATCTACATTTTAGCACAGGGTGTCCTGATTCCTCTAAAGTGCTCTTCAGTGTCATCACCAAGCGAGTTTACACCTTTCTGTAAGAAAAAAATATCTATTACATGGCCTTGTGCAGGGATTGCGAAGGATAACAGTAAAATCTGAGGCTGTTTCTTCTTATACCTGTACATCTTCTCATCAGTGCTTTTGAGCTTCCCTTTTATCCAGTATTCTTTTTTTTTTAAATCTTACTATGTGAGTGTTTCATTTTTTCTGTTTTCCTAATGTATTTACAATACACTGGCACACATTTAATTGCCTTGAAATGCCTATTCCAGCCACAGAGGAGAGAATATGCGTTTATGGAAAAAATATATACACATATAATTTGACAAACATTCCAAGCTTTCTGTTGTGGGTTATCAAGGTATAACAAATCTATTAAACCCTTTGGGCTTAGTGGCCCATGATGGCATCTATGAAAGTTGAACTATAATGATTTAATTTCCTTTGCTATTCTTATGGCTCAGAAAGTGTAATATTTTACAAACTGGGCTACGTCTGGAAGGTACAATTGCTTCTTACTTAAGAGACAGTCAACCTAATGACTTAGTAGAACAGGGTAACCAAAGGGGAGGGAGGGGAGAGGGAGCATCTGCCCTAAACAGCAGTACATATCACTGCTTAAAACAAAAGTACATTCTAGACACATGTGCAGGAATGTTCTTCCTGGCTATTTCTCATCAAGATTTATGTATCATGAAAGAGGCAGAAACACCTCAGAACTGAGAGAACGAAAAAGCAAAATGCCAAATACAGTCTGAGCAAGCCTTTGAAACGCACCCCTCAGGAAAAGCTGGGCCAAAAACTTCTTTCAGGCAATCCGCTGACAGGCGAAGAGTTTGCAGACGCAAACAAAGGTGTTGCTTTTTGTTTCACACTTGACACGTTCAAGGATATTGGCTTTTGCATTGTCTTCGCAGATAAACAGCAGCAGGATCACCGACATCACTGCTAATTTCTCTGCTTCAAAGCGTTCTGTGCATTCCATGGCTCTTGGTTAATTGGCAATGTTGAAACAGTGGCATTGTATTACCACTTCCCAGGTAATAACAAATACATAAATAATGCAAGTGGTCTTTAAGTTAGACAGAACATCAACACCCCAGAAAGTCTTCTGAATCCAACCCTATAATCTTGGGCTGGCATCCTTAATTTGAAACATCTCTCTTGAAATGAATGGGAGCTGCTCTTGGGATCAAATCCTGTCTTTAAGCTGTTTCTTGATAGTGATTAAAACTGTGAGCTCTATTGATTATTTTGATAAATTTGCCATACATTTATTCATCTCTTATTTATTAATAAAAATATTTCTGGAAAAATGACAGCTCACACAATCCACTGGCTACAGATTTTTTGTATGCATGTCTACAACATAACTTCATATTGAAAGTGAAAATAAGAAGCATTATTCAGTGAGTTGTTACTCAGACACTTCTGAAATGTTTGTAATTAGAAGGGACCTCAAAACTCATCCAGTTCCAACCCCTGCCATAGGCTGTTTGCCACCCACCAGATCAGGGCCCAGCATCCCACCCAACCCGGCCTTGAGAACCTCCAGGGATGGGGCACAACTTCTCTTGACAATTTTTTCCAGTGCCTCACTGCACTCTGAGTAAAGAATTTCTTCCTAACATCTAACCCAAATTTCCCCTCTTTTAATTTAAAGCCATTCCCCCTTGTCCTATCACTGTTAGACTGCATAAATGTTGATCTCTTTGCAACTTTACTAGTGCAAAGCCATGATTATTACCTACAGTGTGTAGCAAGTCACAGCTGACAAGGTAAAACTGAATGTATTCTGGGCAACAATGTCTGCATAGCCCTGCAGAAGGCAAAGGAGGGAGAGGTCTTACACTCCCCCTTAGGAGAGTGCCACCTGCCCTCACTAAGTGAGGCTTTATCTAAAAATGTGTTTGCACATCAGCTTGAAAGTAAAGCTCAGGCAGAACCTTATCATGAGGTATTTACTGGGAGGAGAAACAGGCAAGGCATTTCTACAAAGAGAATTGGCTAAGCAGGTTTTAAATATATTTCAGGTAGTTAAGGATGGTGGTTGCAATGTTGTTTAACCTGCCCATGCTTGCATTTTCTTATTAAAGTTGCTTATAAAATATGTTCCTTCCAAAAGAAGACATTTTTTTCATTTTTAAAATGTTCCATTTCTGCCTTATGGGGCTTTTTTTTTTTTTTTTTTTGCCATGACAACTGCACTGTTAGCAGGATTATTTGTACGTGAAAAGGATCGGTTGCACCTTCCAGCCCAACACAATTCAGCTTTCCTTAAGAATTCACAATTTCATCTACAAAGCATAGTACACGTTTCAACCAGGCAATTCTTAAGACACTTTTCTTTAGCAATGAGTGCACAAAGATGACTTTGCTACCTCAAGCTTATAGCACATGGAGGTGTGCTCTATGCCTCTGCCCTTGGGCAAGGTACAGTACTTCAGGAGAGGACCATGCACCCCTCTGAATTTGCCAGTGTCTAATATGATAATCACACTCTCTACACAGTAGTCCTTCATTTGAAGGATCATTTGCTTAAGTTCATTTTTTCCCCCCATTGGTGTTCTCAGTGAAAAAGATCTAAATCGGGATGACGAGGATTCATGGGGAAATTTAGTCCTGTATTTTTGTTATTAATGCCCAGGTTGGTTAAAGTTTGAACAAGGGAAGGTTCAGCTATCAAGTAGATTTGGCTTTACTTTGGTTGGTTAGCTTTTTAGCTCTAAGCTGACTGATGTTATAGGTTGAGGAAATCATAATTTTCAGTAAATATTTCTTACCTACACAGCACCATAAGAAAAAATGCTCTTAAGCTGCAGCATTTCAGACTGCACATTGTCAGGTCCAGCTTCAAAAGTTCTTGCAGCTCCTAGAAGGGAAGAAGGGAAGGGAAGGGAAGGGAAGGGAAGGGAAGGGAAGGGAAGGGAAGGGAAGGGAAGGGAAGGGAAGGGAAGGGAAAAGATGTAGTGTTAATGTTTTACAGTTCATATTTGCATTCCAAATATCCAAATTTCACAAGGTTTTCAACACTAATAGGAGGAGTTGTACCTTGAGCAGCTGCTGCTAGAAATGTATTAGTAAATGTCTACAAGAATTAAAACTCAAAGTTAATAAAACAACATGATGTTCAGCTTAGATTTAATTTGCCAGCAGAAATTGCATTCCAGTGTACAAGAACTCTTTCATTTTTACATTTGTCCTTTCAATATTTGGAAAAGTAATTGTTTTGAAAAACAGCTGCAGACATATGCAGGAAAATCATAAGCACCTTGAGTTTTGCCAGTGCTGTTTTCAGTTGTGAGTGAGTGCATCCCTGGCATATCAGTGTATTCTTCAACATGAAATACCAAACCATCCATTTTGGAACTCAGAGCTGTTTTGGAGCAACAACTCTGGTCCATGTGCAGTACCAATACTTATGATGCACATTATGGTAAGCTTGTAGTTAATGAGGAAACATTGTCACAGCAGATAAATTAAAATGATAAGTTTTTATCTCTAGCTATGTAAAAAAAAAAAAAAATCTAACTGTATATAAATATCCACATTCATCAAAATGTATGGCAGAGGCAAGATGCTTTCTTCTGAATGGAATTTCTTTGCTCTTGTCAGTATGATTCACAACCATAATGGTTATTCGAAAGTAATCTGTCAGCTCTGTAATCCATTTCTGGATGAAAATAGTATCAATCAAAATGCTTTAATGCAGTCATTCCACAGATCTGAAATTCACTGGCTGTGCAAACTTTTACTATATTTCATCGAAGCACAAAAACATTATTTGAAAGATTTGCCTGAAAAAAAACACAAACACCAGACAGAATCAGCAAGAGAATTGTTAAATGTTAAATACAAATGAAATATCTCTTAGGTTTTATGAAGGGAAAATCAAATCACACTATTTTCAGTGTCAAGAATGAATTTTGCTAATAATACTACTAATTAAGGTTTTGTTGAAGCTTTGTTTTACTCTCCTTCAGCTGGCCAACACAAAATGCTAGTTCCCTTCTTTTGCCCTTAAGTAACCTTTGGCTTAGCTCATAGTTCAAGCAAACTGGTATTTGCTTGAATTAACGCCATTTGAATAGCATCTGACTTGCAACAGTGGTAAGTGGCAAAATAAGTTGCTACTGTCTGCAAGAGCAGAGAAAAGCCACCTGAATGGCTTTTTAAATACGTAAAAATATTCAACATCTTGGATATTGAAGCATACACCAGCCTGGTAAATATTAATGTCAAAATAAATCATCAGCTCTTACACTGACTTCCACAGAAAATCATGCACGGGGCATTAAGTGAGCCTGTAATAGGAAGACACAGCCCAGCTGAGCAGATGGTGTTGTCAGAACACTGCTCTCCAAACGCTGATTCTCTAACAGCCCTGCTTCGTGTCGCAGTATCTCTGCTGTGGAACTCGTTCTGGATGGTTACTTTCTAGATTTGCTATCTTTATCTCACAGGACAATATACCAAAAATAAGAATGATCTTTCTGGTTTCCCAGAAAAGCTCTTAATGACTTCATAAAGCCTCTTTTATATTTAGCTTTTGAATTGCTACTACGAGCCCCTAATATGGTTAAGATCCTTTAAAAGCAGATTAAGAAAACCTATGGATATTTCTGTACTCGTTTTGGTTTTTACAGTGCTGCAGATCAAACAACTGAGTTAATTATTCATGTTTCTAAAACAACTAGTTTGCCTTCAGATCCATTCCAACTTAGCAATTGTATTGAGGAAGGTGCATTTTATTCAGTCTCTAACACATGGAAGGTCAAACTCATTTCGTGGTAGGAGAATTAATTCTGTGTGCTGGAGAAGGAGAATGGAGAACTAGGAGGAAGGAGAGGGTCTCACTGCTGCGTAAGAAGTACTAACAGAGAGATCTAATTAGCATGTTGACTGGCAGACATCACTACCAAGGGACACTGCCAGCAAGCCAAGGAATACAACTGGGTAGTACTGAGCTCTTAAGCAGCTTCACATACAACAATTAAGCTAAGTGTATGCATCACTGCTGCAGTTGCACACATGTATGCATACACACAGTCTATTTTTTAAAGGGCTTACTGAGCTGTTTTGTTCCACTAGCACCTGTCTTTTTGCATGCTTGGGCATCTGGATTTCTTCTGTCATGCATTTATACACTTTCAGCAGGATTTTTTCCTGTGTATGTGAGCCTTATTAATTATTGGTATTTAAAGCTACTTCAGCAGGAGCCAGAATATTTTCCCCTTTCCTGTAGCCTGGAAAAATACACATAACCTGTTATCTGTATGGACTATCAAGTCATTTGGTTTTACCAGACATCACACACAATCCAGGTTATTGTGCACATACTGACAAACCTTCGTGTATTAAAGATTCCAGGAAGTAATTGAGGTGAAGGTAATAAATAGCTGCTCTCACTTCCTATATAATGAAGCAACAGTGATTTCTGCTTCGACTCAGATCAGATTAAGACTGTAAAATAGAATCCAATGTTTTTGGCGTTTCTCCTGAGAATTTGGTGTTTATCTCAGCATGAAAGTGGATTACTTGAGTTTCACAAACCTGAGAATGAAACGAGATGAGGCAGTGAGCTGGCAGAGGAAGTGGCAGTCTTAAAATTTCTCTGGAAGTTAATTTTGTGGAGATGAATCAAAGCACGAAATGCCTTTTATACTGCAGTATCTTATCCACAAGCAGAAGTGTGGAAAAGACTAAAAATTACTAAAGGCACTTTGTCATATGGTAAGGGCCATATGCCTGAATTCCCATGGATGCTGTTGCAGGCATCTAAAATCATAGAACTACCTAAAAGTGTTAGTAGTGGTTTTATAGATAGCATAAACTGAATTAGCGTTGCCGTTGCTTTGACTTCTGCACCCAAACATCCGAATGGCAGCCTCCTGGAAGCACTTGGCTGAAGGATTCAACCCCAATGCCAAAGGCAGCCAGCTCCCTGCCCTGCTCTGCCTTCTGCCCACGCTGTCCACCACAACAGCCAGTGCATCTGGACGCTTTCTATTCTGTCTTCTGGTTGTTAGAGCAGTATGAATTAACTGTAGGGAAAACAATGGAAAGCTTAAAATGATAAAGATTCAGTGGGAGGAAGGGAGTTAAATGCATGGAGGCAATCAGGATTCAGAAGTACAGGGGGAGATGCAGAAAATCCCAGAGGATGTGGCTCCAGAATGACACCATCACTTCCAAGCTCTTTATTCATTCTTCATTCCTGCCTTTGTTTTTATATATTGCCACCTGGAACTGGCTTCTGCAGTTCTTATGGGCAGATTCCTTATCGACTCCAAGCTGTATGGGAAATAATCCTCTGTCCTCCTTCACTTCTGCACGAGCAGCAAGTGAAAAAGAAGGTTAAATCTTGCTCATCGCTAGGTGAAGTCAACTGCACACAACTGAACTGTGGTCACAGACAGTGTGGTTGGTTTGTTTTTAATGGATCACATTAGAAGGAATAAAACTGGGCAGCAGCAGGTCTCGCTGGGAACTGATGGATGTGAGTGGACCAATGCATACGTCTGCATCCTATTACAAGGGGCCCCCACTCATTTGGCTGACAACTGGCTGCTGGCACACCAGCTAGCTTGTTTCTAAACCCTAGGCATATCTCTAGCCTGGCAGGGGCATAAAGCATGTTATGTTAGATTTACATGGTCCACAGAAATTAGCTGTCTTGTCATGTTTCCTTTGCAGAGACAGATGTTGAGTACAGGGCCATCCAGTGCTATCTTAGGAACTGGAGGAATATTGAGCTCCTGCTGGTGACATACCCAGCAATAGCTCACAAACGAAATGCTGGATTTCAGATCTGCCTCGATGTTCTAATCAACAGAGTTGCCACAAGTGCCAGATAATAGAAGTAACAGCTAAAATTGTTGCTTTTTCGTATGTTCCTTTTATCTGTAGAATACCTCTCAAGTTCTAAGCTCGTAAGTTTTTGTCCAATATACAATAATATAGATTTCAGTACCCCAAATAACACAAGATGCATGTAAAGTCTTCAAAACATAGACTGTAAGGATACAAATTGGACCAAAGAAATCCATTAATGGAGTCATTTTAAATTTGGCTACAAAATGAGTAATGACTAGTAGTATTTACATTCACTTAATACTGTCTAATCATTAGATACATTTGCCTTTCTAGTTTGAGGTCTTCTTTCTAACCAAGTTCTCAGTTATCAATTTATAAGCATCAGCGTAATTTACATGATACAGAATGGGATTATTTTGTACATCCATGTTTTCATTCTGTGCATTTTAGTTTCAAATAACAAGTCAACTGGCAGAAATTCTGTGAGAGTTTTAAAGTTTTTCTGAAAAAAGAATCCTAAATTGACAACACCTGGACGTTCAGGGCACTGCAATTCTAGAATTTACCTTCATGAAACAAAAGAGTAAGTGTCAGGTGTCCTATCTCCAAGTATCACAGGACTGAGATGCTAATACGGTAAACAGTGCTTCAACAACCTATAAGAATTGATGTAGTAACAAGCAAAGAATAAGTTTCAATAAAGGTATTCAACAGTAACTTGTGACTGTTTAAATATGCCACTCCTTACTGTTTAAATACGGCTTGAAAAATCTGTATGTGTGCCATGCAGCAATTCAATCAAAAGTTTGTGAGATTATAAGTGTTTGCTTATACATGCGTGTATATATAGTTTTTATACTTTCTTTGCTTGGTACATCCCAGTTCTTCTATCTGTGTCACTGGCCCTCTACAGACATCTGAAGATATTCAAGGGTTGCTTGTTGCAGTAGAATTGCCAGGTCACAGCCTGAACCAATGGTTGAGCAGCAGATAAGAAGGCATGGCTAATGCAGGAAGCTCAGGTGCAAGCAATGCACCCCTCCTCGCCCTCATTTAAGGGTTAGCAGCCAAGGAGGCATTATCTCTCTGGATAGAGATTGTGCTCCTCTTGATCTGTTGGTGGTTATGGGAAGAGGTAAGCCAATTTTCCTTCATTACCTGTTATTGCTCTGTAGTGCCTGTATCCCGTTCAAAGGCATTTCCATCACTTTCCTTGCCATATCCTTGTCTCGAACCAAATAATGTCTCTCAGATCTTTGCTGGCTTTAAAAGTGTATGTCAGCACTGCAAGGTGTCTGTGTTCAATCCCCTAGGCAGCCATAGATACTCTCCTACCACATAGGTTTTGGTGGCTGATGGTCACCATTCACATGCCCACACCACAGCAGCAAAGAGCAGAGAGGTGCTCAGTTATCATACTATTTGAAGGATGAGTGTTGAAGATCTAGACAGCCTTGAGAGGCTGAAAATGATTAATCTAACCTCAAAGGTGCTTTTGACTTGTCAGGAAAGGTGCAGGCAGCTTCAACACAGTGAACACCCATCTTTTGAGCAGTAGTTCCTGGTCACCTGAGACCTGGCATCTACCTGGGAGAGAACTTGGGTCATCAGGTTTCTAAAGGGCCCATAAGTGAAAGCTGAAAGCAGGTATGTAACCATACTTAGCTATACAAAGCTATACCGATCAGCCTAACTTGTTTCTGCAGCCTGTAGTAAAGTGAAGCCACTGTCTTGATTGGGCACTATCAAAGTAGATATGATTAATAGTTGAAAATTCATCACATTGGACAGAATATGCTGCTTCAGATTATGAAAGTAGTAACTTGATCTGAAAAGACAAGTGAAACTGTGTCTTTCTGATGCCAGCTTCAATTATCATTCCTTATGAAAGTTAAGAATTGGAATCTTATGGCTTATAACCTGGAGGAGTCTCCCCACATACATCCTGATGTCTGAGCCTCAATATAGCACTCTTGTGAGGTGGAAACTGCCTAGAACTGAGCTCATCTCCCCTCAGGTTGCCTCCATGCAGCCTCTGGCACAGGAGAATGAGAGACTTCTATGCATATGACTGAATACACGCTTGAGGCTTGAGCCCTGCAGTAGCAGATCAGGCTTAAAGCCATCCCCATCTTCTCTCCTCCTGGCTGAGTATTTCTCAGTATGCCTCTAAGATTCACAACAGCATCAGCCCCTCAGTTTGCAGTTGATTTTGATTACAACTGCAAGGCTTTTTGCTGGGGGAATATAGCCTAATAATGCCTTGTTGTCCATGCAAACTATGAATCTGCATAACAGGCTTTTCCTGTTGACAGACTTGCATAAGAACAGTCAAAACCTGTGCAGAAAGTATTAGTTTTTGGGGCCATAGCCTCCAAGCACCTCCCACCAGCTTGGGTCTCAAGTTTTAATTCTTTGCTGAACTAAGTGTCCAGTAAGTGGGAGATTCCCAAACCGACCATTTCAAGCAGTGCAAAAGGATGACATACAAGAAAGCAGACAATCACGTTTTAAAGCATCTCTGTCTTTTTCAGTCAAGGAAGCTGTTGCATTTGAGACAATCTGGCCCAGATTAATTAAAATTACTCAGTAGAGACATACACATTAGCAAATGAAGTTCACAGATAAAATGCTTCTTTCCACCCAACCACACACAAATGTGAATAGTCTCAAATAAGCTCAGTGTCCTGGGGTCAGCTGTGTGCTTGCACCCACCAAAGTGCAAGTCGGGGGTGTTGCTCTATCGGATGTGGAACTGAGCTCAAAGTCAGCAAGAGCTCCAAGGGGAAATCACAAAAGGGGCTTTGAAAGTGTGTGGTATTTTTTTCATTAAAACATGTATTTTTTTTTTTGTTTTTTTTTTTTTCCTTCACTAATGCAGATTTAACTAATCTTCCCACAGGGATAAGTGTATGACTGCTTCAGGATTTTTCCCATTCTTTGAGTACATATTCTTTAGCCTTATTCTGTGACAGTCATTAGAATCACCTAGAGTTGTATCATGTTGTAAAGTAACCTTTAAGTACCCTATTTATAACGTTTGAATAGATGTTGAAATTGTTGCTAGCTGGGTGGTTTTTTATGCTTTGAAAAAAGCATGCTAGGAAAACAAAATGCTTTCATTTAATTCAAATATTTCCCTTCATTATGACCCAATACTCAACAACAGGCTTAACCAATGCATTTCTTCTTCAAGTACTGCACACTTCTCTTAAAGCATAGGCAGAGTTGACCTTCATGTTGAGCTGAAGCACAGACCTAGCAGTGCACTGAGGGAAAATAGGGAAGCTGGTTCCTAAGCTATCCTTCCTGTAGAAACTTCACCATATGCCAACCAGTATATATAAAAATAAGTTTTTCTGGGCTTTTTTTTTTTTCTGGACAGGAGGCGGTGGGGACAAATAGAAATAACTCCTCAGATCTTACCTTTATTTTGCTAATGGCAATTTGAGTTATTCTGGCTGTTGATATTTTAATCATAAGGGAATGCATCTTAATACTTCAAACGGGGGGGGGGAAC
>JAOWBP010003659.1:20178795-20193406 GCA_028571105.1 Tragopan temminckii
AAAAAGCAATGGAGCAGAGGGGGGAGGAACGACAAGGGAAGGACAGCACCCCAGGAAAGGAGCGGCTCTGGGCAATGTCCCGAGGCGCGGTGCCGTACCTACCTGCAGCCGCGGCGGGGGTCGGAGCGCGGGGCCGCCTCCCTCCGTGCAGCCTGGCAGCCGGCCGGCGAGTGCGGGGACCGCGGGTTCGAGCCCGCCCCCGGCCGGTGGGGGGGCGGTGTGTGTGTGGGTGGGCAGTGAGGGGGCCCCCCTGCTCGTGATGGCTAAGCCCCGTGGGTGCCACTGAGCAGCTGCTGTCATTTCTTTGCTTATTTTTGCCTTTTTTAGTTACTTTGGGTAAGCTGTGTTTTTTTTTTTTTTTTTTTTTCCAATGGGCTTTGAGTTGACTGTGCTGTAGACAGAAGCGGGTGAAGGATGTCTGCCGAAAAAAAATCGGTGGCACTTTCCACTGCACTTCTTTTGTCATGTCCCTGAAGCAAAGCTCACATAAAACTGAGAGCCTTGCCTTCCTGCTTGCAATTGTTGCATCCTAGCCACCTTGGCCAGAAACTTCCATGCTATCCAGGTGTTCTGGATGTTCCCGGGTAACACTGTTCAAGTTGCTGTGCAGAGATTGGAAGGAAAATGTTAGCTTTAGCACTATTTTTCTTTCTGACCTTTTTCCTCAGGAACTATGTATTGGAGGTGTGCAAAAGTATCGCTTTCTTTGGAGTAATGCTGTTCCATACAACACAAGATGAAGGAAACCATTTGGGGAGATGCAATTCCTACACCAGGCTGTGTTGGGGGAAGTAATGTCTGACAGGTTAATATCTACTGTCAGAAGGCACTGCCTGCAGTTAGGCTATAAGGAAAAGCAAAAGAAATCCTTCCTGACAGGGTCAGTATTACCAGTATCAAAATATGGAACTGCTGGTCCAAGCTGCGGAGGGGAGAGATGACAGAAGAGAAATGCTCCTTCCTCTGTAGATATTCAGGATCAGACTGGAGCATGCTTTGAGCACCCTGATGGAGCTGTAGATGTCCCTGTTCATTGCAGGGGAGTTGGGCTGGATGGCCTATAAGGATCCCTTCCAACTCAAACAATTCTATGATTCTATGAACTTTGGTTTCAACCACTGGCACTGCTTTTCCTTTTAATGCTGACAGTTGAGGAAGGCAAATTCGGAGAGGTGCAGTCCAGCAGTTTCTAGCAGTAAGGACCCAAGGTTTTGTTTCCTTCCTCTAGCACATGCTAGCCTCATGGCAGAAGTAGGCACGTGTCCTTTATTTTGTCTTTATCTATAAAATGATTACCCATGCCTTCTTATAGGAGGCTGCTCTGATACTCCACTGCTGCAGCACTGGAATCTTGCCCCAGGCTATAGAAAGGGCTGAGGTCCAGAAAGAAAAGCACATTTCTGAAAAAGTGGAGCGTATTTCCTTGCTGTCTTGCGCCTTTCTGTTGCTGTTATTGCCTAAAGCCCTTATTTATTACTGCATCTGTGGGCAGGAGAAATTAGAAACGTGAAATCCCACATTCCCTCTGAGTGCTGATCTGATAATAAGTCAGGAATACATGCTGAGTGTCCTTGCTCTGGGGGTGCTTCCCCTCACATCTCTTGTTTGAACACAGTTGAACTGTAACACATATAGCGCTTATCCTTCATTCATCAGTCAGGCATAAAGCTTGAAACCCAGTGGAAAAAAATCCCTGATTTCTTCTTTTGCAGAACAGCTGCAAGTAGAATCAGCAGGTTTGGTCCCATGTGGCATTTCATAGCATTAGAACTGAGAAAACAGCTTTAAAGACGGTTCTATTACCAACTGGCATAGAAACAATGCTGATGTTTGTTTATTATTCCCATTAGTAGCCTGAGCACAGATTATATTTAATGGAAAGTATCAGATTCTGAAAATTCTAGAGATTTTCCTACTTATTTCTTAACATCTATTTCAAGTTCCCACTAACTGCAGGTCATAATTTAAAACGGATGGGAAATAATCTGTTGGAAAACTCAAAGTAGCAGTGTGGTCTTGCTTATTACCATTCACAGTCCTCAAATGGAAAAATCTGAAAAGTAATCCACTTTTAAGAAAGCCAGAAAACAGCACCCGTCTGGATTTCAAGTCTTCAAGCCATTAAGGTAGTTGAGAAGCATTAAAAAACCCTGTGCAGGGTGCGTTCTTCTCTCCACAGAAGAACATAAGATGGCTGTCACTGGGTCTTCAGGTCACTTGGGACAGCAGCTGGGCCATGAGCAATTGCGGTACTCTCTGTTGCAGAGAAGCAGCTACGTGACAGTGTTAAAAATGAATTTGGTTCCTCTGGCTTGAAATGTTAGTTTGTCAGTGAAGTCTTAATGTAAAACTAAAGCTTACGTTGCTTAGTCTGACTCTGGATTATGAGGGTTCTACGGAGTGCCTCTGGCTCCCGTTTTCTGCTCCTTCCCATTGCAGCAATGGGACCTCTGCGGCACGGAATCTGTCACCTGCCTTTGGGGCTGGCCCTGGAGCAGGACGGCTCAATTATTAACCCCAAGCTCAAGTCCTTGAATAGAGCCATTCATCAGCTGGGAAAATCAGCTGACTCCATCCTCGGGCTGGTATAGAGTAATGAAATGGTTTCAGAGAACGACTTGCAGAAAAGACTCGCAGAACACACAAAATTTGGACGTCCCCAGTAAGAAATCATTTTAACTCCATGCATTTAGCCCTCTGCATCTACATCAGGTAAGTTGTTTTTTGGGAGATTTTCAGTACAAACTGCCGCATTGGAGAGCTCTTGTAATCTGCAGCGCTGATTAAAAAAGCATTGTAATCTGTAATGACTTCCAACGGCTGGCACCCTAAAAATAATGGCAAATCCAGTGAATCCCTGTATCCCTGGGATTCCTGAGATGTATTAATTCTGATCAGCTATCAAATTTTGATTGTTTGAAATGCTTTCCCAATAACAAATAACCTTTATAAATAAGCCCATATAATATCTATTTAAGTATCATATTGATGCATAAAATATCAACAAAATATAAACAAAAATATATTCCCATTTTTACTTATTACAATAACATTTTGTGGGTAGTATTCTGGAGATGTTAATGCAACAGTAAATGCTTGGAAGTCTTACTAAGCCAGTCCTGAATAAAAGCAGTTTTGATGAGGACCTGAAAGTGAGATTAAATAATTCAATCTTGTACCTAAGCTAAATGCGGAGCAAAAAGTCAGAAAAATACCTGCTGGTATATAGAATTTAAATATTATTTCATTAAAAATTGAAATAGGTAATGCCAATGTTGAGAATTCCCAAAATCTGCTTTTTTGAGAAGTAACTATTTGAAGCTACTATGGGTAACTATATTTCACTGTACAATACCCCAGCTAATGTATGGAAGACATGCAAATAACACCATAAAACATTCTCCAGCTTTAGAATTCTGCAGAAAAAGAAAAGCCTTGTGATTGTTATATATTTTATGGGTAGTAGAGGATGAGTCAGTGTTCTAATACTTGATACAATCTACACTCAGATAGGAATGTTTGCCCATGAAAATACAAATTCTTATACTTCATACAGACTGCATGAGTAGTTGCACTGAAATGATTGTGATTACTCAGTGACCTCAGGGCAATATATTCTGCAACTGTCCCAGATTATTGCAGTGAAAATATGGGTAGTAAAACACAAGTAGATCAAACTTAGGAATGCATGTCACCTTTTGTATCTTGCAGCCCAGTCACATAAAACATTCTTGCTTACTCTTGCAAGAGTCACAAAATACAATAGTTTTTTTGTCAAGTATTGGATGTTTTCCTCATTTTTAGACCCACGTAGGAATTAAATTTCTATCCTCTTGATAAGTTCTTGCTTGTCAAGACTTGTCAAGCAAGCTTCTCACCTCTTACTGAAGTCAGTGAGGCTTAATGGCTTGCTTTAATGTCGGTCTGACCTCTTGCAGGATTACTTATAAGCTGAAATGAAAGCATGTTGATGCTGGGGCTCTGCTACCCTGCCTTTCAGTCTGGAGCAGTGCAGATGCTGCTGTGTGCAGTCAGGATACATGCTGCATGTGAACACCTTCAGATCAGGTCACAGCTTTCTGATATGATGTTAAGCTCAGCTCTTCCCACAAAGCGTCAAAGCACCCCAGGGTGAAACCACCCTAGAAGAGGAAGGCACCTCCACCTGTAGCCATTGTTTCCTTAAAGGCTGTTTTGAGAAGCACATATTTTTGTTTGTATCACTTGTCAGTTGATTCATAGCAGTAAGGATGCATTTGTCCCATTTTTGTTAGCTCTTGCTACTCCATTAAATATGTCCAGGTGCTGGTTTTAATGAAGTACTTATGTTTCTATTATGCCCATAATAATGTTAATACTCCAGAATTATATGAAATGAGTGAAAAAGCTGAGATGAAGACAGTGGATTTGGTTATCTCAGGCAATTGATTTTCTTTGTATAATGCTGTCAGTGCTTGAAAGGCTAGGTGGATTAACTGATTCTGCCAAGAACAGGCAGGCTTGTGCTAGCCTTGCATCACGTACAATTTTCCACTTTATTAGTAGGACAGCGGAAATTTGTAAGCCTCCAGCTGTGATGTATCTTGCTGTTTTAGAAGACATGGCTTGATGGGTTGTCTTACTAGCCTGAAATGCTCACTTTTCATCATGAGCAGAATGTACCTGTTCAGCTATCAATAAAAAGCCTCAAGCAAGTGCATCAAGGTGCCATTTTCACCTTCTCCATTACTGCAGGGAGCTGTATAGTTTATTAATGATGCCATGCATCATGACCTTTCTAGCACCACTGTTATGTGGGCCATGATAAATGCACTTGGGCTTGGTTAGGAAGCCACAGTTGTAAGCAGTAATAGGAGGAGCTAAGAGGCACTAGACATGCAGTGAGCGTCCAGCCAGACAAGCTCACCACATTGCTGCTGTGCAGCCCTAGTGGTAATGCCAAATCACTGTAAAATCATTTACTTGTCTTCCCCAAAGGGAAGCTGGAGTGACAGCTGAACCTTTCTTTCTCTTCATAGAAGTAGTGGGCTAAAAAGCACCGCTTTCTGCTCATGCTCAGTCTACCTAAAGCAGCCATCGGTGTTCATGAATGTCATCACTTTTTATCATCAGCTATGCATAAGATATGCAAAAAACCAAAGAACTAATATATCGAAGATTCATTTTCCAAGCCCTACCTGCTATGTCACCTAAGCAAGATGAAAAGAGTTGATGATATAGAATTGAAATGCTGCTTTCACAGAAAAGAATTGTTTCCAGCCCAAATAGGGTTGCACTGTGCTGTGACCATGTGCCTTATCTGTTTGCAGTTTAATTTATGCTGCTGTACTCGATATCAATGCATGTCACAACATTAGAAACCCAAAGTTTTAGGGAGACCGTGTAGAAGTTGCTTTCTTTTACAAACAGGGGGAACTTATTTTGCTTCCATCGTTATTAACACAGTGTATTGTTTTTTTTTTTTTACAAGTTCCTATTGCTAATATTCTCTTAAGTTCGAAAAGCATACTGGGGAAACTGAGCCAAATTCTCAAGTTGGTTGTGCACTACTCCATAATCTTCCTCCTATTTATCTCCTTCAATGTAGACATTAATATGCTATTAAGGACTAATATCTATGTATAAACAGAAGAAGAATTAAGTGATATTTACTTTAACATTTACCCATGAACATGGAGATTGTAACTTGCAGGACTTTTGCTTAATATAAGCATATGCAAGGAGAAAAATGCAAGACAATAATATCCTAAATATTACTTAAATTACTAACCTTACATTTATCAAAATGTCAGGTTTCCTTTTTGCAGTGTTATAATACAATGTGTACGAGCCCCCATTATGTAGAAATACTAACGATGTTTAGGCCAATAACTGGTGAGGTTAAGCTTTCTGCAAGATCACTTCAAGTAGATGATGGCCACATCATTATTTGTTTGGGAATATCTCTTTGTAAAGCTGTCAGATTACAGCAAGATTTCATTGCTGGTGAAAATGCATAACTGGTGGTGGTGACTATGTTGAAAAAACAGTGTTTTGTAGCTGAGAAGAGCATTATTGTGCTCTTTGCATCTACTGTAGTTTCCACAGAAACAAATAAGGGGAATTATTTTCAGAGCAACATACATATCTGCCTGATCTATTAAACATGAAAAAAGTAATTCTGAGAACAGAAAATGCCAAAGGCAGTTCAAAAGGAGTTATAGATATACATGACATATAAGGATCTCCCTGTGGAAGTTAATGTGAGTCAACATCTACAGTGGTCCTAGATGACACATGGATTCAAAATCACGCAGTAATTGATGAAATTGGAGAGAATTATCTTCAGGGTCTCTTTTAAATTACTAAGGAAATAATTTAGTTCAAGTCTACTAAATTAACAGTTCTTGCAACGTGCAGTGCTTGTGCTCCTCATCACTCATGCTTTTGAAAAGTACAGCTTTAGCTGCATATGCACTCTTAAAAACAGCAAAACATAGAAAATACCATCTAAAAATTGAACTGCAGTTGTCAGAGCCTCAAAATAGCACTGTTTTTTTAACGTGTATTTTTAACATAAGACTGCTTTTCTAAATGCCATTTTTTAGCCTAATGGCTCCTGGGGTTTTCTTATTGTTATTCTATGGTTCTGTTTCTGTCCTTAATTTTCCTTCTGCTTTTCACATGTATTCTATTAAAGGCTTGCAATTTAGATTGAAATTGCCTGTTAGTAGTTGTTCAAATTGAGGCATTAATCTTCTGTCTGAATTCACATCACACTGATGTAACAATGCTGTACACAAATGATTTTACAATCGAGTTCCCAGAGCATAGGAATAACACTGCAGTACTCCATTGATAGAAGAACCCAGAAAACCAATATCTTTTGGCCAAATGTTCTACTGTTGGGTTTGGGCTGACAGCAAACAGCTGGAAGACAGGAGCTCTCTGTACCTAAATTATGAGGAACAATTTTATGAAAGTCCAGCTCCTGTGTTTGACCCAAGGATGCACACACTGGCACACTTTTCTGATCAATTTGACAAGTATGAAAAGAAAATAAAAAGTGGGTTCAGATAAAAAAAAGTTGTTGCCTTTTTTCCTGGATTACCTCTTTGCTACATGTCTGTCTTACTGATGAATTATGATATTCATAACAGAACAAAAGCAGGCATAAGCATGGACAGGAGAGGAACCTGTACAAATATGGTTTTGTGCCCTGAAAATGAATAATGGATCAGAGAACACAGGCTATGAAGAGAAAAGGATCTGGGACTGAAATAAACAAAAGCTACTCCTTATATTTCTGAAATTGCAGTTTTGTAGCTCTTCATCTGTTGGTACAGGCTTGAGCAAGTAAGAAATCACAAGTGATTCCAAGGTGAATGTATTCTGCTGAACTGGTACAAGACTTATCCTAAAAATAAGGTTATATATAAAGAAGTACAGAGGGTATCATAGCTAAAGCATTCATGAAGTATGCCAACAGAACATTTAGCGTTATGTTTTAAATCATATATTTGCTAGATGATATTGGTTCTTGTAGATGTGTATTTCTGTATGCTTATAGGGGGAACAGAAGACAAGTTACTTGGTTCTGACTTACTTTCAACCACAGTATATCTATGAAAAAGACACGCCGAACCAGTTTAATTAGTAAGTAAGAATAATTATCATTGTAGTTGCTCTTCAGCCTATCTTTCCCTGCTATTCCTATAGCAAGGAGCCTCAGCACAGCACACTTCAGTGGTGCAGGTGCTTAATCTTTTTATTTCATGACAATGAAATGCTGCTCATGCCAGCAGTACATGGGGATGGGAAGTGTGTTTAAAGCTCACTTGTAACAAAAATCAAGTTCATTTTAGCCTTTCTTGAACAGAAGAAAATGCTCATATTAATGTTGATTTGCTGTTCCTGCTGAGGGTGGCAGTGTGGTATCATCCTCAAAAACAGAGAAGCTGCTTTGCTTCAGCAGCTCTCCTTGGTGTGGGGTGAAGGTATGCGTTCATCCTGGCCTGGTGGCTCACAGTGGTTACAGATAATACAACATTTTCAACCCCTTTTGAAAATGGCAGAACTACCTGCAGTGACAGGGTGGTGATGACCATTTAATTCTGAGCTGATTGCGAAAATATGTGGAATAATGCATCTACAGAATTGACTAAGTTATGTTTATAGTTAATATTTTATTTCCACATCAATAGCTTATTTCAGCCAGCAGATTTATATAATTAAGGATTTCCTGGTAGTTGTTTACCTATCTC
Source organism: Tragopan temminckii (assembly GCA_028571105.1). Taxonomy (NCBI): domain Eukaryota; kingdom Metazoa; phylum Chordata; class Aves; order Galliformes; family Phasianidae; genus Tragopan; species Tragopan temminckii. Next base: position 20,187,039 of record JAOWBP010003659.1, read on the forward strand.
CTTAGCTAATCAGCTCTCTGTATTTCTTGAACAGTTCTGCTGCGTTCAAATATTGATCAGTGTTCAGGTAGCTGTCAGAAGTATTTGTGCATAGTCAATATTTGTCTAGCATTAAACAACGCCCTTAGGAATACTATTACATTTACACACTATACAATCACAGAAGGGTTAGGCTAGAAGGGACTTTAAAGGTATCTACTTCCAACTCCCTGCCATGGGCTGGGTGCCCCCCAGCAGACCAGGGGCCATCCAACCCAGCCTTAGGCACCTGCAGGGGTAGAACACCCACCACACTCTGGGCAGCAGTGCCAGGGCCTCACGCCCCTCTGAATAAAGATCCCAACCCTTTGCTCTGTGGTGCTGACAGCACTATACCTGGTGTCACTGTGCTGGGAGAGGTCTCTGCTGGAGGATCGCAGATGCCTCAGGAGCAAGATCAACTTCATTTGTTGGGGTTTAAGTTCTGCTGGAGAAAATGCTTTGATAAAGTCTTATGTCATTTAAACTAATATGTAAGTGAAAGAATTTAATATTTTAATCAAAAACCTTAGTGTTTAGAGTGGTTATTATTTTAGAAGGTGTGCCCAAAATCACCTTAATATTTTAAATCAGCATCTTTGTAATAAGCCTATACAAACATCTCTGGAGATAAAGCTGTTTCATTGTGTTCAATCTGTAGTATTCTTATTCTAGACTTCACAATGCAAAAACAAACAAACAAAAAAATATGCTATCAAAGGTGCCTGAATGGGTTAAGAGACCCTCATAATGAACTCTGAGGTTTCTGTTTCTGCAGTGTGAACCAGGTAAACGCATCATAATTCCATTTTACTGTTTTATCAAGAGAAAAGAGTATTCATTGTGGTGCATGTTAAAAAGTAGCTTTGAATAGATGAATATATAACTGTTACAATTGGAAAGATTAACACAGTGGAAAGGCAATACAGGAGTATAACAGCACAGATAAAATGGTGTTACAAAGGAAAAGTGCTCACCCATTTCTGAAGACCCAGACTCATAGGAAAGACTCCACAAGAGAAGTATCTCCAACCAGCAATCCTTCCCTAGTGGCAGTCAGCCCTTAAATAAGGTGTAAGAGAGGTGCAGCCAGGATCCACCCCTTCCAGTGGAATTGCCTTCACCTGTGCTCCCAGGGCTGACTGGGTCCTTTCCCCAGGTGCTCAGTCAGTGGTTCAGGCCATGACTCTACAGTTACTATACAATAAGCAAATCTTGCAGCACACACAGTGGTTAAGTTAGCATACAATTACCATCATATTTTTTTTAAATATCTGAAAATACTGCATTTTACCCTTCTTTTAAATGCTTTATTTGGAAGTTTTCTTCTAATGGCTGCTTAAATTTGGATAGGATAGGAAGTTATTTCACCTGTGACAGCTGTTTCATTTTTACATCAACTCCTTAAAGAAATGATGGTCATATTTGCAGTAAAACTCCTGAAGATGCTTTTTAAGTTACTTTCCATTCATTTGCTAGGGGGTGAGGGAAGCATCTACTACTGTTTCCATGGTTTTGGTTGCTCCTTAATTTCTTCAGAAAAATCCCCAGCCCAATCTCACCACTGAAGCTGTTTTTTCCAGATATTGGCCCACCCCATAGGGCCAAATATAACTCAAAACTGTGTGTAAAGGTAGAAAAGTGCTGTATTCTACTTGATGCTTCTGTTGGTGCTGTTGACAAGCACGGGAGAAGCTCTTGCTGCTTGCTCACGGGACTTGCATAGCATTTATAGCAGGAACATATCAGATAGTATTTGTGCACCAAAACATGCAGAGAACATTATTCACACAGGACATCTTTTGGAAGCAGGCACAAACTCAGGAAATATGTCTGGATTAATCTTTCCCTGTCCTTCTGATCCGTACACTGATTGCTTGGCCAACAAAGAGCCCGTGGAGCAGCCCTCAGGCTAGGAGGCTTTTTTTTTTTAGCATGGAGCTGCCCCAGGATGCTGATCAAACTGCTCCTGGGCTGCTTTGTGGTGTGCCGAGCCTGGGATTAGCCCCCTAGAGCAGGAACCATGATTTGTGTCTGCCTGCTAACTCTTCAGTGCTCACATGCTCTGCCTTGAGCAAGTCCCTAAATGTGTTTCCCTGGGGAATGACTTAGATCCTAAAGGGATATTTGTGCCTAAGAAGCAGCATAAATCCAGATCTGATAAAAGCAGAGTGTTTTGGTGGTGAGGCATGAAATGGCTGTAGACAACCAAGGGAGGTACAGGCAAGCCTGGAAAGCACTGCACTGGGTGCACTGTCACTGAATATAATCTCACCTCTCCCTCACTCTGAGAAAGCCATGAGTACAGACCTTCGTCTTGTAACAGCAGATCCCAGTATTCCACTGCATCATTTCAACAGGTTGAGAAACTGAAGTCAATAAATGCCCTGAACTAAGAGACTAACAAAGCAGGCGATCAAAACATAGTATGAGCTCAGATTTTTAGTTTTTGCAAAGAATCTCAAATGTTATAGCAGGAATATTTTTATATAGTCTGTCTCTGTAATGAACCTCACAGCTTCTAAATGTTTGAACATCTACATGCATTCAGTCTGCTTGCTCTCCAGTGGCCATACAGAAGCACGTTAGCACAGTTGGTGTCCTGTATGGTGGAGGTGATTTGGCTGCTGTTTGTTTCAAGTTTCCAGCTCTAGCCTGAGTGACCGGATCTTCTTTCACTCTTTTGTTGGATTCTGGCTGGAGTCCCAAATTGCTCTTGAACTCAGACTTTTGAATTGCAGTTGAGGGAGTAAGAGGAGGATTCAATGCAGTGCCTGAGGCTGCTGACATTGAGATTTTGTATTGGACAGTTTATTTCGTTGCTTGTCTTCTGTTTGTTTGGTTTTTTTTTTAAGCCATGTTAACAGCTCACTGGAGGGTAAGGTAGTTTTGTAGATTTCATTATTAAAAGGGTGACTGAAGGAAGGGCTCAAGGAAGAAAGTTTCTTCAAGAGTAGCTTGGTTTCTAAGTTTGTGAGGGTGAGAAAAAAAAACGGAAGACTACGTGGAAAGAGATACTGAAATGGAAGTAAGAAGGTAAGTAAAAGATTGGTGAAAAGAACAGGGTGAGTCTGGAGAGGTAATATTACTTTTCCTTCCCTCCTGTAAATTAAAAGTAGTGGTCAGCTCTCCTTATTAGACTGATGTTGAGCAGTGGATCACAAATATCCAACTTCCATTAGAAAGAGGTGATGAAAATTGCCTGGAAGAATTCCAGCAGAATTCTTTTATCAGGAGACTTGTACAGATGTGTGTTTAAAAATACATAAAAGGAAAAAATAGATCTTTAGAATAAATACCACATTCCTGCACTTTGCCTTTCCTGTGCCCAGAGCAGACAGCTGGGAATAGGGTCAATCTGCAGAATTTTAGGATTCATGCCTTGGAGTGAAAAAGGAGGAGGGAAAAAAAATGAAAATAAATCAGCAGCTGCAATTCTGTCTCTTTCAACAAAAAAATTACTTACAAATGAGGATCAGAAGAGTATATTCTGTAGTCTGAACAAGTTCAGTTATTAGAACACAGGCAAATACTCTAAAAACTAAGTAAAGACTCTAAATGTTAGCTTTCTGACGGTGACCATCTTTTCATCCAAGTAGCTTTTCAATGTATTTTTATATGTAAATGTTGCTGCATAAGAAACAGAGACAACAGACCTTACAAATGAGTACATTCTGCAGTAGATCTTCAGCTTGTCACTGCTGTCCTTTACCGCTATCATTACTATGTTTTAAAAGATAAGTATGTTTAATATATGTAAAATGATTGCCAGATCTCAGTTATAGGCAGTCATTTAGAGCAGTGATGATAGGCCACTACATAAATCATGCAGTGCTTTGATTAGAGTACTGTAAATGCTGTCATCTTTAACTTAGTCTTATAGGCTACATCTGGGAACAGTTTCAAGCAATGTTGTTGTTATTACTGCCATTCTAAAGTAAAGCCAGCCTTCGTGCTTAAACATAGTTTAGCAGCATATTATTTAGAATTTTTGAAAGATAAAACACACCAATTGTACTGTGACAGCTGCCCTAATTCCTTTCCAGATAAAAGAGATGTGAAAAATGTGGATGAAAAAGCCTAATGTAAAAATAAGAGCAAATATTTTTACTAGAGAAAATGAGGTATAGTAGGAAGTGAGTAGTTACAGGAGAAAGAACAAGAAACAGGAAAGGAACAGGAGCAAAGGAAAATTTAAAAAATAGGAAGGAGAAGTGAATGCGTGGTGACGGAAAGCTATGTGAGAAAAGACCAGTGCATTGAGGTTGGCAGTATATGTGTTTGTAAGCTCCATTGTAGCCCTCGTCAGGTATTCTGGGAGCTTTGTAAGAGCTTTGTAAGTTTAAATGAAAGTGTACTTTGGGAAAATGCATTTTCCAATTTCATAATGCTAGGCAAGCCTCTATCACAGTGGTAGGTAACACTTTTCCCCGAATTCCAGACTGTTCTTTGAAACAGAGTATAAAAAAAATGAAAAGCACTGAGAGCAACAGAGAAGCCGAATAGGCTGTGGTTGATCTGCCAGCACTTGGAGGATAAAACATTTTCCCCAGCCACAAAGAACCCTATTGTTCCTATGTTAAATACTTAAATTTGCCTGCATTTAAATCAGGCTGTCTAAAACTCTGTTTTCTTCCTATTGTAAAGCATGTGCCAGTTACTGGGGCGGCGTACAGTGGCACAGCTTCAGGGATATGCATTGGATATCAATGACAAATAAACCTGATCTGGTAAATCTTATTAATGGATCTTCAGTGCACCTGCTTTCATATATAGCCTTTGTCACTAAGTGTTCAAGCTCAATTTCATTTGCTATACACGTTTAGAGAAGTTATGCTGCATCATGACGCTTGCCTATTTCCCCAGCATGGCATCAAATCAGGGAGGGGCAACAATCTCAAGCAATACAAGAAGAGTTCTACTTTATTTAGCAGAAATTAAACTGCTATTAATATAATGAAGCTGTTATTAACAGATAAGTATTCACACGGTGCTTTTAGTCATTTCCTTCTACAGTCCCACGTAAACACAAGAACACTCTTGCACTCATTATCCAGTGAGGAGATAGGAAGGGCTGGCATGCTGCTGTGCTTGCTCCAGCAGGCCAGTTTGGCACATTCATAATAGAAGAAACCAAGGAGAGCATGGGGAGTACTGTCAGCACACAAATATGATTCTGAGGGGAGAATTAACGTGGGGTTTTCTTCTAACAGCACTCTTTAACTGAGACTGCTGCTGCCTGCGACTAAAGCCTGGTGGCTTTCAGCTATAAGGCATACACCAATAAATGTGGAACCCCTGAGAAATTGCTGCCCTCCACCCAGATTCAGACCGGCACTTTTCAACTCTCAAATTGCAAATTCAGTATGAAAACAGTGGAAGTGGAGAACTCAGTTTTTGTGGAGTTAGGTTCAGTTTGTAATGATGAAATGCTTAATATTCTTTTACATCCTTGCACATCTATATAGCTTATTTGTTCATGGGGAACATAAGTCTGAAAAGAAAAAAAAAACAAAACATTTCAGAGTAATATAGTTGAAGAGTACTATGGTTTAGCCCATAAGAGGATGAAACGTCTGAAATCTCTGAAGTGTACTGACCTGGTATATTTTTGTACTGTGTGGTATTGTTGCTTGGAGAAGTTCCTTGATGCTAAAAATATCATTTCTACACTGTTTTCTATCTCCAAGGTTACTAAAGCTTTCTAACCTAAGCATAATTAGGATTATACCTACAGGATGTATTTTTAGCATGCTTGATTTTTTTGTGTGGTGCAATGTTGTTCTAGCAGACATAGCTGAGTTCAGGGAAGTCTGTGATGTGTAAGAGAAAAGAGGAGGGAAGAAGTCCACTAACTTCAGTAGGCAGTTGTTCTGGACTCCCAGAACAACTCTCTCTCCATGCTGAAGGCTGTGGGAGAGAAATTTTGCATGATGACCTAAGGGTCTTTAAAGATTAGTTATCCATTTAGTGAAAGAAGCTTAAAATCTAAACCTAGATTTCAGATTGTGAAATTTGACATTCCCTAATGGGCTTGAAACTAGGACTATTTTTCGTTTGTACACTGTTTTTCTCACTATGAAGTCTCTTAAGAAGTAGATTAACCCCCTTAAATTCCTGTTTGCTTGCAAGTGACTGCTTTTGTATGTTAGCAGCCACCCTGCTGCTGCATCCAGCAGCACTACCAAGAGCTGAGCCAGGAGGTGGCAGCTGCTGCCCTGCCTGTGGTGCCACGTTCCTTCCTGACCAGTGCTGCCCTGACCCTGCTCCAGCAATGTCACCACCCACTTACCTGTCCTGTCACCCCGACAGCATGCAGAAAGGGATCCGCCGGAGGCGGGTCCCTTTCT
>JAOWBP010003659.1:20193506-20222194 GCA_028571105.1 Tragopan temminckii
CCCCGACAGCATGAGCTTTTTACTTGCTGAATGCAATTGCTGCTTTAGGATGGATTACTGACTGGAAATATCACCAGCAGAATTTACACAGGTGGTTAGTTTCTTCATCCAAGCACAGAAAGCACACATGGGGAAGAACAGCACTGTACAAACAAGGTCGTGCCTAAAGATGAGAGCTGAATATAATTTCTAACTGATCATGTTAACGTATCGAATTTGTGAGGCAAAATCCCTGCACCTAAAAGTGAGATGTGCAAGAGGTTTTGAAGGGTGATAGGGTTATACTTGTACAGGAAAGCACTAACAATTACACGTGGCCATTTGAACTGGATACCCAGCAGGGGGCATATTAATAGAAGAAACGAGGTGAGTGATGCCTCCTGAATGCTGAATGCGAAAAGCTGTGTTTAGGTGTATAGGACAGCTCAAGGAGAGAAAGGTGAGTGTGATTTGAAATGATACAGGTGTATCTAGTAAGGAGGCAGGTCTAGTCATTCATTCTAGGTATAAATTAGATAAGGAACAGATATCACTTGGAGTTGGTGATAGGGAATAAAAAGGAAGTCAACTAATACAACTAATAGAAAGGCTAGAAAGCTTTTTATATCATTCATCTTTGGACCCTGAAATGATTCTGCTTTGTATGTTTGCACAAATTCTGTAGTCCATAAAATTACAAATTAGGCTGTAAATTTAGGATTAAAGCTGAGGCTTCACACAGCTGGAAATCATCAAGCCTTAACCTTTTTCTGCCGAAGCTGTAAATCAAGGCAAGTACATAGAAAGTTGTTTGTTTTAAACATAATAGCTACTTAATTCTTTCTGCTAATTTAAAGAGGATTGAAATGGGATGAAGAATGTATGTAAACAAGAAGTAGTCGTACCTGTGGAAGTAATAAATGCCAATCATCAGTGAAAGAAGATGTAGCATTTTCTAAAATTCAGGGCTACTTTGCAGTCTGTCCATTTCCTTCCTATTTTTATTGGTCTGCTGAAGTGCAAAACTAAAGAAAACAGGACGTGAAACCTCCCAGAGACTATGTAAGGTGACCACACTGAAACGTTTGTATCCAAGGCACATATGAATTCACATGGAGAAAAAGCACAGTGCGAATCTGAAAGCAAGACTGAAAATATCTGAGAACTCGCATTTCTAGAGACCGTTCTCTGTGGTGCTATCATGCAGTCACTCAGAACAGATGTACTGCCATCAGGTGAGGTGTACAGAAGGCAGCAGGTTTTACAGCTGTGAAGATATAGTGGATTCCCTTTTGGAAAAAGGTAGTAAATGGTCCAACATAAACTGATGCTTACTGATTTTGCGTTGCAAAGCCTACTTTCTGTAGCTCTGTTGGAAAGAAGAATATTTTCTGCCTCTAGAACATGGCAAAGCAGGTGGGCTGATAAATCGTGGGTATATTTATGGCTAACAAACATATGCAAATTAAAGATGGTCAGGATTTTTATGATATCTCCCTTTTTGACGCTCTTCAGATAGTCCTTCTGGATGGATGCAGTCAACTTTGCTTTGGCTGTTGACTGGGTGACATCTGATGGACAATGTGTCTGTGCTACAACTGGTCTTCCTCTGCAGATGCTCACTTAATAAAGAACAAATCACTTAACAGAGGGTGAGTGGGTAGTCAGGCTGAATTCAGACATTAAAAAAAAATAACTTAAAGTTATTCCTTTTTCATTTTATGCGTGTTTTCTGCATTCTGCGTACTTTTATCTGAAAAAAAATACTGGAATTGAGTGACTTAATCTGATCTAAATATACATGGTTCTTTTTTGAAAATAGCTGTTTTGGGTTACTTTAATATTAATCTTTGTCTTAGCTATCAATGTGTAGCATGATAATTTTTGTTTTATTAAATCTTAATTGAAGTTTGGTCATGAAATCGTACAGAGGAGCAGATAAGACGACTATCTTCTTTCTTCTATCTTAAGATAGTAATTATTCAACACATGAATGCCACTGCTAGTTTATTTTCCTTAGTTTCACTCTGCAATTGAAGTTTTGGAGGTATTGTGACGTTCTGCATGCTAAACAGGGCAACTGATGTTCACTGTCTTCCTATATTTGTTCATGATGTATTTACTACTGACTCCTGATATTTTTCTTCTCTTTTTTTTTCTTGGTCTATACTCTTGGGCCTTTGAGTTGTTTTTTTGTTTGTTTATTTGTTTTTTGTTTTGGTTTTTTTTGTTGTTAATTTCTTACTCTGTTCAAGTTTTACTGATTTCACTTCACAGACATCCTTTCTTCAAGGTGTTGCTGGCCTAATGCTATCAAAAGAGAAACTTAGGAAATTAAGGTAGTTGGTGATGGTTCCTGAGAGCGATGTCACACATGGCCAAGGAGAGCTCCTCCCAAAACACTGGAAGGTTTTTGCCTTCATTTTATCAGATTGTCTGCTACTTCTGCCAGATAAAACAATAGGAAGATACTAAAAGATGCAAACGATGAGAATAAAAGATCTAACTATTCAGGAACGCCCCCAACATTTGCTCAAAATCAGTGATATTACTTCATGCCTCATTACCTGAAAGAGAAAGCAATAGCTCAGTTGCCAGTAGGGGAATTCTGATACCTTGTATTAACATGATGGTTAATGGTTTGAGAAGCAGTCCTATAGGCCAGGATGCTGCCAGTGTTTGTTTGGGACTGTGGTTTTTGTTAAAATTGACAAGTAAATCGCTCTGTAGTTCACTTCAGAACATTTACTTCTGACATGGGTAAAATCAGGTGTATTAAATAACCTGAGCAGAAAGAGCTACTGTTTAGTTAACTATGACCCTGTTCATTAACAGGGTTTTAATGAACCTTGTGTCATGTTAACATTTTCAAACACTTTTTTTTGTTTGTTTGTTTTTAAATTAAGCTGTAGAATTGATGGAGATGAATTGTTTTTACTTTTACTATGTTTATGTAAATTTGTAAAGTGAAATGAAGGTGGCAATTGGATCTTTAATCATATGATATAATAGCACTGAAAGTATGATGAGGCTACAGAGTATAGTATTGCAGGCCTGTCATGGAGTTAGATCATTTGCTAATGAATATGTAAACCAGGTTGGCAGTTAGAGAGCAGGCCTTTGGAACTGTACCTTCAAAATATTTCAGTGCTCATCAATCATATTGCTTCTGTTATCCAGAGGCTGCATGCAAAAACTTCTTTGTATGTTTTACTGAAGCTTCATGGATTTTTAACTAAAAGGACGATAACTTATTTTGTTTGTTGGTGTAAACACAATTTGCGTTAAACGGCTTTGTTGTTTAGAGAAACATAATGAACAAATTAATTAGTGAAGTGACTGAGCTCTACATATAAATGTAGGAACTCTTTTTTTTTTTTTTTTTTTAAACACCAGTTTCAATGAACATCACTTCCTCTATTATCAGTATTATGGACATCACACACAAACAGTAGGCAGTTAAGTAACAGGTCTGAGCACTATGATCCCCGTACCACAAAAAGTTGAGATGGGCAAAAGCTACAGAATGTGAACAGGACTGGAGAAGGATGCAGTCAGAAAAGGTGATGACAGGGCAGTGTTTGAGTAACAAGTTGGGTATTTTTATCTGTTGCACTTCAAAGAAAAATAGCTTCAGGATCACTGAGGAAATTACATTAAAATAGAAGAGGAACCAGCAATACAGATATGGCCTGGAGAAAGAAGCAGCAAAGAAATGAAAGAGACTTGTAAGGTTGGATGATAGAGGAAGTAGTAATACTTACTGATGCTTTTTAAAAAATAGGAGAAAAAGATGCAGTAGAAAAGGTGTTATCTTAAAGGTGATACGCAGGTCCTGAGTGATGAGATCTGTGAGTATAGGTGACAGCACAGTGATATCCTCTGAGAAGATGATTACAGATATTTAAACCAAGACAAGGAACTATAGTAAAAGACAGACACGTCATCCTTATAGATTACGTGTTTCATAAACTTAATGCTGAGGAGCTTGTAGGTGAAGGTCATGTTATCTTCTTACTCAAATTACAAAAATATTTTTTCCTTTCTCCAATAAGTCCATTTTTAAAAAATAAATTTGAGTGCAGATAGTGACAGATATCATAGAGCTTGCTGCTTGCTTGTCTGTCTCTTCAGAAGTCATCCAAGAGATTTGCTCTTCACATAGGAGATGTTTGGGGTATCCAAATTAAGCATTCAGACATTGCCTATTGCCAAGGAACCTGGAGATGTGAGGAGGACTTGATCTATGTGTTGTGAAAACTGTCATGTCTGGGGTGATTGCAACATGGGATGTCTGGGCCAAGAAGTCTCAAGGCAGAGAGGGGCGAGGAGGAACATACCTTTTGGCACGTACAGTGTTTTTGGCTGCTTGCCTTTCTGTCCCTCTTCTCTGCCTTTCTTTCCAAATGGAAGCCACCTGAATCACTCAAAATGGCCTCTTTGTAAGGAATTCTGTCCCACCAGTTTAAAGCATTCCTATATTTCTGGAGACCTTTACTACTTATCTGTCTGACGCACAGATACTGGGAGTGGAGGGCGGTGTACCTACTGTGTTCCTTCCCAGGGCTGCTGTTTTAGCTGCTGGTGCTGAGTTGAACCAGCACACCAACTCTAGAAGCCTGGGAAAGCAGAGGGGTGTTCAGCCAAACTCTGTGAAGGCCAGTGTTTACACAGTTTTTCTTGAAGCTCCCATTCCTCTCTTCCTAAAACATTCGGACTTTGTCATCTAAATATACACTCCAGGGCTAAGCAAACAAGCACAAGGACTTCAGTGCTGTTCTTGAGTGGTGATGGGATGGCCTGAAGTATTTTAGATGTTTTCATAACAGTTCTTTCTGCAGAAACAAGCTTCTTGTCTTTCTAATGCTGGCACATCTATTCCTAGGCCCCTGATTTTTCTTTCCCATGGTTGTGTTTTTCCCCCATCCCAAAATGGGATTCCAGTGTTAGTGATGGTTCCTTCTGATGGAAACTGAGCCAAAGTGTCCCAGAGCTCTCTTTTACTCCTTTTGAGTCCCAAAGGCAGCATAGCTCATCTTTAATACAGCAAACTGAATATCTATAAAGATATTCAGTATTTTTAGATACATACACTTGTGTAAATGTAGAGATAACTGAGACTAAGATCTTACCGTGGTTGGTAAGAAGATGGATATCCAAGATATGTTTTGTTCCTCCAGAATTGCACAGGATACTTGTATTATGACAGAGGAACAGAAGAGTGGCACTCATCTCTTGCTTTGCTATACTTAACCCCTGCTCAAGATGTGTGGAAATTACATCCTGATCTCTCGGTTTCCTCTTTTTTATTTCTGTTTTCAAGCTTCCTCCTCACACTGTCTGCAAACTTATCTGAGCACAAATGCCTGACTCTAGGACTGCTTTCTTGTGTTGTTTTCTTAATGAAAATGACTGGCACAGAGCCTGCTGTTCCTTACTGCTAGCTTGTGGCCTGCAGTCAGAAGGCTGTCCAAAGGCAGGAGGATTAGAGGGGCTGTGAAGGTCTGTGCCCGTCTGCGGCTCTCCAGGTCACAGCAACAGCCTGCAGGGCCCAGCACCTCCTGCCTCTCCTTTCAGAAAAAGCTCTCTAGAAGCTAGTGGTGGGCAGGGCAGCATGTCCATGTGTCACAGCCAGGGAGCAGGAAGGAGAGTCAGTCAAAGCGATGCTCCAGAAGAGCGGGAGCCAGTACAGGCACAGTGGTAGTGGTGGACTGTGCCCTGGTGCCTTTACCCTCTGAGTGGTCAGCAGGGAAACACACAAGGACAGGAAGAGCCCTGGGGAGCTGCCATTCCTTGAGAAGGAAGTGAAAAAGCGGGAGCAGCTGGGAGCTGGGGCAGATGGCAACTCCCTTTGGCATGAGGGGCTCTTAGGCTCAAGGTGGGGGTTGGGGACCCGAGATGGGTTGTCAGGAAAGGGCCTGAACATGAGGAGCTGAGACCCAGCTGGTGCCAACACCTTGTTTTTCATTTGGGCAGGAAGTGGGGAGCAGGTCGGTGGGGTCCCTTGAAGCTTCCAAGCAGATGACTGATAACTGGCTCCTTACTGGAGCTCCCCAGGGTGCGCACAGACGTGTGAGCTCTTTCTAAGGTGCAGGCATAGCAGGTGACTAGGAACTATTGCAAGTCTCCTTTTGCTGCAAGCTCACACAAAAAGATGGGTCTCTCAGCCCAGGACAGTTCTCTCCGTGCACCTCACTACTACGAAGCAATATCTGCTCAGTGCTCCATGACCTGAAAGACGGACAAAACGCTTTCTTTCTTTCGGCAGCCAAAATGACCTCATCCCCTCTCGGAGCCAGCGATGCGATCCTGCTTCAGAGCGCAGCCCCCGCAGGTCGGCACCGCAGGGACCCTTTGGCTGGCGGGGGACCCCGCGGCAACGGCAGCGAGGTGGCTCGGAGGTAACCCCCGCTGTGAAGAGAGCGGGAGATCAGCCTCCGAGTCAGAGAGACTGAGCCGTGTAAACTAACCCCTCCCACTGCTATGGACCACTGTAGCGCCCATTTTCACATGAGCACCTCTCGCTAAGGCGGCTCGGAGCCGGTAGAGGCTGAGAAAGGAAGAGGGAGAGACGGGGAGGAGGGAGCGAGCACCGGCACTGATGGACGAGCCAAAGGGTAAGGACGGAGCGTCCCGCGGGCGCTGGAAGCGGCGCTGCGGGAGGCGGGCGGCTCCGTGCCGGCATCGCGCTGGAGGAGGCTGTGCGCGACGAGCCCGTGCACGTTTGCCAGCCGAGAGCGGGCTGCGGCGTCCCCGCCCGCCTGCCTTCCCTCCCTCCTGCCCCGGAGGCTGCGCGGGGTCCTCCGGGCTGGCCGTGGGCGGGCGGGGGACCCCCGGAGGCGCAGCCGAGCGACGCGTGCCTGCGCTTTGCAGAAGTTTGGCTCCGTCAGTGCGGAGGATTCCCTTCCTGGCGCTGCGGGGGAAGAGGCGGCGGGGCCGGCGGGGGCTCCCTGGTGCAGCCTGGCGCTGCTCGCGGCGAGCTCCGCGGCGCGGGGAAGGGCGCTGGAAGCCAGAAAGAGCCTAAAGGTGGTGGAAGGCGCTAGCTCTGAGGTGGGGAGAATCGCTGTGCTGTGCTGGGGGCTCTCTGGGCTCGGGCTCAGAGCGAGAACCGGCTCGCGAGAGGGAGGAAGAGGAGGATTCCCCTCCGAGAAGCCTTCTCGCCTTACTGCAGCCCCAGGGAGCAGTTAGCTGAAGATGCTTATTGCATAGTTATTGATTTGAACTCTTGTCCCGGGGCTTGCCTTTTGTAACCAGCCGCTTTGCTGCGTGTAGCATGAAGCATAGCAGCGCTAGTGGCACTTCACGTTTGGCAGAAAGATTTTCTAGCTTAAAATTTGCTTTTGTCTATCTGGATGGCTTACACTATTTACAGCAACTTCTGCAGCACGGGTTGTCTTTCTGTACTGCTGACAGCACGGGGCTCTTTGTGTGGGGCTTTTAAAACAAAGCCGGAGCACAGACATGCAGGCAAGTAGCAAATGGATAAGGATCTGGGCAGAAACTTAGCCGCTGAGCTGAGCTACATGCTTAGGGGCAACAGTTTGCACTACTTTGCTAGCTTCTTGTCCAGGAGGCTCTCATCAGTGTTACAGCAGGGAATCAAAAGATGATTCAGTTTTTCTATAAATAAATAAAAAGGCCAACTAGTCCTCTCCGTGTTTTGAATGTCACAGAATGCAATTAATGGTTTTTTGAGTGGAAGAAGCGTTTTCTCAGTCTAATGGACTTCAAGTTGTAAAGCATAGGCTGGTGGAAGTGGGAGGTTAGCTCATTAATTTGTGCAGTCGGGAGTGAAGGCAGACCTGTTTTCTGCCTGTTTTGTCTATAGGGGCTGTAACAGGCTTGAAACGCTACTCCTCATCTAAAGGAAACCCACACGTTTAATACAGATACAGTCAGCTCTGCATTGAAATGTGGGTCAGTATGCTAGCATGGCCAAGGAAGAAATTCTCCTTGGGGTGCTACAGAGCAACAGATTGTATCAGTGATCAGCATGAATAACTTCTTGTGCACAAAGTGTGACAGTCAATAAATAAATAAACAAATGTTACTGTGGGGACCTTCGGTGTGGGGAAAATACGGTACTGATATCATGCAGGCAGCAGTGAAGTTCAGTCAATCTTCTAAAATTAGTAGAATCTGGCATAGAAGGTACTGAACTGAGCAAGAGATAGTAACTGTTTTAGAATTCTATGGAAATTGTTTCAAAAATAATGCCTCATATTTATTTCCATGGAAACTACAACAAAGAGCACAATAACACTGTTTGATAAAGCAGATGTTCGGCTAAAAAACACTAATTTGCAACATAGTCACCACCATTAGCAATGCATTTTTGCCAGCCATGACCAACAGTCTGCATGCCAGGCTAGTAAACATCTGCATAGCCATCTGGAACATCGCTTGTCTTTCACCTTGCTGTCTGTTGCCACTGCTGAAACACACCTCCCACCGCCTCACTGTGCTCACATCCACTGTTTGATCTCCAGAAACGTTCAGCAATGGTCAATAAATATCCACGGGTGCCATTTTTTCTGCATGGAGGAATTCAGTTCCACACCTTCACTTTGGTGTGACATCTCCATGTCAGACAGCATTTGTGTCAGACTCCCCTTCTGCTGCCATCTGTCACACAGATGGTGAGAAGTTTCAACCTCTACTGCCACATCACCGACATCTGCCTCTGATGTGGTGGGCCAACGTAACGAAATAGGAGGCATTACTTGCAGAACAGCTCTTGTATATAGATGACGACTTAATTGCTGCTGTCAGATGACTGCTCTCTATGGACCAATGACTGTTCCAGCATGGAGCAGTGTAAAGTAAGAGCTGAGGGAAAGAATGTAAAGGAATGTCAATAATGGCTGCAAGTTCAAAGAATATGAAGGGAATAGCACTCCAGAAACAAAAATGAGGATGACTTTGGCTAGCTCTTTGTTGGGGGCAGTGAAGAAAACGAACAGAAGTTGAAACAAGTAAATACAAAGTGAAGAGAGGAAATGGAGGACACAGGATAGCACATACTCGCTGTGAATTGTGGGAGATTAGATTTTTCCTTGACATCTTGGCACTTTCTCTAAATTAAGTTAGTAGGAACCAGCACAATTCAAAGGAAGTGTTTTGTGTTGTAGAAACAAAATAACGTGTATCTAGCAACCCCATTATCATTTTGGAAGTAGAAAGGGTAAGATTGTAAAGATGATGCAGGAAAAAAAAAGCACAGTGGTTTCAGTTAAATGTTTGCCCACATTTTGAAGGGGGACAAATTTTGGTATAAAGGAACATTTCATGTAGTATTATAACGAAGTAGCTTGTTTTGTTAGATTAAGATTTGTGGGGGAAATAAAGTTTTATAACAATTTGAGATTAAATGCACCAATTGGTTAGAATATCTATGCTCAGTGATGCTAATTTTCAACAATTATTAGTGAAATCACTGACAATGGGAAAGATAGAATACCTTAGGGAACTCTTATCAATTTATTTTAACGTCAGTGGTAAGTTGCTGATCAAGTCTTAATGGTTGGTTATGGAGTATGAAACTTCCCAGAATAGCTTTCAGAATAATGTTACTGTAGAAATGGGTACTGCTGGCAAAAATAACAGGAACTAAAGCACCAAATAGGAAATTGCTCATCCCAGATGGAAGCAAACTTGTAAGTTCATGTTGTTCCTTCAAGCAAGGATATTAATCTGTGCCTTGGAATGGAGATAGTCCTACTTACAAGTGGGTACAGCAGGATTGTGTTCCCTTTGGTTTGAAACACAATGCCTGGTGAATCTGTTTACAAAGAGGAAAGCACTCCCAAGTACTCTTGCAAGTACCAAAGTACTCCAAGACCCTTGCTTTCTTTTTTTCTGTACAAAGCCAGCTGACTTAGGAAATAGATATCAAGAAAGTCTGGCATGATTCTCATTTGGAAAAAACAGGCTCCATTTTGTCTTATATATATTATTGCTATTAGCATCCTCTTCAAAATTTCTTCAATTGAGGTTGGAGACTTACAGAATTTTTAGGAAAAAAATATTCTTAAAAATCAAGTGAATATTCAGTAAATCTGGGCTGTAAGCTAAGGGAATCCGTTAGGCCTGACTTCCCGGATGGTTGGGAACCAAGTCACAGAAGGGGAAATGGAAGAAGTCTTCCTGTCCAGCATTTGATAGCCACAGGGTGGATGAGTGTAGAGCTAAGAAGGCAAGCAGTTCTTTATCTGATCTGTTTTCCAATAAATTATTTGCAATTGTTTTATTTTTCTGAGACAGCAAATGTGATTGCAAATAGTAAATAGAAATCTGCCTCCACAGCAATAGATGCGTTTCTGATTTTTTTTTTTCTTTCTGATTACAAAAGTGTCCTTGTGATTCTCCAGGAAAGAATGAACTAATGGATTAAAACCTGATTAACAACAGACCTCAAAAATAGTTATCAAAGGAAATCATGATTCAACAGCTGTGCTTCCAGCGGTATTCTGCAACAGGTCTGATGGCAATGGATATTTCCAATAGTGATCTAAAAAACATTTAAAAAATCATTCTGATTTACAGATGGAGTTTGTCAATGCTAGGAGAAGCAGTACAAATACCAATTAAGTCAGAGGAAAAAGTCTAAGGAAGCCAAGAGTGGTTGGAAACATAAAGAGCAAATAATAGGCTTCAAGCCAGCTTGTAAAAGCACAGCTAATGTAACTTTGGGAAGAAAGCTGGACATTCAAATACTGAATGGACTAGAAAGATTTCCAGGCAATTTTGCCTTGGAAAAAAAATGCAAAGGCATGTAGGTATACATACATATGTGTATGTGATAGCCCTAACTCACAGTTTATTTACTTTATCATATGCACAGCTGCATTGCATGGTAGACAGGAAAAAGTTACTCTCTAGGCAGCCTTCCTATAGCCAAGCAAACCTATGTTTGCCTCTTAAGTTGTGTTTACCAGAAACATGTAGAAAATGTTCAAGGAATTTTTGAAGAATAAATTTAGGAGGCTGGACAACTGAAAAGGGAAGGTTACAGAAGCTATGACAGTCTTTGGCCTTTCCTAAGCTGTTTAATTGGCTTAGTATGGTACAAAAATACCACATTTGGTCACATTCCTTCTTTTCCTAGGACATATTTGTAACTTTAGCACCTTCTGGTTTGAGAGCAACAAGTGAACCTGACTTTGCAGTTAACATTCCCTTTTTACTAACATCTTGTGCTCACTGGCTATGTACTGCTGAGCTTTATCTGACTTGAAGTGGTTTGAGATAGGAGCCAGGTTCTTTCAGCATTATCTACTCAAAGGGTCTGGGATGTGGCTAAGGCAGGAGGGGTTAGGCTGAATTTGGGGGCGAACTAAATGATGTTGAGTTGACATTGGTTGGCAAGACAATCTACAAAGGATTATCATTGCTTGAAAGCAGTCAACCTACAGTTGAAAAATTCTGGATTATGTTCACAAGAGAAACACCCCAGTTGATTTTGCGAAAGATGAGTTAGATGGGACCATTCCTTCAATTATGTTTACACACCTTTTTGTGAGGTGAGTACAAAAACTGTCTTTCTCTCTCAGCTTGGCAGAAACTTCCCTGAGCATAGCTGAAGTGTTATGGCAGGCACTTCCAATATGCTTGTGTGGGGAGCATCAGAGCCCAAAGCTGTGCTTCTGCTCTCAGTTTAGTTGGATGTAAGTCTATGCTTCAGTGATGAAAGAGGGGCTCATCCTTGGCTCTAGCCTTGGTTTATTGTTGTTTTTTGTTGTTGTTGTTGCTGTCGTCATTGTTTTTTGTTGTTTTTTTCCCCCTGAAATAATTTTCAGTTTATCTGGCTGGAATGCCAACACCAGCCCAAGTGAGAGAACAGGAGGAGGGGAGGAGGTAAGGGTGAGAGTCACTTGGATCAAAGCTATTGTGGGAGTTTCACTGTAAGGCGAGGCATGACACAAAACCAGCCCTGTGCTCTGAAGCAGTACTGCATTAGCAGTACAAATTAAGAAGTGAGTTAAGGGAAAAAGTGTGAGAGAGCAGATGGAAAGGAACGAAGTCGGCTAAGTGCACGCTGTGCAAATTCGTCCTCTTGTGCACTTGCCACTCTGCTCCAAATTTGGCTGGAAAAATAATCTTCCCAGCCTCCTCTGTGGGCCCCATCTCCTCTCCTGCTTGACGTCCCTCTGCCCCTTGCTGTGCTGGCTGTAAGCTGCAGCTCTCCCTGCCCAAGGGCAATGCAGGCAAGTTGCTGGTCACTGAGTGCAGTGCTCTGCCAGCTCTAGCAATGCTGCAGATTGCATCTGCCACCTGCTCTAACTCTTGCATGAATCCTTTAGGGCTCTTCCAGCTTGGGAAGAGCTTCCCGGGAGCACCTGCATCTCTGTTTCACCATCTGCCTTCAGATTCCTTTTGTAATATAAATGTATTGTGTAGGCAGTGATTAAGTCTCTGGTAGGAGATGTATGCCCATCAGCCTGCCCTGCACTGTCCCGTGCTCCATGTGGCTTTTGTTTAGCTGTATGCTACCTGGCTACTGCCCATTTCAATAACTGTCATAGTGGCTGAATGGTGTACTGGCTGACACCTGAACCTTTCCTAAAGCATTTTTAATTTGCACAAGTAGAAGTTAATGTCTCTTTGCTTGTTTTGTGTTCTCCCTCTGCTTCTGATCCTCCTCAGAACTTTCCCTCTAACCATGCAGGGTGGGGAGTGCTGGATTGTTCTTGGGGAACAGAAAGGAGGAAAAAATGACCTCTTTTTACAAAGGAATGAAAGTCCTTTTTTTTCACTATCTATCTATCTGCCTGCAATCTGTCAGCCAGAGCTCAAATAAGAATTGGCCTCTGAGCTTTGCTTGCTGCCTGGAAAAGGTGACTCAGCAGCTGAGGATGTAAGAACCACTTCTGTTCCTCAGTTCACAGTGTTTTCACAGTCTGTTCAGAGAACTGTTGTGGTTTCTATATGTTAACTAAATGACTGCAGCTGAGGGCAGGGGTGTCTGCAGCCTCTGCCTGCTCCTCTCTGGGCTGTGGTAAGAAGGGGGGAGACTTCTCCAAAACTGAGGGACAGAGAGAATTTGGAGTCTCTGCAACTTGGCTGATGAGCTGGAGATGTCCATGATGCATGGCAAAGCCCAGGGAGCAGTCACATGGTGGGAGGGAGGATGGAGCTCCTGAGTGGAATGCAGTTCGGAAGTGGGAGCAGGTTAACAGTGAGATTTGTTTTCCAGCTGAAAACTGTCCCTCCCTCCTACCTGCTTTTTGCCCAAGTGTCAGCTCTTCAGGGAAGATATCTGCTCTTGGCCAAGTTCAACCTTTAGCTGTTGGCTCCAGCAGCTGTGTGAGGAGTGCTTTTTGGAGAATTTGCCTCGAGTTAAATATGCCCAGTAAGTTGATCTGCAGCTTCTATTTAGCCTTGCCTTCCTGAAACAGTGTAGGAAACTTACTGTTTGTTAGCTTTGTCTGAGACCAGAAAACACAAAGCCACTTTACTTTAGTAAAGCAAATGATTATGTTTTGTTTACAAGAGTTGGAAATACTGTTGTGACAGAAAGGCATGGAAATCACAAGACAAAAACAAAAAAAAAGTTCCAGCAGTGTTGTTTAGTTCTTCTGTTGTTAGCCAGAGAGAAGTCAAGTCTTATTTTAAAATGAATCAGAAGTTTGAAGAGGAGTAAATCTCCTCTTCAGTTTAACACATGGAATTCAGTTAAGCGATCTACCTAGCCAGCTGAGCAGGGTAGTCAGAACACTGCTCCTTTCCCATGCTGCTCTTGTGACTCGGTTAGTACACATGTGGCTGCAACAGCCTGACCAGAGAACAGGGCCTATCTGAAGAGCAACTTGGTGGAATATTTTAAAAAGTCTGCACTTGTACAAGTTCAGGGTATAACACCGGTAGACAGACTGAGGCAGAGTAGTCTTTTTTTTTTTTTTTTTTTTTTTTTTGTGTGTGTGTGTGTGTGTGTGTGTGTGTGTGGCAGAGCTCGCAGATGAGTTAAGCCAACTGTGAAACAAAGCTTTTGTACTGTATCTTAAAAATAGTCAGTTTGCAACAGAACCTGGCCCCATGCTGTGAACTTCTTGTTAAGCACAGTAATTTTACTGTTACTTTTTAGGTTACAAAGCGTGTTTCAGCTCCAGAGACCAGTAATTTCTCCACCAATTAGAGGGCTTTTTTGTGTTGCTGTAAGATTACAAACTGGATCCCATCAGCCTTGCTAGGAATAGATTCTTCTGTAAATAGGGACCTTGGAGAGGTTTTTCTACTCATTTGCTTCTCAAGAGACTGCAACCGTAAGTTTTGTCATACGTTGCAAACCACATCTCTGGAACCTTTGTTGTGGCGCAACAGCAAGTTTTAGGTTTGCTAGTATTTCACAGAGATTACATAAAATGCAGCAGCACTGCTGTAAGGTTGTCCGTAACACCAATGTAAAGTAGTAAATGACTCTTTTACTCCGGCTTCTCCTGCCTCCATCCCCGAAGCTGGACTGTGGGGAACAAATCCAGGAGTAATTCTTTCCCGCAGTGGGGCTCTGCTGCCTCTATTTTTCTTCATGTTTCTTATAGCCTCAATGACATTTCTCATTTTTCCCACACTTTCAAAGTAACAGCAGAACTACACAGATCTTATAGTATGAGTCATGTGCGTGTACATGGCCGGTAATGCCCTAGTTGCTGTTAGTCTGGCAGAAAACAAGAGAGAACACACCAAAGCAGTGGAAGATGAATTTTAGAGTAGGAGTAGCTGCCTTAGACCCTGGGATCTCTGCCTCAGTGGGAGGAAGCATGCTGGAGCATTGGTTTGTTGTTAAGGGAAGGCTGAGCCTCAGCAGACAGAGAAATGATGGTTGGCTCCAGTGTTATCTGTCGATCTGCTGAGAGAAGGCTGTGACATGAGCATGGGAAAAAGTATGTGCACAAAGGCCTCCTTGTGAGTCCTGTGATCCTGCTGCAGGATAGCTGCAACTTTCCTGTGTCACTAGGAGCTTTATGGAGAAGGCTGGTGTTCATGTCATGTGTGCTGTGTCAGCATGGTGACAGAACACTGCCAGGCCTGAGCTACAGAAGTGACACGGTCTCATCCAGCACCATCACAGGGAGCTGCTTGCTGTGTGAAGCTCCAGCATTACCAATGAGACGTAACACCCAGGGATAAGCTGCACTGTTTCTGCCATGCTGGGTGCTCCGGGCAGGAGGAAAACCGTGTCCGAGTACAGAGCTATGTGCTGAGCACTGCCCTGACTGGCTGCTTTGGATATCTGCCTCTTTCTGTTGTGCTTTTATTGGGGTCCCCAAGACCTAACCAAACCAAACAGACATTTTCACAGCTGCAGGGATGTTCTGTGGTAAAACACTTGTCCTGGCACAACATGCAGAAGGCAGGCGTGCAGGTGAAGAAGCAGAAAGACAAATTGTTCCGATCAAAGCATAACAAATGCATATTACAGGGCTGAATGAAGCAACAGCAAGGGCTAAAAGCATGGTGTGTACTGATAACCCTGGCTGTGACCAAGTGCAGTAAAGCTGGGTAAATATTGGCAAAGCTGGTCTTTGTGACAAGCCCCATGGCCTGCACCCCGATAAGGCCCCGCCACAAGCTCATCAGCTGGAGGCCTGTGTGCTGATAAGGGCCCCACACGGATGGCTTCTTGGGACAAAACCTGTCTCCAATAACAAGACGGGAGCGAGGTTGCAGCATATCCCATATGCACCTCTTCTTTCTCTTCCAGCAGGACGGCAGATTGTAGGCATTAAAGATAATCAAAATGAGCAGAGCCTGGGCAGCCAGCTGTCCTAGGGTTCTTGGGGTTGAAGTTAGCAAGATCCTGAGGCAAAGAGATTTCACTGCAGTGTTAGTTCCTAAAGATGACAAAAGACCTGCCCAAAAGGATGTTGGTGCCATCGAGGAAGAACCCAAGGGATGCAATGAGAACACATGGCATCTATGAACCCTGGTCCCCTATTGTGTGGAATTTTGCCAGACCTTGAAGTGCGAGTATGAGGGAACCAAGTGTGGAGGAGGGAATGAGCAAGAGCGAAAAGATTTTGTAAAACACGCATCCTCTTTCTGTTCTGTGAGAACTTGTGCTTTTGCTACATTAATCTCCTGTACCATTGCTCTGTTAAAAACTGCTCCATACTTAAATTAGAAAAAGATGTGAAACTTTACTTTGTTTATAACTTGTTTATGATGTCACTTAGAGTAAAGTCAGGAGAGTTTAATAAGTTTGTCTCAACATGATCAGTGGCTCAAAAATGTACTCACGCCCATATTGGGCTGAGAGAAACTGATGAAAATTATTTGGCAGAAATATTGGATGGAATAGGAGGGCAAGGAAAGATCCTAGAGATTTTCAATAATGGAAAGAGCAAAGCTGAAACATCTCAACAGATGTTTGCCTTCACCATTCCTACATGAACCAAGTTGGTTTCTGGTGTGTTTGTATAAAGGGTGAGCAGGTGGTGGCCCACTGTTAGGAACTGTTCGAATGGGTGTTGCAGAGATGATTTTAATGCTGTTTTTTTAGAATATTCTGTCATCTTCATATACTGCTTTCTGCTTTTATGTGGCTTTCAGTCCACATGGTAGAAATCCTATCCCAGCCAATTTTAATTAAAAATAATAATAATAATAATGGTACATTACGTATCTGTTCTGGGGAATTTGTACTGATAATTGCTGGAAACTTCAGCTCAGTTTTTCTCTGCTATGGGTAACTCCTAAACATAACAGTGTTTTGTTATTCTTCTTTCCACTTGAAGAATGTTATCAAAGGAGAAAGTCTGGTAAAGTGTTCAGGACGATCTGAAAGATCAACAAGCACTGAATAGTATTGTTTGAGAAGGCTCTTGCATGAGTTTTCTCTCGCCATCCTATTTCTACCTTGTCCCAAAGGAAAGCAAATATCCCAGATTGCAGGATGTAGCTGTGAGTCACTGCTTGGTTTTTAGTGGTGAGAAAGTTGACCGCTATCAGTTTTCCCAAATGGGAGTGGAAGCCAAGAAAAATCTCGTCACAGTATAAGTTAGAGCTTTCTTCTTTTGAACTCTTCTGTCCTTATCTGGCTATTTACTGCACCAGTAGAGCTGATATGCTGATTCAGCATTCTAAGGAGTAAAGCCAAGGCAGCTCCAAGCCACACTTAAGGAATTACAAATGGGACTGTTAGAGTCACGAGTTTGCTCCTTAGCTGATTTGTAAATGGTCTTGTTTTCTTTCTTGCTCTTTTGTCTCAGAGCTGTTAATAAATAGTCTCTTATAACTCCGATGTTCCTGCAGGAGACGTGAGGAAATAAGCTTCTGCCCTGGGGCAGGCTCTGCCAGCATCACCCAACAAAGATCCTGGTTTAATGCCTCCAGTGCAGCCCCAACAGGCAGCATGCAGACAGGGGCACTTGTCCTGGGGGTGCATTCTTACAGCATCACCCCCTCGTTATCACTGCTGTGTGTCCACACTGCCTTATCCAAAGCATTTTGTGTCTGTATTTTGAACTGTTTGAGACAATAATAAGGAATGAAATAAGGAAGACGTGCAAATTGAAACCCAGACTATGGCTTGATTATAAATGGATTTCCTTTCCTGAGCCAGATTCTCCTCAAGATTCACTGTATATCCTGGTAATAAATAATCTGAACTTTGGAAACTTCTAATCTCCTGTCACAGACCATTTATCTGGCAAAACTCCTTTGCTGTTTTGTTCCATGAGGCTCCAAACATTGCAAAGTGCAAGGCTTCTAACCATGAAAATTTAGGTCCATATTTAACTCTTAATGTTTCCCAAATCTGCTTTTGCAACCCTGAGGCTTTGAGATAGATATAGATATTATGCTTTTTTTTTTACATTCAGACATTTTACTGAAGTCTGTGCCCTACAACAGGCTTTGGTCCTCTGTTTTCTTCCTGTTGGTTATCCCTAAAAATACCACAGGGTAATTTGTTTCCTGCTATTTGAAATGGAAATAGTAGCAGCATAAGGAACAGAGCATGATATTCATGCCAAATATCATGAGCTGAATTCTCCCAATGGTTTGTGGGAATCTTAATTATTAAAGCTGACCTCTGAGAAATCAGTATATTTTTCCGCTAACGCTCAGCAGTGGAGGCATTCCTCAGCAGGAAACAAAAACTATTCCCAGCTGTTCCCAGTGTTGTGCTCTGCCATGAAGAAAGGAGATAGCAGTGCTGACAGCTGGAGGTAAGTGGGAAAAGCTGAAAGCGATTAACTAGCAAGCAATCTCTTTTATGCGTGCAACCTTAACCTTTGCTTATTGAAAGAATACATGAGGGCTGCTGCCCTGCCTTGGTAGCAAAGCACCTCTTGCTTCATCCGCTAGAGGTAGTTGCAAAGGGAAAGTCACTACCGATTTCTCTGCTGCGAGTGAGTGATATGTGTGTTAGGGTAGGAAAAGGTCACTGGGTATCTTGTAGGCCTGATATGCTCTCATAGAAGGAACACCTGTGAAGAAAATCATACTTGCAAGGAGCGGTGAGATCCAGGTACAGGCAAAATCCCATGCGCAAGTGAGCTGCATCCATCCTTCTGCCTATGCAGCCTCATCATAAAGTGCCTTTGCCAGCAGCTCTGCTCACGCTGTATCAGTCTGGAGCCCTGTTTGTGCTTCTGCAGCCAGTCCCCAACAGCTTTTTGTCCTGAGTGGGAAGTGAAACTTTAGGAGAAAATCTGCTTGTTTTGCTGTGCAGAAATGCTCGAGAAGCTCTGCTTTTCCTCTGGCAACCGCTCAGTCTATATGCATGTGGCACTCCTGGTGCCACGTTACTGTTTTGGAAGCTGGGGAAGTAAGCCCCTGAAAAGCGGTAGTGGTGCTTGATGTGCAAAGCAATCCCAGGAATCTGTGATTCAGAGAAAAACGTCCCTGAGATGCAGCCTCAGCCCTGCGAGGCGGGAGTGGTTGTTGGTGGAGAGGGCAAATGGGGAAACTGGTGGCTACTGGGAGGGTGTATTTTGACACTTGGTATGGTGTAGAGCACGCTGTGGGTACTGAGAGGTTTGAACGTATTTTCTCTGTGGTTGTTTCTGTGCCATAATCCAGTGGGGTTTAGCAGTATTTGCAGTGCTTGAGATTTTGTTCTCTAGGAAGTTGCTGAACTTTCTCACCCAAGTGTGGGTTTTGGGGTGGGAAATTGTTCTCCTTAAGGCTGCTTCCTTTCTTTTGTCATGGCAACTTCTGCATCATGCTGATGCAGGGAGGCTGATGGAGCACGGGGAGGGGAGCTGTGCTGGGTGGGTGATGCGCCTCCGATCACCAATCTGCCTATTAAAGCAGTGGTCCCACTACTTTACCACCAAGTGTTAAACACTTGTAAGCAGTAGTTGTGTGGGGCTGAGCTGGGAACTATCAACCAAAGAGAAAGATACACCCTAATTCTGATAGAGGAAGAAACATTGCTCTGATGGTTGAGTATTATTAAGCAAATAATTCATATTTATTCTGTATTAACAAATAACGTCTAGTAACAATTTAAAATGGTTTCCCAAAGTCAAAATACTTGAGCTGAATCAACTGAGTATTTAAAATAATCAAAAGGAATGCAAATCAGAAACAGCCTAATAACTTATTCTGTTCCCCATGAGGCCTAAATCTAACAGTTGAAAGTTATGCTATTTTAAGAAAATAGCGTCAGTGAGAAAGATATGTTTTTAGAGGTGAGGGGAGGGGAAATAAAGCTGTTTGCAATCAATGCACATTCAAACTCAGAAAATGTAGGAGGTGGTCAAAAGAAACATAAGAAGAAAATACAGTCAGACACTTAAAAACAGCTGAGAATTGAAGGGCACTGAGCACAAAAGGATGCCTAGCAGTAATACTGGCATACTGCAAGTCAGTGTATTGGAACTATCAATGGAAACAAAACTGGAGGATGTTAGTGCTTGAGCCTGCTTTGTTTCCTGTAAGAAAAATAGAAGCCTTTACATAATGAAATAGCTAAGTGTATTTAAGTAATAACTTGGGTGATAAACTTGAACTCGCAGGATATTTTCTGATGAAACTTCAAGCTTTGTGGGTAATGACAATAGATCTTCTCCAGTTAAGTTATAGCTTTAATGGGCTGGTAACACAAATTAACGCCAGAAGTCATCTGGTAACAACTGATGTAATTGCTAACAGTTGTTTCTTCTGATTTGAAAACCTCTTTGATGTGTGAATCCTAAAGAAAAGATCATAAAGATGATCCAGACTTGGAAGCCTAATAAAACTTCACATAAATGTGGAAATTAACTGTCTAAAGGTCATTGTGTCAGCAGTATCTTGCCATTTGTTGGTTGTATTGGAGAATATTGAGTATCTCTGTCTAGCTACCGGGATGCAAGCCAGCAAAATGCTTTCTCACAGAGAGAAGACTTAATGAAAAGAGTTGTGGAAGTTTTGGTGGGGCTGGGGTATAATGGCAGGGAGCAGGGCTGGGAAGCCGCATGCAGGCTGTGCTGTGCATGTGCTGCAGTGGGAAGGTCTCTGCCGAGGATGTGCTTTGTGTGCAGGGCAAAAGGGTGTTTGTTGGCAGGGCCTGCTGCCCTTAACTCCCTGACATGGTTCCTCTGGCACAAGGGATGTGGGACTGACCTGCACAAAGCCCCTCGGGGCCACTTCCAGCTGCGCAGGCGGCTGTGGGCAGGGAGAGAAGGGCCCTGTGTGATGCCTGCTCCTTTGTTTCCGTCTCTTGCTGCCACTGCTCAGCTCTCACAGCACTCCCCAACTCTCCAGGAATGTGGTATGCTTTTTTTCCCCTCATATTTTTTTCCCCTGAAACACAGCACTCCTCCAAAGCATCCCATGCAGTTTCCCCAGGGTCATGCTCCAGCTGTGACTTGTGAAGCAGCAAAAAGATGAGTTGCCCCCATCCTAAGCAATGCTTGTACATGTGGGATCCTACTTTGTCACCTTCCCTATGGCTTACCCATTCTCACTGTCAGAACTGGCTTCCTGACATCTATCTCAAACTTTGCTGAAATTCTTTTCCTTTTACTTTTCATTTGTCTGGAGATGAGCAAGGGAGACATTAATCATCTCTTTCTAAACTAAACAATCCAATGCCTTCAATCTTTCCTCACAGGTCAAGTTTATAGATCTCAGATCTATCTATCTTGCTCTTCTCTGGAGCTTCTCCAAATAGTCTACATCTTTCTTGAAAGGCAGTGTCCAAACTTGGGCATAGAACTTCATATAAGGCTCTACCCGTGTTAGATGAAGGGAAGGATTACTTCAAACTGCTATAGCTGCAAGAATGTTTTCTCTGTGTGTGCTGCTTAACTACTTGTTCACTATACTGACTTTGTGTGATGCCTATTTTCTAAACAAGAGCAAATATTTGCTCTTGTCCTTACTGAAGTGTGCTGGAGGTTTTCCCTGGGGATTCCCTATTTTCCAGATTTATTTATATTCCAGTCCTATTTATCATCATGCTTTTAACTCCCAACTTGGTGCTATCACAAGTAGTCACGTTCTTTATTCCATCTCCCAGCTCACTAACGCATCTATAGGTTCAGGACAAGGTTAAAGTTCTCTGCCTGGCTATATAGCCTATATCTATATGTCTGCCAGCTCTTGAGATTGGTAGGGCTGTGCAATTTCATAGCAAGTTTCTCTGAAAAACAGCATCCAAGAAAAAAGGCATACTATATTGTTTGGATTATTGGTTTCACTGGAATTTCAGTGTTTATATGTCAGCATTTATGGGCACTTCATCTGGAAAACTATAATCCACTAAACGTGTATTTATAACTGTATAGAGCATCACAATGTGCGCCAGCTATCACACTAGTACTTAAAACGCAAAGAATAATTAAAACTTGGAATAGAGCTCCCTATACAGTTCCACATAATAACTACAAAAAGAGATGTAAATCCTAGTCTGAAGCTTGAAGTCTAACTTCAAAGTGTTCAGTGTCTTGTCCTGATATTTTGAAGGAGAATCTCTCAAAGCAGTTCATATACTGTATATGGTCTTGTATCAAGAAGGCAAACCTGAGCCTCTTACCAGCCCAATAAAAGGCTTTTGTGACACATGTGATTTACATCATTTTGCAGCAAAATATTCCTCATCAACCTCACCATGTGTGCCTTTCAGCATGATGAATTTCATGACTAACAAAAGCTCATTTTCTCCCAGCAGGAGGATAATGTATGTACCCTATATGCACCTTGGCAGAACAGCAGCACTGATTGCTCCCATCCCCTCTCCCCACTGTCACGAGCTCTCTGATTTGCTTGAGTTAGGGAATTCCACAGGCTACGTATGCCCTTTAGCTGGGCTGTACGACTGCACAAGCATGCAGCAAGCATCCCTGGAAACTGTGCTCAGGGAACCCATTGCTGAGAGGCTCCTAGCAGACCATGAAGCAACGTGGGTGATCAGTGGAAGAGCAACAGATGGGCACGGTTCAGTGTGATGCTGTCTTAGTCTATGACATCATTCTGAGCCTCAAGGATGGCAGGTAGTGCCTTGGAACTCCCTTTCCTTAGAGCATGAAGTATGGCAAATTTAATTAAATGCAGTTGAATGTGGGTTTGTTGGGGTGACATAGGAGTGATGTCAGGAGTCTCATCACTGGCTGTGATTGGTATGCCTGAGGTAGCATTGGTGTGAGGTCCCCACCTTGCTTCATTTAGGCTGGGAATGCAGCGTCTCCTAGTGTAAGTGGCACGTTATTGTGCAAGGCTCATCTCTGCAGGATGGTCAGGAGTGCTTGAGAAAATTCTGTACGTGGAGAAGAGCTGTTGAACTGCTCAGGTAGACAGAGAAGGCCAGAAAGGCAAAATCCAGAAGAGATCATTGTTTATAAATTGGTTTAAGTTAATAAATTCCAGGCCATTTGAGAGCTGCAGAAGTTTTGAGTCAGAGGTGGACCAAAGACAAAGGGAATGTACTGGCAATAAATTGAGGCTGAAAATGAGAATGTTTCTGACTGTACAAACGTATACTGAGAGCAGAAAGGTGATGAGTGGGGAGCTGTCACTTGTCAGCGTGGCACTTGTGCAGTTGAAATGTTGTTGCAGCACAGCCCTTCTGTAACAGGCTGAGTGTGAGCATCCAAAGCTAAGAGCAAATGTCACCTTCAGCTGTTGTGCTAAACCAGACCTTGGAACTGTATTTTAGTTAGTGGAGATGCTGGGTCACAGCGAGGTTACCTGAACTGTGTGTGACTGGAGACCATGCACAGCATCTCTCCCTAAATCAGTGTTACTTCTGTTTATTGCATCTCTTCAAGCAGCTGGCCGCCTCGTTTCTTTTAACATTACTTGCTAAATGAGAAGGGAGCAGGGGGGTGGCAACCTTGGTCATGAGTGACATCTCCTGGCTCATGAGGCCACTGGGGGCAGTGTGGTTTTGGTTGGAGGAAATTTTCTATTTGTCTCGAGGCTCTGGAAGATGCTGGGGTCAATCCTGCTCGCTTGCTGTCGCACAAAGCTGCCTCCCACACCATACAGCCTTCCTGGGTTCCTCACCAAGTGCAGCGGGATTTTGTAGCAGAGTGACTGCCAGCTGAAGTGCCTGCCAGCATCACTCTCAGTTGATAGCTAACTCAGAGACAGAAATGATAGTAGATCTGTTTATGTTCTGGGCCCCGCACCAATCACTTGGAGCCAGCAGCAGCCCCTACGAAACAACAAAGAGACCAAAATTAGAAACAGACCAAGATACGTGAGCAGCTGGGCTGTGCTCCAACATCTGGAGAGCACTCCATGCTTGCGCAGCTGGGCAGGGTGCAGCACCAGGCCCCCAGCTTCGGGGTGGGGAGAAAAGCAGCATAGCTGCTATGCCTGCTTATGGCCTTACGTGATATTTTTTTTAACACCACTTACATAACAGGAGAAAGAGCAGAGATGTCTCTGAGCTCTGGCTGGAAACAGAGCTAGGAGTTCGTGCTCAGTATTTAGCTGCAGAAAACTGCTGGTAAAGAAGTGCTGGGGCCTGGCAATCATGGAGGTGCTGGGGGTGAAGGACTGCCTTGCATGGTGGGGGCTGAGGAGTGTCAGCACAGCATGCAGAAACATGGACATGAAGTACAGAGGAGCTGGAGGAGGCTAGGGAAAGTGTAGGTTCTGTAGGCAATGCGGGAGCTGCAGTTATGTCTAGAGCTGATGGAAATAACCAAGTGTATAGGAAAAGGAGCTTGTTCAAATACTTCAACTTCCTGAGCAAATTGCAGGTCAAATTTTAATTGCATTGAATTCTTTATCTGGAGTTTGCAACATTTAAAAGAAATTGTGTTCAATCTATATGCTTTTAAAATGCCATTTAGCAGGTTTTTGGTTTTGCTAGCTTACTCACTGAGTTATGCTTATCATTTGTACATTCTATTTTATTTCAACAAAATAGTCTTTGGTGGCATAAGAGTTCATGCAAATGGACGCTCTGGTATGGGATACAGCGATGAAATCACTGTCTCAGAGTCCTTGTCACAGTCCTGACAAGGGCCCATGACACTGAGTTATGATTCAGGAGGTGAGAGTCGTGTTCAGGACTAGGAAAATATGTCTTGAAAAATAAATGACTCATCTGAGGCTGCAGGTGGGACGCAGAAAATTATTATGTCTCTGCCTACAGGCAAGGGATTTCTCTAGACCCATTTCATTAAGAAAATTGTTCCTAATCTGTTGCTGCTGAAAAGATGCAGTTGACAAAGATACCCATAGTGACAGGAAATCTGAAAATCTTAGAACTGATGCAAAGGCATACATCTTTCAGTCCTGTGATAGTAAGCACCCAACAAGGCTGTTAGTAGTTGCTTCTAGACGAGAGTAAAGATGGCAACAATTACGTGGGTTTTCTGTGCAGCTGTCAGCAGCAGTTCCAGTTTTCAACCATGCTTCATTGGAGCTGTTGGAGAGGGTCTAGAGGAGGGCCACAGAGATGATCTCCTCCCCTACAGGGACAGGCTGAGGGATCTGGGCTTGTTCAGCCTGGAGAAGAGAAGGCTGCGAGGAGACTTCATTGCACCCTTCCAGTATTTAAAAGGTTTATAAGATTATAAACAGGAGGGGAATCAACTTTTTATGAGGATAGACAGTGATAGGACAAGGGGGAATGGTTTTAAGCTCAAAGAGGGAAGGTTTGGATGTCAGGGGGAAGTTCGTCACAGAGAGAGTGGTGAAATGCTGGAACAGGCTGCCTGGAGAGGTTGTGGGTGCTCCATCCCTGGAAGTGTTCAAGACCGGGTTGGATGGGTCTCTGGGCAACCTGGTCTAGTACCAAATCTGGAGGTTGGTGGCCTTGCCTATGGCAGGGGGGTTGGAATTCAATGATCCTTGGGGTCCCCTTGAACACAAGCCATTCTATGATTCATTTGTATCTATACTGTGCAGCTAGTTATATCACCTGCTTGTATTCATTTTTCTAGTGTTAAAGTAATTTTTGTTTAATGGACATGTTTAGTACATTCACAACCTGAGCCAACGATCTCCATCAGGAGGAAAAGTCTCCCAGCTGTCACACTCTGCTGTTTTTAATCATTTCAAGCCTTGAGTTCTGGGGCCCTTTTGAAGAAAGCGATATAAAATGCATTTTGCCCTCCTACTGTCTGGTATGCGTACTAGACTGTTTTTTCTAAGCTACATTCTTGGAGATATTGGCAAGCATGCTGTGCCTCTAACAGACAGTCACAAAATGTGAGCATAACAAGCTTCCAAATTTTGCAGTTAGCCTCAGCAGATTTACATATAAGCACAATGAGAGAGCACAAAGCTCCAGGTCAGCGTTAGGCTCCCCGGGGACCTCCTAGTGGGGAGATTTTCAGAACAAGTTTTCTCAGAACTTTTAGATTCCATTCTCCTTAGGTAGATGGGAAGCAACTATTTGTCTACAGATGCAGAGGTTTCAAGAACTCCCCCCATTTTTTTCAGAAGTTAGCCCAAATGAAGTCACTCCAGGATGTTGGGTCATTTGTGGGGCTGGACAACACTTGGTGTAGTTCTGGCATCTGGGACAAACTTTGATGTGAAACAGAGTGGTTAGAAGATGGTTCTCTTCTGAGCATGAATGCTTCTTACGTTTGTATTTGTGATGTGGGGTGCCTGGATGGATTTGGAGAACTACTCCAGTACTGCCTAGGGGATTGGAGAATCAATAACTTCTGGAACTGAAGTTCTGCTGTACCGATGCAGGGCAAGCATGGTTACTTTATCTTCTTGGAGAGTGAAGGTAGTTGGTATCTCTGCCTGCATGGAGGTGTTGTCACCCTGAATGACCCATAACGGACTTCTAAACATCTCTAGGAAAAATTGTGTACTAGGAAAAGAGAAATTAGCACCCATGCGAGCAATAAGGCAAACAGTGCTTTTGACTATGGAATTTCAGTGTGAGTAGAAATAGATTTCATGTAGTAGAAAGAACAGGTAGTAGAGTGCCAAAGCTCTCTGTTAGTTGAAACTATTCAATTTACAGATAGATTATATGTCTAGAAAATATTTTTGCAGATACCTTGCCTAGAGCTTGTGGATTGTATTTTATTAAACAATACTAAAGTGACTGAGCCTGAGTTGTGAACTGAAATTTCCATCATGGGAGATGGAAGGAGAAGCCAAAGCAGAAAAATATAATAGGCAACATTGTGCTGGCCATTAGTATGTTCTGAAAACTCAAAAGCTATATTGGTTCCGAATTATTTCTGCCAATCATAAGTAACTGCTGACAATGTATTTTAAACTACAAAAATATTAATTTACTTTTTTTTTTTTTTTTTTTTAATATAGCATTGCTAAAATTCAGGACAGCACTGCTTAAACTGTGACTACCACTTACACAAATGTTAGTGTTAGACTTTCTAAACGCATTACCAGTGACATGGATGTTATAAATTCTTTTTAACATTGTAAAAACCTGAAGCACAAAGTATACAGTGACAGAGTGTGGCAGGGGTTAAAGCTCTTGGCTCTGCTAAGCTTTGTTGTTTTTAAATTAGCAGTCTGTTCTTTCAGCTTCTCAGCGGTTATTGAAGCAAAGACAGAGCTATGGAAAAAGCTGGTGCTCGTCCCATGCAAAGTGTTTGGAATACGGGAACATGCCTGAAGACTTTTGGGGTGGGGTAAGTTGGGTTACAGGGATGCTAACATCCTTTTTCTGCTCTAGTCACAGGTATCAAACCAAAGATGTCCACAACAAGGAAAATTCTACTCATACTCGGATTCCTCTCCACTTTGGCTGCAATTGCTTTAATTACTGTAGCAGTGACCCAAAACCAGCCACTTCCGAAGAATGTCAAGGTATTACAAGCTGAGGCTCTTACAGGAAAATAAGCCAAGCAGACGTCTGGGCATGCATGGTGCTCAAGGACATGTTGCTGTCCCTGCTGGGTCTGGTTGATCTCCCTTTCTGGCTTCACACATTTTAAGCAACACAATTAAAACAGATATGCCTTCACAGGAGACCATCTCCTAAGTCATCATTTACAATCTTGCTACTGCTCTCATTCCCTTTAATGAAAACTTAGAACAAAACACTACATAAGGAGAGTAATGACGTGGCATGTCCCCGCAGTTGCCAGATTTGCTGTTCATTTCTGCTCATGCTCATGCATATGCTTTATCCAACCCAGTGGCTCAGGTGTGATGACAGGATCTATTTTGTCCACAGTATGGGATTGTGCTAGATGCAGGGTCGTCCCACACAAACCTGTATGTGTATGAGTGGCCAGCGGAGAAGGAGAATGACACTGGAGTGGTGCAGCAGGTGGAGGTGTGTAAAGTTGAAGGTAAGAGGAAAGAAGGAAGCAGTGAAAGGGGATGGATTGGAAAGAGAATGTGGCAAAAGGGCGGTGGAGATGAAATTTGGGGAACTGACCAATAGTGATAGCAGCATTAAATCTGTGAATTAACATATATTCCTCTGCTTCTTGCTAAGAACTTGTTGCTTGAACTTCCCAAGAGAAAAGTTGGGTCCATTTTTCCTTTCATTTGGGGTTGCACAGAGTTAAATGCTTTTTGGAAAAAACTACACTAAGGGTTGTACTTAACAACAACAACAATGTAATTTCTGTGTGTACCCTTGCTGAAGCACTGATAAACATCAGTGAGAATGGAGGACACTCTGATCTCATTTTAAAGGAAAAAAGTTGATCTTATATGACAAGGTTACTAAACTTAAGCATGTTGTGTTTTGTTTTTTTTAATAATATTTAATTGCTATGTAGATATGTAATGGTTTTGGAAGGCATAAAGAATGCTGTCAGTCACAGCTTTTGTCAGAGGAATGACTGATGCTTTAGGGTTTCTAAAACCTAGAAATGGGGTGGTTGAATCAACTGTTGCTGCTTGTGCTAGTGATATTGTTTAGTGGACAAGGCTCATGACAGCCCTCAGAGGTTACGCTTGGAGATGGTGCAATGAAGTCTTCCAATTTCTTGCAGGCCCAGGGATCTCAGGTTACTCCCAGACTACAGAGAAGGCAGGTCCCTCTCTGGTGCAGTGCCTCCAACAAGCAGAAGAGGTGATTCCCTTAAAGCAGCATCGAGAGACACCTGTCTACCTCGGAGCAACTGCTGGCATGCGGCTCCTCAGGTACCACAGTGCTCATCTCCTTCCCTTGCACCTTAGACCACCATAGATACCAAGTGGTGCCTCTACAGTGAAGTCATTGGAAATGCTACAAGCTGGTGCTGTGCCCAGATATCCATCTCTCTGGAGCCCTAGTTTTTCCCAGACTCTTCCCCACTTGCCTGGCAGGTCTGTTTCCACCTGCTCCCCCCTTCCATCTTCTCCAGCACCCATGTGCAACACAGACA
>JAOWBP010003659.1:20242125-20253525 GCA_028571105.1 Tragopan temminckii
CCGCCTCAGCAGCGAGGACATGCAGCCGGCCGACCTGCAGGAATCGCTGCGCAATGCCTCGCGGATGATTGCCGAGGGCACTGGCCCGCAGGCCGAGAACTTCAGCCAGTTCCAGCCGCTGACCGACGATAAGGGCCAGATCACGGCGCTGCGTTTCGTGTTCCCGCCCTACCAGGTGGGCCCGTATTCGGACGGCACGCAGACGGCCGATGTGCCGGCCGCGGTGCTGCTGCCGGGGCGGGATTGTCCTCCCAGCCGGGGCGCTGGGGACACCCGGGCTGCGTGGGGACGGCGGGGCCGCATGGGTCGTTCCCACCGCGCCTTCTGGCGGAGCGGCCTCGCGGCTCGGAGGGCTGCAGCTGTGCCCGTGCACGGTGGGCCCTGCGGGAACGGCGCGGGGCTGTCTCTTTCCAGCACCCGGAGCGGTGATGGCACGGTGAGGGGCAGCCTGGTGGTCCCACACGGAGAGGGGGAACCCCAGAGCTGTGCCCCTCCCCAGCCGTCCCTCCGTGAGCATCTTCTGGGAGAAGTTTCTTCTCGCTCCCGTTAGCGCCTGTCCCTCAGCACTGCTCGTACAGGAGCAGAGGCGAACTGCTGCCGCCCTCACCGGGGGATGGACGTTTGCTGCGTTCTCAGCAGCTTCAGAGGTGCAGCTTTGGCGCTGACTCTCTGGCAATGCCGCAGCTGATCCTGTCCTCAGTGCTGTCCGGCCTTTGAGCTCTGCTGCCTTTCTGCTGTTGGAAGTACTGCCCCCAGCGTGCTCCTTAAACATCTCATTCTCCTTGCAGAGTGCCCAGGAAGCCTTGAGTTGTGTAATACACTGCAAGTAACATCTGTTTTCAGGCTTTTCATGTTTCCATGACTTTCAGTTTTGTCCAGAGTAGCTTGTTTGCCCCTGGCCTCTGCCATTTTCTCCTCTCCTTCCGTTGCAATTCTGTTGTTACCTTCACAAGAGGCCTGGAAGAGTTTGTAGGTGCAGAATTTGTAGGTTTTTTTCGGAAGCTTTGCCAAATTCTGTACTGTGCTGAGAGACGTCACCATCATCCCCCTCATCTTGACTCACTCCTCTGGCTGTGAGTCGTGCTTGGCCTCATGTTCAAATGTGTCCTGCGTGTTTTCAGAGCGCTCTGTAGCACAGTTAAAGCCCACATCTCTGAGCTGTCTTATTTTGCTGTTTGTTTCCTGACATCCACTGTTCTTACAAGGACAACAGTTTCAGTTCTCTCTCCAGCCTCTCTCAGTGCCCCTTTTCCCTAATGCTTGGCACCCACTCTTTTGCTGTTCCACTTAGGGTTATAGCAGTGACATCAAAAATGTGTAGAAAAACTTTCAGTGTACAGCGTGGCAGGAGGAACTGAGCAGTACAGGACAGGAAGGTGTGATCCCCACAGAGCACCAGGTGCAGCAACTGCCCACAGCATCTCAGTTCAACATGTAGCAGTGGTATTAGTGCAGGGGGTGGCTGTTCTGACGGACTTTGTAGAGGTGGTGATCCGTGCCTAGGTGGGGCACCTGGAATTTTGCATAGCACTTCACTCTGTTAACTGATAATTTCCTAAAAGTATTTTCCTAATCACTTTGTAGTGATTGCTCAATGCTAGCTCTGCGTGACGCATCTTTTACTTTCCTTCTCAGGAGCACCAAGAGGCTCTGCAGGGCATAGGTCCACATGATATCGAGTATCAACAGAGTCTCTCCTTGGGGATTTAATTTCTCTGGAGATAACAAGCAGCACAGAACAGGAGTGAAGGGAGGACAAAGAGCAAAGCTTCCAATTCAAGCTGGAGTTCTATGTTTCTGGACTCCCTATCCAACAACCAAAGCACTGTAGGGAGCTTCTACCCAAAATCATAGAAGCGCAGAATGGCTGGGTTGTGAGTGACCTTATAGGTCATCCCATTCTGCAGTGAGTTGGTTGCCCCCCACCAGATCAGGGGCCAGGGCCCCATCCAGCCTATCCTTGGGCACCTCCAGGGATGGGGCACCCACTGCTTTCAGGAAAGCAGTGCCAGGGCCTCACCTCCATCTGAGTAAAGAATTTCCTCCAAATATCTAACCTAAATCTCCCCTCTTGTAGTTTAAAGCTGTTTCCCCCTGCCCTATCAATATAAGACTATGTAGTAAGTCGGTCCCCCTCCTGCCTGTAAGCTCCCTGCAAGTACTGAAAGGCCATAATGAATTCTTAATTCCCTTCTCCAGGCTGAACAAGCCCAACTGCATTGAAAAATACTGATCAGCGTACAGAGTGCTGAAGTGTTGAGGAACGTCCTTGTATGTAACAGTTCAACCTGTTTGGGATATGCACTCGATATGCAGTGACTAATTTTGTGATTGTGCATTATCTACCTGCAGGAGCCCAGCCACAGGTATTGCCCAGCACAAGTGCTGCTGTCAGGATTTTGTATGATTCTGATTTTAAGCTGTATCATTGTCATCTGTTTGCCACAATGGCAAGAGAGAGAAATGTGTGTTTTGGGGTGGGAGAAGATAGGGCTCGGTAATGGTGCATGCAGCCGCTCAGTAAACCTGGCTAGGATTTGGGAAGCTCTTATCTCCTAAGCTGATGTTCTCATCTTTTGTGTGCATGCTTAGGTCCATGAGGCTATGCATGAAGTATCCATCACAGTGTCCTTGCTCACGTGTTTCGGCAAGGTGTTCTGTTTTGCATTAACAATTGATGATGTGCTCCAGTTTCCAGATGATTTTCAATTGCTTGCCATCTGGCCCGACACGAGCTTCTCTTCCTTCTTCCCCAGCCCACACCTGACCCGTGAACCCTGCCAGCCCTCACTGAGCTGTGCCCTGCTGAAGGGCAGGTGACAGCGCTGTGACAGCCACTGTCCAGCTGGAGTGAGAAAACGTGGTCTGAATGGCTTGTGTGGTATATGCAGAGCTCCTGCATATGAGCAAATGCTGCCACGTGTGGGATGTCAGTGGTTGCTTTTTTTCCCAGCAGTCCTGGTTCTGGAGGGCTTGATGATAAGTGTATTTATTGTCATGATTTTTGGATGTCAAGTCACAAAGGAAATGAAGCCTTTTTTAAAAGAGAAGATTCCTCTTCCTCTTGGGATCCAGATGGTGTTTGAAGACGGGAGTATGTAAGAGGAGATCTCATGTTTCCCACTGTGTGCAGCTCAGCGGGGGCTCCTTAGGATCTGCAGAGATGATCAGCATGTCCTAATGAGGGGCTGCAGCAATCAGCCTGCGTCTGGTGGCAGAAGGCTCCTCTCTGTACCACCAAGCCTGGCTTTGCCCTGCTTATCTCTTCTGTCAGGGTTGGTGGGGCTGGCTCAGCAGTTTGCCTCAGTCCCTGCATTGGCACCATCTCCAGGGCTTCACTCAATGGGGTATTGTTCCTCCCACCCAGGAATGTGCAGGCAAGCAAGGACCTCCGGCAGCTCACAGTGCAATGTGTTCTGCACAGTGCTGGG
Source organism: Tragopan temminckii (assembly GCA_028571105.1). Lineage (NCBI taxonomy): Eukaryota > Metazoa > Chordata > Aves > Galliformes > Phasianidae > Tragopan > Tragopan temminckii. The sequence continues at coordinate 20,245,557 of JAOWBP010003659.1, forward strand.
GGAGTGGCTGTGGCTGACGGGGACCCGCGTGTACAGTCTGGGTGTGCTTGTGTGAGCAATGCCCTGTCCATGGGGCACACTGCAGATCTCTTGCAAAAGCCAGACTGGCATCTGGGGAGTGTACAGAGCAAGCAGAGGGGCATCTCTGTTTCTGGGGGTAGATTCCATCTTCCATGGACAGGCATGGGGTTCTCATTAGCAGGAAGAGGTGTGAAATAGCACAGGTAAAATGCATGGCAGTTTTCAACTATATATATAAAAAAAAAAAAAAGATCAGCGATGGTATTTGTTAATATTCTTTAATTGCTCTGTGACAAACTTGGCTTTCATGTATTTTTCAGAATGAAAATCCTACTTGGTTTTCTGCTAGGCAAGCTCTGAGTTTTTAAAAGATTGAGACATCTGCTGCACAAGAACATACTTGTCCCTTGTGCAAACCACCTGTGCATGTGGAAGCCTGCACTGCATTTCTTTTGTTTGGTGATACATTCATTTCTTGGTTACTGCACTGGTGAGTTGTGCTCTAGCGCTGTCCGTACCCAGCCCTGACAGCACTGTGTCCAAGAAGTTGAGAAGTATTATGTAGAGGAGAACAGGTGGGCACAGCACTTGAGAAGTTGAGTTCTCTTGCTCTTTTATTACTTTTATCTCATCACCTGATCAGCACTCTGGGAATACTGCTCTATTAGCTGCCTCCGAGCTAATGCTGTCTCTTCTTTTGCTGTATTACTGTTGGTAATCAACCTACAGTGGTCTATCATGTTGCTGTCTTACCTTCTAAGAGCCCGAAATTCTTCCTTCAGCATCTTTCAGCAAAAACAGAGAAGAAAGAACTCCTGTTTCTAAGGTACGGAAACTCATCAGAAATCGATATACTCATCCTTGCCATTAAAGAGTCAAAAAGTGCATCTGTATCACCATCTTCAGTAGAGTTGCTTCCATCTATGTGTTGGCACACTGAGCAAGTGCCCAACAGTAATCACTGTTTTATTGGTGAGCCCTTTATTTGAGGAGTCCTACCCTGTCCAACCACAAAGAGGGAGAGGAGAAGTCGTCTGAGTCAGTGTGTAAATGCCTCCTCTTGGCTGCGTGGCATGATCCTGTCTGCTCTGAAGGTCTCACAGCAATCTTGTAACTGAGCTAATGGCTCTCATTTCATTCTAGTCCGTCCTTTCATCAGCCCACTCTGGACCAGACATACTCCAGAGCTAATGGCGAGAAGGGCTGGGCTGTCTTCCACGAAGGTGATGTGTGCTGAGGCTGCATGCGGGAGGCTGGGAGCAATGATTAATGCCCTGGGAATTCGTCTTGCCTCGTTACACAGCACTGTAGTGTCAGGGCGCCAAGAACATGTTACCTACTGTGCTCAGGATCAGGCAGCGAGACAGAGACAGTGTGTTCTCAGTGGGGTGAGCTTGCTGCTGCGCTGCAGCTTCATATTTGCATGGTGAGGCTGTCTTTGGATGTGGGTCTGCTGCTAGGCGGAGGCGACAATCCTGTCGTGCTGCAGCTCTGCTGCAGTCTGCACCCCTGACCTCTGCCAGGTTGCAGCCCCAGCATTTGCTTGGTTTGGAGGGCAGTCCCTCCCTGTGGCAGGGGGATTGCCCATCTGGAGGTGAGAGGGGATGGCTCCCAGCCAGCAGTCACATTGTGACTCACTGGGATCTCAGGCGGAGCCTGGCTCTCCTTGCACTCTGCTCTTCCTGCGGGAGCCTCTGCACAAGCTGCTGCTGGATGTTTGTTCTCACCAGGCTGCCCCGGACTGGAGCTGGAAGAAGCTCGTGTCCACCATTAAAGCTGAGGAGCTGGGCTGTGCAGGTTACCAGTCTGGAAGATTCTGGGAGGCTTCCTTCTCTAGGTGAGGATTTGGAGAAAATGTCAGTCAGCAGTCTGTGGAGTAAGACAATGCCAACACCATGGAAAACATAATATTTTGTGTTCTAATTGTGTTATGGAGTGAGCTAACTCCACAAGACTGATCTCAAACACATCTGGACTCAAACAGAAAAGAAGAGCAAACAGCCTTGTTTTTGGAGATATTTCACAGACCTTTGCTAGAAGAGGACCATTTCCAGGTGCCAGCTCTGGACTTTCAGTGGGCTGCAACATGTTCCTCAGTAGCTCCAGCTGTAGGGGTTTATACTCCCTACCATCTGGCTGGTGAGGCACTGATCTGGTGCTGTACCCTGGGCAATTCTAGAGACCAACGTGCAAAAAGTATCTGTTATTTTTGGCATGAGGGCGGGAGTGGCCACGGCCATCAGTGATCTGCATGGGCTTGTCAGAAATCCCCTGCAGTCTCATAGGCGAGTTTGTAAACTCCTGGCTCTGGCCCTTAGCAAGCATCATGTCCCCTCCCTTCTTTCCAAAGTCAGTGGGTGACTGCTGCAATGTGGAAGTGGATTAGTGTCAGTCCTTAAATTGGTCTCCGTTGTAACTGCAGTTAATGGGTGTGTGGAAGAACCCATTGGTGCCTGCCCCTCTCAGTCCTCTCTCATTTGAAACAGTCCTCAGAGCTCATGGCAGATACTTCTAGGACCCTGAGCTCAGCCTTGTGCCATAGCCACCACAAATCATTGCAGGGCTGTTTTCTTGTCTTTAGCATTTCCAGACTCGTTGGTGTCCCTTCCATCTTTTTCCCTACTCCACATGGTCATGTTTGTAATACTGTTGCTCTTTCTGCCTCAGTAGGTTCCGGCTATCCTGAACTGCAGCTCTTTGTGCTCCTGATTCACTCCAGTCCATTCATCTCTTTTTGGTGGCATAGCACTGTCGGGGCTGAATATTGGGCTCTTTGTTTGTTCAGCCAGCACAGTGCTGGCAATGGCAGTGCAGCCCGTGCCCCAAGGAGCTCACGTGCTCAGAGTAGAGCAGCATAGGGGTGCCGGGCTGGGAGCAGAGGTGCAGTGGTGGCAGAATGTGGGCATGGCTGGTGCGGGAGGGATATGGTTGTGCTGAGCACAAACCTTCTTTGTTCCCAGGAGGTGAGTCGGACTGGATAAACACGGCAGTTTTGTCAGCAGAAAGTGTTTCCCTGGCTGGATCCCCTGCTGGCACTTGTGGTGGAAGTTTGCCATACCTCCATAGCAGGGCTGTGTTTCTGCTCTGTGTTTGCAAGTGTTCCTGACTCACCAGGGCTCAGGTGGACCATACAGGGCTGTACAGCCCTGTTCACGGTGTGCCTTGCTGTGTTGTCACCCTGGTGTGGGAGGACAGCAGCAGAGTCTTGGCTCAGCAACTGCTTTAAAGAAAGGGGCAGACTTTCTGGGTGCAGGATATGGCCCTCGAGTCCTCTCCGAGGAGGGAATTTCCGCTTGTCCCCAGAGCTTCAGAGAGAACCTTGCATTCTTCGCTGGCTGTGGCTCCAGGGACAGGAGCTCAGGCAAGCAGTACACATGGGGAGGGGTTGCATTTGCCCAGCCTGCCAGAAGGCACTGGGCAAGCAGTGATGTCTGCTGCCTGCCCACAGAGGCCCCAGCAGGCTCCAGGTCTGTCCTGGCGTCAGGGAAGCATGGAGCTTCCTCCTCTCCTCTCGCTTCCTTCCTGACGAGAATTCAGTCCCAGATTTTCTTGCGGTTTCTCTCCCTGGTACAGCACAAACAAGTCGCAGCAGAGCTAGCTGCAGAGGCTGCACAAGGCACGTTGGACTGCTGGAGAACCCCACTCCTGTGGCAGCAAGGTCTGAAGCACAAGGAGGGGTTTTGTGAGCTCAGGACAGGACCCGCTCATAGTATCCCTGCCTCTTACGGTTGAGAAGGGCTTCCCTTTCTGAAATGTGGTAATTTCAGGTGTTTCTTGCTGCTAATGGACTTCCCGCTATGTCTCAGCTGTAGGTCCCAATCTGCCTGCAGACCCCACGCGATGGAGGCTGGTTCTCTGGTACGAGCAGTCTTTGATTTCTGTCCCAGCGTTTCTGAGGAGCTGCCCCTCTTTGTGGGAGATGTCATCGAGGTGCTGGATGTGGTGGATGAGTTCTGGCTGCTTGGCAAAAAGGAAGGCGTCACAGGTAAGAGCTGGAAGTGCCCACATCTAGGTCCGTAGACCACATCTTCTGCTCTGGGCATCTTCCCTTGCCTTCCCTCTGCCAGCGGAGCATGCATTTTATTAAATCTTTCACTGGACTTCACTTGGGACTGAGGATGCAGGTTCCCTGCTACCAATCTCCCGTCAGCTGCACCTCTAAAGTTTTGACAGCTCAGTTGTTTTTTGAGAGATCAGTGTTGTGTCACTCTTCAAGGCGGGAGCTTCATAACACTAGATACTAGCTGCATCCTCTGTAGTGGGACAGCCCATTTCCTGGCTAGTTTATGTGCTGACCTGCTGTGGCACTGGAAGGGGAGAGGAAACAGATGCACTGAGAATGGAAATGCCAAGTGACCTTGTCAGGTCAAGTCAGTTGGAGTTTCCATGTCCCCCCTGGAGTCCTCTGACTCAGTCCTGCTTCCTCCTTTCTGTGTTAAAATGCTTTCCCAAACAAGCTGCCATCAATACCTGGGCGCCTTAAGTAGTGTGCAAATCTGTTAAACTTTTGGATAAGTGTGAGAAACTTCTGAAGCAGCAAAATGCTCTTAGTGAAACACTGAAAGTCTTGCCCTGTTTTAAGCAGCCCTTTCTCATCTTTATACTGATGTTGAGAAGACACGTGAGCTTTCAGTGAGATGAAAACCAGGCCACTTCAAAGCATAAGCCCCACTCCTTCCTCAGCATGCTGTGCTTCCAGGCCTGGCCGTGGAGATGGGGCTGCCTTGGAGCAACAGTCTGGGCTCTGCTGCCAGCTGTGGGCTGTCAGGCGCCTGTCTCTGGGTAAAACAAAGATGGACAGGAGCAAAGGTGGAGAGGAAGGATTTTCTCCTGTGCTCCACTTAGCTGATAAATGGCATTGAATGAGTACATGCCTAATCCTGCTGCTGCTGAAGTTACTGGGTACAAATTACTTCTGCAGAAATCGCCAACAGCTACTTCACCACTGTTATTTCTCCCAGTGTAACTGATGCATTCATTCTCAAGAAGATGAAGCTATGAAGGAACAACAAACAGATGTACATCATAGCTCAAAGATAAAGAAACACTGAAGTCAAACTGCATGTTTTTAGTGACCTTTAACTCAAACCCTGCTTGCATTCCTGCTTTTCCTTGGAACAGCTGTATAGTTTTCTGCCCAGTTTTCTAAGCTAAAGTTTAAGGGGATTGAAAAAGCACTTTTTAGTAGAAGCTGTGGAAGTGCTGCAGTCTACCAATAATAATACTTAATGCTCTGTGGGGAATAATTAATGTAGCTCCATTATTTCCTTCCTAACACTCTTAGGTTGTTTTCATGTACAGAGCAGGAAACTGTGGCATGGAAAAAAGAGGAGTTGGTTAAAGCTGTAAAGGAAGCCACTGAAATTGGAAGCCTGTGGGCTGTTGGTTCCACCTCAGGTTAATGACAGCAGGTGGGAAACTGCCTAATCCTAGTTTAAAGTGCTGAGTGCCTTCAATATTTTGTCGCCAAGTTTTAATAGAGAATGCAACCATCATATTGAGTAGACATCATGAGTGAATGCTGGAAGCGCTGCTGGCCCATATTCCATCGTTTCTCCCAACAATGAATTGTAAAAGATTGCAGTGACATTTGTAGTGGGCTTTGCAGTGGGCTCTGCTATATCCAGTGATCCTGGGACTGAAATCAGTAGCCGGGTAAAGTCTTCAGATGGCTAACAAGTGTGCATGGCCCTGCCTGGCTGTGGCCTGCTCAGCATAGCTGGGCATCCAGCAGTGGATGCCATGTTGAAATAGCTGCACGAGGTGTTAAAATGGGGAAGGTCCCTGCAGCCTTAGCAGTGCTGGAGCTGTGGCAGAGCCTCCGCATCACAGGCCTGGCCTTCCCAGGTTTGGTGTCCTGACTTCAGTGCTGAGGCTGTGCTGGGTCCAAGCCTTACAGAGTGAAAAGCACAAAGTGGATGTGCCCTGTCAGAAGACACTGGTGCTGTGGTCTAGCACTACTGGATCCCAGTCCTTGTCATGGCCATGAGTGGGGAACTGAGCAGTGAAAGAGGACTAAACCTGGTATGTCTGTTCCCAGGAACTCAGTGCTAATAGTACTGGTTGCCTGGAGTGAGCGAAAGACATAAAGATTTTTGTTCTCTGTTAGCATTTAAAACCTCAGAAATTTCTGCCTCCTAGAGCTATTCCTCTTCCTCCATGCTGCTGATGTGTTCTGGGTAGCTGTAGCATTTTCCTTTAGCAAGAAAAGTAGATCCCAGGGTCTGGAAGGAGGGTGGAGGGAGTTGTGATGGGCTACAGGAAGAACTCATTGCTGACAGCTGCTTCTCATTTCAGGGCAGTTTCCTAGCAGCTTTGTGGAATCGGTGGATATTCCCCTTCTGAAGCAGGGAGAGAAGCTGTTTGTTTGTACCAGTGACTTTACGTCTCAAGAGCCAGGGAGCTTGTCATTGCAGAGAGGTAATTCCCATTTTCTTCCTTTGCTTTGCATCTCATAGCCTCCTCCCCTTCTTCCAGAAGCATAGGGTGAACCTAGTTGCAGCATGCTGCCTAGAGTGGCAGGGAGAGTTTCCTGATACCCCATGGCATGTGGACCTTTGTGTTCCTGCCACCCTTCGATACCAATTTCTTATGATCTGTTGTTACCCTTGAAACTACAAATACCAGAGTTGTGTGATTATGGTAGGCCTACAGCTACCATTTAACTGCCCTCCCATCCCCAAATCCTAGAGGTGTTTGAGATGGGGTGGGAGGGAATCAATCTGTAAAGCAACTTGACTATTTAGCAACTAGAAAGTCTGGGAACTAAAACCATGAATCTTAGTTATGTGCGTGCATGAGACTTCTTCATGCCTCACCTCCAGTCTGTGCTCTTATGCACCCTCAGAACACTGCACTTCGTGTGGAGTGCTGAACTTTACCCACAGCCGGTAAGGCCACAGGAAAGCAGGAACAAGAGGTGAGAAGAGTGTGAGAAGGAGGGCAGTTTTGAACTGGTGTGTCTCATTCCCTGCAGGAGACCTGGTGATCCTGGGTGGTTCTCTGGCTTCCAGCTGGCTCCAGGGCCGAAGCAGCTGGGGTTCCAAGGGCTTTTTCCCTTCATCATGTGTGCGGGAGTTGTGCCTTTCAGTTCGGAGCCGTCAGTTGTCCCACAGCTCTCTCCTGGAGGTGCCTGCATACTCACTGGGCCAAGCCCGGGCCTTGATGGGCCTTTCTGCTCAGCTGGAGGAGGAGCTGGACTTCAGAGAAGGGGATGTGATCAACATCATTGGCATACCAGAGCCTGGTTGGTTCGAGGGGGAGCTCCGAGGCCACAGAGGCATTTTCCCAGAAGGTTTTGTGGAGCTGCTTACTCCTCTGAGAGCAGCAGGAACATCAGAGGATCAAGAGCCTGCAGGGACTTGTGACACCAATGGGACAGTGCCCTCCAAGCAGGAGGAAGATGGCAGAGAGGACAAAGGGCAGGAGCCAGGGAGCACCTATGGTGTTGCCCTGTACCAGTTCCAAGCCTTGGAGTCTGAGGAACTGGATTTTGAAGTGGGTGACAGGATTCGGATTGTGGGCATTCTGGAGGATGGCTGGCTAGAGGGGGAGCTGAGGGGGAAACGTGGTATCTTCCCACACAGATTTGTGAGACTGGAGGCCTCTGATCCTTGCAGGGAAAAGGTGGGTGCTGGTGATCCCCAGGCTGGTGGCAGCAGTGAAGTGACTGTCTATCAAGACTTGGAGAGCACCTGCTCCAAAGTTCTCCCTTTGCCAGAGAAAGACAGCTGGGACAAGGAGGATGGCTTGGTTGCACACTCTGAGCCTGACGCTGTTGTGTCTCACATGGCAGGGAGATCTGAGGCTCCTTTGGGCACTGATTTGAGGCAGTGTCAGGCCTTTCCTGACACAGGACTCCAGGAACTACATCCCAAAACCACAGCAGATTCCCTCCCCGTTGAATGCACAAAGACGGTCAATGGCCTTCTCCCTTCTACTCAGCTTC
>JAOWBP010003659.1:20259418-20275273 GCA_028571105.1 Tragopan temminckii
CGATCTTGTTCTCCGCCAAGGCTCAGGCACGTGCTTTGCTGCAGTTTCACCTTCACCAGAGGGCCTCAGAGGGAACCAGTGGGTTCCAAGTGAGACAACTTTGAGATGAGTCCTGGTAGCCCTGGAGAAGTGCCCCAGTCTGTTCCTCTTCAGCTCATCCTTAGGGTTTGGATCTCTGTCACTGCTCCCAGGGAGAAGTGAAATACTCAATATATTTAGTCTGTTGCTTTCAGAGCAGTGGATATATTCTGTGATGGGCTTACTATCTAAATCCAGAGTGAATTTTCACCCCAGCTAGATTCTGCTCCTGGCAGGGAGCTTAGCCTTTCCCTCAGATTAATTATTCCCCGCCCTAGTTTCATCCCTTCTCCTCTTGCTAGGCAGTAACCCCTCCCCTCCCAGCGTCCACATACTTCAAATATTTGCAGCTGGTTTGTTTTGTCCTTAGTCACTGCTTGGCTGTGCTGAGCTGTGAGCCCAAGGTTGGGCCTTTCTTGCAGGCACAAAATCAGAGGCTTGTGCTGAGTGAGGCTGCACAGGGCTTGTCCTCAGCATTCGGGCTCCTTGAGCTTGGCCTGGGAGCTGGCCCTTCTTTGTTGCTTTCTGAGTCACCCTCCTCCTGAAGGATTCAGGGGCAGAGCCAGCTCCAGCTGCAGCAGCCGATGGACAGCACGGCCCTCCCCGGACTGGGTTAGCAGTGGGAGCACGGTGTGACGGGGGATGCTGGCAGGTGAGCCCTGATGAGAAGCGCGTGATGGATGTGAATCCTGTTGGGTCTGGTGCACATGAATCAACTCCCAGAGTGAAGCAGGGTAAAAAGCTCTAGCTGTGTGTGCACTCACAGCTTGGGTTGCAAGTACTGGCTGTTTTTGTTGATTGGAAGATTGTTGGTGAGCTTCTGAGCTGAGCAGTGTGAGCAGTGTGATTGCAGTATTAAAATAATGGGCTCCATGGGCAGGGTGAGGTGGGAGTTTACTCCACCTCAGTACCTCGCGGCCTGTTCTCCAGCTTTGGTGTTGGGCCTCCCGTGCGTCAGCAATAGCAGCTCTGGTGGGAGACCAGTGCAGCATGTCAAAGCAGTGCAGAATTAATGTGTCACAAAAGCACCAAAGGGAATAGAAAAAAAGTTGTTAGAGATGTAAATGTAGGGATACAGATTGCAGAGCTCCTGGAGGAGCTTCAAATGAGCAGAACTTGAGTCTCTAAGTATTGTGGTTGAGAACAGTGTGTTTGGAAGCATATTGCTGAATGCTCTTTCGGCATCTGTGTCATGGGTAAACATGAATTGGTCACTGGATTGGAATTTGGTGGCTTCATTAGAAATACCAGTTACATTCCTGCAAACTAACAGGGACCAGTCCAGCTGTGGTGTGTGAGAGCCTCCAGCACTGGTGGCTTGGGCAGGGAGGTAACGTCCAAACAGAGCATCTGTGGGGTGAAATGGGGATCTGTTTAAAAACCATTTATTAGGTGACCAAAAACCACAGTTGTGAAAAAATGTGAGTTTGGTTAAATGCTGAATGAGATTCATTTATGGAGTGCTGCAATTAGGCATACAGAAATGTGGAACAAGAAGGAAAAAAAGAACTGGGTGGCAGTCAACAGAAGTGGTCTGAAATACGAAAGAGAGAGTTTTTAAATGTCAGGAACAGGTTGTAAGAAGTATAGATGAGGTGGAAGTGTAAAGTATTAAAAACAAATTCTGTGTTTTGAGTCTTTGAGCTCTGAGTGTTTAAATAAGTGGGATAGCATTCTGAGTTTGTGGCTGGAGAAGGTTGCTGGACCAGTGATCAACAGCAAGGGTTATCGGAGAGCTGGCTGCAGCATCACTGTGTTTTTCAATGTCTTGAAATATTCAGAGCAAGAAAGCCAGAGGGGAATTAATTTGAGTGTTCAGAAATCACAGGCAAAATAATGGAAACACTGACAGTGTAAGTGGGTGGATCTGGCAGACAGCTTTGCCAGATCAGACAGGCCGCTTTGATGGCTATTATGTGCTAAAAACTTGGGCAGGGAAGGTTTTCCCTTCCCTCTCCCAGAGGGGGATTTGAGACTTGTACAGGAAAGGTGTCAGAGCTGGAAGTCTTGAGCATCAGGCACTTGCCCCGGGGTGCTCTTGGACTTGACCAGGGTTTGCTGGACAGAGTGTGTGGAGCAGCTGCAGGGACAGGAATCCCCAGCTCCTCTCTCTGAGCTGGAACCGGAGCAGGGCGTGAGTGCAAAGGGGGATTTCCCTGGTTGGGGCAGGGCTGAGTGCTGTGTGCTGTGCCTGGTGCCCAGCCCCACAGAGCCAGAGCTGAGCTGGGCAGCACTGAGCTGCTGGGAATGCCAACAGTGAGGATCCAGGGACCTGCTTGGGGTAAGTAGGGGCTTCCCTGCAGTCACAGTCTCCTGCAGCCACCAGATGGCTGTGGCTGAGTGCACAGCAGGATTGTTTGGCAATATGGTGAAGTCTGGGATGTCTTGCATAAAGTTTCATGTGGGTTGTTGTCGTTTTGCATGTGGATAAATGCACAGTTCAGATATTTGGCTGTGGTAAATTTAATCTTTCCCATTTAATCTTGAATCAAATTTAATGTTTCCCAGGAGCAGGGTTTGATCTTTGTGGCTCCCTTCACTCTGCAGCTCACTGATTTGTTTGTCTGCTGCACAGGCTGTTGTTGAATACAGTCCTTTTCACAACTTCCTGGGCAACCCTTTGTGCTTTGTCAGCTCGGTCAGGGCAGTATCAGCTCACACCCCACCTGCCCTTGGTTTCACTCACCCGTTTTACATTCAAATTACCACCTTCCCACTTCTTCCATGTTGCTCTTCCACTTGAATGTGCTTTCCTGCCAAACAAATGCCACTTCTTGAACAAACAAATATTTAACATAACTCACTTGCCATTTCTGTTTCATTGTTCTTTGGAAGCTGCTAGCTCCAGACCCCGTTATCTGAGTATTTCTTTGTCCCTTCTGTTCCTTTTTTTCAGTCTTCTGTCCTATTCCGCCTGCAGGCACCATGTCTGGGGCAGCACATCCCTGCTGTGTTTGTAAAGGACCCTGCAGATAGGGCCTGGTCTGTAACTGAGGCTTTGCAAATGCTGTGCAAATGCAAGCAGTAAATGTAAAATCCTGCAAAAATATTTGTACAAATATCAGAGCTGGGGGGTCTGCCCACAACTGATGAAATCCCTGTGACACAGAGCAGCTGGGGACGTGTGGGAGTTGATGGGCATTTGTCACATCAGCCACTGGCCTAAAATCACAGGATGGGCGTGCTGCAAGCAGGTACCAGCTCTGCAAAACAGCAGTGCAATGTGGGGGAGCTGAGTTCATGGACTAGAGCCTGGCTGGGACAGCCGTGTGGCTGAACATGGGAAACTGGTGCTGTGTTTCGGGCCAGAGGGCACATGCTTTCAGCAGCAGGCAGGTGGAGCAGAAAGTTGCTGGGGCCCAGGAATCCGCTGGGATAAAATGTCTCTGAACCTGAATGAAAACAAGAGGGGGCTGGGCTGGCCGAGGAGCTGCAGGTGGGACAGAAAACCAGGAGGAAAGCCAGGAGCCCGGCTCTGGGACAGAGAGGATGAGGGTGTAGAGCTGCCAGCGTGCCTCAAGCCTGTGGCAGGGCTCCCTGCGCTGCACTGCCCACAGCAGTTTGCCAGAGGCTGTTGCAAGGGCACGGTGGCCCCAGCCTGGGGCTGTCTCTGAGCTGTGCTGGGGAAACAGGGTTCTCCCAGGCCTGGTAACACTGCTGTCAGTGGGAGATGCATGCGGCCTCCCCATGCCTCTGCCCCTGTGTGTGCCCACACTGCCTGCCCGCTGCCCACAGCCTCGCCAGGGCTCAGGCCCGGTGCCAGATACTGGTCCTGATCGCTTCCACCTCACTTTTGAGCCTCATGGCTGCTAGCGACAGCTTCCTGAGCCCCACACGGCCTTTCTGGTCACACTCCAGCTCCAGGCTTTGCTGCCTGCAGCCCCATTGTGGGTGCCTGGAGACCTTTTCAGCTATTCAGATGGAAATGCCCCGGAGCTAGAGAATGGAGACCCTGTTCCCAGCCCCAAGGGAGGGGACAGCAGCCATAGCCAGGCCCCAGCCAGGGTGCAGGGTGGGAGGGCAGCGGGTTACAGGATGGGTAGGAGCAGTGAGCATCAGGGTGTTGGGACCTGGGTGGACTCAGAACCTGCAGCAGGTTTTTGTGGCTGTCAGGAGCAGTAGGGAAGTGGTTGGGGAGTATTTGGATTAGCACAATGAGCAGGAGGCAGCTCTGGCTCCTGGTACTCTGAAGCTTGGGGCAGAGAGGACCTAACTGCAAGCTGTCCTTGTTCTGCAGCACTCAGCACTGTGAGGCCCCAGTGCAGTGTACCAGTACTGATAATTAAGGCAGGCTGTGGGAACAGTCCTGCTGGCTCCGCTCTTTGACCATCGTGTTTTGTCATCTCAGAGTTGCTACATGCCTCCTGTCCTTGCCGTGCAAGAGTTGGGCCAGATGTTCTTGGAGGGTGCTGATCTTGCTTTGTCTGTCTTGCAGAGATGACCCTCCTGTCCTCTCAGACACCATCCCTGGAGACATCCTCAGCTGTCACTGAGAGCCCAGAGCACAGGATGCTGGAGAAGAGATCCAAGGTTATTGACGAACTGCTCCAGACAGAGAGGGACTACATTCGAGACCTGGAGATGTGTGTAGAAAGGATCATGGTGCCCCTTCAGCAGGCACAGGTAGGAGCATGGGGAAAGGCTATGAGGTGGTGCTGGTGGGGTGGAGTAAAGATACAGTCTGCTTTGTTCTTGAGGCCCACAGGGGACAGTCAGATACTCTAGGAGCAGCAGGGTGTTTTTCACTGTTCCTTGCAGTCATCAATTTTGGGATTCTGCTGAGTTCTCACTGTTGCTGAGAGCAAGAAACCTAGCAGCAAGTGTCACAGATTCATTTCCTAGGGTGAGAACTGTTGTTCCTATTTGGTTTGTGGATTAATTTCATTGTCTGGAAAAAGAAGATACAGGATCTTGGCGTGGTGTTGGACTTGATGGGAAGAAAGGGAGTGTCAGATGATCTGACACTCCCTTGGATGAAATTGCTGGGAAAGTAGAGGACACTGCATTTGGTAGGACGCATAAGGAGTAAGAGTTTCAGTGTGCAGCAGAATGAGGGAGAGAATGCAGAAGTCACTGTGCTGGGAGCATTTTGTGGTGAGTGGCTGCTGGGGAGCTAAGGGCTGATTGAAGGTTGCAGGAGGACAAGGGAGAGATGCTATTGTGTCTGGCTGGGACATGCTCTCCCATCTGAGACTTCTCTCTTCTTTTTTTCCAGGTTCTGAATGTAGACTTTGAGGGTCTTTTTGGAAACATCCAAGTGGTAATTAGCTTCTCTAAGCAGCTGCTGTCGACCTTGGAGACTTCAGATTCCATCGGTATGAACTCCTCTGTTGCCTTTTCTCCGAGACTGGGATGAGATTTGCTAGTGGGGAGCAGAACAGGGCAGTTTAAATGATAGATGAGAGAGTTTCCTCCCCCTTGGTCCCTGTCAGTACTCATCAGCCCAGCAGCAAAGCTGTGTCACTGTGCTGAGAAACACATTGTCTATAGACTTCCCTGGCTCCTTCCTTAAAGCGAACCTCCCACCTCACACCTGCACTGCCAGCTTTCACTGCTCAGCTCCAGGGCAGCTTGTGCCTTTGCTGTCCCTGTGGCTTTCACTGCCAGTGACCAGTCATCTGGAAAACTGGAACAGTTGAGGTTGCTGCTGGTCGCTTCTGGAGCTCCTATGGGGCTCTTCAGCTAAGTTAAACTGTCCCCTTGAAGTTTGAGCAAACATGTCCTGATGAGTTATCATAACAGGCTTCAGCCTCAGCAGACCTTTCATGACCTTTCATGCTCCATTCCCATTTCTGTCCCCTCCTGCCCTCACTACTCAGCCTGCAGTGACAGGGAAGCATGAAGGGTGTGTGGGCATGCAGAGCGTGGCAGGGAGGCACCCACCCTGAGTGCTCTGTTAGCACTGTCCTCTCAAACTCTGGGTGTGGTAGGGAGTCATGGGGCATCTTGCCATGAGTGCGCCATGACTGTTGGAAGCAACAGGAGTACTGGAAACACTGAAGTCCTACTTTGCTGCTGTATGCAGGGCCGGTGTTCTTGGCACAGCGTGCAGAGCTGGAGAATGTTTACAGGGTGTATTGCCAGAATCATGATGAGGCCATTGCACTGCTGGAAACATATGAGAAGGATGAGAAGATCCAGAAGCTACTTGTGGACCTGCTGGATAACCTCAGGTTGGAACCTCTGACTGTGGTGGCCACCAAGATGGGTTAGAGGGTTCACTCTCCAGCATCCCTGCTGCTCTGCAGCAGTACTCAGACAGTTCAGTTGGTGACAGAACTGGGACTAGCTATGTCACGGTGTAGGTGACAAGGCTCCAGGTTCAAGTGAAAGGGGCTTTTGTTTCATTTATAGTCTGCTGACCCACAGGACACATGTGCTGGGCCTACACCTGTAGGGCTGCTGAAGTATGGAGAAGGTGGCATGTCCTGTATTGAGAGTTCCCGTTTCCTAAGTCCTTTGCCACCATGACCAGCAAAGGAATGAACCACTTTGTGTGGCTCAGCAATCGCCATGGCTCTGGGCATGACAGGGCTGCCATGGCAGTGTCACTGCAGGAGGGGGCAAGAGTGCTGGCTGTGGGAATGCACGCCTACCACACTATTAACCTGTTGCTTTTCTTTGCTTTTTGGCACTCTGTGGGCCGTCAGGAGCCTGTACAGTGAGTGGTAAGTTCTTCCTTCTTGTTAGTCCATGCTTATCTGTCTTGGCCTGGCTGCTCCCTTGTGACTCACCTCCTACCACTAGCTTGGTGCATGTCTGAGTGCCCCACCAGTGCTGCTTGGGCTATACAGACAGATGGTGAGGGGGGATCTTGGGCTGAAAACTGGTTTGGAGAGCCATCGGCCCCAAGGAGGCAGGAGAGCCCTGTGCTGGCTGCAGAGCTGAGCATGGTCAGTCTGCCCTACACTGCAGGTCAGGTCTGGCAGTCAGGTGATGGGACAGTCTGAGGCAAGTGGAGCTTTGGTACCTTTTAGGCTGTGCCTTTGTGGGATTTCACAGGGGGTCTAGTTATGGAGAGGCTCCTGGTGGGAAAGATAACCTGGTATGAGCAAGATCTGGAAACCTGGGGCTGGCTGAGGTCACTAGGGGTGTGGGAGTGCCGTGGGTTTGGAGATGAGGGTGGCCTGACTTCGGAAGTACAGTAGATTTGGACATGCTGGTCCTCTGGGTGTGGTTGGGGTTGGTTCAAGGAGTCAGACTTTGCCTGATAGAGTTGGACTGAAATCTGGTGCATCTTCTTTGTCCCAACTTCCCAGGGGCTGCACAAACTACATTAACCTGGGCTCATTCCTCATCAAGCCAGTACAAAGGGTGATGCGGTACCCCCTGCTGCTGATGGAGCTGCTGAGTGCCACCCCTGAATCGCACCCTGACAAGGCACCACTCACAGCTGCTGTTCTTGCAGTCAAAGAAATTAATGTCAACATCAATGAGTACAAGCGTCGGAAGGACCTCGGTGAGGAGCTGGGGAGTGAGTGTGTTGACAGTGGAGTCTGTCAGCTGCATGAGCATGAAGGGAATCTGTCCCCAGTAGACTCTGATTTGAGCAGCAGTGTAGCAGAGCTGCATTTAAAAAGCTACACA
Organism: Tragopan temminckii; assembly: GCA_028571105.1. NCBI lineage: Eukaryota > Metazoa > Chordata > Aves > Galliformes > Phasianidae > Tragopan > Tragopan temminckii. The sequence goes on from JAOWBP010003659.1 coordinate 20,267,084, forward strand.
TGAAACAAAATACATAGAGGATAATGCAGTACACATCTGACAGGAGGTATTTCTTGTGATACAGTGATATGAAATGCATGCAATTGCTGAATACTATTAGACTAGAACAAAAAAGGATAAGAAAACAATGTCTGTTTAATGTAGAAAATTGAATTTTGAAGAATACAAGTAGGGAATCAGTCTTTCGGGGTAGTCTCTGTCTTACTGAGATATGGAGAATGAGTTTGAAGGTACATCTGTAGACAGGACAGAATTACAGAGCTGTTGGCTGGAAGGGCCCAGGATGTGAGCTCTCCTTGTGGATCATGAGCTCTAGTTTTCCCACATCCTTTTGGAACTGGGGAACTCAGGCTAGACAGAGAATCTTAACTGAGACTGAACAGAGAGAGAAAATGTCATCTTACACTGGTGCTACGCATAATGCGAAAAATGTGAAAAAGTTTGAATGTTGCATCTGCAAAATGTGTGACATATCCAGAGCCAAGCAAGAGAATTACAGGTGGTCCAGTGCTGGATTTTGATATGATACATGGAACACTTGGGATTACAGAGGCTTAGGGAAGAGCTGGCAAGGCAAGTGTTGATGAGGCACTGTAAGACACAGATGTTGTGCTGGTAAGTTTTCTAATTTCTACATCAATTTCTGTAGTGCTTAAGTACCGGAAAGGGGATGAGGATAGCCTCATGGAGAAGATCTCCAAGCTCAACTTCCACTCTATCATCAAGAAATCCAACCGTGTGAGCAGCCACCTCAAACATCTCACAGGCTTTGCACCCCAGGTAATGTGCTACCAAATGCACTTACACCCTATGATGTTTGAGGAGGTGGTGGTACCTGCTGGCTCCCCACATCCCTTTCTTGATGGGTAGTTCTGATTCAGGTCAGCAAGGCAGTGAGCTTAGGGTCTGAACCACTTGCCTCTGCTCCCTGGCTTGCGGGCAAGAGGCCCCACATCTCACACTCTGGGAGGTAGCAGTCCTGCATTGCCTCCCCTGAGCATTTTTCTCTCACAGCTGAAAGATGAAGCCTTTGAAGAGACAGAGAAAAATTTCCGGATGCAGGAGCGACTGATCAAGTCCTTCATCAGGGACCTTTCACTCTACCTGCAACACGTTCGGGTGAGTCTTGATATGATGCCACTTACACCAGTGCTTCTGCCCTCAGCCCTGCCTGGATATTGGCCTCTGGAGGTCTGGGCTGCCCTAGAAGCTTAAGCCTGCTCTGGGAGCACTGTTCTCCTGGGCAGTAAGCACGGTGTGCTGACTGCATGTCCCTGGTGCAGGAGTCGGCCTGCATGAAGGCACTAGCAGCAGTCAGCATGTGGGACCTGTGCATGGAGAAGGGCAGCGGGGACCTGGACCAGTTCCAGAAAGTGAACCGACTCATCAGCGACCAGCTGTTCTCCAACTTTGTGAGTGAGCCTGTGTCCTTATGTGTTACAAGGACCCCATGGGGCCCTCTCACCCATGATTGGCTGCACAAGTGATGTAGCCTGGGAGAGGTGCAAGCACCCCTACTCATCTTTTGCCTCCTGAAAGCTTTGGTGGCTGTGGGTTTTGGTTGTGCCTTGAGCATATCTGTTAGATACACATTTTTCTTCAGCCATACCTGAAGTGTTAGAACCTTTAGGTCCTTCCTGTAGTATTTACTGTGCTGGCACATGTCTGTAATGCGTATTGGAAAGAACCTCTAGAGCTCTGGTGGGATGCTATTGGAATATGGACACTGTACTGTTCTGGAGAAGTTATGTACCAGAGGGTGGGCTGCTGGTGTTCTCAGCTTGACAGAAGAGAGCACCTAATCTCACTTTCTCCCTGCATCTGTACCCACCAGAAAGAGCGGACAGAGCGGCTGGTGATCTCACCCCTGAACCAGCTGCTGAGCATGTTTGTAGGGCCCCACAAGCTGGTGCAGAAACGCTTTGATAAGCTCCTCGACTTCCACAACTGCACGGAGCGAGCAGAGAAGCTGAAGGACAAGCGAACGCTGGATGAGTTGCAGTCGGCCCGCAACAACTATGAGGCTCTCAATGCCCAGCTGCTGGATGAGCTGCCCAAGTTCTTGTGCTTCGCCAAGGAGCTGTTTGCCAGCTGCGTGCGGGGCTATGCTGAGGCACACTGTGACTTCGTGCGCCTGGCCCTGGAGGAGCTGAGACCTCTGCTGTCGGTGGGTTCCTGGATCACAGCCAGCACTCCAGGCTCAGTGCAGTGCTGATCTCTGCACCGGGTTTGTCTGGTGGGGCACTGGCGTGATAGGTACATTCACCAGCAGCTTTCACCTAACTGCTCTGGTCCTGCTCTGGTTCCAGTTGCTGAAGACATCTGGCCGGGAGGGGAACCTCATTGCCATCTTCCAGGAAGAGCACAGTCAAGTCCTTCAGCAGCTCCAGGCCTTCACCTTCTTCCCAGAGTCACAGGCAGTTCCCAGGAAGCCTTTTGAGAGAAAGACCATGGAGCGTCAGTCTGCCCGGCGGCAGCCACTCGGTGCCTTGGTGAGTCACATGTGTACCCCATGTCAGGGCTCACTGATATGCTGGAACAATCACTCACACTTGCTTTGTTCCTCTGCAGCCCAGCTACATCCTGCAGTCAGATGACATCCGAGCAGTCCTCCTGGCCCGCTATCCCCCTGATAGTCTCTTCCAGGCAGATCGCAATTTCAATGCTGCCCAAGACCTGGATGTCTCACTGTTGGAGGGAGATATTGTGGGAGTCATCAAGAAGAAGGACCCCATGGGCAGCCAGAATCGCTGGCTCATAGACAATGGGGGTAGGTGGCTTCTCTCTGCCTTTGGTGCTTGCTGCATCTCTCCTCTGGTTCTTCTGATCTTTGATGTGAGCTCCTTTTCTCTCCTTCTCTGTAGTGACCAAAGGCTTTGTGTACAGCTCCTTTCTGAAGCCTTACAACCCTCGCCGCAGCCAGTCAGATGTCTCAGTGGGCAGCCACTCTTCCAATGAGTCTGAGCATAGCAGCTCTTCTCCCCACAGCAGCACCACGCTGACCTTCAGCCCCAGCAGGGCGGCTGTGGCCTTCTCTCATAAACCCTCCCAGGACTCTGCCTCGCTGGGAGAGCTGTGCCACTCTCCACAGTCCCCCTCGGAGATGGACTCTCCAAGCTCTGGTGACAGGACAGTCCCACTGGAGGCTGGAGTGGTGACATCTCCACACCGCTGCACCCGACCTGAGCCAGGCTACAGCCCCAGCCCTCGCAATGGGCACCCCACCAAAGCACATCTTAGGTCCGCATCCTTGGTGGAGGACAGAGACTCCGGGCTAGAGAGCGGCGAGTCAGAAGGCAACCAGGTGAGCCCTGAGGTAGCTGGGGTTTGTGGTGTGAGGGCTGAGACCCTCACTTGTGTAGAGGCTGAGTCATTCTCTGCAGACATGACCAGGGAGAGAAGTATGAGGTAGAGACTTGTCTGTCTCAATGAGATGTGCACAGAACAAGGCTGTGAGTGGAGGTGAACAGATGGGGACATCTCTGGCAAAGGCTGGGCTGGGTCTGCTGCTCTTTGGGTACACGAGACAAAACTCAGCACCAAGTCTTGGTTTTCAGCAAATTTCAGTGCACAGCCTGTGCCATTTAGCACGTGCTGAGTGCCTGTCTGACTGACTCCTCCCTTTGCCCAGCAGGTCTATTATGCTCTCTACACCTTCAAAGGCCGAAACACGAATGAGCTGAGTGTGTCAGCTAACCAGAGACTCAAGATCCTGCAGTTTGAAGACATCACGGGCAATCAGGAGTGGTGGCTGGCCGAGGCACATGGCAAGCAGGGCTACGTGCCCTCCAGCTACATCCGGAAGACAGAATACACGTGAGGTTGGGGGGGCAGGAGGCCCCACCCTGTGCCTTGTGCCTACCAGGACTGCCGGGGGCCCATGGCCTCCACTGCTTGCCCCAAGGGGATGAGGCTGTGTACAAGGAAAGAAGGAAGGTGGGCTGGCAGAGCAGGCACTTTGCCTAAGGGCAAGGGCCAGCTGCTGTCACCCTGTGCTGTTTTATCCTCCAGCCAGGAGCAGAGTGGGGCTGCGACCCAGGGGGGAATGGCTAGACCAATGCTGAGGAGCTACTGTGGATTTAAATTGTGGAAGACTGTTGCTGAGGCCATCCTTAGCTAAACAGTGTTAAAAGCAGCCTAGAGCCTTGTGAACATGTTGTCTGTGCCTTAGCAGCAGCAGGTCCTGCCTTGTCTGTGCAGGACCCGAGATCAGGGATATCTGTTCTGGCCAGAGGAAGCTGCTCTGAGGATTGCTGTGAGTAGTTCAGCTCCACGGTGAACCCAGCCTGCAGGAGCACCCACAGGGTACTGTGTCCATGTGCTTGGTCTCCTGGAGCTGAGCTGGGGTGCCTGTAAGCTCTGCTGCTAGCAGCAGCCATTAGGCACTTGCCTCCCGGACCAGCTGTAGGTTCTGAACATATCTTGCCATGTCTCCATACTGTCTCCAGTGTCCAGGACCCCATCTTTGTTCTGGCATGCCCACACAGCTCCTCTGGAGCAAGACAAAAGGCAAAGCATTGGTTGTCCTGCAGCTTCATTTTTGTGGGCTCTGACCAGGAGTGCCTTACCTGTGCATGCTGCAGGGCACTGGAGATGGTGCTTATGTTCTGGGAGGGATGTTGTGCCCTTTGCAGGGGTGCTGTGTCTTATGTGCTGCTGCCATGACCTGAAGGAAGGAAGCTCCTTTCTCCTTGGGGCAGTGTTTGTGTCCCCTGTACTGCTGCTCCATAAATAAAGGTTTGCCTTTGTATATAGAAAGAACCTTTGCAAGTGTTGGGGTAGAGATGGGGAATGCTTGGTGTGTGCCTGGCTTGGTGTGAGGAGGCTGAGGGCAAAGCTCACAGTCTTCATGTGGACCCTGCAGGGCCTTTTATGTTTCGGTGGTGTCCTCATTAAGATCATGGAATCATAGAATGGTTTGGGTTAGAAGGGAGCTTTAAGATCATCTAGTTCCAACCTCCCTGCTACTGGGAGAGATACCTCCCTCTAGACCAAGATAGATTGCACTGCCCTTTCTGGCTGCTGTGTTACATGACACAGCTGGGTTGTGAGTGGTTTACATCCTTCCTGCCACCAGCTACGGGGAAGGGTTTTGCTCTACTCTGTTCATGCAGGTACATAGCGTGCACACAGTCTCCATCAGTGCTGCAGCTCTTGGCATGATGCCCAAGAACAAAGGGTCAAGTGTTTGTCAATGATAACCAGTATGTATTATGTGTGTGGCATTGCAATCAAGGGGAGCGGCAGCCACTGAGAGGGTTCCTCCACCTCCACTCCCAAAGTTCATGGGTCCATCTGTACCACTTGATTTGGACCTCTCCCAACATTTATTTGCATAACCTCTGTACCACTTTCCTCCAAACGCTGGCCAGGCTTAAAGCTGAACTGAGGCTTATTTAGCATACCTTAAAATCAGACTTTTAGTAGGAAGAGTAGAAACAGTTACAAGAGGTAAATAAATTATAATATTCACTTGGATTATACTGCAAATTTCATTCAGTAGTGCTACAGCATCTCTCTGCTAGGTTCCCCTGGCATAACAAAGTACAAAAACTTGGACCCCTGGGGGGGTATATGGTCTCCCTCCCTGACATAACTTTCTTTTCCATAAGTTATGTAGCTCAAGATCCTCATGTGCACAGCTGGCAGGGCATAGCAGGCTCAAGTCCGTATCTTCTGTCCCTGCCAGCCAGAGAAGTCACTCTCTCCCCTTCACAGCTGTAGAGACAAAGTCTTGGGCAGTCCAGCTGCAGGGAGATCCAGGTGCTGGGTTGGTGAGTCCCAGCAGGAGGGAGCTGCTCACACGCAAGCTACATGCTGTTCTACAGCGTGGTGGTTTCTGTGTTTGTGATGCCGGCGTCCTTCGCCATTGCAGAAAAGATGCTCTGCTTCTGAAGCAGCTTCTCGGGGCTGTCAAATTCCACAATCTTCCCTGCATGCATCACCATCACCCTGGCAGTGGGCAATGAAAACACCTGAGCTCCAACGGTCAAAGCTGATAGTGCTGCCGGCACCAGCACTACAGCCGCACCAGCACTACAGCCCCACCAAACACGTGTTCCTTCTACAGCCACACTAGGCAGTTCACCTCTCAGTGAGCACACAGTTCTCATCTCTGTGCTGGATGGTGAAATGTATTTGGTGTCAAGAATCCCTCTGTGACCTGCTGCTGTAGAGGGTCCCAAAAACATTACTCCCCCCAAAGGCATAACTAATATATGACCATTTTTTCTCTCCTCTGTTCTGCACTCCCAGAAACTGCACATTGCTGTCCTGGGCATTGCAACCACTCGCCCCTCTGGCTGCATCCTTGCATCTGCTACTGGCCGCCTCTCCCCACCCCAGGAGCCCTGAGCCCCATTCCTGTGCATTATGGTACCTGTTGCTGTCCATGATGGTGTGGAGGCGGTGGGCAATGGTCAGGACAGTGCAGTCAGCAAAAGCGCTCCGGATTGTTGTCTGGATTAAGTGATCAGTTTCCAGATCCACAGCTGCTGTTGCTTCATCCAGGATGAGGATCTTGGCTTTGCGGAGAAGGGCCCGGGCCAGACATACAAGCTGTCTCTGCCCAACACTGAGAGGAGGTGGGGGATGTGAGTTACCAGGTAAACCTGTCTCAGCCCCTCACCCCACCGCACCCCCCCTCCTAGGCCCAGGAGAAGGGCAGGGAGCGGGGCATGCTTCAGTTTCTTTGCTCACCTCAGGTTCTCCCCTCCCTCGCTCACAATGTGTTGCAGCCTCTCAGGAAGTTCTTGCACATATGCCTTCAGGTGAGCTAGCTCGAGGGCCTTCCACACCTCCTCATCAGTGTACTGGTCGAAGGGGTCCAGGTTCATCCGCAAGGTGCCGGTGAAGAGCACAGGGTCCTGCCAGGGACAGCACAGAGTGTTTGCCTCTGTTGTGGCCATTCAGCAGGGCTGAACGCTTGTCCTGCTGCCTGCCCCTGGGCAGGGAGGTGGTGATGATGAAGGGTGCTCAGGATGGGATCCCTGCAGCACCCAGGGGGTGCTAAGGGCCATGGTGTGCCCAGGGCAGAGCCGTGAAGATGTGGGGTGCAGAAAAGCTGGAGTCGGCTCACCTGGGGGATGATGGTGAGGTTCTGGCGCAGGTCGTGCAAGCCAATGGTCGCTATGTCCAACCCATCAATGATGATCTTTCCCCCAGCAGCCTCCAGAACACGGAAGAGGCAGTTGGTGAGGGAGGATTTCCCAGCTCCCGTCCGGCCCACAACTCCAACCTGTGGAAGCAGATGTTTAGACAATCTAACAGGGCTAGAAATAGCCGAGTGAGAATTCTCATCTTCACATGGTGGGCCTTCTCCAAGCCACAAGGAAAGGGTGCAGTGGAGGCAGAGAGGTCCTCACCTTCTCAGTACTCTCAATATTGCAGGTGATCCCCTGAAGAACCAGTTCCAGTTCAGGTCGGTACCGAACTTCGTAATCCACAAACCGGATCTCACCTTTGCTGGGCCAGCCGTGGGGTGGGCGCTTGTCTGTCACCCATGGAGCCTGGGGGGCACAGGAAGGTTAGGGGGCTGCACCAAGCTGTGCAGCAGGTGTTGGCCCACACCCTGCTCTCCTTACCTCTCTCTTGACTTTCGTGTACTCGTGCACCCGCTCTACAGCCACAATATTTGTCTCCAGCTCCGAAGACACCCGCACCAGCCAGTTCAGTGTCTGGGTCACCTGCACGGCAGAGCCACAGAGTTCAGTGAGACGCAGGAACAACCACCTTCTGTTGAGAGTTCATCAAGAATATGCTTCTCCCGACGGCAGCAAGCATCCCCATTACATGTAGATGTGTGTTCCCCTGGCTTCAATTCCCAGGTGATCACTCTCTTCATCAGACACTCCAGCTAATCCCCTCTCCACACACTGCAGACGAATGTGCAGCCAGCCCAGAGCCATCAGCCCAAGAACTTAACAGAAGAAACTTTCATTGACTTACATTGAGGGCAGAGGAGACAGAGAGACCCACAATGCCGCCTTCCAAAGAGTTTTTTGAAATCACAGCCAGAAGTGCAGCGAAGAAGACCACCAGGCTCCCAACAAACTCCAGGCGGATGGCCAGCCATCTGCAAGAGGAGAGCATGGCCCCAGCACAGGGCCAACTAGTGAGACCAGCATCTCACCTCTCACCAGTGTTAAACTCAGCACCATACGCCAGCACCAGGCAGTGCCCCCATCACAC
>JAOWBP010003659.1:20281276-20292646 GCA_028571105.1 Tragopan temminckii
GAAGGGAAGGGAAGGGAAGGGAAGGGAAGGGAAGGGAAGGGAAGGGAAGGGAAGGGAAGGGAAGGGAAGGGAAGGCTCCAGGACCTGGGAAGACATCCTATGACTTTGGATGAGCATCCCAGCCCAAGTCAGATGAACTTCCCAGTCTGGGAAAGATCTGGAGCATAACAAGGAATGCTAGGGGAACAGGAAGAACAACACCAGGGAAAACCTTTCTCCCACCACTGACCTGTATGTCTTTGGACTTGTTGACCAGGAATGCATTTATGGGGATGAGCAGCACCATGACTGCAAGGCCAGCCAGGACAGAGGGACCCAGCTCTCCCCAGAGGAAGACAATAGACAAGATAATTTGCAAGGGTGATGACCAGAGCTGGTGAACAAAGTTGGCCATGTCCATGAATCTTTGGGCATCAGCTGACATCAGGTTCACAGTCTCTCCCACTGTAGACTCTTTGCGAGTGGCACTGGACATGGTGAGCGCCTGGAGAGAGAAATCGTGGTCAATGCAAACATCATGGGAGCAGAGCTGGGAACCAGCAGGGCAGGCTGAAACTGCTCCTCAGATTCTGGTAACTATCGAATGTGCTGTTTGTCCCAGGCTGATGGGCAAGGGATGCTGGAATTCCCAGCCCACCTGGGAGAAAGCCAGCTGGGGATGGTGACAGAGCCATACCTACCTTCTTGTAGATAGCAGCAATGAGGCTGGCACGCACATTTGTGCCAAGCTGGAAGCATAGGTTGAAGTACTGCTGCAGGCAGAGGGACTGGAGCACTGCAGTCAGGAAGAGCAGGATGCTGTACAGGTACCCCTGCCAGGCAAAGGCCTCCGCATCTGACACAAAGGCGATCAGCAGCCTGAGGGGCAGAGAGGCCGTGAGCCACCCACCCATGGAGACAGACCCAACAGGGTGCTCCAGATCAACACAGGCAGTTGGGTGCTGAGCACACAGGGAGGTGGTGGGGCTGGGGGCAAGGCCAGGATGGTGTGACTCACTTCAGCAGCTGGGGGCTGACAAACACAAGCGCATCATGTACCAATTTGAAAGCCACTGACATCACGAGGTTCTGCAAGAAGGTCTTAAAGAGGACTTTCATCAGCCACTTCTTGGGGTAATCCTTGTGAGAGGAGTCCCCTTTACCTCCCTTCTTTTTCTTCTTCTTTGGCTGCTTCTCCTCCTAGAGGGACACGAACACAGAAATAAATGAGTGGGTCCTATGGCTTTTGGCACCTGAAAGGATGCTTCCTGGGCAGCTACATAGCCCCCAGATCAGGTGTCCTGAATGAAGCCCAGGCTTTAACTCCTGTCACATTATCTATCTATATTATGGATAAATTATAGAAAAATTCCTCCTCAGAAAGAGTGGTGTTGCATTGGCGCAGGCTGCCCAGGGAGGTGTTGGGGTCACGATTGCTAGAGGTGTTCAAGAAATGTGGAGACGTGGCACTAAGGGACATGGCAGGGTGGGGATGGGTTGATGGTCGGACTGGATGACCTTAGAGGTCTCTTCCAACCTGAATGATCCTATGATTCTCTCTCAATTCAGAGTGATTTTCACTCAGACCTGGGAGATATCTGGGGCAGGGAAACACAGAGACAAGGAAGCTGCTTGTACTGCAGCCTTGAGGGATGGTTCCTGTTCTTCTGCAGGGCATAAGGATGGAGAATTTCTTGGTGTCTCAAATCTGCTGGGATCTGGGATCTGCTGAGGATGGGAAAGACCTTGCCAAGGGATTCGCCATCCTTGTCCATGGCCCTGAAGAATCAGAGTTGGAAAACTCAGCACTGGGGGCTGCAGGGAAATGAGGTGACCCCACTCAATAAGACTGGGCTTGGATCTCTGTGTCTCATGCAAGGCTGCACGTGGGAAGGGATTTACCAGCACCAGGATGTCCTGGCTCTGGGCTTTGCTCATCCCATTCATGTGCTCTGTGTCACGTTCCCGGCGTCTTTTCTTGTGTTTCCGTTTCTCCAATTCTGCTTGGGCCTTCCTCAATGCAGTCTTCATGTTCTTCTCAAAAGCAGCATATATGGCCTGTGTCCTGTCTTTATCTTTCAACTCCCAGACATCTTCTATTTCCAAGGGCTTCCGATGGCCCTTGTAAATCATCCTGTGGGGCAGAGAGAGCTCCCCTTAGCAAGTCTCCAACACTGTGTCTGTAGGAAGATCCTTATTGCAAATGCAGAGCTTTCAGAGTCTGGTCCTAACAGAGGGAGAACTACAAACCGACTTCCCTGCAGCTCAGGCCCTGATTTGTGTTCACAGCCTGTTGCAGCTGAAGCTCCCATGCAACTTTCATGCCACATAGCAGAGCCATGACAGATCACTGCTACCTGCAGGCTGGGCCTGATGCACCAGGTACCAGTGCACAGCAAGGTGGGAATTGTCCAAGCTCAGGCTGCACAGGCTGCACTGATTACAGAGCTTCTCCTGGCCAGCTCTTGCATGGGGCCCTCGGCCCTGACCTGTTGGGTAGCAGCCAGCCCACAGCAAGGAGTTGGAACTGGATGGGCTTTATGGTCCCTTCCAACCCAACCATTCTGTGATTCTATGCTGTGATGCTATGGCTCATAGCAGCCTGTGCAGCTCAGCTCTGAGGCCTCCGTGCATTTTGCCACCCAGACCTCCCCATAGCCCTGCTCACCTGCTGTACCACCCGAAGGTGACGGAACTCAGGATGGAGGCTGTCACCTCTGGGTTCTAGAGTGCAAAGGAAAGAGAAGTGAGTACTGAGGCATTGCAGGTGCTGAGATGAAGTTGACAAGAACTGACTAGCACCAGGCTGCAGCCTTTAGCTCTCCTTGTGCCCCTTGCTGACAGCTTCCCGGCACCCTCACCCACCCTGCATGCACTTCATACCTTCTTTGCAATTTCCTTTGCTTCTGGGGAGATATCTGAGAAGCCTGAGACAATAAAGAGCAGCAGCTGGAGCCCATAGGAGATGAAGAAGAGGACAAACTGCGGCACATCTGAGATGGGGTCCTGTGGGAAAGTGGAGCCCAGGGTGACTGCTGGGGCTTGTCTCAAGGCCCTCAGAAACAGCATTCAAACCAACAGAGCAGTTGCAGAACTCTGTGTCCTCTCTCAGCTTCCCTTCACCACCATTCTTTCCTTCTCCCTCCCTCCTCCCAGATGCCCATAAGGGGAGAAATTAGTCCTGGTTTTCTCATGCTTCCTCAAAGGGAGAGGGTGAATTTAAAAGGCTATTCTTCTTCCAGTTCCCAAGGTCCACAGGGCAGCTGGGACCTCAGTGATACCACTGAGAGCATGACAAGGGGTGAGGTCCATAAGGGACTCGATGATCCTTACGGGGTAATACCTCAGAGTATTCTATGATTCTATTACTTTCTTTGGGGACTGAACAGTGTCGTGGGGAAATACACAGCTTCTTGCCAAACCCAACCTGCAGTGCTCTCCGGACAAGGGACTGGAATGGCAGGATCCCACAGAGAAGTGACAGGATCCAGAAGCAGAACAGTACCACCGAGTCTCTGCACAAGCAGAAGCACCGCGCATAGTGGATCAGAAGCACCAGGACCTGGGAGAAAAACCATCACTGAGGTTCAGGCAGGGCAGCAAGACCAACTCTGCCCTTCAAACACGCCTTTGGGGGTACGTGTACCCAGGCACTGGCACACGTGGTCTTTGCCAGTCCTACAGAAGCTTCAGAGTTCATCACACAGGGCAAAGGTTTATTTCAGGGAGACATCATATCAAAACGCTCATAGGAAGAAGAAAGTCTGAAGGCACCCCAGCATTACGCTTTAACTGTTCTCACCCCAGGTTCTTGGCCATGCTGTAAAGAGCAGGCATAAAGATATGCCCTGGCTCCTGAACATCACTCCAAGCCTGACATTACGCAGGTCAGAGACCCATGGTTAACAATATCTGCTAAACTTTGCACATGAATCCAACTGATAAAATAGTAATCACTAGCAAATTGTTATGTTTGCTTGTAAGTGTAGCTCCTAAATTTTATGGCTTTATTAAGACTGTTAGATTGGCCGATAACTTCTACAAAATATCTGCTACTCCTGTGCACGTGTTCCCCTGCGCATGCAGCTCCTGTGCCCTCAGTTTTCTAGAGGACCAATCTCACATATCTTCATTCACAAATCCAATCTCTAATCACAGATCTCCTCTGCCTCAGAATTCTATGGCACTTCTCAACTCTTCCTTCCCACAGAATTCCCGCAGATACTCAGAGCTGCCCCATCCCCATCTCCCACGTTGCTCTCCTGCAGATGCAGCCTCCCTCCATCCCTGTGCTATGGAAGCTTTCTGCAGCCCAGTCCTGCCATCTCACACCACCTCTTTGGTGACACACAGCACGTTGTCCTGCTGACCCTTACCCAGGTGACGATGTATAGGCTGGGGTTGGTGTACCGGACAGCTGGCAGGGGGTTCTGCCCTGTGCCCTCTGTAACTGCCAAGACCAACTCTGCCACAGCTGTCATCAACAGCAACGTAGCCAGCACCTGTGGAGAGGAGGGCAGTTGTGAAGAGAGACCCAGCCCAACGTGTGCACTGGAAACCAGTGGGAGACAACGCGACTGGATATAAAAGCACTAAGCCCTGTAGATCACTGCACCCTTTCCAATCCAAACCTGGTACAAAGAGCTTTCTTGTGCCCTTTCATGGGAGCACTGCCATCATTTTAACCTTGGAATACACAAGCACATAATATCAGAGGCTGCAGTGCACACCTAAGACCTCCCGCCTGGAACATCCCAGCCCTGTGGTGCCCTCTGTCCCAACTATGTGTCATCATGGGCTTCCTTCTGGCTTTTCCATCACAGTGCTGCTTCTCTCCTACGCTTCTTATCTGTTCATTCTTCACCCAACTCCAGCTTAGAAGCTTTCTACTCACCACCGCTCAACCCAGGCTGCTCCTGCCACCCTCTGTGCCCCCTCAGCCCCACTCTACCTGTTTGATGATGTAGAGTTTGGTCAGAGATGATTTCTTGGATTTAGATTTGCACAAGGGAAGGAGCTGCCATGGTGCCAAAACCCAGAGGAAGCCAAGGGGAATCCAGACCAGCACTGTCTGCTGGAAGCACACCGGCAGGTCAGCATCTGAGCGAGCGAGGAAGGAGTCGTTCTGGGGACAAGAACAGACAGTCAGGTCACAGAACCATGGAATCATAGAATATCCTGAGTTGGAAGGGATCTATAAGGATCATTGAGTCCAACCCTTGGCTCCACAAAGGGCCACCCAACAATCAGACCCTATATGTCTGAGAGCACTGTCCAGATATGTCTTGAACCCTGGCAGCCTGCAGCTGTGATCACTGCCTGGCGAGCCTGTTCCGTGCCCACTGCCCGCCAGTGAAGAACCTTTTCCCAGCACCCAACCTGACCCTCCTCTGAAGTCACTCAGGATCGCTCAGCCTTCACCTGGCTCACAGCATGAGCACTCTGATAGCTCCTATCCCTCCTGTTTCCACCCCATTCAGCACCCACCATCCTGACTTACTGCCCACCAAGCACCCTACCCCAGCGGGGCCAACACAGACACTCACCCAGAAGACGGAGCCGCAGAACTCTTCCAAGGCTGCTGGCATGGCTGTGGTGGGCAGCCAGCAGCTCCTTCTCTCGCTCTGCTCAGCTGTGAGAGTCCTGGGTGGATGCTTGGAATAAAAGTCCCTACACACCCTCGGCCGGTGTTGGGATCAAATCCTGATGGCTTACAGTTAATTGTTAACTGGGTGTGATTGTGCAATTCTGAAAGCAAACCAGTGACCAAAAGGGCCTTGGAAAACCACGAGTTCCAAGGAAGGGAAGAGAGGGAGGCTCAGAGAAGAGATGGAAGGGAAACTGTTGTCACAAACTCACTTCACCATATGGCCATTGCTTGAAAATCACAGCCTTCATCAGTGTATACTGAGATAGATGTATGGTCCCACAAAAGACAATCTGTGTTGGTGCAGTACATCTTTCCTCTGCTGGGATCACTCCAGCAATCTCCAGTACCCATGTGACAGCCAGACAGCCACACCTGGAGGGAGTCTGACCCTAAGCCATCATCCTGCTACTTTGGGAGGTGAGGGCTGGAAGGGATGGGTCTATCCCAAAACAGAATTTGCTTTGTCTCACGGGATTTCGAGGAGCATTAGGTAAAAGGGGAGGGTGCACAGACCAGAAGAATTCTGCTGTTTCATTGTTCGGTGTTTGTAGCTCAAGAGTCAAGGGTGATATAATGACTAATTGCTCAGGAACAAGCCCCTTGCCATCAATTGCAGAGGAAGGTCCAACGTCTAACCTGCTGGTTAATTATTATTGCCTTGTCTGATTAAATCCTCTTCTTTTTTCGGTAAACAAAGCTGTCCCCAGTGCCAGGTCCTCCAGCCAGCACCAATACACTGCTGAGGAGAGCAGCAATCTGATGTATTAGACAAAAGATCACTGAATGGAGCAGCCACTCCCTCAGGTTCTTCTCAGTGCAGAGTGCTGATGTAGTTCATGAACTATGGGGCGCTATGAACACGTTCCTTGTGGTTCACACCATGGTCTTTCCCATCCCTCTACCCCACAGCCCTGCCTTCTGAGCTGAACAACGCCTCATACGTATTGTACCTAGGCTGCACCTAAATCCTACCTTTCTTTTTTCTGGCTTATTTTTGTACAGTAGCTGAGATCCAGTCTTTCCAATTTATCTTCACAAACACGATCCTTAAAGGTGCCCTTGTCTCTACCAAGTTCTACTCTGCCCACTGGCCTTGCTTATAAGGCTCACATGTGGACCACTTGCCCCAGTGACAGCTTCCTATTAAATACTCCATCCCCTCGGTTGCCTTGCTTTTCAATGCATATCATAGAACCCATCCTCGCCCAGTCTTTGGTCTCTTGTTCAGAGCTAACAGCTTTCCTCAGCCAAGAATGTTTAAAACAAGCATATCCACTCTTCCTTTACCCTCAGGATTGCAACACGCTCATCCTCCTGAAAACCCGTAAAGTCACCTTAGTATCCTTCAGCTCCTTCCACAAAGCTTCTTCCATTACAATATCCAGAAAATATTTGTGGGACCAAGCTAACTGAAGTGCCCTTCATGCCCCCATAGGGTCTGCTCCAGGACAAAGACTTCTGCAAGACAATGTACACATTGATCCAGACCTCCTAATCTCTGAGAAGTTTATTTCTTTGCTTTCTTATGGTGTAATGCCCTTTGAGTTCAGAAGCCTTTTTAAAACAAATAAAACTTTACACAAAAGAGCCAAACTACATATACGATGGCGGAAGGCTGCGTCAGCATAATACGTTAATTAAGTTACAGATATCAGCATGACTCAAGAAATCTTACAACATAAGTCACAAACTCTTAAACCCAACTAACTTTAAGTGAAATCACTTCTACCAAGTTTGAATCCCTCCTACTGAGTGCGTATCAGCCAGCACTGACCCCACACTACGCAGCTATTTTCCCAACTCATATGTTGAGAATTGCCATCTATGTTCCCAAGATGTGTATTGAGAGACACTGATACCTCTGATGGATCCATGTAAAAAAGGGGATACACTCTCTGACATGAAGCTCTGAAGTTATAGTCTTTAGCTATAGGTTTTCAACTGTCTCATTCTGTTAAGGTAAAACCAAAAGAAGCCTAAGCTTTGACTCTGACTAGTCAGCAATAACCCCACAGGCACTTGCCCCCTCGCACACTGTCTGAAGAATAAGAAGATGCTTGTGAAGACGTGTTAGGAAAAGGACTTGGAAACTCCCTGAGAAAAAGTACCTCAGCTTCCCAAGGAATCTCATCGCCTGCCCTGCCCTGCCCTCCCCTTGGCCTCTCTCATCTGTAGCCCAGGTTGGCTCACAGCTAGCTCACCCCATCAGTCAGGTAGTAGAAGCTTCTTGCCATATAGGCTCATCACCTCTACATATCAACAACAGCTTTGATGTGCTTCTTTAACTGAGAGATGCTGAGTTTCTAATCCTGGCTGACACGAGCAGTGGCTGTGGCTGTTTCCCTTCCTGACATTTTGGATGTAATCATTTTCTCTTTTGGTGCAGCACGAGGATGATTAATTCAGCGTCCCCTCATCTGACTCTTACTTCTCTTCTGTTGCTCTCACACTTGGCCCTCCTGAGACACGACTAGGGTTTGAGTTATGTTCTCAACTGAGTGCTTATTTGCTATTACTTTGTTCTCAGGAAACGTTTCTATCTCCTGTACACATTGCCTCATCTTACACAGATGAGCTAATGTGGACTTTTCCATTTGCAGTATGTATCTAGAACTGATGCCAAAGCATGCTGTACCAAACCATGCAAAATGGAGCACACAGTACCATCTGTAAAATAAATTTGAAACAAACAACAACAACAACAAAAAAACAGTAAAAACAGAGTAAGAGGGGAGCAGCTGCAGCGTTTATTTGACAATCACATGCAGTGCTACACAACTCATTCTCCCATACTTGCTCATCTCCCTTCCTCTCTAAATACAAGGAGCTGAGCAGCTTGTTGCCATCACATCCAAGAATGAGTCCTTTTATTTAAAATGGCCAACATAAATTTCCAGGCCAGGGACTGGTCACTCAGAGGAAACCAAGGGAAGAAACATCAGGCTTTGTCACCTAATTTGCATCCTCCGCTGCCTGAGGATGGTAGCAGTACACATCTGTCCACGTGGCAGGAAAAACTCTGGAGTCTTGGTGCTCTTCTTCCAGCACAGTGCTTTCCACTACAGAATGTTCTTTGCAATGGCATTCAGGGTCCTCACTTTAGTCACATCTGCCACCTTAACAGAGTACTCAGGGGCAGAGAACGACGCTCCCATGGCAACATTTGGATTTCTGCACAGAAAATGACTGGTTACTTTCTGCAGGTGACACAGAAGGGTAAAATACATTAATGAAAACCCGCTATTTTCCCCACAGTGTTAGCAGCAGTCAGAATACCTGCTGGTGCCACCCAGCCAAAAGATGAGGCAGAAACAGAAGAACAGTACAGAGGACAGAAAAAAACAGCATCTACAGAAACCCTCTGTTCATAGAGACACATCTCACAAGCCTTCCAAAACCCACATTCATCAGCACTACAGGTCAAAGGTAACTACATCAGAACACGCCCTTCCAAGTGTCACCGGAGTGCACTCAGAAGCCCTAGGGCAACAACAGCATAGGAAAAGCCCCAGGTTCCCAGTTGTGCGTGGAGCTCATGTTCAGACGATGAGCACCACTGGATTCACACATTGCAGAACAGAGAGCCAAGTAACACAATCCCAACCACAACAGTGCAATTAACACTCAGAAAGCTGTTTGAAATTTACACCCGTTCCACACACATTTGTATTAATCCTGATTTACCCCAGCACAATTTTGCTAAGAAATAGTAAGAAATAATCAGTTACCTGAACTTCATCCCTGAGTCCCGCGCTGAGCGAGCAGAGCAGTGAAACTCAGAAGCTGAAGAGCCTTCCAGAATCCTTTGCAGGTTGCGCTCTGTGATGCCACCCCCTGGTGGAAAGAATCCTTGTTTATATCACATCCAGCATAGAAAGGACTATCACATACCCAACATCATCCTGAGGTCTATCCCCTAAGGGACCAGCACCACCTACACAGAAGGGGAAAGAGCCCTTGGGACAAGAGACTCTAGCACTTGAAGAGATGGGAGAAGACTTGATTCATGTCCTCCCGCAGATCTACAACTGTCCCCCAAATCCTCCAGTGAGCAGCAGCTGCAGCGTTCTGCAGCCTTTACTCAGACCAGGGTAGGAACGCCTTCCTCCAAGGAATGTGGCTCAGAAAAACCAATCAGACAGTGCACCCCAGGGCAAGAGGAGCCAGAGGCAACTAGACCTGTTATAGATGACAAGAAAAAATTTACCTGGCACTACGACAATTCTGCCCTTTGCCTGAAAGAAAAATAACTTGTTAACGATACTGGCACAGCACTGAGTCCTCACATGCCACTATGGGGAACAAAGAAAACTTATGTATTGCAGCCTTGAAATTCACAGTGGCGTATGATTCTTGATTTCTCACTCCAGGGATCTAGCCCAAAGGGACTTGGGAAATCGGATCACGGACAACCCAGAGGTGGGGGGCAAGCACTTGTGAACAGCAGCTTCCCCACAGAAATGAGGGTTATCACAAAGAATGTGCCTCCAAGCAAAGCCCAGAAAGTGGCCACAGTAACCCAGAGGCATGTAGAGAGCACTTACCTGTTCTGCAAGTTTCTTAATCAAGGATAATCCTTCCAGTGCTGAGCTATCGCAGCCACTGGTCAATACTCGCTCAAACCCCAGAGAAATCAGAGTCTCCAGTGCCACCTGAGGGTCGTGCACCATGTCGAAGGCTGAGAGACCAACGGAACAGGTTCAGAAATCACTCAACTCATTGCTCAAGCCCTGTTACCACCCCAGTGCAGGAAAAAAATGGGAAAATCTCTTCTCTCCACCGCAGCTCCCAGCTATAACATCACCCTCACAGTAACAGCACACCTGCAGCACTCAGCTCTCCCGACATTTCTTCTCCTTGCAGGACAGTGACACTGCTACCAAGTTTGAACCCCCTTGACCTCAGCCCTCATGGGCAAACAGTACAGCTGCAGCTCATGCACACTAAACACTGCTTTTCCCCCTCCAAAGAAAAACCACCATAGATTAAGCCCAGACACCTCCCAGCACCCCATCTCTGTCAGTGGGGCAGAAGCTGGTCCCTGCCAGGGCCACCAAACTCTGTGACTCACCTCGGTGAAATGTGACTGGCAAGGGCCGGCAAACAGCTGTAATAAGAAGGCATATGGTCAGCCTAGACTGCTACAGAGAGTCCTTTGTGTCAGAACCAGAAAAGCACATGAGATTTCCTTCGCTACCTACAGTTTTTGTACCAGTAGCGCTCAACACTGGCAGTTTACAAGCCATTTTACTTTCTACAAGAAGAAGTGTAACTATTTTACACTATCTAACTAATGCAAACTAACTAAAGAAAATACTGATTGCAGGACTCCGCTGGATAGAAAGAGCAAGGACGCAAACAAGACCTGCAGACAAGGGAACCCAATGCTGTGCATTCTACGGTGCGAGACAGCACAGCACGGAGCTACCATCCCCGGTGACAGCAAAGAAACCACGCGGCTCTTAGAGCAACATTTACAAGCAGGGATGCTCTCACCCAGCAACGCCGTGCAGAGCTCCGTATCGATGCGTCCATCCTCAGTGAGGGCCCCGAAGACCAGCCCATCCGCACCGTGCAGCTTGGCCAGGCGGATGTCGGCCTTCATCACCTCCACCTCTCGGTCCGAGTAGAGGAAATCTCCGCCGCGAGGCCGGATCATGACGAACACCGGGACCCGCACGCACTGCTTCACCACCTGCAGGAGCCCTGGGGGGAGAAACGGGACGAGGGGGAGGAGACGT
>JAOWBP010003659.1:20321818-20332386 GCA_028571105.1 Tragopan temminckii
AGAAAGAAAGAAAGAAAGAAAGAAAGAAAGAAAGAAAGAAAGAAAGAAAGAAAGAAAGAAAAGAAAAGAAAGAAAAGCTCCTGTTTCCCGTGGAATAGGTTTCAATTAATTTCATTTTAGGCAAGAAAATTTTCAGTAATTTTCACAGCTTATTTCTCACACTGTTAGTAATACTAATTCTACCTTGACATAGTGATAAAAATCCTAATTTTCTGCCTTTCCAGAAATTATCTGGGTTCAGACGCTGTCCTCACTGCTGTGGGAGTAATTCTGAGTAATTCTTTCTCCCAAGTGGAGCCTGGTTTTTGGCTCAAGGTTTTGCTTTTCCCTTTTTCTTCGGAGGAGTGTTATGTCTTCAGCGCTGCTCAGACTTCCCTAATTCACACGAGCACTGTGTTGTGCACAAATTCCTCACTGCATTTTTAAACTCATTATTATTTATTAAGCAGCAAACGATTTTTTTGTTTTGTTTTGTTTTTGCAACCCCACCTGATTTCTCTCTGGAAACTTTTCTAAAAAAGCATTTGGTGAATATTTGTATATTTAACATTTGCATTGTTCAAAGTGACTTGTAGCGTTGCGTTCTCTCACTCTCCTTCAGTTCCAGTCAGTGCTCTCATGCTCACATTGGAACACGCTTGCAGCTTAGATTTTATGCAGCTGTATTGAACGGCTTGCAACAACAACAAAAAATCCATACTGTTGACTTCCTCGGTTTGCCGACATCCATTACTGCTCTGTGCTGGGGATGGGCTGCACCCAGCAGCCCTGTGGCCAGGCTTTTGCAAAGCATGGTTTATTCCCTGTGGTTTATTTCCCATGCTTCCAGGAGTGCTGCTTTCCCGATTCCCGCCCCATGGATGTGGGGGAGCGAGGCTGCAGGGCTCATCGCATCCTCCCGGCTCTGCAGATTAAGGCCGCCCAGCTCCTCCGAGAGCCTCCCCAGGTGGCCATGATATTTCTAAAGGACTTGTCCCCATGCCACAGTAAGCTCATTAGCTAATTCCCTTATTAAACAGCACCAAGTGAAGCATGTGTGTTTGGGTTTGTAGGCAGCCCCCTCTCGCCTTCCCCTCCAGCTTGCCACACTCCCTTCCCTTTGTTTTAACCAGGAAGGCAGGCTTCTGACAGTCCCCTTGGCTCAGCCATTTTGGGCGCATGCTCATCCCGCCCTTGCTGTTCCAGGGGGGTTTGTTCAGCTCCTGCAGCCCCCAGCCCTGCAGAGCAGGCAGGACCCTGCTTGCCCGGTGTTTTGCCTCCACCAGTGTGGTTTGGAGGCCCGTTCGCTTTGCCGTGTCTGTCTCAGAGCCGTGCCACAGGTTTGGTTTAGAAAAAGGGAGGCTTTCCCAGGAAGGAGGTTATGGTTTGGAGCTCGGGCAGCAGGACGAGCGGTGCTCTTTGTACAGCCCTCTATTTGGGGAGGGTCCCTGAGGTCTCATGGCACATTGGCAGAGGGATGCCAAGCCCTGAGCCCGCTGGATGCACTCGCCACCACCGAGCCTCTCACCCCTAAACATGGGGAGCCCATGGGGCTTCTTCCCTTGCCGCCTGCTCCGGGAGGAGCCCGGTCACAACCCCATCCCGGGGAAGAGGGACGGACCCAACATCCCACCCTCTTCCTTCTGGGGGGCCACACACCACAAGGTCCACCTCGCGCCGGCGCTTTCCGGCCCTCTGTGAGAATGTACCGTTTGTGGCTCCTTCATTGACTTTGAAGAATGTCCCTTTATTCACAATGTTATTTCCTTTAATCACTGTGGGGTTGCAGGAAATCTTCTTGGAAAATTATTTCAGATTGGCTGGAATTGCTGTATGGTCGCAGGGATGGAAAACTCACTTGAACTTGTTTTCATTTTACCCTAAAAAGTCACTGTCCCCAGAAGTTTCAGATGAATTTGGATAAACATGTGAGTTCCGAGGATTTTGTTGTTGTTGAGCAGTTTTCTTCCTTTTTTTTCTTCCCCCAGTGAACCTCTGTATCTTTCCAAGTTCCTGAGTTTTACTCAAGACCAGAGGTGCAGAGTCAAAGGGAAAATGGGACATTTGCATAAACAGATTGAAGACAGGCAAATACATCATTAAGGGACGCAACATGTGAGTAGAGATAAAGAGATAAGTGATAGTTTTGGCCATCAGCTAAGAGCCACATCAACTGGATTTTCTTCTACTTGAGGATATCTATGCTTGGATGAAACAGATGTGCTGAATCTCGTCGTCTGTGGGACTTTAGTCTCATTCCTATGTGAGATTGACATAAGAAAGGTCTAGATGAACATTATCTAGACAGATGTGGGGCTACATAGGCTGGAGAGCACTCAGAAGAGCAATTATTTGTGCTCTGACACTGGTAGAGACCTAGCAGCAGACCTAGTTCTAGCCAAGGCTTTCATCAATGATTGTCATTAAGCAGCACCAATCGGGTAGGGCCTGCAAGAATGCAGCTCAGCTTTTCTTGACAAATTGAAAGAAAACTATTGATACAAACAAAATAAGGCTTTTCTATAAGTTGAAAAAAAAAAATCAACTGCACACCCACTGGCTGGGAATTGAGCTTATTCTGTGGGAAAGTAGCTGAAGGTGACAGTGAGACCCAAGGGGAGCACGAGCCAGCAGCGTCCTGCTGAGTGAGAAGAGCAGACTCAGACTGGGGTACATAAATAAGGTGTCTGTGGGACACCTGATGTGATCCTGCTGCACTCAGAGTGTCAGCCTAAGTGCCGGTTCCCACTTCGGGCTGAGTGTTTCAAGTCGCGGTTCTGGGAGAAAGCCCAGGGAGGAACATGGGTGATCAGAAATGCAGAAAACATGACATACTGGAGGAGGCTGAAGGACCAGGGTAGCTTAGTATCAAGAAGAGACGACTGTAGGGAAAGATAAAAGTCTTCAAATGCATGAGGCACAGCTACAAAGCGAGAGATAATAGGATATTCCTTGTTTTCAGGGTGGAAAGAACAAGGAACCACGGGCTCACCCTGCAATGACAGCAGCAAGGGAGAATTAAAACTCGTTTTTCTTGGGAGCCGTCTTCAGCACTAGCGGCTTCTTGTAGTTTAGACAAAACTGCACCAGGAAGGGTTTGCCTCCTTTGGCGGCAGGCAGACAGGCTGGGTGAACTTTCAAGGGCCTCCTAGGCTTATATTTTATGATTCTGTGAATATAGATACAAGAAAGAGATCATTTTGCCTCTAGCCAGTCTATTCAGGACAGGTCCTTGCCAGGTGTGTTTTTCTTCAGCGGTGGATGTCGTCCAGGTTTTCCATAATTTCCACCAGCATTTTTGTTATTTACTCCTAAGTACTTTTTTTTTTTTTCCTTTCCATTTTCTTTTCCAAATCCAATCTTTTGCCCATTTCTGTACACCCCCTGGAAAGTCATATGTGCTGTGCACTCCTCAGCGAGCCACGCACAGAGAGACCTTCTCTTCCGATCCAGCTGATCATGCACTTACATGTGGGATCCAGGAGCACCCCGTCTTGCTGATGAGTCTGCTGACAGACCCACAGTGCTGTGAGCTCATGTCCAGCTCGTGGTTTCCCTCCCTCCGCACAGCCGTGGGTTGGGTGTTTTGGTGTTTGTCAAACAGGACGAGCAGCGGTTACCCCCCCCCCCAATCTGCAGGCCCACAGATGTCGATGTTTCGTGTTTACGCTGAGTTCATGCAATGTGAATTTTTGTGAGCCTACAAGAAACACGATATATTTTTACTTGCAATGTTTAAGATCAGAGTTAGTCATTCAGTCACCTATTCGGATCTCCCCGAGCGCCGCGTCGTGTTACTCTTTTGGGATCCGAATAATGTGGGTTTTTGCTCATGTACAAAAGCACGTGGTCTGGAGAAGCGAGGGAGTGCGGGGTTTTATCTTACTGAAGGACGGATGGTTAATCCACCGGCTAATCAGCATCGCTTAGAAAATGTACGTCTTATTTCTTATGCGGCTTTGTCTGGCTTTTAATTTCCAGCCATTGATTTTTCTTCTGCCTTTTTGGCTGGAATAAAAACACTTTGGCACACAGTATTTTCTTACTATCAGAGCACTTGTGCATAGCAGTCAAATTTCTAAAGCTTTTTTAAGAGGAAAACAGGTCGAGCTTGATTCTGTCACTGTGGGGTGCGTTCTCCTGCTCCGGTGTCTTTTCCGTGGCTGTTTTCTGCACCCTCTCTCATTTCACAGAATAATTTTGGCCTTGGGAGCTTTGGCAGTAAAGCCTGCTGGTCAGGCCTCCGTCAGCCAAATTTTGGGAATGTCTGAAGATGGAGATGTCGTGGTCTCCCTGGGCCCCTGTGCTCTCAGCTTTTAACCCACGTGCTCCCTTCTTCCAGCCTGTACCTTCCCAGTCTGGCTACAGGGTACTATGGGAGACTGAAAAAAGCTGAAGGGAAACCACATCTTCATCTCTGCCTTCTTCTGTACTTTTTAAAATGGGGCATCATGCCAATCCCTGTTTATATCCCTGCTTTAGTCTCACGTCCAAACCTATTTTTTTTCTGATTTTCAAGCAAGAATTCCTGAGAAGATCCTATTAAGACAGCTAGGGGCTAATAACATCTTCACCATATATGGTGCATTTCACCCTCAGTGCTATGGGTGAGCACTGCAGCGCACGCTCTGCAGTTTGGCTATCTCCAGTCCAGTGGGGCCAGGAGACAGCTCTGCTCCACAGTCAGGTACGCTTTGGCCAGGCTCCTGCTTGGCCTTTACAGTGACATCAGAACTAGGTGTGCTCAGTCTGCACCATGCTAGCACTTCTGTGCTTTGGCAGCCTTGCATTTCAAAGGTCTGCTTGCAAGGAGGTGCATGTTATCTGCAAGTCTGGCCAAAAATTATGGTGCACCGGGAACCTGCAGCTCCGGAGAATGTGCCATTTTGGTGTTCACAAAGCAAAAATCTTTGCCAAAGTCTGGGAAACGGCTTTTGAAGTGCCAGCATTATGTCCCAGCCGCTGGTCCTACTCAGTTTTCTTTCTCATTCTTCCTGTTCACAGCCATCCCAGCTGGGACTTTCCTGTCCTTGGATGTGGCTGAGGTGTGGGCTACTGCAGAACTGATGGTGATGCGTACCAAGTGCCAGCAGGTCCCAGCTCCAGAGAGAGGCACATCCCCAGGTGCCAGCCCCACCAGCAGGATGGATCCAGGACACTGCTGCATGTCTCCCAGCACAGAGACCTGCCCAAATGCGCTGGGGGCTCTTAATGGCCAGGCGGGGACAGACCCGGTGCTTCCAGGTTCCCTCTCATGACATCCGCCGAGTCCCCTTCCCGCACTCATCTTGTCATTCTATCCAAAACAATTATGGAAGGCTTGTTGTTTTTGGCACGGCCCTTTATTTACAAATCCCATCCTGCTTATAGCTCATGGTTTCATTATCCTCTAGATGTTTATAGAGCTCCTTTTCTTAATATTTGTGCCATTATTTTACTAGGGACCCGGGTGAGACTTTCCAGACAGCGATTATCTGGCTCATCCTTTCCCCCCACCAGCTCTCTCCGGAGAAGTGCACGTTCCCGGGCTGCCATCCCAGCCCTGCGTGCCCTCTGTGCTATACCTGCCACACTGATGCCTTCCAGCTCCCTGTCACCAGCTCTCCCCGCTCCCAGGACTGGGGCCCGGTGGGTGTCCCTGGCCGTGGGAGCAGCCCCTCAGGGTTTTGGCTGGCGGAGGGACGTGTCCTGGGAAGGCAGCGCCAGCACTGGGATGTGGGACATTTGCATGGCACAGAGGTGGGTCGCTGGTTGTGCTGAGCGTGGCTCTGATGCTCGCTCCTGCCCGTGGGCTGTCTGTCACAGGGTCCTGTTTAACCTTCTCTGCCACAGTATCTCGCAGCCTTTAATCTGTTTATCCTCGTAACCCTGCGATGAGGTAAAGGAGAGTTATCCTCATTTCAGAGGTAGGGAACTAAAGGGAGCCTTTTCAAATGCAAATCAGTGTTTAATGATGCAGAGATAAAGATTTAAAAAACACGCCTGAGACAACAGGCACGACGCTGTAACCGAGCTGGCTGCTACTGCAAATCCCATTAAGCGCCTCTGCCTTTTCCAGCGTTTGCTGTCCCAGGGCAGTGCTGGCAGAGGGGCAGGGTGTGCGGTGCCAGGCAGGGAGATACCGGGAGATGCCAGGTGTGGAGGTGCAGAAGCAGAGGTTTGGCTTCACTGGGTGCACCAGAGTGCCAGGTGGCACACAGCTCTTGTGCAAAGCCCATCTGAACTGCACAAGTGCACGAGATACTCCACTGCATTTAGAAATGAAAACTAAAGTAAGTTTGCACTGCAAGTGCAGGTATAGAAATGTAAGGTGGGTGAGCCCCTGCTTTGCTGAACTCTGGTGTCTGGAAGAGAGGGAGGGCTGTGGATGGTTGGACCCAGGAATGCTGTGCCTTTGATTATGCAGTGTGCATGTGCTCTCTGTCCATGCAATGCAGGCAGCACTGCACATGCTGCACTGCAAAATGGAGAGTGAGCAATGGGCATGGGCTCCCTGCACTGCCCCTACCTGCAGCTAGTACTTGCAACAGATCTGATTGATACCTAAGACGGATCTGGTTAACAGCAGTGCCTTGGCTGCCGCACAGCGATGCTGCAGGAGGTGCTGGTGCTGCCACAGGGCTGGTGCAGGTCTCGCTGCTGCTCCTGGGCAATTGTTGCTGTGCTTGTGGGAATGCGGTGGCTCGGGCTGCGCAGAGGTCAGTGCCTTTGTCTTGCTGCAGGGAGTTTATCTCTGCGGATCTTGCCTGCTTTCCTGGGTCAGCCTTCACCTCCTCTGTTATCAGCAAATGCAGGAACAGCCCATTCCAGAGCCAGGCTGTGGCGGAACCTCCCGACCCCCTGGCAGTGGGGGCAGCTTTCACATCCCATCCCTCCCACGGGCACTGCCAAGCCTCAGGGGACAGAGTTGGGACCCACAGGATCCATGGTCTCCATCCCATGGCTGTAGGCAGCAGTGGTGCTGGGTATTCCTCATGGATGCCTGCAATTGGAAAAGGAGGCAGCAGGGCCTCCAGGGTCATCCGCAGCCTCACCTTTGCTGACTCTTCCATCCCAAATATATGGAGGGGACAGGTCCCAATGGTACCAACTTCCTTTCCCCAGAGCACCCAGTCTCTGCACACCCTCCCCTTCCCAGCAGCTCCTGCTGCACCCCTCCAGCTGTCTCCAAAACTCAAACCATTAGCATTTCCTGTTCAAACATTTGCAATAAATAAATGAATGGAGACATCATGCCACAAGCCCGCAAGTGACCCAGAGGCGGGTCCAAGGCCGGGATGGACACGACCACCCAGCGCCCGACCCCCTGGCTGCATGCCAGTGCTGCCTTTGTTTGAATTCCCGTGTGAGTAAGCGCTTGGCTGACGCCAGCCAAAACGCCATCAGAAATTATTTTTTGATATTAAATAAATTGTTTTCAGTAAATCTGCTCCTACATCAGAATCCAGAACCTACTCACGGCACTGGGCGCCCAGCGAGGCGCTGGGCTCCTGTTCCCTGTTCTCATCCTGATGGGGCAGAGTAATGCACGCTGTCCGGAGGGGACAGCTGGGACCGGCTGTGCCTCCATCCCCCCAGCCCCAGCTGTGCGGAAGTCCATGCCTTGACACAGCAGTGGGGATGCTGGGGACCAATAGCCACGTCTCTTCTCCACTCAGTCCTTTGTACCCTTAGGAAAACACCTCTAATGATGCGCTTCATTTTCTTGGTGGATCATGCAATGGCCTTGGTCCTCAGGAGCACCAGTACCAGCGTACCACTGGTCTTAAACAGCACTGGTGAGCCTCTGGTGGTGTCCAGCAGTGGGAGAGCTTGAGTCCAGGCAAGCTGTGGATGTGCCCCATGTCATTGCTGCCTGGTGTTAGACCCCAATTTCCAGAGCAGGGAAGATAGCTTCGGAGTGGGAATTGAGAAAAATGGCAGGAATATATCTTTCACTATTTTTTATTATTAATATTTATATTTTGCTGAAGTCAGTACTTCCTGAAGGAACTTAGTGTTTGGGAATTGAGGTAGGAGGTGGGAGCAAGGGAGTGCTCACATGTGCTCCAGAGGAACAAGCGGGTTTTGAGTGGGAGAAACCCCCAGGCTTCTTTCCCTGAGGCTGGGCAGCAGGAAAGCAATATGACCACGGGCTGAGAGCCTTGAAAGCCCCCATCAGTGCCTCATGGTGGAGCCGGCAGTCCTGGCTGCCACCAGGGTCCGGTGCCATCAGCACTTGGAGGTGCTGACAGATGGACACGGGGATGGTCTGGCTAGAAACTCCCAGTCCCACTTTATCTGCCCTTTGCCCTGCTCTCATCTCACACTCTCCATTTCCCCTGCTATCTTGTGTTCCTGTTCCCATGCCTCCCTGCTGCTTGGAGGGTGCCCCTCCCATGGACATGCACTTGCTCTGCTGCCTCATCCCAGAGCCCCCTAGAATTCACACGGATCACCTGATGGGGGACACTTCAGTACCCCCATCCCATGTCTGCATGCTGAGCAGGTGCCTGGGATGGGGCTCTGTGGTGTGTTGCAGGTTGGGCTCTCCCCAAAAGATGCTGCTCCCGTGTGCTGGGCACAAAGCAAGAGCACGCCATGCGCACAGTTGTTATGCCATCACAGTCCCACATCGTTGCTTTGCAGAGCCACTGCCCCTGCCGGGCAGAGAGCGGGGGGGTTCGGGATCGTAGTTAATGTAGCTGCCCCTAAACGCGCTGCCAGAGATCAGCTAATCTGATAATTACAGCAACAAAAGCCATTTAGACAAACCATGACCTGACCCCGGGAGCTTGGAATGAAAACATTTTACCCCCCTCTCTGTCTGGATCCTGCACTGAGAAAACAGCTGGATGCGGAGGGAGGGAGGCTGGGAACGGCCGCGGTGCACCGGGTATCTCGGGCACGGCACCGGGCTGCGGGAGGAAAGCGATTCTCGGGGCTCCCCGTGTTCACGGGTGCAGGAGCTGTGCCCGCACTGAGGGGCTGAGCGCAGGGGGAGTGCCTACGTGCGGTGTGCGCCCGCAGGCTGCGGGCACGGGGTGCAGCCTGCTCGGTGAGTGGCAGGTCATTGCGGGCTGTCACTCCGAGCAGAGCAGATGAAGGGCGGCTGCCCCGGGGCCCATTCCCATGTTCCTCTTGCTTTTTCATGCATCTCGGTGGCACCCTTTGTGTGGGCTGGGGAGATGAAAGCGCAGGGCTGCGGGGATGCGGTGAGGCACAGCCGCCTGCTGCCCTGCGCCTGTCTCATTCCTGCAGCTGCACCCAAGGGAAGCCCACGCTGTGCGGCTGGGGGCACCCGCTGCTCCAGGGGTAGCTCCTGCTGGCCCCACACCCACACTGCTGTGCTGCCCGCAGCCCCTGAGGAAGGGGAGACGGACAGAGCTCATCTGGGGAAAACTCTCTTTTATTTATTTATTTATTTGCCAGCCCAGTGGCTTGGCACAGCCAGCTTGGCAGGCAGCACCGCCATGCCTTCCTGACCTCCCTGCGCTGGGAAAAGGCTTGGCCCTGTCCCCAGATGTCCCAGCGCTTGGGTCAGGAACCAGTAAGAGCAGCACAAGGCCGCCAGTCTCAGGGCTCCCCTGCACTTTTGTCTGCTCCAGAAATAGGCAGCTCTCAACAGCCCTGCTTAGCCTGACCCGCCAGCAGAGCAGGGCTCTATTCCTCCTGAACACGACTCACCCCATAGTGGGCAGCCCCATTTGCCCCCCAGTGCCCATTTTCAGCAGTTGCTTCTCTTCTCATCACCACATCTTTGCTCATCATTTCATTTAGCAGCATCCGTAGCCCTTAAGAAGCCTGAGTGCCATTTATCAGGTTATAGGGTAAGGATTAAGAATAAGATTAGGGTTGAGATTAAGGTTAGGAATAAGGTTAGTGTTAGGGTTATGATTAGGGTTTTCAGGTGCTCTCACAGCACCTGACAACATCGGGAGCTTGCAGTTCATCACTATGGCTGCAACCTGAGCTCCTCCTGGGCTCCCACTCAGCTTTTTCCCAGGGTCCAGCAGAGGTTTTGTCCCGTTTGGGCTAAGAACCCCAACCAGAGCAAACCCCAAGGGCTGGTTGGACGCCGTCCCCTTCTCCCTGCCTTTCCCACTGTTATTCTTTCGAGGTCCCAAGTGGGTTTGCAGTGTGGCCGGGGCAAGGCTCCCAAAGGCACTGTGACACCGCTCCTCTGAGAAAACACTCGGTGAACGGCGAGTCCCCTTCCCTTCTCGGTGTCACAGGGAGCGGGGCGCATCCTCGAGTCGCACCAGTGGGGCTGCGGTTGGCGACGCCCTTCCTGTTTGCCTTGAAGACTTTCCCAGGCGCCGCAGGTTTCCCACCAACTTCCGACGCACCGGGATCCGACGGGGCCATGCCGGGCTCCCGCTGAGCGGCAGAGCCCCGGGATGCGCGGGGCGGCTCTGCCCTCTGCCGTCCCCGTCCGGCACAGCCGCGGACCCGCAGCGGGGAGCATCCCCGGCCGTAAGCCCTCTGCGAAGGGTTCCGCTGCCCGCTGCCGGCGGCTGAGCGGTTCCCCGGGACCGAACGCACCGCGCCGCACCCGGGGCACGAGAGAACGCGAATCTCCGCAATTAGCAACCGTTGCCCGGCGGCTG
>JAOWBP010003659.1:20333251-20348518 GCA_028571105.1 Tragopan temminckii
TCCCTTCCTCCCTTCCTCCCTTCCTCCCTTCCTCCCTTCCTCCCTTCCTCCCTTCCTCCCTTCCTCCCTTCCTCCCTCCAGGGGACTGGAAACCAAGAGAGCCCTTCTTTTTTTTGTGTGAAGGCTGTGTCTCTGTGTTTTGGTGCTATTTAGGGAGCTATTGGGGCAGGAGGAGGTGCTTTGCTGGGTTCACATCTCATGATCTGTGACTTCTTTCCTCAGAGAACCACAACTCTGTATTTATGGATGCTGGGTTTAAAGACATTAGAACCTACCGCTACTGGGATGCTGCCAAGAGGGGGTTGGACCTCCAGGGGCTGCTGGATGACATGGAGGTGAGTAAAACAGGGATGGGATGGGCTGAGCTTGGTCCAGGGCAATCAGCAGCTGGTTGAGCTCTGGAAGTGCATCCTTGCTGAAAAGACTGGTGCCCGGAGCAGCTCACAGTCTCTCCCTGTGCTGTGGGTGCTTTGATGTGGTACTGCATATGACAGAGACCTGCTCTCTCCCCAGAAAGCCCCAGAGTTCTCCATTTTCATCCTCCATGCCTGTGCACACAACCCAACGGGTACAGATCCTACTCCAGACCAGTGGAAGCAGATTGCTGCTGTTATGAAGGTATGAGCTTCTGACCGGGTTATATCAGTGTGGAGTGGACAGAATACTCTTGTGCCAGCAGGAGCACTTGCATCCAAATCAGGTTCCAGGGACTGGCATGAGATGTGGCAGGAGCTAGAAGTGTCCCATAGGGCAGATATTGAAGGGAAAGGCTACCAGGATATTGATAGTCTGTGCTGTGAGAATAGAGGGCTCAGAGGATGGAAACATCCCAGTTCTGCTCGTGCCTCCAAATTCTTACCTTCAGACTCAGTAGGAGAGGCTTCAGTGAGGGTTTTCTGCACTAGAAAGATTCTCTGGGTGCACCTGCTTTTCACAGGTGCTCAATACTAGCATATTAAGACTGCTTATCTTGTGCCCCGCTTCCTTCAGAATAGGAAGGAGAGAACTGCTACAGTTTTCTTTTCCATTTGACCTTTTCTTGACCACCTCAGTCTTCCTTTACCTCTAATGAAAAGAAAAGACTGTAGTCTGATGTTTCTGGGCCATGTTTCCTTTGTATTCATCTAGAAGCTCAGTAGTCATTTGTCCTCCAGTGGGGACAGTGGTGGGGGGTAAAGTGAAGGTTATGGAAAAGGGATTTCCCTCTAACACTGTTCCTCCTTCCAGCGACGGTGCCTGTTTCCGTTCTTCGACTCGGCGTATCAAGGTTTTGCCTCTGGCAGCCTGGACAAGGATGCCTGGGCTGTGCGATACTTTGTCTCCGAGGGCTTTGAGCTCTTCTGTGCACAGTCGTTTTCCAAGAACTTTGGGCTCTACAGTGAGTGTCTGGTAGTAAGCTGGCCCAGCGGCATCATACCCAGACATATGGGGCTGGCATGCTTGGAGGAGGGCAGAGCCCTGCTTTGCAGCAATGTGTAGGACCAGTTACTCATTTCTCTTGGCTTGTCTACAGATGAACGTGTGGGGAACCTGACTGTGGTGGGGAAGGATGAAGACAATGTGCAGCGTGTGCTTTCCCAGATGGAGAAGATTGTGCGTACCACTTGGTCCAACCCTCCCTCCCAGGGAGCACGCATTGTGGCCACTACACTTACTTCCCCACAGCTTTTTGCTGAGTGGTAGGTGTCTTAGGACCAGTGGAGAGGGAAAGGAGAGGTTTTCTCTGTGGGTGTTAGGCTCTAAACCAGGTAGGTGCCTGCCCTCACTCTCTGCTTCTTGCTGCTGCAGGAAGGACAATGTGAAGACAATGGCAGATCGGGTCTTACTGATGCGGTCAGAGCTCCGGTCTCGCCTGGAGTCCCTTGGGACCCCGGGCACCTGGAACCACATCACAGATCAAATTGGCATGTTTAGCTTTACAGGGTTGAACCGTAAGTACAAAGTGCTCTAGTGCTGCCTTAGGAAGGGAACTGGGGATTGGGTGAAGAAGGTGGTGCTGAGGGTGAAATGGGCTGAAGTAGTCGAGGCAAGAATTTCTTGGGGGACCTGATACTGCTGCTGTTGTAGCTAGGCAGGGCTGAAGCATCAGCACTTTAGCATCCAGTGTTGAGAGTGTTCTGCTTATTGTGGAAGATTCAAGCAGCTTAACCTGGTTCTTTGGGCTTTTCTAAGCTCTGGAATTACTGCTCTGACCTGATGTCTAATTTCTTCCCCAGCTAAGCAAGTGGAGTACATGATCAAAGAAAAGCACATCTACCTGATGGCTAGTGGGCGCATCAACATGTGTGGTCTGACTACCAAGAACCTGGACTATGTAGCCAAGTCCATCCACGAAGCTGTCACAAAAATCCAGTGAAGCACACGAACAACCAAACTTACATGAACTCACCAAAGTTGTAATGTGTAGTCCTGTCTTACTCATAGCTTGCCATGTCCACGCCTCTTGGGGTTTAATAAAGATGGGAGCAGTAGCTTAGTCAGGGATAGTCTTATTTTGACTTTCAATGAAGTACCCCTTGCAATATGATAAGCCCCAAGAGGTGGGGGCAGCATGAGCTGCCTTAGTTCTTGTTTGACAGCAGCCTGGTCTTCAGGCACTTAGAGCTGCATCTTTAGCACATCCAAATCAACTCCTTACACTGATCTGTTTGATTTAGGCTAAGTCCTGTGCCAGTGCAATGCGCATGGGTTAACAGCCCAAATAGTTGTTCTCTGAGACAAGTTGTCAACTGTTGTCACTTGGTAGTATTTTGTGTAGGGGCAAAGCTGTTGCTAGCTTTCCTCCACACATTTCTGAGCCTGATGCGAGCAAACATTTGTAACTGTGATGATTCCTTAGTGTTGCTGACAGAAAATTAAATCTTCATCTCTGAATGCTATCCCTGCCTTGTGTGATGTCTTCCCTGTGTGAGCACTGCCTGCCATGCTGGCAGCTTGCTGCTGGTGGAAGGCCACGCGCTGTGGCGCTGTACCACTTGGCACAGTAAGGTGAAGGTGACTCCTTTTCTCTGCACCCTGCTGCCTTCAGGCTCTGCCGACCTCTTCCATGCTGAGGTTAAAGTGTTGGCATCTTGCTTTGCCCATCGGACTTCACTCCATGTGATTCAAGACGTTTCCCTTTCTCTCTTGCTGCATGTTGCATGTCTGATCACTGTTGCTATTAATTGAGCGCAGTCCTATTGGAGTAGCGTAGCTTAGAGCTCCCTGTGAGTCTGCATGTGGCTGACCGGTTCTTCATGTGTCTTACTCCTGCTTCTCCCCCTGCTGTACTGTCTGCCCTATTCTGTCTGTGCTTCCTTGCTGGATGTCCATGTGATACCCAGCCATCTGGCCTCTCTCCCTGGCCCTTAGTTCCTGGCCTATGGATAGTTCCTGTTTTTTTTTTTTTTCTTTTTTTTTCTGCAGACTGTTGGTGAACCACTACTTTCTTTGGCTTTAGTGGGTTCTGTCAGCAACAGCCTGGGTTTCTGGCACTGAAGAAGTGCTAGGACCATCTGCTGCTGCTCTGTGCAGTCAGGAGCTGATATTGCCACCGTGATATAACAGACTCCTGCCAAGGTCTTGATGAGGAAAGTGGATCAGCCTCATTTCTTTGGGTCAGTCAGTGGTAGCCTTCAGGGATTTTGCTTATGCTACAGCTTAGAAAGTAAAGGGGAAAACTGTGCCTTGCTCCTTTGCTGTGTTTGCAGAGTGCATTCAGCCTCTGGTTTTGTCTGCAGTCTGTGAAATGAAGCAGATGCTTTGTGGCCTTCAGGAAACTTCCACTGCTTCCCTTGTCAGGCCAAGGGGATTCATGCATCTTCTTATGTCTCTTTCTCAGAGTGGTTATTCTTATCACACAAATGTGAGACTGAGGCAGCATTTTCTCTACAGTGGGAGCTTTTTCTCTTCTTGGTGCCCACCCACAGATGGGATGGTGATGGTTAAAGGATGACTTCCAGGGCTGATCTCAAGGGAAAGCGTCTGTTATTTCTGACATCTGGTTACACTCCTCAGGGATCTCCAGGCATGGAGCCTGTACTAGCACTCTGCCATGCTTAGCAGGCTTATTTTTTCTAATGAGTGACCTAAATTTCTCTTTTCCTATGGTGTAAGCTCATTACCCATTATCTCACTTACCATGGCAACAGAGAACAGATTATTCCTTTTCTCTTTTCCAGGAGCTTTATATGTACTTGCCAGCTTCCTCTTTCCCCTTCTTACCCTCCACCAGTTCAGATTCTGTGACCTTGTTTTCCTCAGCCTCTCTGTTCAGGTTGTTTTCCAGCCCTTGCTTTCCCCTGGCCTTCTGTCAATTGCTTTGTGTCCTTAGTGGGGCAGGACCCAGGCAGGGATGCCATTATTCCAACTGAGTTTTTATCAGTGCTGCTGGACCACGAGATTTCTTCCACTATCTCAAGCTGTACTCCAGCACGTGTATTATTAACTCCTATTCTCCCTCCCCAGCCCCTGTGTCGCTGCGGTCTAACCCTTGCCCTGGAGCCCATCCTCACACACAGCAGCAGGAGCTGTCCCTGCACCCATCAACGCAAACAGAGCATCACTCAGGGAGAAATCACTTTTAATGTTGACATCCCTGTCGCGTTCAGCCTCTACAAAACTACGGACCGGTCGGTGCTGACCTGGAGGCTTGGCACAAGCCTGCCTCGCGCAGAGGATGGTCAATGCGGCATGGAGCAGCCGGTCATGGGAATGAGCTGTGCTCCCGTGCCGGGCTGCGGCAATGTCGGTGGGCGCTGCGGCTGTGCATGGCACTGGGCACGGCACAGACGTGTACTGGGGCCCTGAGCTGTAGGTGGCACCCCCCAAATAGCACTGTCTCCTTATGGCAGAGAGCACGTGTGTGCAGTGCCCAGCAGGAGGGGGCTCCAGGCCTCGCAGGATGGGGATGCGCAATGATGCTGAGGGTGCTGTGGCTTGGGCTGCCCCTCCCTGTGCTGCCCGCAGGGAACACTTCTCCCCCTTTTCTTTCTCCACCTCTTCCTTGAGACCAGGTACTACCAGGGAGCAGCTGGGCCGGGGCCCTCAGGCTCCAGCAAGCTGCTCCGTGCCACTAGATGCTTCAGTCCCCGCAGTGTGTCCTTTGGCCTGGGGATGGGGCTCTGCAGTCCTGCAGGGAGGGGCGGCACGAGCGGGCGGGCAGAGCGAGTGCAGACCTGCTGCTGCTGGACACGGGCCTTGCGGCAGGAGACCACCATGCTGCAGACCTGGAAGACACGCGCAGCCCAATGCAGGTGGCTGGAGCAAAAGTATAAGTAGGGGCCTCACTCTCTCCTTCTCTGCCCTCACCACCCTATGGGTGCCTGGGTTCTGTTGCTGCAGCCTTGAACCCTGCTGCAGCCCCCTGTTACGTGTATGCCTGCACAGGGCTGCCCTTGCCTATTGCTGCTAAGCATAGGGTGGGTCTTTCTGCATCCTCTATCATTTGGCTTTGCTGTTTGAACAGCACAAAACTTGATTTTGCAGTGTGAAAACCAACCTCCTGCTTGCTTGCGGGAGCAAAGGGCAGGCTCCTACCTGGGGTCCACGTGGGCCTCCAGCACCGTGCTCTGGCCACGCTGCTGCTCAGGTGATCAGCGGGGTGAGGTTGGAACTCTCTTCTGGCATCTGCTCACCCTCTGGTGACTGCCGCTGCCTGCGCTCACCTGCAGCAGTAGCACCAAGTGGCTGCTGGGCCTGGGGTGCTCGGGCTGGAGCAAGCCCTGCATGCATTGGGCATAAGGGTGCAGAGCACCTTGCTCAGTCACTCACTCAGTGATCTCAGCAGCCTCTTGCCCAAAGTCTCCTCGGAACTGCTGGGAGAGGAGCCGCTCCCGACTTCCCTTCCTGGGGACTCTGCCTCCAGCCCAGGGCCGCAGCACTCCCTGTCTGCAAGAGGCCAGCCTGCCTGCAGTGCCCCAGGGCAGCCCGAGCCCCCACTGCCCCTGAGCTCTGCCCCCAGACAAACTCACCCTGCTGCTCACCACCATCCTGTTGCTCTGCCAGCTCCTCTTGGATGAAGGGGATGGCCTCCATCCGCAGGCACACAGAGTCACTGGGGCTGCGCTGACCCTCAGACCGGCTGTTCCTCTCGATCAGGAGAGTGGTGGTATCCTCCTTGGGTGTTTGTGGGGTTCCCCGGGCTGTTGAAGCCTTTGTTGAGTCCCTGTCAAAGGCTTCCACATCGGGGGACTGGGGCGAGCTGTCCATGCGGCTGGCAACCAGCGCGTTCTGGTACTGCTGCCGGGTCACCTGGGCACACAGAGGGACATTCACACGGCTCTGCGGGCAGCAGGGTGCTCCAAGGGATGCAGGGGTGGCACAGCCCACCCAGCCATACCTTGACAAATTGGACATCACAAAGGATGTGCACGGAGTAGTCGGGAGTGTAGATGTTGTTGCTGCTGCTGTAGAGCTGCGAGGTGCTGCCCCCGTAGTCATTGTGCTCTCGGTTCGGGGACTCGGAGCGGTTGAGCCCGCTGCACCGTGAGGGGGAACGGTTCACTGGGAAGAGGTGGGGGGCAGAGAGAGGGGAGAGAAGAAGGGAGAGGACATCACGCATAGTCAGGTATCCTTGTTGCATCCAGCAGCTGTGTCCCATTGGCTCATCTATCCTTGGAAGAAGCACTTGGGGCAGGAGTCCTCCATCCAGCTGTGGGGCAGCAGTGGCCACCCCACCTCCTGCCGTCCCCTTGTCACCCCGCCCCCTGGCACCCTCTTCCTGCTTTCCCTGTGCCACCCCACGCAGGGTGCAGTGCTCTCAGGGCCACATGTGCCTGCTGCAGGGTGTCCCACAAAGCAAGCAGGGCAGCACACTGACCAATGGCCTGTGATATACAGCGTGATAGATTTTGTCTGGTCAGTGATTTATTAGGGAACAAAGGCAGCTTGCTCCTCACACAGGTGACATCAACATATCGCTGACTTTGCTCTGCTGATAAAATGCCCTCCTGTTTTCAGTTCCCAGAAAGCAAGCTCAGCAGGGCAGCATTGCACGTGGAGCTGTGGCTAACCGCGGTCAGCAGCTGCAAGCAGACAGGAAACATAAGCACCACATGCAGGAAATTAAATTTATGGGAAGTGCAAAAAAAGCCCAATCCATTTAAGGCTCTTGTTTCTCCATACCCCCTTCTTTATGGGCTGAGGCAGGTGAGGCACCTGCAGGGCTGCCTGTGCCCCTGCCCAAAGCCAGGTGCCATTACCTGGAGAGCCAGCCAGGGAGTCCCCTCTGCTGAAGGCGAAGGTACGGGACACTGAGACAGGCACTGTAAGGAGAGGTGTGGGAGAACAGGGAGGGGACATGTAAGAAGGAGCACATACCAAGAGGAAAAAAAAAGATGTAATTATGCACCAGGCTGGGCCCCAAACTCCCTGCTCCTCCCCCAGTGACTCTTCTTTGTGTCATCCCTGGACAAAAACGTAATGCAGATAAACATCTGAGCACAGGCAGCAGTGCTGAGTACTGACAGAGAAGCTTCATCCCACTGAGAGCAAAAGTCCAAGTGATAGCAGTGGAGAAATGTGCCTGACCTCCTGCTTTGCCCTGCTCCGGGCTTCACACCTGCCCTGGCCACCAACACCAATAAGGGAGGGCTCAATAAGAGAGTTGTATAACCGGAGTTAATTAATAACCAGTTGTTGAATACCCAAGAGTTGGCATTTGCATCAGCACGTCATTTCTCCACTGAGCTCTGGAGCAGAGCTGGAGCTGCTCAGTGGGGAGCACAGCCACTGCCCCTCCAGTGCCACGAGAGGTGCCCCTAAATACCTACACAGGAAGGAGGATCCCGCCAGGCTGCCCACTTTCCGCACATCGTTATCTGCAATGACAACAAGGATGCACGAGCTGCACAGGAAGGGTGCTGTGTGCATCTCACCCTTGTCCCACAGTGAGAAGTGTGGGACAGAAGTGAGGGCAGGGCTGGAGGGCCCGCAGAGCCCTTACCCGAGGAGACGACAGCCATGATGGCAGGGACTCCATAGTAAGTGAATGCCCCGTTCTCAAAGCGCAGCCCTTCCTTGCCAACTTCCACCTCCACTTTTCCCTGGAAGGAGGAGGGAAACCCACTCAGAAAGGCCACCCTGTGCCACCCTGTGTCAACCCGTGTCAACGCGTGCCACCCTGCACCCCTCTGCCCCACACCTGCAGGATGAGCACAAAGTAGTCGACGGGGCGGTTGCGCTGGTAGAGGTAATGCTCTGCTGCCTTCTTGTTCTTGCGGTCATACTTCAGCTCCTGGATGACATTAGGGTGCTTGAGGAGCCGCAGCAGGATCTTCTCGGAGAGGTACGGGGACTTGAAGGGCTCCACCTCTATGGGGAGGCAACACAGGGGTGCTCAGTGGGGCTGGGGGACAATGTGGGGTGCTGGGAGCCCACCTCCCCGCAGCACTTGCACCTCAGTGCACGCTGAGCCGAACTCAAGGCCGTCGCATCCCTTTTCTCCCCCAGGCTAAGGGTACCTGTAGCCATGAAGCGATGTGTCGCCAGCAGGAGCTGCGGGGAGATCTTCACCTTCATCTCGCTGTCTGACAGCCTGAAGATGGAGAAGTCCTGGGGCTTGCGGCCCCGGTGGGGCACGCGTTCCTTTTTCCGGTTGTCCGCTGTGGGCAGAGAGCAGAGGTTAACCACAGAGGCACACCTGGCTCACATCACGGCAGCAGAAGGGTGGACAAACCATGCTGGGCAGCACCTGGGGGGCAAAGCATGCTGCTGCCTTCGGAACAAGGCTGGCGCTGGTCTGCCTTCAGCGCTAAATGTTCCTTAACCTTGGAATGTTCCTTAACCTTGGACCAGCATCTCTCCATCATCCTTGCCTGGGGAAGGATGGCAGTTTGCTTTGCCCCTTTCCTACCCACACCTCTGCCTGTCTGTGGGCTCCCACCCTGGCTCCTGCAACCGCAGTAGCTGCTCCAGGACACTAACTGTACAGATCCGTCTCATCCAGGATCTCGGATTTGATGATCTCCTCAATGACATCCTCAAGGGTGACAATGCCCATCACCTCGTAGAACGGGTCTCCTTCCCCTTCATTGTTCACCCGCTGCACGATGGCCAGGTGGGACTTCCCTGCAGGGAGAGAGCAGACAGTGAGATCTCCACCTGGCCAGAGGCATCCTGGCACTGTGGGTCGGTGGGACGGGGCTGGTGGGACAGGGACAAGGCCACAGCCACACCTCAAAACTGTCCCATTCCCTGCACCAGCTGTGCCCTGCTTATCCATGGCCTCACCGGCATGAGAAAGCTCCAACGGAAGAAGGAGACAGCATCCTCCAGCACAGAAATATGAGCGTGTCTTTGGGCTCTACTGGTGCCCCTCCCCCCCCAGTGTTTGTTCATTCTGTTGTTAATTATCTTTCCTACCAAATTGCCAGGATTATCTCCCCTACTATCCATCACTGTCTGGACGATCCTAACGCCTCTCCTAAAACACAGGCAAAGCCTCAGCCTTGCACAATGGCAGCCGATTTTAATGCAGAAATGTGTACGTTTGTTGCAGCTTTCAGCTCATCTCCTGCAGAACTCCTGGGCGAACCATC
This sequence comes from Tragopan temminckii, assembly GCA_028571105.1. NCBI lineage: Eukaryota > Metazoa > Chordata > Aves > Galliformes > Phasianidae > Tragopan > Tragopan temminckii. The sequence goes on from JAOWBP010003659.1 coordinate 20,342,770, forward strand.
TGGACGTGGAGCAACTTTGCAAGACATCAGCTTACATGAGAACATCTTCTCCAAACCCTGCCATGATGGTACCACATTACCTTACATAGGCTGGGACCAGAGCTTTCCTTCAGCTGAAGCAACGGTGACCGCTACACAGCAGTGCCCCTGGTTCCCAACCACAGTGTCACCCCCAGTGAGCTGGTGGCTGTGCTGACACACCCTCAGCTTTCTTGCTTTTGGTACCCTTTGAGCATCACTATCTGTGCTCACATGTCCAGCTCTCTGTAAGCTGTTTTGACTTGCTCAGCTTCTCCTTTCCTTTACTGTCCGTTCTGGTCTCTGCTTCTCAGCAGCTCACCTAGAAGCCAGCCTCCAAGCCCTGTACAACCTTTGGGTTTTCAGCTCAGATCCACCAACAGCACTGCTCTGCTGACTTCCTGCAGCTCCTGAATGGGTTCTGAACCTCTTGTTTTGCTGAAAACTAAAAACATCCTTCATCAGCACCAAATCCACCAGCTTCCTTCCTGCTTGTTCTCCATCTCCCTGGGGTCTCCCCTTGCAGCACCTTGTGCCTGCAGCATGCAAATCCTAACCCTACCACGGGCACTGCAGGATCCTGAGGGAAGCTGAAAACATCCTTTTCTCCCCCAAAACCCAGAGCTGATCTCCTCAAGCAGCAGTGGTAACCCACGGTGGGACAGGGATGGGCAGTCTGGAGCTGTCCTCATGGGGAACAGGCGACCTTCCAATAACCCTGCCCTGGATCTGGGACAAGCAAATGATGTTTCTCAGGCAGAGATCAGCTTTATACATTGCTCACATTAAAGTTTGGGCATTTTCCACAGGATAAATTCCCTCCTCCTCATACCAAGCTTTTATTGCAAGATTTCAGAGAGCAGCTCACCACCTCCCACGCCTACAGAATTAGAAACGAGAACATCGCATCACAGCAAGTAGCAATGTTTTTCTTCCCAGAAAGCTGGAGATGCACTTTAAAAACCCAAATCAATAGCCTGGAGATGCCGAACTTTCAGTGCGTTCCGTGGGCCAGGCTATTTCCCCCATTCTGCACAGCAGTTCGTGCACACTGTGTGTTCCGTGGGTAGTAAAGCAATATGGCTCGAGACTTGAAAAGCAAAAAGAAGCCGAGTTGGCTGCAGCACAGCAGCAACAGCTACGTTTCATCTCAGCAAAGTCCAACTTTTGAAAGCAGCTCCTTTGCCAAACCCCACTCCCAAGCGTTGGGGCCATCTGCTCTCCTACGAGCCCTCGGGTGAGTGCAGAGAGGGGAGAAGTTATTTCTTTTGGCCCAGAGCTCATTGTTAATGACATTTACATGCAACCCAAAACCACCAGGCCCTTACAAAAAGCTTAGGTGCTACTTAAAGGCAGTCAGAGAGTAATGGAGGCCATTCTTCTTTTGGCCAAGTACCTCCACTGACGCTGTAATTTACAGAGAAACGGGACTCCAGCCCCATGCTCACACAGCAGCTAATCAGATTGCTTAGAGAGAACCCGGCACCATTAGGCTGGGAGGGTCTGACCACACTGAGGCAGAGCCAGGAGCGCTGTCAGACCACTCAGGAGTTTCACAGAAAATAAACACTCAGAGCTATGCTATAAACCCCCAGCTCTGCAGGCTGACACACAGGTGAGCAGCACAGCAGGTGCCCAGCAGCGGACTGGGCTCAGCCCCCACTCCCCCACAGCTGCACCCAGCTTTTCCTTTGGGTCTGGTTTCCCAGCTGAGGGAGATGACTTCATTTTCCAAGTGCTGCTCTTGGAGCAGATCTTAAAATTTGGCAGTGAGGTGCCTTGCCTGTGGCTTGGGTGTGCAGTTACATGTGGGAGCTGCTGTGCTCACCCAGAGGATGGCTGGTGGGTATGGGAGCAGCTACGAGGGCTGGAGCTGGGCAAAGTGGAAGCTGTGTCTGAGGCAGGGTGATATAGGCACAGTGCAGGGGGTGGCAGCTTTTCTCCAGCATCGTCCTGCAGGTTTGCTTCAGTGGGAGTGCAGTCAAGAGAGATCAGTCACTCAAACAAAACAACAAGCTTGATCTAAAACAGCTTTAAGAGCTGTGAAACTGATTCCAAAAGCTGCACTACTGTAACCACTGCTTGATGGCTCCAGTGGAATGAGTTATGAGGGCTAACAGCTTCAACACTGCTGTCACGTGTGGACTTCATGGAGGTATCACTGATGCAGCAGTGAAATGAGAATCAAAGCTGGTTTGCCAAATGCTAGAGCAAATGAGCAACTAACTTCATGTGTGCAAAGGGCTGCTCTGTACAGGAAGCCCATAGGTGACTGAGTGCCTGCTCAGCATGGATGTGACTGTAGTGAATTCTTTATGAGCTACGCAAAAGCTGCTCTTTACAGTTAATAGCTTTGCTGAGAAGTTCACGCCTTAACAATGCTGAACTACACAGCTAAAGCTTCTAGAAGGAGCTGATACCTGAACAGAAATCTGAAGCTCTGTGCCCAGTTTTAGGAGCCCTGATTTTTGGCGGTAATGGATCCACTCCAAAGTGTCCTTCCTGATGGGAGAACGTGGTCTGAGCACACGGAAGTGCCTTTGCTTGCAGGAAAGAAAGCTGTTGGCTGCAAATATAGCCTAGGATCCTTCCTTATTGTTTTTTATGCAGGTGCTCTGCCAGAGGAATGCTGAAGATGCCTTAGTGTTGTCTCTTGTTCCATGAGATGAGCACTAAGCAGGTAATTTACTTTTGTGCACCAGGGTGATGTGTGGGCACCCGGATCTGTGAGGAGTCAGGGCTGTGAAAAGGGGAGAACCACAGAACCTTACCCAGCCCAGGCCTTCCTTGGGGATGGGAACTCCATCTACATCCTTCTGTCTCTACTGGAGCACAAAAGTCTCTTGTACTCTGCTCTGGTGCTTTTCCTAATCTTAGGAAGAACTTGGGGAAAGATGGGAGCATGAGCTTTTTGGAGCAGCTGATGTATTATGGTTGGCAAAACAGATGGAGAAGGGCAAGAGGGAGATCAGAGCAGACACAATCTCATCTTCCATCAGCTGTATGCTGGCCTGCTGGGTATGCTGCTGCCTGCCTACAAATGGTAAACTCAAAACCTGAATATTTCCAAAGGGGCAATGCAGAATGTTTTTTAGAGGTGTCCTTATTGTAGGCCACGTTATTCCTACCCATGAGGCCAGGAGGGAGGTGGCAGCTGAAGGTCCAGCTCAGTGCTGGGACAGGGAGCAGCACAGCACTCACACAGTGAGGCTCAGAGCAGCATTTTTGGGGGAAATGAGAATTGCAGGCAGAGCCGCAGCATGATTCACCACCAGCAGCTTTTGTGTAGCAGCACCTCACCCACTTGCAGCCTGGTGCCCATGGATGGGAGGGTTCCTGTAAGCTCCGTGCTCACACAGCTGGAATATGGGCACTGCCCCACCAGGATGCCCATTAACTGTGGGTTTGGGAGGAGGGCTGCAAGAACAGCAGCTGAAATAGCACTGATCCCAGCTCCTGGCACACATAAGCACCTTTCTCAGCTCTGTTCGATTTGCAGACATCTAATAGAGGCTGTGGAGTATTTATAAAAGCAAAGACAGACCCCAGGGCAGAACTGTTCCCTGCTCAGCAGGAAACTCACTGCTGGAGGATTTACTTTTAGCAGCTTTTAAAAGGCACCAAACCATCAGAGAATAATTGGAGCTGCACCTCAGCCTCCGGCCTGTGGAGAGACGACGATGGCATGAGCAAATTTCCACTGCTCCTATGCCAGAGGAAGGTGACCTGCTGAAAGGTGCCACTTCTGCATATAGAACTCCTCCTAGGAAATGCGCCGGCAAAATCCATAAATGACTTTTAATAGAGAGAGACTGTGACTTCCCCAAAGCCACCTACAGAGCAGGGAGGTGCAGCTGGAGGAAGGGCTCCCTGTGGCCGCAGGTCTGCAGGCATTGCTGTGGCTACCTGCTGGGGATGGGGGGAGCGGGTTGTACTGAGCACGGCATTGCACGCTGCCTGTATGCATACAGCTCTCCTGGCTCTGTTCTCCCGAGGGCAGGTTTCTCTTAGTGGGACCTCATCTGCCCCTCTGCATTGCTTTGCTTTGCTAAACCCGGTGCAGCAACCTGCAGCTGATGGTCTGCACAGGTAGGATCGCGCAGTGAGGGAGAAGGAATGCACTGGGTAAACAGGGATAATGCAGTGTGAGAGCAGCAAGCCAGAGGGGAGAGAAAAAGGACAGAGCTGAGGGAGGTGTGAGAGAGAGTCGCAAAGCACTGTGTTTAATCATACGCTGACATTTTCAGTAGGAACAAATGTTTGTGTACTATGGCAAGGAGTTCAGGCAGGGAAACTGAGCACTGCTTTTGCATTATGCAAAAACTGACATTATAGATGTAGGGAATGTGGCAGAACATTAATCACTGCTGAAACACAGATCTGGAAGTAAATATTGCTATCCAGGAAGGGAAGATTGAAAACCCGGTGGGTATTTTGTATAAGCATGGCAATAACCGAAAGAAACCAGGGATAGAGTAACTGTTAATCATGGGAGAAGGAAAAGAAAGTTAGGAAGGAGAGGTTGCTGTAGAAGTTTGTTGGGGATGGAAGTGCTTCTTGTTAGTTGGGACTTTCATTTCCTAGAAAGAGGCTGAATCCTATCAGCGGGAACAGTTGCTGTCCTGCAGGCACCTGGGATGTGTGAAGTGCTGAATGCCCTCATTAGCGGCTCACTGAGCCAACCCGCCTGCTTGCTAATTAGCAGAGGTGTCACAGAAGACCTGGAAGTAGAAAGCAACCTTGACTGGATCCAACAAGATACTTTGCCGTAATTCAAACGGACACGGAAAATGAGACAGTGATGAAGTTTCTTAATAACAAATGGGAAATCTTTATTTTAGAAATTAAATAGCTGAGTGAACTGTGTTGGAGGCAGCTGGGAGCCAACATGTGCGGCAGTGCGGGAGCTGGAGCCTTTGAAACTGGGAGAAGAACAGTTAGGAGGGGCTCAAGTCCGGGCTGGGGGCAACTATCTACAGACATGAGGTATTGGCGGTGAATGAAGGGCTGGAAGGAGGGGAAAGATGCATTAGAAGAGATCAGCAACACCAGGGGATAAGAACATGGTGGGGGGGAAGAGCTGGAACTACTACACACTGAGCTGGGTTAGGTTGTAAGACCAAAAGCAGGAGTTCTCACGTGGTTAGAAAACATAGGGAGAAATGACGGAGGAGTAGAGAGAAGATTGAGGGACAGCTCTACAAAGGAGCCGCAGCAAAATGCCCCAGAAGACCACGATGACAAACAGATGTGGGGGAGGAAGAGCCTGAAGCAAAATGCCAGGAATTTAATGGAGCAAAGCAGCAGAAGGTAAAGAGCTTCACTAGAGATGGGGACAAGTATGGGGAGAGCTGGTGGCAAGGCGTGTGAGTGCACTTGTCACTTGAAGGAGTGACATACAGAAAACACCTTCAAGGTGGAGGGGCAAGGAAAGGGCAGGGAGCTAAGCAACCACAGGTCCATTCCTATGGGTCTATTGATCCATAGGGTATCAGGCTGTCGAACAAATCTGGAAAGAGAAGTAGCTGAATGCATCAAAGTATATCAGATAAAGTGCAGGGAGGTTGATGGGGGGAGACTGTGCCGAAGTCATCCGACATCCCAGGGAACAGCTGACTCTGGGCAAGGCAGAGGTGGGGAGATCTCAAGTGAACTTTATAACATATATGCAGGACATCAAAGTGTAGAAAGAATTGTGAGGCATATGGTGCTTGCTGCTAGCAGCCCACGG
>JAOWBP010003659.1:20362260-20372944 GCA_028571105.1 Tragopan temminckii
GGGAGCCGGGGCTGCGGGAGCCGCGCTGCGGGATGCGGCGGCCGTGCCCCGCCGAGCCGCGCGGGGCTGAGCTGGCCAAGGTACTGACCCGGCCCGGCCCGGCCCGGCCGCTGCCTCTCGAGGCACACGCAGCTCGTTGGTCTGCCGGCTTTGGAAACCATTTGGCGTCCTCTGGGGCTCCCACATCTGGAGTTCTTCTTTCTCACTTCTGGCAAGAGTCGCTTGGTTTCTTGTTTTGCTGGGTATTTTTTTTCCCCCTTGATTTTATTTATAATTTTGTGTGTGTGTGCGTGCGTGTGTTGGTTTTTACGGCTGCTCTGCATTTTGGAAAGCTGTGTTCCACTCAGGGACTGCCCTGCCCAGAGCCCCCCGGGGGATCCTTCTCCTCACACCCCCTGTGCCTTTCCCCTTTCTCTCACTTACTTTTAGATGTGATCACTGTGAGCTTCCTGCTGGCTCTTTTCCCTGGATTGCTCTTGCTGAGGTTTTCCCTGAGCTCCTACAGCAGCTGTGGCCTCTTCCCCCGGTGCTGCTGGTTCGGAAGAGAGGTGCAGAGTCATAGAATCGCAGAATGGTTGGGCTGGAAGTGACCTCAAATATTGTCCAGTTCCAACTGCCCTGCTGTGGGCAGGAGTGCCAACCACTACATCAGGCACTAAATCAGGTTGCCCAGGTCCCCATCCGACCTGGCTTTGAACACCTCCTGATATGGGGCACCCACAACCTCTCTGGACAGCCTGTGCCAGTGCTTCACCACCCTCTTTGTAAAAAAATTCCCTGATATCTGTACTGTCTATACCTGTGCTGTGGGTCTGGATAAACAGGCATCAGGTTCTTTGGGAATCCCATATCCCATGCATCTACCCATTGTTTAAGCTGGAGCTATAGTGGATATGGGGTCCACCTCCAGCTTTAGGTCGTGGGAAAATCCCTTGGGTCCTTGGCTGTGAGAAGCCAGGACCCTGCATGCTTGCCTCTGCTTCCTGCTCACATACAGTAGAAGCTTTCTGGGAAGCCCATGAAACTGGCTGCCAGAGGAACATCCCCACTTTCTGTGCCCTTCACATCTTCTCCATCACAACCATATCCCTTCCTCAGCACGTGTTCACTAGGACCTGCAGTCCCCAAAGAGGAGGCAGGCTAGATGTTGGGATGCCGTGTGGGACCCGCTGCCACATCCCCTTGCACTCTCCAAGGTGCTTTCCTGGCCCCTGACTGCAAGGAGAAGGATCTTGATCCCAGGATGATACAGAAAGTTTATCCCACTGGAGAAGAGCCTATTCTGCCTTTTCACCAAAGCCATTAAAATTATTTTGAGGCCTTTGCAAACCTTGCAGAAATGACTTGTTCTCCTCAACCCTCCCCATGGATTTCTCACCCTTTGGTTCCTTCATCATCCAGCAAACAAGCCAACTTGTTACCCAGGCTCGTATGGACCCTAAAATCCTCAGTGGCAGCTCCAAAATCCTGTATCGCTTGGTGTGAGGGACAAATTGGGCAGCAACAGGCCAGGTGATGCTGAATATCTGACCTGACCCACAGGACACGGCCTGAAGAAGTTCCCTACAGCCCAGACAATGTTGCCAACAGCCTTCCACCCACCTTCAGAGGGGGTTCCCTGCCAGCCCAGGACACTTGGAGCCCAGGTTTGCAAAACCTGAGATCTGGCTCTGACATGAGCATGGCTACTGGAAAACACTTGGGCATGGTGGTGATGGGTTGATGGTTGGACTGGATGATCTTAGTGGTTTTCCCAACCTTAATGATTCTCTTCTATGATTCTAACTTCACTGTTCCTAGGTGTGCATGACAATAGTGGAGCTTGAGTGTTTGTGGAGCCAGGCATATCTCTCTTTTGACAATGAGCTCCTTCAGAAATATCTAGCTAGATGGGAATAAAACCAAGGAAAGGGCAACCTCGTGATGCAAAGCCTGACCTTGTGCAATGTGGTGGAAGAACTCCAACTTCCATCATCCCTTATCACTTCTGGCCGCCGAAGCTTTTGTAAGAATTCAGCACAACAGATGGTTCCTCTGGATCCAAGCATGTTACAGAGTTTATTCAGCTCAGAAAATGGCCTTGAAAGGACTGATTTGCACTGCCCACCTCCTGTTTTGGGACTGGCCACTTCTTAGTGGATCCTTGTCCCCCCCACTGCTACCCAACCTTTTCATTTCCACAGCGGGTGAGTTATTCTAGGAGAGGGAATATCATGTATTCCACAATATGACTTACAAAATGCTCATGTGGAGAGAAAGCAATTCTGAAGTAAGCTTCCTGTCTCCTAAATTGGATGTAATGTGTTACAAGTTTAAAGAGACCTGCTCAGAGAGCTGTAACCATGCTGACCCAGCCCCAGCAGGGCATAAGCGAGCCTTCTTCACCATCTTTGACAAGCAATGGTAGACAGAAGCCAAGGGTCACAAGAATGGGATTTAGTCTTTTCTCATTATTTTGTGTCAAGTACACCAACTACAGGGTCATAACATAAATGTTGGGATACTTTTGCATTTTTCTGACAGAGAGAGGTCATAATTTTAAGAGATTAGCTTCCAGTGTAAGAGATCAGCATCCACCAGTGAAGGATAGAAGGGGCGGCAGGTTGTGTGAGTCTATTCAAGGCAATGATTTCGGTTTTCAGTGAGAGAAAAGAAGACTTAAGCAAAGGAACCTCACTGGACAAGTAGATCCAAGGGGTTTTAACCCCTTTTTTGGGTTGCTCATGCTGAGTGATGGTTGTGTGGCTGTCGTGTTGGCTGGTTCTATCCAAGCGTCTGGTGACAATGAAAGCTGAGGTTTGGCCATCTCCCTTTTTTCTTTCCCTTTTGCTATAGACATTGTTCGCAGTGACATTGCCCTGGATAAGCAGAAAGGCTGTAAGATCGCCCAGCATCCTGACATAATGTTGGAGCTACAGAGGGAAAAGGCAGCTCAGATGCACTTGGTTTTGTTAAAGGAGCAGTTTTCAAACACATACAGCAACCTCACACTAACAGGTAAGGCTGCAAGACCAGCTCTGGAGCCAGGAACTGTGTCTAGTTCTTGCTAACTCACAGCTTCCCCTCTATGTGAATCAGCATCTCTGGCCGCCTCTGCTTCCTACCAAGGTTATTGGGTGCTGGGAGGGAACGGATCTTGAGGAAATTGTGGTGGACTCGCAGGGCCCCTGCAGTGGGCACTCCAGATTTGGTGCCACTGGACAGAATGTTTCCTGCAGTCTGATCTAAGCAGAATGCCACAGCACGTGAAGTGCTGTAGTGATCTCCCTGCTCACTGTTCACTTCGGTGGGGCTGCAGCAATTACTAAATTTGGAGTCCTTTAAGCTGCAGCTGATTTTTTTTTTTTTTTTTCAGAGCATGCACTTTGTGTGAACCCAGTAAATATTAAAGAGCAAATATAAAGGGATAATGGCCCAGACAGAGCTGAGAGGATACTCTTTTTCTGGCAACTGTTTGTATTATCCAGGGAACAGAATCTCAAAGGATGGAGGAGACTGCCACATTTTGGATACACATTTAATGGTGCTTGTAAAGGACTGATGTCTGCAGGCAGGGAGTGGGCAGGAGGACGGGATCCCAGCAGCCAGCAGTGTCCTCTCATAGCTGTCCTTATCGCTACAGCTGGACGAGCCACAGACGATGAGAAGGAGGAAGAGGCCAATAAATCAAGCGCGATCCCCTTCCCCTCTCGCTGGGTCCCTTTCCTGCGGAAGGCAGGGAGGCATCCATCCCATCTTTATGGGAAGCAGGGCCCCATGCTGGCCCCGCAGCCAGGCTGGGAAAGGGGAACGGGTCCCATACAGCCCCACTGCTGCCACCCCAACCAACCCCAAGCCATGACAGCAGGGAGCTCTGTCCCCTCTGGGGACATTGGCTTACATCCCTCTCGGGGATCCTGCAGAGAAGGGATGGCCACAGTAGGTCTGTCTGCAGGCTCAGCCCCTGGGCATCAGGGCCAGGAGTGTGGCTGAACCATACCATTCCTGAAAGCCCAGCATTTAAATGGGATCCTCAGAACCATTTCTCATTCCCTGTAACGTAATCCACTTGGCTGTTTATTCCCAGTACAACTGCTGGAATCAACATTGTCAGCTTTTCCCCTGACAACTTGCTTACTTTCCACTAAACAAACTTCCCTTGAGAAGAGAAGCTGCTCTCCCCTTTCCTCCTTCCCTCGCTGCTTCAAAGCCCTCGAGCATTGCTTGCATTTTTTGCAGAACCCGCGGAGCAGAGGTGCTACCTGGTTATCAGCTCTGCTCTTACCCTTTCCAAGTGTGTTTACTGGAGGGTTCACAAGGGTTTAGCACCAACTCTCCAGGAAAGAGAGAGCAATTTCATTGTCATATTACCCAAGGAACTATTTTAATGTCCTTTAACTCCCTCTGAATGTGTGCAGAGCAACTTCATAATTGTTATGAAGTTTAATCTTTTATTTCATAGACATCGTCTGAGAACATGGGCTCTAGACAGCTAAGCATAATATTTAACTGGAACTCTACTAACTTGTGTAAATATTTCCCTTCCCTGTGATGGATCTGGTGTTTGGGGTGGGCAGAGGGTTGTACATCTGTTGCAGAAGGGCATTCCTTACCTTCCAGATTCGATCAGGCAGAGTTTGCATGAGGACTTCTTTTTGTTCTGCACGTTTCTGTGCGATGCTGGAGGGAGACCCCAGTGGAGGAGCTGAGCATGCAGGGATGAGGTGCCCAGGGATACCCAAAAACAAGGAGGGATGTGCCCAGGAGCCCCTCTGTCTCGTGGAGCTCATGCTCTGCAGACCTGCTGCAGTGTAAGCCAGGATGCACTCAGCAGTTGCACGCAGTCCCCAGCGTGCTCCCAGCCACCCCGCAGGCTGTGTGCCTGCACCGGGAGTTCAGCTGCTCCCAGCAGCAGGTACCTCCCAGGTAAGAGTGCCTTAAAATGCAATGTGTTTTCTGCGCTAAGACACAACTGAGACTGAGTGAAAGCAGGCAAGATTTCTGGCTCTTGCTCCTCCAGGAACACATGTTCCGCTCTGGCTTAGGCCACTTCAATTCCTCTAGACAAGCATGAGCTCTGCTCCTGTCTGCAGTTTTCTCTTGCATCTTGCATTTGTTTTCTGTATGTGATCTCTGCAGGCTTACTACACCTGCCTCCCTGAGATGAGTGATAGCCTTTGATCTGTGATAGTGCTCTTTAAATGCTATATAACATTTTGAGGCATATTAATCTTTGCTGCTTGCCTGTGCTGCTGGGAGATAGGTATCTTGTTTCGCATGTCAGCATCTCCTGTGCTTGTGGGGCAGCTGTGGTGGAGCAGGAGGGTGCACGGAGCTGCCTGCCCTATGGAAACCATAGGTGGGATGGGGGAGAATGCTGGATCCTGCCTTAGGACAGGGTGAGGCCACACAGATTGGTTTCGGCACTGTTATTAAGTAAATTCCATTAAGCCTAATGGAAGAGGGAATTGCATGGGAGGTCAGCAGACATATGTGAGAAACTGCCCCCTCCCACATGTGCACGAAGTGTTAAGTGTAACTGAGCTTCCCAAGGTACAAGGATGGACCATAAATAGCGCATTTGCCTTCAGGAGTTCCCATCCTGAGGAAACAAAACAGTACCTCCCTTCTCCTTCTGAACAGCAGAAAAGCATCTCCTCTTTCTGCTCTGCCTTCTGCTTGTGGCTGCAAAGCAGATCGCTTACTGCACCAGCAGCGCTGTGATGACAGCCCTTCAGGCCATCCTACCACATTCACACCAGAAAGACAGAGAACACCCACAGCGTGGGTGCTGGGAACCCCCCTCCCTCAACCTGTGGGACACAACCCCCAAAGGTAGGGATGGAGGAAAGGGCCCTTGTGTGTGGTGCTCCCAGCCCTACCGAGAGGCACAGGGGACTCAGACCGAGGCTGGCTGCTGGGAACAGAGGTGAGAGCCACGAGAGATTATCTTTCACCATCTGTTTCCAAGTTCTAATCAAGTGTTTCACGCTGGCATCCAATTAGTCCTATTAAGGCCATTAGCTAATCCAAACTCTGCCATAAGAGAGGCTGTGAGCTGTGTGGAAGGTTTTTCTTGGACAGAAGCAGTTTTGGAGATGTCAGCAGCCAAGCAGAAACCCTCTTTAGGGTCAGCTGTAAGAGCGCATAAGGTGTTGGTGATGGAGTGGGGTGAGGATGTGTGCACCTGTTTTTCCAAATGAAGAAATTCAGAACATTTTGTGTGATGGTATGGAGTAGGAGCAAAGGCAGCGTGTCTTCGTGAAGCTTTCAGAGGTATGGTTTTCTTCTCTTTTCAGTAATGGTGAGCATTTTCCTTGCTTTTTGGCAGGGAGTCTTGTGGCTCAGCTTGAGTACATGGGATATGTGTATTTCTTTGCAGACTTCCCCTGGTGGCCAGCAGTTGTATGCATCCTGCTGACTGCTGTTGTGCTGGGGGGCAGTGGTTCTGGAGAAGAATATGTCTGTAGGGCAGAGACCCTGGTGCTGGTGGGACATGTTCTGGGGCTGTCTTTGCAGGGTGTGGGCTGGACGTGTTTTTGTTGCCCATGCAGGATGCTCAGCTCATTTTGCTGGTGTTGCCCTACGTGTATACTTCTACTCCTATTTATAACTAGGTTTCCCTGAGGACTTGTAAGGCTGGAGGGGGGAGGGGGCATCTTGTGAGACAGGCTTGAGATCAAGCTGTCTGCCCTCCCCTCCATTGTAGACCATAATGTTATTCATGTTATCCATAGCACCATAAAGAATGAATCCGTAAAGGACCTCAAGAGGGCATCTTCTAGCCTTCTCCATGACAAGTCAGCTGGGCCCTGCTTGGGGAGGGGTGGCTGCGGAGAGGCAGCATTGCTGATCTGACCAGCTGGTATAGTCAGAGCACACCTCTGGGGGCTCAGAACCTTCATCAGAGCTTACACAGGAAAAGCAGCATTCAAAGCTAAATATGCATGGAAAACTGTGTCCCTAGGTTCCTCTCATTGATTGACACAGCGCATTGAGGTACTGGTGGAGGAGTTGTGTCACTGCAAGGAGGATGGCAATGTTGTTAGTCCCTTTGGGAAGAGAGGGAGAATATAAATGCTGTGAAACACTGTGGGATTTTCCTGAGGAAGGATCAGGAAAACTGCAATATGCCATGGAAGTGCTATCTGCACTGAGCCTGTAGATAATGACCAGCAGAGCTGCAGAGTCCCTTTTTGAGATGGTTTGCAGGTGTCTTCTGAGATGTCAGCATCTGAACTGTGGGGATGGTGCTGGCAAACACATGCTGTAAAAACATTCCCTTGTAACTAAGTGGTTCTGTGTCTTTATCAGCTGTTTATATGAGCTCATTCTGAAGCGAAGTGGATGTTTGTTTTTGCTACGCGGCTTTCTGAGGGCATTTGGCTGAAATACATTATGTCCCAGGGCACGTTTGTGTGAAGCCAGCAGGCAGCAGTCAGCCCAGGGGCTGAGCACCAGCATTGCACTGCTCTCTGGGGCATCGTTGTTAACAGACCTGCACAAAGTGGCTTTATCTTTGTTCTCACACCTCCTGCGATGGGGAGTCCACCCCCTGCTCAGCAGTCAGCCCTAGGGTGCAGCTATCACAGTGAGGCTGGGCTTTCTACAATCTCTTGGCTCGGTTTAAGCCCATTACACCATGTCTTCTCCCTGAGGATGAGCAGAGCAGCTCACAGTGCTCCTTTCCTCCCTGCAGAAATCTTTTACATATTTGAGGCTTAATATTGTATTTCCCCTAAGACTTTTGTGCTCAACGCCAAACAATTGGCTTTTTCTGCTCGTGGCCATGTTATTTTCAAGTTGAATGACACATGCATGGTTGATTCTGCCTCTTGAGGTCCCTTTCAGCACTCTGCTTTTTTTTTTCTTTTTTTTTTTCTTTTTTTTTTTTTTTTGTGGCTCTGTGTTTTGCTGGGTTCCCTTGGGCTCTCCCACTTGGTCTGGGCTTCTTTGAAGCGAGTTGCCTCAAAATGAGCCCAGTGTAGCTGAAGAGCGGCAGGATTATTTCACGTACCTTTGCGTGACACTCCTGTCTGCATACCCCAGTGCAGCCGTGGGTTTTATTGGCACCGTACTGCTTGTTCATGTCTGCATTTTTGTGTACAGTTTCCCAACCAGCTGTGCGTTCCCCGTATGGAATTTCATCTAGACTCTATTTCCCTAATTTGCTAATTAAGATGTTCTACAGAACTCGAGCTGAAGCCTTGCAAAAGTCAAGGTATATAACATCTGCTGCCCCTATCTCACATATGAGACCCTTTTGCTATGTCAAAGAGAAAGCAGGTTGGTTTCATGTGATGTGCCTATTGCTTCCAGCCCTCCCTTGCAGATGGACTGTTTAATTTGTTTCAACATTTTTTCCAGGAATTGAAGTTATGTTGACTGGCCTGCAATTTCCTTGATTTTTCAACCTGTTGAACATAGCCACTATATCTGCCCTTTCCCAGTCTTCTGAAACCTCATTTGTCTGCCAGAAATTCTTAGAGATAGTTGCTGATGGGCAGTGGGCCCATTCAGAGACATCAAACTTAAATAATCTTTGTTCTGCTCTTACACTACGATAACTCAGTCTTACCCTGCTGCTTTTAACTGTGTGGTCTTGGTTATCCTTTTTCACAAAAGTCTGAACCAACAGATGGATAGAAACATTTCAGCTCCGGCTCTGTGTGCAGCTCTGCAAGCTGTTGGCTCTCGTGAAATACCTTTCTCGTGTCCCGATTTATACCTCCTTGCTTCCTGAGACAGCTGCAAGCCAACCCCCAGGGATGGCCGCCTTCTCTTCCCCTAATTAGCAGTTTTACAACTCATTGTGTGCTGACGGTGTGTGTGTGTGAGAGAGGTCAGGGAGGGGAATCTCTTTCTCAGGTGACACTCTCTAGTCTGTTAAGCAACACTTTGGCTTTCTCATTATCTGATTTGGCCATTTCTTCTGTAACTGTGGGGAATACGACTTCTTATGGCAAATTTAGAATTTATTAAATTCAATTTACCATCCTATTTAATGACTCTCATAAGGAAAAATATTTTATAAATTGTGTATCTTAGAATCAACAATTATATGTACGTTATAACATGTAATGTCATTACCAGAACCAGCCAGCTCTGGGTGCTGCGTAGAGAATAAAGAAAACCCATAAACCTAACAGAAAACAGATTGTGGTGGGAGGGGGAGGGCTGACACGCACTAACAGCTTCGGGAGGGCTTGTGGCATTCAGTGGCATAAACCCATCTATTAACCTTTTCTCCCCATGTAGGAGGTGACGAACTCTCTGGTCTGCCTCTTCCCACTAATGGAGTTATCAAATGTCTCCTTGTTGCCGCTCGGGAGCCTTGCTGTGCGTGGTTTCTCTGAGTGCTTGGCTTTCCCTGCATTCATCTGTACCAGTCTGGTGGAGCTTCCACCTCTTCGTGTGCCGCAAGTCGTTCAGTTTGCGATTTGATTGGAACCAGTGCTGAGGAGCCTCCTTTCCTGTCCCCTTCCCATCTCCTCTTTCCGTTTTTTTCCTCCATGTGTTCCAGGAGCTCAGTGTGAGGCTGTGTCTGATGTCTTCCTTCCCCAGCCAATGTGTGGGCAGTTAAAGGTCCCTAATTACCAGTGGGTTCTAATCTCCCTGATCCCATAGCCCAAAGCAGAACTCCCGTTGTAGCTCTGCCTGTCTTGTGGCCTTGCTGGACAGACTTCCATCCTGCCGATATGCTCTGTATTGTTCTCCCGAATGTGTATTATCTTGCACTTGGCTGCATTGAGGCACGCACTGTTGGCCCATGGCCATACAGCCATACAAATCAGATCGCAGGGTGAGCGCGCTCTGTTTTCTCCGTTATTTACTAACCTGCTTGTGCTATCTGCCTCATAGGATTTTATGTTTATCTAAATGATAAAATACGGAGTTGTGGGATTGGAAGCAGGCTATCAGTGTTTTTGTTGTGTTGGATGCTCTTCTCCATCTAGTTATGCCAAATTATTCTTACTAATGCAAGTTCTTAAATCAAGTCATAACACCAGTTGGATGGGACTTGATTCTGTATGACATGTGTTGGCTGGTAATTAGCTGAAACATGAATATGATGAATTATTGCTGGAGTCTCATATTATCTTTTAATTGCTTAGTGTGGGTCTGATGCCAGGCTGCCTGCCTGCAGCTCCCCAGGTCAGACAGACCTGCTAAGCACTAGTGTGAGGTTAGCGTTCTCCTACCCTTCTAGAATTACTTGGCATTCCAAGATTTATTAAAAATTAGTGTCAACAGGTCAGAGATCCCATTACTGCACTCAGAGGTGCAAATTATCTGGGATGGGTGACTTACCAGTGCTTATCTAAAGCAGATGTTATTTAACACAACTCTTGGTTATTAATAAACTCAAGTACATCATCGTCTTATTAGTTCATCATCATATCTTTTTCCCTAGAACAAAGTGCATATACTTTGGTCACTCCAAAACTAATGCCTTCTAACTCTGGAAGCCATGAATTTTTTTTTTCCCCTTCATATCTTTATAATGTTACCAGTTTTCTACTCTTTGTAATTCCCAATTAGTTGATGTATTTTCAGGTTTATAATCTGTTTGTTCTTTTTGCTGTCTATACCACTGCATGGTTTCCATCCATAATTCCCTGCACTCATGGTGCTGGAATACATTTCTTTTGGCAGTCTAAAACACTTAAATAGTTGTTTGTTTGGTATTTTTGACCCAGTCATT
>JAOWBP010003659.1:20389278-20403697 GCA_028571105.1 Tragopan temminckii
GGGGATGCTATGTGCAATACCTGCCTCTAAAGCACGCTTAGTGGGAAGTGATGCTTGCTCAGCTGGAAAATGTGCTCACATTTAGATAGTTAGAAGAGAGCCAGGAGCATCACCCACCAGTCCATCCCTGTCAGGGTGCTGGTGCCTCCTGGCGTCTGAAGGAAGTGTTTGCTGAAGCAATGTAGAGGAGCGCACCCTAACAGCTACGGCTGTACTGGCCTTGCTGCTTTCTTGAATTAATAACCATATAGAGATTAAAATCACTGTTCCTGATGTTACTATCACAGCCCCGTGTCCTAAGCACCTTCCTGCAGTGCTGTGGAGGGACCCCAAGGCTGCTCCATCCCTTACACCCTCTCTGTACAAGATGTGCACAAAAGCAGCTAGGTATCTATTATTTTTTTATTGCATGGTGCTTGACCTCTCTTTTGAGAAGAGAGCGGTGCACAGCTCTGTTACTCTGATTTCACACCTGTTTCTTCAGTGGCTCCTTCAGAAAGTCCAGCAGAGCCCGTAAAACTTTGTGACAGCAGCGTGCTCCTGGTGGCCCCTGGGTCCCATGCACTCTCCCTCTATTATGGTTCTTATTAAGCAGCTGAGGCGAACCTTTTCCAGGAAAGATGTTTCTCATAACCTGCCAGTTCCTGTTACTCGCTTAATGACTAAGTCCTTACAATTAAGCATCGGGTTGGCCAGCACTGTGTTGGAAAGTGCTGTGAAACAAAAGGCGCACAGAAATGATAACGCAATAACACTCTGGGGCATAGCCTGGGCAGGGAGGGGACAGAGCTGCGTGTTCACAGCCTGTCCCACACAGCTTCTAGTATGGGATCCTGGGCTGTCTGATCCAGTGGTTGGCAGCCCTGCCCGTGGCGGAAGTGTTTGTAACTAGACGTTTGATAATGTCCCTTCCAGTCCAAGCTATTCTGTGTGTCTTGTTGCTATATGTGACAACACTGGAGATCCGATGGTTTTGTCTCCTATTAGCTTTCATTCCCCTGTTAACAATTCTGCTCTCAGCTATGAAATGCGGATAACTGGGTGAATTATAAATTACCATCTGTTGTGAGAATTGTGGAATATGTTATTTCAGTGCCTATGAATCCCAACTCATGCTTGAGGTCTTTGTTTGCATGTTGACAACCAGTGATAGTCTGCTTGTTGGAGCAACACCATGTCAGAGCGCCCCACACATGCACGTGTAATTGCTTAAACCCTGTCCCAGGAAACATCCAGTCCTCAACTGAGTGGGCAGCAGTGCAGTAAGTGGATAGGGTATCCAGTGTACTTGTTTTCTATTTGAAAAACAACTACTAAAAATATCTACTTCTCCTGTTCATTGCTACCGAGTAAAACTCAAGTTTTTAAGCCTGGGGGAGTTGCCTGGGAGGCAGCTGGCTTTGGCTGTGTGGGAGGGTAGCCTCAGTGATGCGACAACCTCTTCTGGCCTTAACCAGCATTGAGTTCCTCCAAGGAATGTTTTCTGTACCTCATCGTGCGAAGCACTGAAATGAATGGAAACGGTGCATTGAGTGCTGCCGTAAAGGGAAATCTTGGTGTCCTCCAGGACAGCCCTGTGCTGTCTCCAATCTTTTGTCCCCACTCACTTCTCCGTCCCTGAGCATCCCCTGGCCGGCTCAGGCATGAATTTGCCCAAAGTGTGCAACTTGCTGTTTCACTTGAGCACTGGCAGAAGGAGCAGAGGGTGCTTCATGGGGTGCAGAGAAGTTGGCTGCTGCGCTGTTGCAGCTGTTGCACATTGGACAACTTGACAACTTAGGGTATCAGAAAGAGGATCAAAAAGTTACTTAATTTGTGTTTTCTCAGGGGAAAAAAAAAAAAAAAAAACAGCAACAAAAACCAAATGTATCACCTCCTGCAGAGTCTCTTAATCTAATGGCTAGAGACAGAACAGGACCCAGGGGCCAGAAGCCAAAACCAAAAAAATTCCAGCTACAGGAACAGAACACAAATATTTAGCTGTCCGTATAAACCACCTAAGGTGGGAGGGAGAGGAGGATTAAAAAAAAAAAAAAAGAAAAAATGGCTTATCTTCTTCATCTTGTAATGCTTTATATTCAGTCTGGATGCTTTATAGAAAAGACGCTTCAGCCAAATTTGAGTTATTTGGCTCAGCGCATGGATAAGTGGGTGAAATCCTATAGCGTGTGATGTACGACGGGTCAGACAAGGTGATGCGATGCTTCTTGGGGCCTTTGAGCCTCAGTGTGGTGGGAAAGCAGGGGCTGGGCAAGGTGTGAGCTGCGGCTCCATCTGCGCTCCCTGGGGCAGCCGTGGGGCTGCGTGCGACCCTACCTCCGGCTCCCCGACCTCACAGGGGTGCTCCAAAGAGGAGCTAAAGGTTATGGGTTTGGAAGTTGTACATAAAACCGAATTCCCGTGTTCTTTTTTTGTAGCTCAAGCCATGTGTGATCCAACCCTGCAGATGAGTATGAAATGTTCCATCGTGTTTTGATTATTTGCTTGAAGATGGGAATTGTCAAGATCCCTTTTGCTTTAATTACCTGAGGCTGCAGCACCTCAGAGTGCCTTTTTACGTTCTCCAGAACGTGCCCTTGGGATGGGACGAGTTTGAGTGCTGCAGCAGATGCTTTTGGAAGAAAGTTGTTGGCGTGAGCGGCTGAAAATAGCAGCCTGTTTACAAGGCTGGTTTTGCATTATCAGCTGTAGTGCTCCAATAATTAAGGCTGTGAACTTAATTAGCTCAACACTCCATAATTCTTTTCCCCCTCTCTTGGGGCTCGGCTGCACACAGCTCTGTACTGCCTCAGCATGTGCTGGGAACATCCTCATCCCAGGGGGCTGCGTGTGCGCGGTACCACCTTAACTGCCACCTTAACAGAGTGCCGTGCTCTGATTTAGAGTACCCAAACCTTCCATAGGGCTTTAGAAAGAGCCCTTCCCTGCATTATTTGGCTGCATTTGTTAAAACTGTACAGGCAGAAGATCTCGGCTGGAGCATCAGCAGAGCTGAATGATGCCATTGTTACCACTGATTGAAAGGGTGCTTTTGCACTGGCTTGAAACTTGTGTCTGTTCTTAAGTGGAAAATGTTTCTTAATGCTGAATAATGTGGTAACAGTTCTGGCTAGCACGGTCTTTTTGACAGTGAAGCATTGCCACGCACTTGAGAACAGATTGGGACTGCAGCTGGGCTGAGCAGGACCCAGCACCAGACAGGGGGCGGCCTCAAAATGCCCCTTCCCCAGTAACTCCATCCTGGTTTGCCCTGACATGTCCTGGAGGTGGAAATGCCCCGTGGCTGGGCATCGCTCCCCATGCACTTCCTGACACTCAGAGCCAACCCACGCACAGTGAGAAATGTGTTCCCTCTCAAGTGCGTGAGCTTTGGCTGTTCTGAGCATCCCGTGTGTGCGTCCTTCCTGTTTGGACAGACATTTGATACACACACCTCAAGCAAAGAGGGCTGGACGTGATTAAAATACACAGTCAGGCCACAGGCATCCTTTTACCCAACATTTTCCCCTTAGCAAATCTGTGGGGTTTTGTGGATATTTAGGGTGAATTATGCAAAGCATGCAATTCTTCAACTGAGTGCAGAGGAACAGAAGCAAGGTGCTGGGTGCAGTGCCTGCCTGCAGTGTACCTGAGATGTGCCGAGGCGCTTTCTATTTCTAAGGCATGAAAGAGTCAAACCTTCCTGATTTATTTGGAATTAAGGCTGGTATGTAAGCTGATCAGCTTTATCAAAATACTTGCATTTTTTAAATTCTCTGAACTCCCAGGACAACCCGTGTTCCAAACTATTAACATGTAACATTAACATTTCCCCTTAATTACGGGCTGCGATGAAAGCTTCCCTCCCAGCGGGTGCATAGCACTGGAACCAGAGCTGCTCCTGGCATGCGAGGAGAGCTCTGGAGTTTTCCCTTGGATGCATGGATGAGGGTGGTGTCGTTCCCAGAGTGTGCATGGTCCTATTTTGCCACTGCTTATGTACAAATGAGAAAACACATTTATTTTGCTGCTTAAAACAGCGCTGGCATAGCTCAGGTGCCTTGAAATGCAAGGTAGAAGCAACGATTCATGCACTGTTTTTCACAAGCCCTGTTGTTAAACGGTTGCGTATGACGTGGTTGGCAGAACATCAGCAGCTGAAGGGAATGCTTTTGTACTTGCTTTTCTCACCCATCTTCATGTTGTGTGGGCTTTTTCTGGGCCGAGCAGTGCTGTCTTGGTCGGTGCAGAGGGACTGTGATAGTGGCTTGATCTCCCACCTTGACTTTCATCCTGTGTCCACAGTGCTCCAGAGTTAATTCTTGGCAGAGGGAGAGCCATAGAGAAAGGAGGGAAGGGAAACCTTCAGTTGGGACTGAGACAAAGACAAAAGCTGTGAAGAACAGCAATACAGAGCTTTCTGGCCTTGTGATAGGGAACATTGTTGATGGGACCATGAAACTGCGGGGTTGGCTTGCCAAGCAGGGAAGAAAGGGCACGTCCAGGGCCGCTATGCTACACAGCACAAAGACAGAGCTTGCCGAACATGTAATGGATAATTTATGATGTAACTCTTGCAGTGATGGAGCCCCTCCATTTTGTGAAACGGAATGTCCTTTAGAAAATATTTGCGCTTAGCTAGTACACGCAGATTCAGGAAAATTCTTTCAGGAAGGTTTGAGTCTAATAAAACGGGAATGTGTGACCTGGCCTGCATGATTATTTGCCCGGTTTTATCCTTTTGTTATTATTTCCAAATGTGGAATTCTCATTCTTCGAAAATTCTGCAGGTGAAGCTAGGCCAAAAGCAAACAATGGGCTCAGCAATTAGAGGAGCACCTGCAGGGAGGCGAGTGGTGGGGACGGGTGAGCGGTGCCATGCGTGCGGAGGGGGCTTGGAGACATGTCCTTGGGACCCACATGGGGGCTGGGGGATGTTATTCCCAGCCCTTCTCAGTGAGCAGATTCATAGATTTGTAGAACCATCAAACCATTAAGACTGGAAAAGGCTGTTCAGATCATTTAGTCCAACCGAGCCCAAAAAGGATGGCATCTGGCCCTGATGCACAGAGATGCAGAAACTTTCAGATGGTACGGTGCCCTTCCTTCCAGGATGCATGTCCTCTGGGATGGAGGCTGTGCCATTCCTATGTGCTTGTGTTGGAATGTCAGGGTACGTGCGACACAGAGGGCAGGGCTATTGTAAGAACACTGCTGGGAAGCTCCAGGACTGCTCTAATATTTACAGTTCTACCTACCAGAAGAGTTCCATTTAAAAATGTGAATGTTCCTACTTCTGCCTGCCAGCTATTCCAATGAGTAGAGCTGGATCCTTCAAGTGTCTCCTTGTTTTTAGTCATACAGCCAAATTTGGATGGTAACATATAATATTTGTGAGAGGTTTTGCATTGGCTTTGAGGCACAGACATTGACTGGAGGTTGGTGGGGCTGGCACCGTGGTGTGGGGCTGCAGTGGAACTGTGGGATGGAGAGCAATCAGGATGAATGCAATGACTATTTTCCAGAATGTAAACACTCTTGCAGCTTAATGGCTCTATTTATGTTGACGGAGATCAGGAAACACACTTTGTTATTTTAGTCTGAATAAGCTCATGCAGATGGTAAGCAGAAGCGATGTGTTTGGCGTTCCTGGTGTTCCCTGAGAAGCCAGATTGCACGTGAGTGTGTTAACCTTGCCTTTGAGAAGCACTTGATGTTATCAGCTTGTTTACCAAACTGTCACAACAAGACATGAAACCCAGAAGACTCACGCTGGTATGAGCAACATGCATATTCTTGGTAGAAGAAGAGGCGTAGGAGCTCTCTGCTCTTTAAGTGTGGCAGCAAACCATTTTGTCCCCAAACCACAGGTTCCCGATTCCCTCCCCTGCTGGTGGGCCCATGGTCCGGCTGCTGCGGTGGCTGAGGGAGCTGAATGAGTTAAGCTGCTCTGCCTGTTCCAACTGGGAGTGAAGAGCCATTGCAAAATGTTTTTTCCCCCGTTGGCTCTGCATGTTGCTTTAAAATTAAATTGGTTCTGGTTAGCAAACAAGAACAGGACAACAAAATTAAATTTTCCGAGGAATGTTGTGAATCCTGTGTGAAAAATAAACCCCCAAATGTTTTTCCCTCCTGCACTCCCCCAGCCTGCCTTTGCCCCCTCATAGCTGCCATCCCTCTCTCCATTCCTGCTGTGGGTGTGCTGACCACCCTGCGGGTGCTAAGGAGCTGTGGTTAGCAGCAGTGGGAGTTAATGGAGCTGAGACATCATGGCCTGGCTGATGGATGTTTTCTTTGTGCCCTCCACTTATTGTCTTGTGTCGTCTTTTCTTGTTTCTTTGCTCTCACTGCTCCATCCCTCTCCTGTTTCTCTGGCAGGTGAATGCTGTGAGGGTCCAGAAAGTCATTCAGAATGTGGTATTAATTTTGGAGGCAGAATCAGACTTCTAGCACATAACTCAGCTCCATGCAGTTGTCTACTGCAGGCCATCTGCAACACTTCAGTCTCGCTGGAGTCCAGCACAGCTCTGCACTGAAGGAGCTACACCCACATAGGGCCCTGTGATGGACAACACAAGCTTCTCCTCGTCTGCTTCCATCTTCCTTATTTATTTATGTGCAGATGGAAAATCTTTGACACAAATTGGCACTCTTCAGATTCTGTTCTTCTGGAAAGCTCCTGCAGTTCTTAAAAGCTTCTCCTCCATTTGGTCAGCCCTGCAGGCATTCATTGTGCACTTCATAAGTCATTTCTCTAGTCATTGCCTCAGTATTTGTGTCAAGCCTTCTTGGATCTTTATTTATAATTTGGCGTGATTTTTTGCTGAGCACTCAGCACACTCGCTGTGTTGTGCAAACTAGGACATCTTGCTCTCAGACAGCAGGTTACTTCAAGTTGAGTTTTGTCACACTTGTGTTGCACGTGGAATGCTGGGGCTGCTGTTGCTTCCTGGCTGTTGCTCTTGTTTTTATTTGGGAAGTAGGGATCTGGCTGCCGTGTAATGCTCGGTGTTACACTCACAGCTGGACGAGGTCAGTGCTCTGCCCTACACCTTGGTGGTAGAGCTGCCACCAGGCCATTGTGTCTCTGTGATGGGGGCCTCTTCTGCTCTTGTTTTCTCTGTTTACTTATTGCTTCTCAAACCCTTACTTCTTCTAACAAAGATGACCCATGATGGGGATTATGGAGGGAAAGTGCTTCCTAGTTTCTGTCCTGGTGAAGCCTGTGGAAGTCACCATGACCATTCCAAGGAAGAGTCTTCACAACATCAGCAACTAGGACACAAGGCAGCTAAAATCTTACAGGAATTCAAAGGTTGTTGGGACAAGGCACTGAAAGGGTAATCTCATAAATCTCCAGGTGGTATCTCTGGCCCAGGATGTCCCCATGTCACTGGTTGCTGGAGGCTGGGATCTATCACAGTGTAGTTGCCCTGACAGGTAGTTGCCCTGCCTCTGTAGTTGTTTCTCTCAGTCATCATGGAGATGGATGAGGGCTCAAACAGCCCTCCAGCATGACGTGTAGCTGTTATTCTTGAGCAACCACAGGTGCTCATCTTACAGGGCCAGACAGCGAGGTCTGAGAGAAGAGCAAATGCTTCTGAAGGCAGAAAAAAGGGATTGAGGAAGTAGCATGGATTTGACCAAATTTCTCCTCTGAGTGGCACGTGAGGATGGGCACCCGGCCCATGAGAGCGCTGCTGTGTGGAATGGGGTTGTGTTGGGCCCTGTGTCTGGAACAGGGCTGTGGCTGTTGCGGGCAGCCAGGGAGCACTCCTCCCTTGCCATCAGACCACTAGAATAAATAAAACAGTTCCACTTATGCTGGATGAAATCAAGTCCTCTGGATTGTGGCCTAAACACGGTCAACAGCTCCTCTGGGCCCTTGAGCTGCCAATAGCTTGCACCTCCTAGCGCGTCTGTCCTTGGGAAAGAGCCATTAGAGGCTAAGGAAATTTTGCAGATCTCCATCCTTCAAGAAGTGGGAAATCATCACTGATAGGACTTACAGAGCCTCTTGCACTAAGGGATGGGATATGCAGGAAATGCGCTGATTAGAAACCAGCTCAGTCCAGTGCTCCAGCCAATGCCCTCCTGCAGCATGGCTGTCAGCAGCACCATCAGAGCTCTGCAGGGACCGGGTTTCCCTTCTGTTCAGACCTTTGACAATTAGATTGCACTTGGGTGAATGGCCATCCGCAAGCTAATGAGGATTTCCAGCCCCTCTGATAGTTACATGCTTGTGTTGTCCTTGTTGTGCCAGGACTTGTGTGTGTTGGAGCGCCAGCCGTGGTTGACAAGGGCCTGAAGCATCAGCTTGATAAACCTTCCCTCCCCAGTGCCGCCTTCTGTTCTGACACAAATGCTGAACTGTGTGCACGTGCACACAAAATATTCTCTATTTCTCCCGAAGTCACTGCAGATACTGAATTGCCATCAGTGTTTGTGCCCAAAGCTGCTGAACTGCTGAGCAGCCCTTCACCACCAGGTTCCAGTTGTGGCCTGGCGCTCAGTGCTGCTGGGTGGAGGGAGATGGAGACGCCCTCACCCCAGGTGCTCCCTCAGTTCCATCGGGTTTCTTCCCAGGAGATGACCTTGGTGCCTGGCCTCACCTCCTGGTTTCTGTCCTCTCACTTGGTTTGTCCCCTTGGTGCTGATGCAGCACAAGAGCATGTCAAAACCCAGGCTAGTGATTATAGCCTGTTTTGAGGTTTATGGTTTTATCCGATAATCTCTGTTTAAATGTGAATTCCTTATGCCGAAGTTGCAGGCTGAGGGCTTGAAGAGATTACCTGAAATTTGAGTGAGAATCTGTTGTTTCTGAGCACTGTGAGCATAAATATATGCTCCAGTTCTGAAACTGTAACGCTTATCAGCTGTACAATAATGCACAGCCAGCCTTATTTTGCAGAATAGGGCTTCCAACATCCACAGCCCACAGCAAAAATGGAGCAAGGTCATTGCAAAGCTGGAAAAAGCATGTTTTTGAAGCATTTCCTCCAGGGACAAGCCCTCGTCTTCCAACTTCCATCACCTTCCTTTCCACTCTTGTAGCCTTTCTCATGTATGGATACTTGCCCATTCTCTGCTGTCAGAAGGTTTCAGCCCTCCTCTTTTTTTTTTTTTTATCTCCCTTGAATCTTCTCCAGCATGCCACGGTGTGTTCTTTGCCTTTTGCTGGACTCACCTTTCCATGCACTTCCCTCTCCTAATGCCATCCACATGGTTCCCATTTAGGCAAGGTGGGAGCCAGTGAGCAGATCCCATGAGTGATTTGAGAGGATGGGCTTCTCAGGTGGAATTATTTAATTAAAGACTGGCATGCAATTTTGGGGAATTTATTTTAATAAGCTGATTTTATTATTTTCCATCCACTTTATTTTTCAATGGAGATTATGCCGTATCCAGAAAGATAACGGTTTACTTAACCAGCGAGGTACTTTCAGTTAAATCCTGAGAAATTACGCTTCTTTAGATCAGCTTTTATCCCCAGGAATTGCCTCTGAGGGCCGCCTCCTCTGGCTGGGGGCAGAGTCCCTTTCAGAGGCTTAACGGTGGTTATTTGTTTAGTGGAGAAAGTTTAAAATCTGACAAGTACATTGCGAAAATCTCAGATCCCTTTCCCAGAAGGCAAGCCAATGATACCATTAGCTTAATCCAGCACCTCATCTACTCGATTTTAATATGACTCTTTAGCTCCAGAATATGATGTATTTTCAGTTGGAGGATTTGTGTTGCGGTAGTACGAGAGTGCTGTAGGTCGCTCGGCAGTTGGGCACATATGTAGCGAGAAACACACAGAGGGTCTCTCTGGAAAAGAGCTAACGTAAGTTCTGGCATCTAAATCCATTCATTGACTGCGGTAACTCACGGTGGAGCCTTTTGCTGTGTGTTTAGCTGAGTCCTGCACACTGCATGTGAGCTATGCTCCATCTGCCTGCTTTTCCTACATGGCTCCGTGTTGCTAACAGCCACCTCTAGCCATGACGTTTATCCAATGGATGGATGGGCTTTGGAGCTACCGTCCTG
This sequence comes from Tragopan temminckii, assembly GCA_028571105.1. Lineage (NCBI taxonomy): Eukaryota > Metazoa > Chordata > Aves > Galliformes > Phasianidae > Tragopan > Tragopan temminckii. Next base: position 20,399,287 of record JAOWBP010003659.1, read on the forward strand.
GCAGGCTGTGCAAGCATCCCTCCATCCCCGCAGCGCTAACTGATGCGGAGGAGTTGTGCTGGCAGCAGCAACTGCAGGGGAACTGTTGTGAAAACGTTGCACCCATTCCATCCAAGGCCATGTATCTGTAGTGCTGGTGGCTTTGACTGTTCTCCAGGCAGACAGGGAGATGTGGAACTCCTATTGAGTTCACCCAGCTGTTGTGGGTGCTTGCTTCACAAGGAGTCCTGCTTGATCTTCACCATAAAGTGATGAGGGAAAGCAGTTCAGAGGGTATCTCCATTGCTGTAAGGCTGGAAGAGATGCATTCCCCCTGAAATGCTGGCAACCGCTGTGAGGAATGCAGCCATGTCCAGAGGAGTAAAGCAGTCAGTAAACTTCAGGTGTAGCAGGGGCAAAACCACGTGAGCAGAGGGCTAAACAGAGCAGTGTTATTGCAGGAGGGAGTGCCTATTGTAGCAAAATTCTCAGTGAATATGCAGAAAAAGTATGTATTGACTAAATATGAAACGTATGTATTTGGCAAAGTGATTTCACACAGACGTTATAGTGATAACTGAGTGCCTTGTGGTTTAGGTTTCCTAAATCATATTTCATCGTTCCTTTCCTCTTCAAATCTGCTTCTGTTTCACACTTAAAATTATTGTGATTAACAGCCATGTCACAGTTAATTATCCCTATGAAAAATAAAGCGAAGAGCTGTCATATGTCAATACATTGCTCACTGTTTTGCACTGAGTTATGGGTTGATATTTTCTTGCTTCTTCCTCTTATTTGTATTTCCAGGGTGTTTTCTTGCTTCTCTCTGTGCTGCTCTCTCCCCTGGACCCAGAGCACAGCTGTTGCCTCTCCATGTCTCACTGGTTGGGAAATGCTGTCTTAAACTCCCTTCCCCAGAGATCCTCTTGACCTGTGCCCTGAATTTGTTCAAATTTGAGTTTTTTGAAATACATTATCTTTAATCCGTTTTTATTGTTCCTTCACAGTCTTAAATTGCTGAGTTTTATGGTTTTTGTAACCACTTTCACTCCAATTTGCTTCCAGCTTTGGACTATTAAACAACATTCTATATCAAGAATAACTAAGTAAGAAAAATGCTGTCCCTGCTCCTCTCCCCCACCTCCAGAGCTGCTTTTCCCCTTGTGTTCCAGCAACTTGGCATGGCTGAACTTTTAGCAGATGCCAGGGTAATTAAAATGACTTGTTCCTATGAACTCCAGTTATTTGGCTCCTTCAGTCAGATGGCCAAAAAGCTGTTGTCCATGTCTCATTTCTGGTTAGCAGAACGCTCCTTGTTTCCCTCTCTCTTCCTGGTAAAATGCAAAGAGTCTGTTTCTTATCTCTTTTTGAAGACCAAATTATTCTTTGTACAAAAACAGCCTTCCTATTTCCTGTTCCCCAGCAAATTACATCTTCTCATGTCAGTATTCCCCTCCAACGTCTTCCTATGAAGCCTGGGTGAAAGTAAATGTTGTTGGTGTATATGAGGGCTTTAAAGTCTTCCTGTTTATTCCTCATTCTCCTGGCATTTTTAGATAGACTTTCGGTCACAGTATATGTGTACTTTGTTATTCTCACTCTGAGTTTTTCTCTTCCAATTTCCCTTACCCAAAGCCTTCTGCTTGAGCGCACCCAGCAGCTTTTGTAGGTGATTCCCTTCAGATTTATCTTCCAGTCCTCTTGTTGGGTTGGAGACATCATCTTGGCGCCCACTCCTTCTTCACTGTTTTTTGCAACATCCTCTCTTTCTCCTCCCTAAGCACATCAATATTGTCTCATGAGACTCCAAGTATCACATACAGCCGTGGTTTGTTATCATGACTTGGTAGGACAGCAGATAACTAGACGTTGGTTGGGAGTTTGGAGAACTTGCATTGCTGTGAAGGTATGAGTGCTGTGCTCAGTTTTGGGTTCCTCAGTATACAAAAGATATTGAAGCACATGAGCATGTCCAGAGAAGGACATCTAAGCTGGTGAAGGGTCTGGAGCACAAGCCTTGTGGGGAGTGACTAAGAGAATGGGATTAATCGGTCTGGAGAAGAGGCTCGGGGAGACCATATTGCTCTCCCTGAAGGGAGGTTGTGGTGAGATGGAGTCGGCATCTTCTTCCAGGTAACAGCGACAGGATGAGAGGTGATGGCCTTAAGTTGCAACTGTCATTCAGGTTGGATAGTAGAAAAAATTCCTTCTGAGAAAGAGTGGCTGTGCACTGGCAAAGGCCAGTGATGGAGCCACCATCCCTGGAGGTGTTCAAGATGGAGATGTGGCACTGAGGGATGTGGTTAGTGGGGATGGATTGACAATTGGATTAGATGATCTTAGTGGTCTTTTGCAACCTTAACGGTTCTATACTGAAAAGCTGCAAACGCTTTTTCATTAAGCGCTGCTTAATGAAAATATATTTAGATATGGTTTGATCTTAAGGTTGAGCTATGCAGAAGGAATAAAATCTCCCCTGGCAGTGGTACGTATAGCAAGACCTGCTTGCTGGGATCGAAACGGGCAAGTCTGGACTAGAAGCCAGGTGCTTATTTGGATCACAGACATTAAGTAGTAACTGTGACATTTTTATGGGGCCAGGCTGCTTTCAGTGCAGCAGACTTTAAGCTGGTGGTGGATACTTTTACGAGAAATCCATTCCATCCTGCCCAAGCACCGAGTTTGAGTACTGCACTGCTTTTGTGCTCGCCGGCTGCCTCGTGCAGGCGTCAGGCTCTGACACCGGCCTTTTCCGGCCTTCTGCTCATGCCTCAAAAGTCAGGTCCGGGCCCCACCCTGTGTGCTCTGGTACAAAATTCCCCAAAGATCAGCCAGGAAAGTTCTGCCAAGCCGGGTCCCTCCAGCTGAGCCGTATCTGCCGAGCCCAGCCGCGTGCGGAGCGGAGGAGCAGGAAGAGCCGCGGCCAGTTCCTTCAAATATTTTACAGATTAAGACCAGGGTCTGGGATCTGTGGGAAGGCAGAGGAGTTCACAGACCCCAGCGGGTTCTGGTCCTTACCGCAGCGCTGGCGGCCGCGCCAATAATTGCTGTCCTCCCCATCCATCCAGCTTGGTTGTTCGCTATTGCGTTCAGATGCAATGACACTTCGTAATGTGGACAAGCCCTCTGACATTATTTTAGTGCAGCTGGAGGCATCTACTTTAGCCTTGAAAATGCCTCTTTCTTGGCAGTGCTTTGTGTTTATTATAATGCTGTCTGTAATGTGCAAAAGTACATTTCTTTTTTAACTTCCTCCTTTATGTACCAAAGAGTGTGGTTTTAATTAAGGATTTCAGATTGAAACATTTCCGGTTTTATGCGTTGTTTTTTTGGTGGGGTGGTGCGTGGGGTTTTTTGGGGGTTTTTCTTTTTTTTTTTTTCTTCTATTTTTTTTCTTCAGGATAGTTTTCTGTTAAAATGTTTCAGAGTTTTGAAAAATACCAGATGCCCAGCTTACAAAATGCACACAGAGCCTTGGTCGCTCCCTCTTCCTCCCAGGGAGGAGGGATGGTGCTTCGGACCCACAATCTGATGTTTTTTTGCATTCTGGGTTTCTCCTCAGTATGCACGGGGACGCCATCCATGCACCCACGGGGACGCGAGCCCAATGCAAACAGCCAACGAAACAAGGCGATCGCTTTGCTGCACATCAACTTCTAGCCCTTGTGGTAGTAGAAAAGTTTAAGGCTGCCCTACAATGCACCCAAAATTTTAGCAAAGAGAAGGCAATGAAAGTTCGGCTCAAACCAGGTCTTGTATTTTTGGGGAATTTGACTCATGGTTTATGAATGTGGGGCGGCAGGGAGCTTGCGCACGGCGCTGCGGGTGCTGCAGGGTGGGTCTGGCTCGCATCCCTGCGCAAGGCAACTCGGAAAGGAAGCCGTGCATCTGCCGCGTGACGGAGGATCAGGCAGCAAAGAAAGATAGTAATGTCGGGAACAAGAGCAGGTGGACTGGGTGCACAGCTTGCCCAAGTTAAGCTTTGCACTGGGGTTAAATGAAGGTGTTAGAAACACTCATCGTACCTGTATGCTTCCCCTTCCAGTTTAGCCACACAGCTTGTGCTCGGGATGGTGCTCAGCCTATGCTGCAGCTTGCTTTTTTTCTTTTTTTTTTCCAAGAAAGTATTGGAAACACCCATCCTCTTGATGCAGCGTTAGCATTGTTGAAAAAAAAAGCATTTATAAAGAAAAACACAGCCTAACAATAGTGGCACCCTGGAATAATTGTGTATAGGATAGTGGGGGCATGGGGGACAGGCACGATGCACACCCCGTGTCTTGTCCACGCCACACCCTGGCAGTGCAGAAATGGCCCATGTCTGGACCTTGGCATAGCTTTAAACCATTTAAACCATCATATTCTCCCCTGTGGGTAATTCTCTGCTATTCCCCTATCCGTCAGCAGTGCCATCTACAGCCCCATCCTCCCC
>JAOWBP010003659.1:20403797-20433822 GCA_028571105.1 Tragopan temminckii
GCAGCTTGCTTTTTTTCTTTTTTTTTTTTTTCCCAAGAAAGTATTGGAAACACCCATCCTCTTGATGCAGCATTAGCATTGCTGAAAAAAAAAGCATTTATAAAGAAAAACACAGCCTAACAATAGTGGCACCCTGGAATAACTGTGTATAGGATAGTGGGGACGTGGGGGACAGGCACGATGCACACCCCGTGTCTTGTCCATGCCACACCCTGGCAGTGCAGAAATGGCCCATGTCTGGACCTTGGCATAGCTTTAAACCATTTAAACCATCATGTTCTCCCCTGTGGGTAATTCTCTGCTATTCCCCTATCCGTCAGCAGTGCCATCTACAGCCCCATCCTCCCCCATCTGCCTCCTGTCTGTCCCAGCTGCCTCCTCGCAGATCGCCGAGTGCCTGAAGAGCTGACCACTTCTTGCCTATTTGGGAATGCTTTTAAATTGTTCCAGAAACTGCTGTTTGTTGATAAATTGGGGTGATTCGCGGAGAAGTGTTTTAGCTAAACTGTGTAAAAGAAGGAATTGCAGCGCAGCACTGCCAGCTGTCATTGGATTTAGAAACACACATCATAGATTTTGCTGCTTTTCAGACAGCTGCGATTATAGCTGCTCTTATAGCCATATAAAACAGTCATTCTGTCAGCAAACGTTCTGGCAGCAGAGCTGGGTTGTATCTGCAGTTGCATTCCCAGCACCAGCGTGTTCACTCGCTCCTTGTGTAGATGAAGGTGGCTTTGCTGTGGGCTACAAGTGCTCAGTGACACAGAATGGCTCTGGTGGCACTTTTTCTTCTTCACCCATGGTTACTGGGAAGGCGCAGTTGCTGTCCTTGCAGGGTTTTGGGATGCTTCACTTCCAGTCCGTGGTTGCAGTTTCTTTGAGGCAGAGGAGATGGTATCAAATTTGTCCGTGTCTGAAGCCCAGCAATATGCATGTGAGCAGGTGGTGATCACAGCCTCATTCTCCCTTGCTCTGTTCAGACCTCTTCCCGACCACCTCTGTTTATCTCTGAGAATTCAAATGGTGCCTGATTTATCCTGATAGAAAAGGGAAAATGTCTTAAAAGTCCGAGTTATGCAGCAGAAGAAAGCATCTTTCCTAGATGTAATGTGATCTTGGTTCCTGCCCAGGCACAAGGCTAGAACAACTTGGAAATTGCCCCTCTGGCCATTATCTCAGCTTTACAGCACTTTGAGATTGAACCCAGATCCCACGTCTCTTCTGAAGCTCCATGTCAATTTACACTTGTTCCTCAAAACCATTACTGTCCTGTGAGTTCTTTACCACACGAGGATGGAAAACAGAGCTATTCTGCTCATTTGAGCTCCTTTTTGCTCGAAGGCAGAGCTCAGGGTTCACTCGTTTTTCTCACCATCTGAGGATTAATCCCAATCCTGACTGTTATCCGACCTCGGTACCATTTACACACTGAACCCAGTGCCTACAGCTTTTATCTGAGCCATTACAGCATTTGGAAGCAGGCCATGCCCCTTGTCTGGTATCAAAAGCATTATATTAATTTGGGATTCATTCCACAAAATGAGGCTGTCAGCCAGACTCCTTAGCAATTGGATATTGAACCCAGACCTCGTGGTTGTCTTCCAAATTATATGCCAGCTGGGAACTCAGCCCACAATCCATGGCTGCCAGCCAAGCTCCTTATTGGCAAGAGATTGACACCAAGCCCCCAGACTGCTATTTCTGTACGGCAGAGCTACAGGCTGAACCTAGCTCACGTGGTCGGCATAATCACCTCTGGATTGGCAATGAAATAAAATATCTAGTTAAAGACTTGAATGAATATCGAGGGTCAGTGTTGAGCTGCATAAAGACCAGGGATGATGACAATTCCCTTGGAACAAGGCCTCCTCGATACTCCGGGGGGAATCTCCCCAGATCCCCCATCTGTCATCCAGCTGGAGGCGAAATCCGGCTCCTCATTAACACACAGCACGCGGCATTTCTTCACTGACGGGCAGTATTAAAGCCAGGTCCTCCAACTTTCAGGTATTCCTCAGATGGGATTAAAGCAGATCCCCTTCCTACAGCACTGTGGGGCTCTGCCAAAGCACTTCTTGTTGCTCAGAGCAGACCTCCAGCGTGCCATAGCAGGGCAATGGGACTGTGCAACTCCATCCTTTTGGTGGAAGTCAGGAACTTGATGAAGCAGAGGGAGCACTTCAGGTGAAGTGCCTGTCAGTCTGAGGCCAGCAAACTGGCGGTGATTTTGCCTGCAAATTCTTAAGCATCTTCACACAATGCGGTTTTACTGCCTAGCAGAATGCTTCAGAAGACTGAATTAAAACAAAACAGCTTCCCAGCTGGGATGGTCATCATTAGAATGCAATTTCCAGCAACTGTGTAGGCTTCTTGGTAGCCTCAAAAGCCTTACAATTTGCTTTTAGCAGCGGCTTTGAAGGAACAGCTTAGCATCCAGGATGGAATTGGAGGTCTTTTCCAACCTTGGTGATTATATAGAAGAATCTTCCTGTGGTCATGTGGATCTAGCCATGGTGCATACAGGCAGAGTGGGATGCTGCTTTGCCTCTGATCCACAGGTAGTAATGAAGGCTGCTCTCTGCACATTGTGGATGAGAGTTCTGACTGTCCTGCCTGAGGACAGGAGCCGTGGGAAGACTGCAGGCTAGTTTTGCCAGCCTGTCCCTTGGGTCTGGTGTTATTCCGATTGCCTGTTTTGTATCTTCTGATTCATATTTATTTGCTAAGAAAACATCAAGTCCTTGCCACACACATGGTATTCTGAGGATGTTCAGCCTGAAAGAGACAGTGCAAATGGGATTCAGCTGACAGTGGTGGCAGTTTGTGAATTTTCCATGTGCCCACTTGTTCCTTTGGCTGTGGGAATACCTTTCTTTTTCCATTCATCGCCCTCCCCAGCCGCCTTACTCATCTCCTCCCTGAACGCTCTGTTCTGCCCTTTCTGCCCCCTTCCTGCAGAGCTGTCTTTGGCCTTCTGTTTGCTCTTTGCCAGCTCTTTCCCAACCGCTTCCCTCTGCTATCTCCCGTGGGATGCTCTAGGGGCAGGGAATCCTGGCATGAGGAGCTCCAGGGATGCTTCAGGCAGAATTTATGGGCAAAGCTGAATCAAGCGATCCCCACAATTAGCTGAAAACATTATTCCTAGAACTGCATTTATTTGCTTTACAAACAGAAGTCTTCATCTGCTGTGCATTTGCCTCCACATGCCGTGCTGTGCCCCACCACCCAGGCTCCAGCTCCCGCTCAGAGTGCACGCGGGTTTCCAGGCTCACCCTGCCAAAGCAGGATTCCTGAAGCTGAGTAAAAAACGTGGAAGGCTTTCAAACCCAGAGATTGTTGAGCTGTCCCTCTAACCAAATGGCAGTCCAGGCTGTGTTCTCTATAAAGCCTCTAGTATAACGTTTAACTCAGTAATGACGACTGGAAACTCTTTGCAATTATTTTAAACTGCCAGAGATGTCTTAATGTGCCTCAGATTTTGTGTTGGCAGGCTGCTGAGTTAAGTGCCATCCGTCTTTCAGAGAATGTTAAAATTCAGCCCAGTATAAAAAGAAAACAATCCCACAGGACATACTTGCCCCATGAGCCCCACCACCATTTGTGGCCACACAGACACATCTCTGCATTCTGAAGTCATTTGTCTCCCTCTGTGCAGGGTGAGAGATCCGTGCAAGCAGCTGGAATGTGAGCAGATCATCATCCACTGTACCTGGTCATGCCTTGTAGCATGGTTTTAGCCCTTTAGATGTGTCCAGGCCTTCAAAAGCAAGGATGTAAAGAATCAACAAGACCCAAACAGCCTTTAAATTCTCCTAATGCTGGGGCTGTGGGGTGTGAGCTTCCAGAGGAAGGCTCCAGTACACCATCATGACAGCTAACTGGGTCCTCTGCCTTGGTTTTTGCACCTATACACCCTAAAGTTGGTGCTTTATTACTTTTTCTTATGCTAACGTATGTGGGTTTCTTTTATTTGCTTTATTCCCTCTCTGAGTATGTGTGCCTGCAGTGGGTGGAGGGGGAAAAGGGGCAGCGAGAGCATCGTATAAATCCAGTTCTGCTCTATTAAGATTTGTTCTGGTACGACGATGGCTTTGTCTATTGAAAAGCTTTGCGAAAGCCTTGCCTAATGATCTGTTAGCTGGGGAAAGGTTAAATTCCTGGAAGATTTTCTGTGTTCAATGAAGAAAAAACAGTGCAATTATCCAGAATTCAAAGTGAGTTTTAGCCAGCTGTTAATAATACTGTGATTCTTCATGTTCTCATTATTCAGAAGTAATGTGGCCATCCCTAGTCATGGCAGTAAAATATTTATAGCAATTTCTTTGGGCCGTTTGTACTTATGAGGGACTGGACGTTGCTCAGGGTCTTCACAGTATGCTTTGCGCTGTGCTTTAGTGACCTGTGGCTGAGCTCTTCCCACCTTGATGCTGATTGCAATAGAAACATCAGATGGGCACAGTGGGTGGGCAGCTGGTGCCAGCTGGGCATCAAGTCTGTTAGGGTCTCCTGGTAGGGTTGGTGGTTCCCTTCTGTACCGTCCCATGGTGGTTTCCAGCTTGGAAAGTCGTGGCAGAGCACGAAATGCATGAGGTATCTCTGTATGCAGGCTCACAGAAACAGAGTAAGTGTCGTGGGGAAAATAGAATTTCACAGTGGCAGGGCCTGTGCTGGGGTGAACAGGCGGCTTGTTTCCTCCGGTCGATGCATGGAAAATCAATTCCCAGCCCTCTAAGGAGACTCCTAAAGAGAAACAAAATCCCTCCTGCAGCATTTAAGAACTATGGCTGTTTTGCACTGGTGAAAAGATTTCATTTTTATCAGGGGAGCTGCAGGTGACACCTTTCGGCTGTCTTCCTGTTGTCATGGGGTTGTCTATCTTATCCCCTTCATAGAAATGTCATTTCAAGCACAGCTTTTTGCCTGGAGGTCTGAAGTAAATGAGTATTAAGTAACTGTATCTGTCTCTAATCCACTAAGCATCCAGAAAACCAGCTAATGTGCCTGAGCCAGTGGGATGAATGCATTAGGTTAATCTAACTCAGCTACTTTTCACTTAAACAACCAGAAGCAGTACAAAAAAAAAAAAAAGAAAGAAAGAAAAAAGCCTATACAAGGATTAGCAATTTCTTTTGTACATTTTTCCTTTCCTCTTCCCATGCCTTTGCTGCAATCTAATAAACAACAATTCAGCTGAGTTCTGCGAGCCTCCTAATGCACTGCTTTAAAAATAAGTTTATTCTCCTCAGACCCTGGGGGCAGCTTCACATTTGCTGTGGCTCTCAGAGACCAGGACAGGTCACAGTGCTTCTCGTGCCACCTGCATGTGGTGTGGCACAGCAGTGGCACAACGCTGCCGCATGCCATGTCTCCTTGCTATCCTCTTCAGCTCCTTTGGCCATGGAGCTGCACAGCAGCACCTTAATGCCCCAGCAGCTCTGATGTGCTCTTCTTTACTGGCAAAGTGTAAGAAGATTCAGGGCAGGCTGCCTACACCCTTTGGGTTTCTTCTGTTGAACATTAGATTACCGATAGCGGTTCTCAGTGTACGCATTTCCTCTTGCAGCACAGTCACCTTGCTTGCTAGAGAGAACTTGATGTGCAGTCACATCAAAAGCCTTAAAAATCATCAAGGTATAAGACCTACAGTGGTGCTATTGTTCTGTCAGGTGTAGACTTCAGCATGGTTTGTTCTTGACACGTTGCTGTGGCTGTTGATCATCTCATTACAACGTGTGAGTGCTGCCAAGCAGCATGGTTGCTTGCCCAAGCTGTCTCCAGGACTCACTGCTCCAAAGTCCCCAGCCTGCCCTCAGCCTCCCCATCCCTGGGGCTCCACAGCTCTCAGCACTCTGGGAAGCCTAGGGACAAGGGCGGGACCAGAGCCAATGATGACCCCAAGATCCAAGAGGAATACCCATGGTGCTGTCACAGTGTGCAGGAGGTAACCCTGAGCCAGTGGTTCCTTCTGCAGCTCTCTCCTCCCCAGTGCTGCCCCAGAAGCGGTGCCAGGTGGGATGAGCTCAGGAGAGGCTGATATTTCCTTGCCAGGAGCAGATGAAAAGAGACATTATAAAGCCTCTTGTCTCTGGTAACGCTGCCCTTAGCTTCGACACAGCAGTGGAGAGCGTCCAGGTTCATGCTGGAAGGAGTTTGCCCATGCCTGGAATCCTATCCCAGTTTCAAGGGTCAGGTGCGCTTCTGCAGTTACAGATGTCACAGAGATGGCACCTGACCCCAGTTCATCCACACAGGAGCTGAGGTCTGATGGACAGCAGGATCATTTGAACCTCCCTGGAACTGGCTTTCATTTGAATTACAAGCTGTGTTTTGTTTCTTCCCAGCCAGGTCTCTAGACAAACTCTATAACTTTGCTGACTGCTCTGGCCTTCACCTGATCTTTGCACTGAATGCTCTGCGCCGAAATCCCAATAACTCTTGGAACAGCTCCAATGCACTCAGCCTGCTGAAGTACAGTGCCAGCAAGAAATACAACATCTCCTGGGAGCTAGGCAATGGTGAGTGTGGGAACAGGGAGACCTGGGAATGCCCAGGACACTTGGATGTATGTTCAGAGGGATTTGAAGGTTCCTGCTGTGGGTAGCGTGGCTGGTCCTGGGGTGGGCAGAGCAGCAGCTGCATGGACCTGCACAGCAGCTGCAGTGCCAAGGGAAGCAGGCACCCCCTGGACACAGGAGGATGATACAAGGTGCAGGTCCTCACCCAGCTCTAGCCAAAGGGGCTCACTCTGGAGGAGAAGGCCCACAGCCTCTATTCAACTGGCAAAGGAGAGTGGTCACGGCCCACATCCGCTGCTCAGCAGCTCCGTGATGCTGACTGATCTGAGGAGCTGCGTGACAGCACGTGAGCTCTCTCCAGAAGAGGAGATGGAAGAGCAGAGCTAGCAAGCCTTGCCCGTCTGTTCTTATTTTCCCAGAGCCCAATAACTACCGGACCTTGATTGGCCGCTCAGTGAACGGCAGCCAGCTGGGGAAGGACTACATTCAGCTGAGGAGCCTGCTGCAGCTCATCCGTACCTATTCCAGAGCAAACCTCTATGGGCCGAACATTGGGAGACCCAGGAAGAATGTCATGGCTCTCTTGGAAGGGTAAGTGATGCAGTTTTGTTTGGGCTGGGCCAACTGCCATTCCCCAAGTGTTTCCAGTGTTTTCCAGTTACAGGAAGACTGAGGTGCTCACCCCGCTGGGATGCAGGGATGCAGTTAGAGGCTGCTGCACAGCTGCAGGTTTTGGGGCCAGGAGGTGGGTCCTGGCACCACTTTGCTCTTTCTGTTTGTTAGTTGCTTCTCCCTGTGCTTTCTCTATCCGTGCAGGAGGAAAGCTCGTAGTGCCCTTCTTCATCACCGCTCCATCCTGGCCAGGACAAGAATTACAGTGCAGAGGATAGTGTATGGCACAGAGCCATTGTCAAAGCATTTTTGCTCATGATTGCTCACATTGATTCTGACCAAGTTACACAGTTTTTCTGCTTGTGGCACTGAGATTCAGATCCCTTTCACCAGCAGAGTTCATGACCTGTCTGGGAAATGCCCTTTCCCCCCTTCCTGCTGTCACTTGAAGAAGGCTTTGCCTGTCACGCTGTACCTGGCACCATTCAGTGCTATGATGCTGTTCCACCAATACATCCCACAGTCACACCGCTGTGACTTCCATTGATTATACTGACCCTCTAGCTTTAGCTTCTTGGTTTCTTTTTCATCTCTTTAGGTAAAAATGGCACTCAGGAATGGACAGCGATGCTGGGGTGGGTCTGCTGGTGTATTCTTATGTTGGATAGGAGAACAGGCAGTTCTGGCTGGAGTCTGGGGAGGCTAAAGAGAGGAGCATGGGGAAGGAATGGTGACAGTGAGGGACTTGGACAGCTGGAGGTGACATTGGCCAGCTACAGGAACCAGGGAGGTGTGGGAGCCTGCTGGCAGCAGGAATTGGGACTGTGGGGGCTCGAAGACCATCCAGCAGAGGGGAAATTCCCTGCAGGACTGTAAACAGAAACTCCAGCGCAGAGGGCTGGACAGGGGGAGGTGTGGAAGGGACTCTGCTGGGAGCAAAGCTGGGTCTCACATTCATTAACATCTGCATGAATGATCTGGCAGAAACAATAAACAGCACACTGATGCGGTCCCTGGCGAGGCAGGCAGGGAGTGAGGGCCAGATTCTCAGCTCTGCTGCAGCAGCACACAGAGCCCATAAAGCTGGTTGACCCAGCTGCGAGGCCAGCATCCCTAACGTTGCTGGCAGCCAGGGAGCAGCCCCTTCTGGGCACCATGGCTGCATCCATGCTGATGCCAGGTGGGCACTGCGGCCCCAGGGCTCGTTCAGCACAGTGAAAGCGGCTCAGGGAGCTGCAATGTGCTGTAGTAGCCTTGAGCAGCAGGAATTCTAGTAGCCCCAGGCGGAGCAGGCTGAGAAAGGAAAACAAGAAGGATGGGAGCCAAGGAGCTCTCAGACAAGGGGAAGTCCTGCTGCTGTGTTTGCCCTCTGTATGTCGCTGCAGGGTCCTGGGGAAGGAGGTGGCTGAGCAGCATGGTCGGGGGTCTCTCGGCTCCAGAGCCACATGTCGGCTGATGTGTGACCCAGTAGTGGGGCTTTAGTGTACAGCATGGTGGGAAAGGTGGTGGAAATCCATCTTTGAATGAAAGGGAATAGGGTATGTAGAGTAGTGGGGGCTCTCCAGTCCACCAGGCTGACCAGAAAGAGCTGCAAGGGGCATGTCTGTTCTCCAAGGTATGTACTGTTACTTCATTGCCGTCCCTGTCCCTGTGGCTGAGCCTTGTGTCCTGCACCCCATACTCAGTGCCTGCAGCTCATGGTGAGCAGTCCATGTGTCCAGCCTTGCAGCCATGGATGCAGCTGTGGAAAAGAACCAGTAGTTTCTCTCCATAAAGACCATAGTATTACCAGGCAAGGCTTAAAGACAAGGAACAAGTTGGATTAAATGAAGACAAAGAGTTAAACGCTCATTTGCAGTATTTGGAAGCAGAGTTGCAAAAGGACAAACAAATAAAACCCAGTGCCTAAGCTGACAGCACGAGCTTTATTCCCAGCAGCTCCCTGAGGTGTCTTCAGTGCTCTCGGTTTGTGCTACTGAGAACTGTCTGCCTTCTGCAGGAGCATCACAGCGCTGGTCCATGGGCTGTACCTGCAGCAGTCACAGCCAAGGCTTGCCTCTGGAGATCCCAGAAGAGCCCTACAAAAGGCAGCAAGCAGAAGAAACTTCAGGAGGTGCTTTCAATGGCAAGCCCTCTGCCCACCTTGTTGGAGCACCATGAGTGATCTGCGCAGTGCTTGGATGAAGGCTGCGGAGCAGATCAAGTACATGCAGTCCATAGGTCTGATACGTGAGAGCTCTAAAGTTTTGCTCTCATTTAAAAAAATGTGATGAACACCAAAAGTCAAGCTGGTTGGAAGAGGTACTAAACTGGAGATTATGGTGTGGCCATTAAGGCTGGAGAGGAGAGATAAGACAGCCCAGCACAGAAGGCAGAACAGCTGGCTTAGTCTGGAAGGAAGGAAGTCCATATTATACAGACTGTACAAGTGAATTTTAGTGAGATAAATGATGGAAATGAGCTGAAGAAGGAAAGGAGAGCTCAGAGAGAGCAGGGAATGATTTTCAACAGTAGAAGAAAACAGAAGCTGACATTAGGCGCTCTCCAGGGAAAGCCCCCGAGTTTTCTGAGTGGGGAGATGCTCAGAGAAAAGCTTCTCAGTGTGAAGTATTATGTAAAATCACAATTCCCAATTGCATGTCCTGTATTCCAAACATTGCAGTCTACTCTTGAACTGCTATTTCTAGCAACCACGCCAAACTTATTCTTTATGTCTAAACCTTGTCCTGTAGTGATGGCGGCGTCAGCATGAACGTTGCCTTGCTCTCTGCTCCAAACTTTGCCCTACTCAGTGACAACAGCACATCCTTCACTGCTGGGGTGCAAGGACCTTGCACGGGGAAATGGCGCAGAGCATGCGAGTGCCACCTGGGGTTGCCCCACAGAGCAGCCCAGTGCCACAGGGATGGGCTCTGCAATCCCTGCTGCACAGGAGGCAACAAATGGGGAATGGGGACATGTGAGTGCACAGGTGCAAGAGGGAATTTCTCCAGACACGACACACAGTTGAGTTTGATGAGGTGTTAATTAGACTATTCATGCAGCCTGGGCTGTCAGAGAGCAGGCCACCTTAGCTACCTACTGCGTCTGAGGGTACAGGAATCCCAGGACTGCTCAGAATTTGCCTGGGGAAAAAAAAAGAAAAGTAGGATTCTAAGGAGTTAACAAAGATTTAACAAAGATTTTAACAGTAGATCAGGAATCAGACACGAGGTTAATGTATCACTGAATCATATATTCAGTGCTGGAAGAGAAGAAACATGAGGGAAAGCTATTAGGATGCTAACATATGTTAAGGCTCATGCCGTCGGTACAAAACGTAATAATCTTTTGCCCAGGTGGTCCCAAGGACTGCTTGCATCAAGGAGGCAGAGGGTGGCTTGGTGTCCTGATGCCATGGAGTCTGCTGGTCCCAAGAGCCATCTCTCAGTGCTGCATCTCCTGTAAGGGTGGCACAGGCTGAACCAGGATACCGCGTGGGTCCAGAGCAAGATTTCTGTGGAAAAAATGAAGCCACAAGACAAGTAACTAATGATGCGAAGGGAAGGATACTGCAGCATAAACTCACATTCATGTGCCATTAAACTTCTGGATGTGCATTCATAAATACATTGAAATGCATTCATAAATACACTGAAACAGGATGTGAAGAATGTGATGAGGCATTTTGCAGCTGGTTTTATACCGGGAGCGAAGATCTAAGATACAAGCAAAGGGTTCATCTATTACTCTTTCAGGAGGAAAGAGTTAAGACAATCTTTTTGACTGAAACCGGATCTGGATGGCTGGAAAGCTGAAATCACCATCACCTGTACAGGGAGAACAAAGCCAGTAAGAAAAGACACAGATGAGATGATAGTGCTGTATGGGTACATGGTGTGCCTTCATCCTGATTGCTATCTACAATCTCAGTCATTTCATCTCAGAACAGGTGTAATAGAACCAGGAATGTTACAGAGATGTGCAGAGGTATGCGATGCCTTCCACGTGAGCAGAGATAAAGAAGGCTGCTCTAGCTGGAGCCATGGAATGGGTGCTGACCCGTTTGACTTGTAAGAAAGGTGGTGAGGCAGAAAAGTCTATACAGATAGGAGTGTGCTGTGTGCTGTCCTCCAGAGCCTGGCCATGGCCCCGGCTTTCCAGAGCCAGCTCTTCTGGTAGCAAAGCCACGGCACAGTTGGCTTGCATCGTTCACCAGGGTGTACCAGATGGAACAACCCATGGTTGTGAAGTCCAGCTCTGGGAGTCAAACAGTGCTAAACCACCGGGAGGCTGTGAGGTGGTCATTTGTCTCCCTTCTGCAGCTCCATTCTTTGCTACAGGATTGCTTTATAATTTGTTTTTTATTTTTTATTTCAAGGTTGACAATCAGCAATTACCTTCATGGGAAAGAGGTTTCCAAATGCAGATGGCTCTTTAATGTATCAGGAATAAGCCTAGGAAGTTCCAGTGGCTGGAAGCTGAAGACAGACACATTCAGATGAGAAATAACATACTTGGAAGCTAATTAGCCATGGGAGCAATTTGCGTAAGGTCGCAGTGGGTGCTCCACGACTGGTGGGGATTGAATCAGGACAGGAGATGTATTCTCTCCCACCTGGAGGTTCTGCCTCATCAGATTCTGAGGATGTGCAGAGGTTTCTGCCACGTGGAAGCCCAGCCAGGGATGCTGCAGTGGCTGGGGCTGCCGCCCGAATTATGGGATGTTGCCCTAAGCAGGCTGAGCTTGTTCCGCGGCTCCTAGAGGTGACTCAGTGCATGTACATCTCAGAGTTCAGTGGTGCTTGCAGAGCCCAGCGTAAGGAAATGGCAGATTTACTGCACCAGCATGGAGCATCTGCACGGCACATGTGCAGGGATCTGATCCATGCCGGAAGCCTCTGGTTTGCTCTGCCTGCGTGGTGCTGCACATGTGCACATCTCACAGCCCAGGAAATCCCAGACAGACGTGTGCCAGCTCTGGTCAGACTGCAGGTCTGCGTGGTTCTTCACCGGCCTTGAAATCCAGGGTTTGAGCAGCACAGGTGCTACAGGAATAAAGGGATTAATAACATCTGCGTTCCTAAACTGTGGATATTTGGATACCTGTGCACCACTGGGTCTCCACCTGCACTAGGCTTTCATCTCTGGCTCTTGCAGTACCACTTGCTGGCTATTGAGCTGATCCAGGTTCCCAGAGCTTGAGTTATCCAATGCGCTCCATGCACAGCTTCATCATCAAGACTCAAAGATTTAACAGGAAATTCTGATCTGTAACTTGCAACAATTCTCCATTTAAAGGTGGAAAGAAAAATAGATGCAGAAAGCAAAATTGGGTGGTTATGCATCTTTAATAGAAAAATTTGAAAATGAGTACAACTAGTCAATGTATTTCACTCTCATGGGGACAGAAAAGGAAAACTAAGAGGTCTGTTAGTTTCCTAAAAAGACAGAGCAGACAGAGGCACTGTTTCTGCCACTCCAGGGATGCTGGAGGTTGTGAGGTTTTGCTTTCAGTTCCCGCACAAAGACTGGGGTGTGCTGGCAGCGATATTGCAGGCACGGTGCAAGCAGTGAGTTCTGCAGAGGAGCATCTTCAGCAGGTGCCCTCTGTGGCTCAGTGTGCAGCACCGCTGAGGCAGGTGCCCTGCATGAGTGGTGCAGGATTTGTGCTTCTTGCTCTGTCCTGCTGCCCTGGATGGCCAGGGAGGAGCCGGCTCCAAAGCCACTGCTCTGCTGTCCCCCTCATAGGGACACAGAGTGCTGCTGGAGAGCGAGCCTGGGAACTGACAGCCACTGCACTGCTGGGCAGCAGAAGCGGGGACGCATCAGTGCTATTACAGCACGTTATTGTTTTTCCATTTCTAATTGTGTCTCTTCCCTCCTGTCCGCAGGGATTTATTACCTCTGCCTTTGCCAGTGTCCTCTTATGCTTCACAGGGTCCAGATGCCCTTTCGTCCCAGTCTATAATTGACTATCGTCATTAATTTAAAGTTAGAATGATTGTTTCCGAGCTATATTTAGGCTGAAGTTTGCTGCTTTTTTTTTTCAGACCTGATTAGAGGCTTGTGTGCTGCAAAGCTTGCTGGCTGCTTCTCCCTCCCTTGCCAGCTGGCCTGATCAAATGTCCCATCTCTCCCCACAAACCTTCTCCTTTCTCTCCCACCCCTGGTTGCAGGCCAAGTGGGAGCAGTCGGGGCTGCAGGACATGCAGCTGCCTTCCTCGGGCAGCAAGGATCTCTGTGCACCCCTGTGCTCCTGGATATCCGTGCACCAAAGAGCACCGTTGTGTTCTCTTGATCAAACCAATGGTTCCTGTTGCCTGTATGCATTCTAACCTTCAAAAGTGACCGTCCTTGGTATCCTGTGATGTGGGTTGTTTCAGGATTTCCCCTTGCTTATGGACACCTGTGACAAGTTTGGACTTACATGATTTCTTCCTGTTTCCTGTAGGTTCATGAAAGTGGCTGGCAGCACAGTGGATGCTGTTACCTGGCAACAGTAGGTATTCACCATTCCTTCTGCTTTCCTACACTAATTGCAATGATCTGACAGTGTCCGGAGCAAAATGAATGGGCTGCCTGGGTGTGGAAGGGGACAAATAGTAGGAGCCACCTCTGCTGTCCTTGTCCTTTAAATAGGAGAAAGAGGCATTGCCCCTTCTTCTGCAGCAGAAGTGGGCATGTTTCACCCTGGATGAGCTGAATGCAGCTGAGGCAGAGGCTAAAAACATGCCTACCCACTGGAAACCAAGCCCCATGGCAGCTGGCCCAAAGCTAGGCTGATGGCATGCACCTTTGGAAGCAGAAAGCAGGGTGAGACCTCCCTGGGTCCTGAAAAACTGCATTTGCTCTGGTGCCCTGAGCAGAGAAGTTGGGGTCTCAGGTCCTGACTGGGCTTCTGTCCTCAACTTGAGCTTAGCGCTGGGCCTTCAAGGGAGCTCAGGCTACTTTGCTGGAGTGGAGCATGCCATCTCATCCCCTCCTATTCAGAGTATCCCATCACCTGTCAGTGCTGCTGGTTCCCTCCTGGCACTTCATAGAATCATCATAGAATGGCCTGGGTTGAAAAGGATCACACTGATCATCAAGTTTCAACCCCTATGCTATGTGCAGGGTCACCAATACCTGCACCGGGCTGCCCAGAGACACATCCAGCCTGGCCTTGAATACCTCCAGGGATGGGGCATCCACAACCTCTTTGAGGTATACTGGCCAGGTTATGGGGACATTTGTTCCTCTCCTGCAGATCCCAGTTCCTTTTGTAAAGCCCACCTGGAGACCTACGCTTAAAAAGAGCTCAGTGGTTTTTAAGACATGAGGTTTTTCTGCAAGTAAGCCCAGGGGCTCTGTGTCGGTGTGTTAACCTCGGAGCCTCCTGCAGAAGCAACTGTCTGCATCTGAGAGTGGTTTATGGCAGCAGCCCTGGCTGGCACCCCCCAAGTCCCTTTCCTGGGGAGCCATGTGCCTTGCCATGCTGCTCTGCTACCTGACTCCTGAGACTTCCCTGAGGCAGCAGCTCTGTGCAAGCAGGGCAGTGGGGTAGCAGAGTGTTTGGAGTGGGATTTGTGTTACTTATAGACTCACGCTGTGCAATGATGATCTATGCCTCAGCTGGGAGTTTGCTTTTCATGATTACACGATGTGCTGATCGCATTTACTTAGCCCAGGAATTCGCTTGCTGAAACAGGGCTTGATGGCTGGGCCAAGCCCTTGGATGCACTGCAGGAAGAAGCAGCCAGCCTTTGCGCAGGGAGCTGTGGCTCAGGGATCCTTCCTTTTGGGACCAGGTGCTGCGGGCAGGTGGGGGCACAGCTCCCTGCAGGTAGGCAGTGTGGCTGGGATGCTGCTTGCTGAGCACTTCCCACCCAGGTAGGTACGGGAGCCGCTGCTCCCCCTGCCTGGGCTTCCAGCTTGGGAGGGTTGCACCCGTCTGTGTTTGTGAGGACTGACAATAGCCACAGCTCCAATCTGGGCTTCTGTACTGTTTATGAGTAAATGTCAAAACAGTGTCTCATCCCTCTGCTCCAAACAGCAAAACAAAACAAAACAAGCTCCTTTGTATCCAAGAAGAAAATTATTAGCAGGAAACTGAACTGCTCTCTAACTGCAACTATGAGCGTTTCTGTTCCAAACCCTAAGGTTCTCCTGGGATATTGGTTATAAATTTGTCAAATCTGTTACTCCTTTGAAAAGGTTGCACTCTATCCAGAAGGGGAATTGAGAAGGGAATACATTGTAGAGATCCCTATCCTCTGTGAAAACACATGACCATTTCTTCTTCTCTGAAATACATCTGAGAAGTGACACAGGGTGTAAATAAGCAGGCTTGCCAGTCTTTCTTAGTATGGTTTCACTTACATATGTAACTCAGCGTGTGTGCCTCCCTCTTCAGAAGTAATGTGTTGCTGGAGAGGGATGTGTGAATGGCTCAGAAATGTTTAGGGAATTTCCACTAGCAGAGGGTGTGGCAATTAGGACTGACAGTGGCTCGGAGAGTTTTGGCATTTCTTGTGTAATTTAGTTTATGGTTTGGTTATGAGTGAATGCTCAGTTTATTGTGGACCCCCTCAGTCTTTGAATGTGGGTTTCCACAGTTCAGAACCCTTCCCACAACCACATCTCCTTTTGGCTCTGCTCCAAAGCTTGGTGTCTTGCACACAGTGAAGATTCATTGTTTCCCTAACCTGTGGCCATGCCCTGGTCCCCTTCCTGTCACTGTATGGTTGGTGTTCCACCTGAAGTGCTGCGCAGACCTCAAAGTTCAGCAAATCTAATGGGCAAATCCTTGTGCAAGGCTGTCTTTGCAGCCCACAAATCCATTTACTTGCAAGGCAAGTAAATGTTTGCATCTTCAAAGCCATGGGCATCTATCCCTTCAAGTCTTTGGAGAATATGATGCTACCTTCCAATATGGAAAGTCACTCATTCCATTTGGCAAACTGGGGATGTCATGCACACGGACACATGGGATGCTGCTTAAAGTGCTTTGGTGTGCTGAGTTTGGATGACATCTTTCTGGCCTTGGCATATGGGACAGTGGCAGAGCACAGGGCTGCCTGTGTCAGCAGAAGTGTCTCCATTTGGTGGCAGTTGGTGTGATGCTGGCAGTGAGGCCAGTCCCATTCATGTCCCCAGCAGGCTGGTGCCCTAATTCCTAGCAGACTCTCCCTGTAGCAGCAGGCAACAAAGTAGATCCGGAAATTCCTGAGCTTTGGGAAGTGGGCTTTAATGTAATTAACTGCAACAGAAGAAGAGGTCAGATAATAGGGGCAAAGGTTCCTCTTTAAAATGAAAGGGAGGTAAATGAAACCAGCTGCCCAGGAGCCAGTGCACTGCCTTCATTAAACTCAGCACGATGCTCATGGTCCCACGCAGCAAGTTGTGAATCTTTCCAGAGCAAAGTGAGACAGGCAGTGTGAGCCCAGAAGTGACAGGACTGAGGTGTGCTGGGCTGACAGCGGTCACCTGGGGCAGCAGTCAGGTCAGGTGGCCTCCTATGCTATGGGAACCCACGTGTCCTGCATACATGTGGCCTTTGGGGCCAACCCTGGTGCCACACCATAGCCAGCACCCACCCACCAGCCTGTGTTGGTGCTGCTCAGCTTGTCCCAGAGCTCCAGAAACCTCAGCCTAGCTGGGGAAGCTCCAGCCCATCCCTTTGACCTCAGTTCACAGTTCTTGTGCAGCTGATGCTGTTTTCCCTCTTAACCACTTTTGGGTGTTGAATGTACCTCTTGGTGCCTGAGAATAGATCTCTGCCAGCCTTAGAGAAATCATGGAATTGTCTTCAGGCTCTGCTTAAATACCCAAAGCCATGGGGTATGAGCTATCAGCAAGATGTCCTGAGACTGAAGCAGCAGGTTTATTCATCCCTGTGCCATCCCCTGTTTCTCCAGGTTGTTAGTGCAGGTGTGTAGTGACCCTGGTGGTGGCTGTGCCCCAGGGCTGCTCCTGGTTAGAGTGGAGATCTTGTCGTCTGCTGTAGACTGAGGTCTTTAACTTCATCTTCTCCCACCTCATACAACCTTCCTTTTATGGCCTTGCAGCCAGTTTTCAGTCCAGGTGATGGTGGGGTTTTTTTTGCCACAGCAGTCCAAAAATCATTTCTGTTCAGTTCTTAAGTGCTGTACTAAAATCCAAACATCTGCCATCCCCAGAGTCTGCTGCTTTGTAATTTTGTCTTAAAAAGTAATCTCTGTAAACCCCCTCGCTGCCTGCTGCTCACAGGCCTGCTGTCCTCGCAGCAGCCAGCGGTTCTGTGTTGTATAAGGGTTGATTTGAACAACGTCGAACACTTCCCAAGTCCCCCTCCCTGTGAAAGTTTCTGCCCTTAGCACCATACTGTCAGCACAGATGTGCCAAAATGCCTCTTTCCTACTTCCCCCTGTTACAGAGGGTTGGAGTGAATCCAGAGTCTGGCTGGCACAATGCTGAGTTTTTTGGGGGACAAAGCTGGAACTTCACACCTGGGAGAGGATTTGCAGAGGAGACCCTTCATGTTCAGGGCATCTGCAAGTTGAGTCTGTAATTCGTCTCCGTTCTGGGCCAGGCAGTGCTGGCTGCTCGCCTTCCCCTGCAGCCCTGCACAGCTCCAAGCACGCTTACCCCGTTACCTGATCAGTGAGTTGGAGCAGTGAGAAGCTAAAATCCTCTCTGAGCATTCATGCATGTTGCACGTGTTCTGCATGTCCTGGCCAAGCCTGATTCAAGCTGCAGCATCCTTTGGGGGAGACTCCTGCCCTTGTGTGCACCCCTGTACCCATGTGGGGAGGCCCTACAGCTGCTGGCTGCTCACTTTGCTAACAGCATCCGTGCAAGGAGACGTCACTGCTGCCTTTCTCCTCTGCTAGACTCATTCTCAAAGAGACACTCAGCAATGGGCTGCCCAGTGTACATGGGGCCTTACTCTGGATGAGATGCTTGTCATAGAGAAACCACACCTGTAAAGGAGCTGATACTTGTGGGAAGGTGAATCTGCCTTTTTTTCACACCCCAGGACAACAAGTGGAGCATGCAATCCCTGGTACATATGTATCTGTCTGCAACAGCATCTTCCAATCTGTACATTACCAAAAAGCCCTGCTGCACTCTTCTTATCCACATCTCCACGTTTCAAGTACTGAGGGAGCCTCTTTTTTCCAGCACCAATGCCAAAGGTTGGAGGGCAGCTCAAAGAACCCCCAGTGCAGCAGCCTAGCATGCCTGGTAGGGACCAAAGGGGACAGATGTAGACGCTATAGGATTTGTGTTCCCATCCTGAGACCTCCTGCCCCTCTGCATTGCCTCACCTATGGCTGCTGCGTGAAGGGTGCCAGCACTGATCACTCCTTCAGGACAAGATGTTTGGGACCAACTCCAATTCAGAATGTTTGCACCCCAAAGATGAATTGCTTCACCTTATGTCCTGGAACCAGGAGCCAGCACTCAGGCATTTCAAAGCCTTCCTCCCACACCTGGATGCAGATGATTCGGATTCTGATTGGCAGCACTATAACCATGTTTCATTGAAGTGAGCACGTGGAGAGCAGGAATCCCCTGGATGGGAAATGCTCAGTGCCATGTCCAGGGGCAGCAGGCACTCCTATGTTAGCAGGAACGGGGGATGCAGGAGAGGACCCAGCACCTCTGCAGAGGTCCTGGAGAGAAAAAGGCTTCTTGGTGCGAGACTGCAGTGGGACAGAAGGACATGGATGGGGGCAGAACTAATGCCAGTGGTTTCATCCTTGTCATCTTGTTTTCCTTGCAGTTACTACATCGATGGCCGAGTGGCCAAAGTGACTGACTTCCTGAAAACGCGCCTGCTAGACACACTGTCCGACCAGATCAGGAAAATCCAGAAAGTAAGTGAATGCAGAGTCTGCAAGGGTGAGAGGGCACTGTGCCCACAGTACTGCAGCTCAGTGCCTGGGCTGGGCACTGCTTAAGGTGTGGGGCCAGTGCAGCATCCCAGTGCTTGCAGGGTGGGGTGGAGGGATGGTATCTCCACCCTGGGGATGGAGGAGGAGATGGGGTAGCAACCTGGCCAGCCCTAGGTGTCTATTACAATTCCAGGGTGATTTGTGATTTGCTCTGGACAGCGCAGCATGCAGCGAGCCACTCCATCCCTACCGCCCACGGGACAGCTCCAGGCTGCAGCCACTGCGTAAGAAATGGAGACTTCGGGGGTCCCCTGCTTCAGCTGCTGCAGGGACCAGGGCTGTGGGCAGCTCAGCTGCCAGTCCCACAGCAAAGGATGAATATCTACTAAGATCAAAGTGTTTTGGAGTGAGAGGACATGTTCATTTGTCTGTCCTGTCAAGGTTTTCGTACTGTATCAGTCACCACTATGTCTCACTGCTGTAATTCCTGCAAGAAGAAATTGTAGGATGAGCAAACAACTCAGAGAGGCCCCAGGAAAGGGAACATGTGGGTCAGCACAGCAAAACCAGAGGACAGGAGCTGCTTGCTGTGTTGTCCTGCATAAGGTGGGGACCATCCCCATACATGAGTGACCCACCTATGGCAGGGAGCATGAGTTGGGCACAGGGACAAGCATGAGGCACAATCCCACCCTGCTCTGCACTAAACTGGTGATACACGCCTCTCTGCTGGGGAAGGTCATGGGACTGCCAGGAAAGCCATGGGCAGCAAGGTGAAGACATGGTGCAGCCCTGGGGGGTCCTGGTTCCCATCCAGCCCCAGACCCACAGCAGTGAGGAGCTGCCCTCTGTTGGGTCTGGGGAGTGGGAAGAGCTCTCCTGGGAATGCCAGTGTGGCTGAGCAAAAGCACAATGCTGGGTGCTAATAGCCTCCAGCTTGGCTTTGAGTCCGTGCATCCTGCCGGGGCTGATTAGAGCAGCTGGGCTTGTCCACTTCCCTGTTTTATTGCTTCCTCTCTGACTGGGGAAGGTGGCGGGCTTAGATAATTACAGGCAGGATGCCAACACCTCTGGGGCTTCAGTCAGGGATGTCGACTCTCACAGGCTGTGAGTGGGAGGCAGCCCAGAGCTGGCGTATTTAACAGCTTTGAGGGATCCCAGTCCATCCAGCACATTCCAGTGTTCCTCACTAATGGGGCAGGATCCGTCAGGCTGTGCAGCGTGCTCCTGGGCTGTGGAGCTTGCAGACATCTGGCTGCAGGAGCTCATAGCCCGGCCTGGAGAAGCGAGATTGCTGGAGAGGAGAGGATTCATTGTGTGGTGCCCGTGCATCTGGAGCCCTTGGTGCTTTGGTGCCCAGCTGTGGCTGCCCCGTCCCATGTTGCTCCCACAGTGGCAGCTATTTCTCCTCCCATTGCAAGCCACCAGGGTGCCCCTGCCACAGTCTCTATACTGAACACAGCCATTACTTGTCAGAGACATGCAAACTGCACCTGCCTTGTGAGAACAGGAGAGAGGTGCTGCATTTGATGTTTGTTGTTCCCTGCGCAGGTTGTGAACACATACACACCGGGCAAGAAGATCTGGCTGGAAGGCGTTGGTGCTACCTCTGCTGGAGGCATGAACAACCTCTCCGATTCCTATGCGGCCGGGTTCCTGTGAGTGACACAGCTCCTGGCACGAGGGCACTGCCACCTGTACAGGCTCTGTGCCACCTGTACAGCATTCCCCTGTGCACCCCAGCTCTGGGGTCAGGGCTTGCACCCCACAGCCTCGCCGCCCTCTTCCCATTCTGCAGCCACACACCCCTGCATGCATTCACTCCTTGCATCCCTCTCTGGGCAACTGAAGCTCTTCAGAGCACAAGGTCCAGGTCTGGAAACCACATTGTGCCCTTCTTAGAAGCCACAGCTATTGCTGGATCCTCAGGCTTGTCCAATGGCACAGCTCAGTAGCACACAGATCCTGTTGCAATCTTCAGAGCTAACTGTGATCACAAAGGATCAAGGAAGATTTTCCTTGCTCTGGGGGCAGGCATAGGAACATGCCCAGGACACGTGGGCTGGGGCTGGTTTAGTTTGCTGGTGACACCACAATGGGTGGGAACACAGACGAGCTGGGGTCCCTGCAGTGGCCTAACCCTGTCTCCTCGACACAGGTGGCTGAACACACTGGGCTTGCTGGCCAGCCAAGGCATTGATGTAGTGGTGCGGCACTCCTTCCTTGACCATGGCCACAACCACCTGGTGGACCAGAACTTCAACCCCCTGCCGGTAGGTCTGCCCGGGGCCAGTCACAGAGATGTACCCTTCTCACAGCCAGGTTTTATGGGGGATCTGGTTTTTCTCTTCCCTGCACCCAGAATGATGTGCTGCCTTTGTCCCTGACCCCTCTCGCAGATGCTTGGCTTCACCACAGAAATATCCAGGACACAGCTGAGAATCCACCTCTCCTTGTGGCCTGTTTGAACTCTGCTTGCAAATGAATTTTTCCAGATCTGTTTCATTCAGTGTTAATAGGAGACATTAGTTAATGTCAAATGCGGCATGTTGGAGGCAGATGGGAGAGCTTTGCTGCTGTTGCTGGAACTTCTTCCAGTGCCCAGAGCTTGGGAGCATGGCAGGGAGGCCAGTGCCACAGCAGCAATGCCGGTGACTATAGGGGGCATTCCAGGGCAAAGTTGGGCTGCAGTCCCATCTCCAGCTGAGACCTGGTGGTTCTCAGTGTTCCCTGCATCATTCCTTGCTCTCCAAAACCCCTCCTAGATGGCTGGGGCTTCTCACGCATAGGGTGAGAATAAAGAAAGAGTGTGCAAAATATCTTTAAAAGTAGCAGGTTTCCTTTCCATCTGATCTGTTCTATTTTCCTTTTGGTCTAGTAAATCCCTCACCTTGTAAGTGGAGAAGCTGGCAGGGCGGCTGGGTGCTCTGTTCACCCCAGGAAGGAATTTACAGGGTTTCTGCAGGGCAACACCAGGGGAGAGTTTGGGGAATATGCCCTGGGCTGATAAAGACAAAGAAGTTATTCAAATTGCTGCTGTTATAATTTTCCCACTAAATCAGACACCATGCCCCTTGTGGCCTCTTCCTTGCTCTCCCATGTGCTCCAGAGCTGATCTGCTGCTCACATCCCAGTGCCACAGTTCTGCACAAGCACCAGTGTTGCTTGTGTGCTTTAAAAGAGCCACGAGCAGGTGCAAATTAGTGCGGGGCTTCAAAGATGTGAGCATAAAAAAGCTTGTGGAGACCAGACTGTGACCCACACAGCAGTGCGGTGACTGCTATTTTCCCGTGGGAGCTATCAGGGGGATGAAAGTGTCTGGATGGACCTATGCGGGGTCACCGTGCCGTGAAACCCAACACACCTGCTGGCTGCTGTCACAAAGACTTTTCTGCAGGTGGGATGGGCACAAGGCAGAGGCTGTTGAGAGAAGGCTGTGCTGCTGCCTGAGTGAGTGTGGCAGCTTGCTGCTGGTTCTGCTCACTTTGGTGCTGCCCTTGTGGCACACTGCAGCGAGTGGCACGAGGGACCTGGTAAGACCTGGCACACGCTGTCTGCCTGGGGCCAAGGAATGTGCACAGCCAGGGCCATGCACTGGAAACATTGCTGTGTACAGGAATAGAAAGGTCAGTACATAGCTCTCTGTGTAGTGGGGTGATACTTGCTGCT
Organism: Tragopan temminckii; assembly: GCA_028571105.1. Taxonomy (NCBI): domain Eukaryota; kingdom Metazoa; phylum Chordata; class Aves; order Galliformes; family Phasianidae; genus Tragopan; species Tragopan temminckii. Next base: position 20,426,434 of record JAOWBP010003659.1, read on the forward strand.
GTGGGCCGTGCTGTGAGCCTTCAGACCACACCTGAGCCTTCATCCAAGGGCAGAACTGCAGAAATGGGCTTCTCTTGCAACTAATGGGAAGAAAACAGGAGAAATTGGGTGCCCTGAACTGGGCATGGATGTGCTCAGGCTGCGGAATATAAATGCTTCTGCCGAGCTTAATGCAGCTGCTCTCAAGTGTTTTAATGCCTTGTTATTCCTGAGAGAACTTGGTTGAGTATCACTGAAGTGCTTTTTCTTCTTGAGCGATCGGGGCAGCCAGCCGTAAAGTAATCAGGGCTTGACTGCGTGGCATGTGCTTGAGAAGCCCTTCAGGCAGAGCTTCTCCTGTCCGTAAGTCTGTCTGCATGCATCTGAGCCCATCTGTACGTGTGTGGGAGCAGGGAGTAGACGAAGTGAGGGGAGAAGCAGCACTGATATTCACCCTTCATGGGGCAGTGCCTTTGAAAAGTCCATCTGGCATTTAGGAACTATCTGCTCCTTTTAGGCATGCGGTAGACATAATACATCACTCTGGTTAATATCACTCTGAAGCAGTCCAGAATGGTGCAAAACGTTCATTTCATTGCAGAGGCCCCCAGGTAAGTGTGAGCCATCTCTTCAGACTGCTAGAGCATGCAAAACTTCGGAAATGCTCGTCCATACAGAACGCCCCTCTGCTTTATCCATCTTTGGAACTGATGTCTGCTCCCTTAACGCAAAAAGAAGTGCTGTGAGGTTACACCTGTGTGTGGAGAAATTTAGGTATGCTTCTAGGGAGGGCCAGAGAAACACAAACCCAATGAAAAGGCCAAAGCTGAAAACCAAACTCAGGTTTCCTGATAACTGTGGCGTCTCTTGGACCTTCTCCTAAAGGCTGTGAGAGACGTGGTTCTCCTGCATTAGGTGCTAAAACTTCCTGCATCTAAGTTTAATAAACAGCATACGGGGGCGTGAGAAAGGCTTCGAGGGATCACAGGGCGAAGCAATGGCAGAGGCTGCCTGCTCAGCCGTGGTAGGAAAAGACAGTGTAATATTGTGTGTGAATTGATGGCGTCCTTGGGAAAGCACCACGGCAGTGCAGAGGGCTGCGCCTGGTGGGGCTGCACTCGGACGCTTGGATGCCGCCAGCGATTTTTCACCTCCTTTGCTTAGCCCACAGGCACTGAGGAACTCAATGGGAAAGTTACTGCGTGTCCTAGCCAAGGTGCCAGGGTTGGGAGCAGGGCTCCCTGCCTGCTGCACGTCTGCATTCCCCTGTGTGCTCGTTAGCCGAGCTGCCTTGGCGGCCACGCTGCTCCTTACAGCTGAAGGTCCCAGCTTCTCCCCAGCCAAGCCTCTCCTGCCTTGTGTTGTGCTGTAAGGATCACCCCCATCCAGGGTTGGGGGCCGCATCCACCCACCTGCACCCATACCTGCACTGCTGCAGGTGCCTGATGGGGCTATGTGGCAGTGGGAAGCAGTGTCCCCAGGCGGGGAGCAACAAAGGGTGGGGAGAAGGAGCTGATCCAATGGAGCTCACACACATGGAAGCTGTTCTTTGCGACCATAAATCTGCAGCATGGGTGTCTGGCACCCCCATCTGCCCTGCACACTGGAGTATGGGCTCTCGCACAAGTGACGCCTGCAGATGGGGAGAGGAAGGGAGTGCAGAGAATGCACAGAAGTGGCTTGTGTGGTACATGGGCTCTGGCTGCTGGAAAGAGGTATGAAATTCTGGGCCATGTGGACACCCAAAGCTGCATGGGAACTGCCTGGTGCAGTTCTGAGGGGCTCTGCTTCTCCCCCAGCCATGGCTATGCCATGTGCTGAAGGCTGCAGCATCCCCTGCTCCCCACACCCTGGCTGCAGTCTATCTGTGAGCCTCCTCTGAGGCTCCTTTTATCTGCAAACCAGGAGACAGATTTAAAGCGCTTGCACTCTGCTCACTGTCACATTGGGTTAAGGGGCCTTTCCCTCTTTGCGCGCCATAAAAAAAAGTCTCTGAAGTGCGTATGCTTGGACTTTGAAAGGCATCAAAGCTGTGAGCTGCCTGCGGCTCAGGCTCCCACCCACTGGGGCTGTGGGACACGTGCACAGAAGAGCCATGCCATGCATGTGCTGTGCACCCAGCCACCCGCTGCCACCAGCTGCAGGGGTGGTGGGGATAGCAAGGTGCTCTGCAGCATGGCACGCAGCTACCGGCAGAATGGAGGGAAGTAGTGTGATGGTGGAAAGTAGCAGAAGAAGGGAAAACAGCAAACAAATTGTATTTGGTTTCCAACCTGCCTGATCTGTGGCTCCGCTCCCTTCCTGCCGCCTCCGTTGCCTGGACCCTGTTAGGGAGAGGTGATGACAAAAGGGCTCTGACTGCTGCTCCATCTGCTCTGCTTGTGGGGAGGGAGCTCGCCTGCTCAGGGCCAGTGCACAATGGCTCAGCAGACTTCTGAGGGTTGTGCTGCTGGAGAGACCCAGAGCTGTGGGGCAAGCAGCTGATGCCAAGCCCAAGTGCACTGCTGCTGGCACTGGTGGGTGAGGCTGTGGCTCTCCCAGCTGCCAAGTGCATCCATGTTAGCAGGTAATTTGGGATGGAGCAGCTCTCCTGGCTGTACCACGTGCCATACTTTGGGACTCACTGGACAGCCACTGAAAAACGTGACCTTGTTTCCTTTTCCTAACCACGAGAAGATATTCCGCCCGCAGGACCAGCCAGCAGCCAAACTGAAGCAAGTCCCCATAAGCGCACAGTGCAGGCATCGTGGCCACAGCTGTGAAAGAGTGGGGTGAGATGATGCACTCACAGCCGTTGGGGCAGGAAGGAAGAGGAGAAGCACAGCAAAAGCAATGCAATCCCAGGCAGAGATGTCAGCAGCTGCAGAGGACTGCTGGGTGCAAGAGCCACCTCTAGGCAGGGCTTGGTGCTGGTGCTGCACCATGCAAGGTCTGTACTGCCCAGGGGGCTGCTGCTGCCAGATCTCTGTGTGGGATTTGGGTCGGAAAGCCTTGAGCTGTCCAAGAAGCACAACAAGGTCACGGGTGATGTTAAGAACTGCATCAGCCCAGCCCTGCTGGAGGAACGACCAGCCGCGTCTTGAACAGGATGCACGGACCTCCGCAGGGAGTGAGCCTTGGATGCTGAAGATCCTTTAATCTAGTGGAAAAAGAAAGAGCAAGAACCACTGGTTGGAAGCTGACGCCAGACAAATTCAAGCTGAAAATAAGGATTGTTAACAGCGCGGATGTTTAGCCGCTGGAACAGGTTCCATGGGAAGTGGCAGTTCTCCATCCCGCCGGGCCTGCAGAACCAAGTCACTGGAAGAGGCTTTTGCCAAAAACAAGCCACAAGGCTCAGGAGACGGATAAAAACTCCTCTGTCCTGTGAGGCATGGGAAACTGGGTCCCTTATCTCAGCAAGGGTTGTTCAGGCAGTCAAAATGCAGGTTGTGGTGCAGGAATGGAGCATGCTGAAACCTGAGCATGCCTTACGTATGGCGTGGGAGAGTCCCAGGGTCTGCCAGGCTGGGCACTGTGGATGCACCCTGAGTGCCCACCTACCTGCTGCTTATAGAGAGACTGAAGGTCTGGGGCTTAGGTTTCCTAGCTACAGCAACCTCTTCTTGTGTGTGCAGTTGGACAGGCTCTGGCAGTCTGTAAAGTAGCTTTGCTTCCTGTAGGAGGGAGCAGGGGAGATGCTCTTGAGCCCTTTGTAGCAGCTCTGGAGGCAGGAGATGTGGTTAGCAGGGCTGTCTGAGGGGCTGACTAATCAGCTGCCTTTCCAAAACCTTAAGCTTCTAAAAGCTCCTGCGATGAATTAAAATGTGTAAGGAGATAAAGCAGGACCCTCTGGGCTTTTCCTGTCTGGTGGAGAGCTCTCCACCTCTGTTAGCCTCGTGGCACGCAGAAGACATGGTTGGGTTGAGCTCCACAGCTCGCATGAGACCACGGCCCTTCCTGCCTGTAAATCCACCGTCCCAGCCAGGGACCTCCTGCTCTGCTCTGCTCAGGTGCCTGCAGCCCCGCTGAGGACTGTAGTGGCAGCCTTAATGGGTCTGCAAAGTAATTAAAGCAAGAAAGCTCCCTCAGTTCCCCAAGGACTAATAGCGAACCAGATTCCTTTCTGCTATTCCTCCTCTAGCCTTATGGCTGTATAATGGCTCACCACAGGAGCTCTCGGCAGCTCCAAGGCCCTGGTCCTGCTGTGACTGGGCTGGATCGAGCTGTGCACTGCTCCAGGCTGTGGCTTTTTGCTGCAAGGTGGTCACGAGGACACGTGGAAGAGGTGACAGACACAGCCAGGGAAAAAGCCACCCTGTTGCTTTCAGAGATGGGTGTCAAGACCCAACTTCCCACATCGGTGACCATCTGAACAGGAGACAAAACAATCTGTAGTTGCAGGTGCCCAGCAGCCCCGATGGGATTTTGGTTGGGGCTTACAGCCTTGCAGCAGCCAGGAACGTGCCCACACCTGATTTTGTTTTGATCATGCTGGATGCGTGTGCAATTCATCATCCAAATACTCGGTGTCACTGGCTCCTGGTAATTTATTGCAAGGAACATGATTTTGGCCCCTGCTGCAAGCAGGCTTGCGATGACGCGAAAAGCTGCAGCTGTCTTCAGTGCTTCCCTGCAGCAAGCTGAATGGCTTGAGTTCCTCCAGGCTGCAGCAAAAGGCTCCTTTTCCAGCCCCTGGGTCATTTTTCTGGCCCAGCTTTGAACTCTCTTTGGTGCTTCCACATCCTTCTTGAAAGAAAGGCTTCAGAGCTCACCCTGCCTGCCAAGCAGGGTAAAGTCACTGCGCTTCCCCTCCTGCAGATGCTGAAGGGACACACTGGTCCTCACACTGCCCTGAGCATCTCTGCTAAGGTGGTTGGTAGCCACAGCTTTTAGGGGAGCGCCAAGAGCACATGGAACTTGAAGGGTGGCCACCAAGTCCCTGAGGACTCCCTTTGAGTCCTGTAGCATCTATCACTCCCATAATTTGCCAGCAAAACCAGCATCTTGCTGGTGGAAATGTGCGCAGAAAGCAAGAAACTCCACAGTGTTGCTAGGAAGAGCTATCTAACAGGCAGCTAACAGGCCATCTTCAGGCTTGGCCAGAAGCAGCTAGAGGAGGGCAGGAGGTTTTCCCCCAGCCCTCTGGCCAAAGCTGACCCAGCCAGTGGGAAGCAGGCTTGGATGTCCCTGTGGCAGGCCGAGTGGCACTGCTGGCACCAACCAGATGGGTGTTCCTCTTGGCTGGTAGCTGCTGTGGTGACAAGAACAGAGCCCCATCCTGCAAAGCGGCCCTCTGAGCATGCCCCCTCCCTTCCTACAACCCTGCTTCATTTACTGCACACCTCCCAGCTCCTGCAGCGGATGGGGGGGGGCCCTGCAGACGGTGGCCGCCGGCAGTGCACAGCCTCGCTTCCCTCCCCAGGGCCTGGGGCCCATCCTGTGTGCTAAGCAAGGCCGTGCCCTGTGGGAAAATATAGTATGTGGTGACGTAATTAAAAGGCTGCATCATTAACGCATGTGTGCAGGGGCTGAGCATTTCCTATTTCTTGAGTACTTGGCTTCCCTGAGCTATGGTCATGGGTGCTTAGCTCCACAGGTGGCTTTAGGAGGAGAAACCCAGGCTATCTCCAGAGCCAATGTGCCATCAGCAGAGTGGGGAGCATGGGATAGATCGAGGGGCTCCAGCCTTGCACAGCAATGGGGTGGAAGGCGTCATTGTCCCATGTGGGTTGTGTGTGGTTCTGCAGTGTGGCTGTGTGTGGGTCCATGGGATGTGAGATAGCATCCGTGCTTCTCTCCACCAAGCTACACTGCCTGAGCTCCTTTAGAGGATATCGGTGTCTCTTAGCGTGCAAAGCAACGTGTACTTCTTCCTTAATCTCTTTCCTGGAAACAGCTACACCATTTTGGCTTGATCCATGCCAAAAAATAAAAGCTCACCCCAAGGCAGACATCTGGCATGGAATATTCTCACCCAGGCAGCCCAGACTCTCCTGGGCTGGTGCTGCTGACTGTCCTCTCTGCCCTGCAGGACTACTGGCTGTCCCTGCTGTACAAGCGGCTCATCGGACCCAAGGTGCTGGCCATCCACGTGGCCGGTCTGCAAAGGAAGCCCCGGCCGGGCAGGGTGATCCGTGACAAACTCCGCATTTATGCCCACTGTACCAGCTCCCACAAGTGAGCCATGCACAGTGAGGGAAGCTGGGGGCCGGGGCCGTGGGGCAGCACCCTCCTGGGAACGGGGACTGCGGCCGGACAGCCCCGGCAGCAAAGATCAAGGGGGTGGATTTCACGAGGGGCCCCCGGTCGGTCGGGTTACCTGCCCAGGAGCCCAGCCCGCTCATTGTTTTACTGATAAGGTCTTTCAAAGCGCCCCAGCAAGCAGTGGGGGATGGGGGGGAGGCAGCCACCTCCTCTGCAGACACAAGTTGCTATTGTGGAGGAGGAGAGGCTGTTTCTTTACACAGTCCAGATGCTTTCAACATGCCTCCAGCTCGGTAGGAAACCTTGTCCAGTAACTGACAGGTGCAAAGTGCTTTATAGCCTTTGTTTGGGGCTGTCTGATTAAGCAGGGACAGAGGATCAGTGTCTGGAGCTGTCAGTTGGGTGCCTGGGGTGGCGGGGGGCAGACGCCACTCACGTACCGAGTTCCCTCAGTTCTCAGCCTTCTCCTTGCAAGGTCCTGGGGGGGGGCTGCCCACAACTGCAGTGACCCCCTCGAGCAGTGCCACTCCTGGCCCAGGAGAGCAGGGGAAGTTGGAAGGCTCTCACGATGGGGAAGTGACATCTCCCTGCGGAGGGTGATGTCCAACCCGGATGGCTGCACACACACCCCAGACCCTTTTCCAGGGGTGATGCTCTCGGGCCAGATGCCAACACACCCCTCAGCCCCCGCTCTCCCCTCTGCAGCCACAACTACGTGCGGGGCTCCATCACCTTGTACATCATCAACCTGCATCGCTCCCGGAAGAAAATCAAGCTGGCGGGGACGCTGCGGGATAAGATCGTCCACCAGTACCTGCTGCAGCCCTACGGCAAAGATGGGCTGCACTCCAAGTAAGCGCGGGGCTCCCGCTGGGGACCACCCCGTCCTCGGCGCCGCGCCCTGACCCTGTTCCGCTCTCGCAGGTCGGTGCAGCTCAACGGGCAGCCTCTGGCCATGGTGGACGACGGGACCCTCCCCGAGCTAAAGCCCCGGCCGCTGCGGGCCGGCCGCACGCTGGTCATCCCCCCTCTGACCATGAGCTTCTACGTGGTGAAGAACGTGAACGCGTTGGCCTGCCGCTACCGATAGCCCGCGGCCCGCAACGGACCCACCGCTCGCTCCCCGGGACGCGCTGCTCCTCGGCAGCACGGCGCGGGCACCGCATCGCACCTCCTCCCCAGCGCCCGGACGCCCTCTGGCCCGGCGCCCGCTCCCCCCACCCG
>JAOWBP010003659.1:20444574-20458480 GCA_028571105.1 Tragopan temminckii
TGTGCGCGGGGGGAGTGACGGGGGGGCCGGGGCTGGGCTGGGCTGGGCTGCGTGGGCCCCCACCCGGGGCGGCCGCACCATAAAAGCAGCAGCAGGCGGTGCTCGGCTGCAGGAGAGCTGCTGGAGGGCGGCTGGAGCCAACACCGCATCCCCTCACCGACAGCCAGAGTGAGTGCCGGGGGCTGAGGTATCTCGGGGGTGGAGGGAGGGGGAAAGGGAAGCAGCTCCCAGTACTGCCGGTAGGGATGCAGGGGGAGAAGGCTGGAGATGGGGGCTGCATGCAGAAGGGAGAGGCGATGGGTTTCAAGTGGGGGACAAGGGCGTTCTGTGGGATCCCCACCCACAGCCAAGAGCATAGGCATGAAGCACATGAAGCAATAAGGGTAGAGCTTAGGGTTGCTGGCTACCCACTGAGTGTGGGGTAGGGGCTGTGCACAGCATGTGGATGTGGGGCTGAGCCTCAGGGAGGGGTCACTGCAAGCTGTGTACAGGGCAGGGACAGGGATGTTACTGCTGTGCAAGGAGGCATGATGCTGCTCCATCATTACCATTCTGTGAGAGAGAATTCGAGAGAACTGCACCCCCACACTGTGTTCCCAGGGGCTCACTGTTGGGCTGTCCCCAGGCATCCCACCTCAGAGCTGCAATGGTGATGCTGACCGGTCTGAAACCTATCCTGCTCCCACTGGTGCTGGTGCTGTGCCAGGTGGCTCCCAGCACACAGGAGCCACTCGAGGTGCAGCTGCGGCTGGCAGGGCCTCGGGGACCGGCTGGGGAGGGCCGCCTGGAGGTGCTGTATCAAGGCCGCTGGGGCACCGTGTGTGATGATGGCTTCGACTTCCATGTGGCCACCGTCGCCTGCCGGCAGCTGGGCTACACCGCAGCCATTACCTGGACCCACAGTGCTACTTACGGCCAGGGGGAAGGTAGGGGGCAGCTGGGATGGGCGGGGGGCTGGATGGACAGCGGCTGTTGGGGAAAACTTGCACAGCATGCTGCGGGAGCGGTCAGCATGGGGGCACCCACTCTAGGGTGATGCCTTCATAGTGACTCCTAGTTCTCCATACCCCCAGGTCCCATCTGGTTAGACAATGTGCAGTGTGGGGGCAATGAGGTCTCCCTGGCTGACTGTGCCCACAACGGTTGGGGCACGAGTGACTGCCACCATGGTGAGGATGCCGGCGTGGTGTGCTCGGGGCAGCGCCTGCGTGGTGACTCCCCTTTGACATCAGCCCCTGCTGCCCTGGGAGAGGTGAGTAGGGGCTGTGCATCCATTGAGATGGTTGGGGGTCTAGGGTGGGTCTCATTACCCACTGTGGCCACCCCACAGGGGCCAGGGCTGAACCTGGAGGAGGTGCGGATCAAACCCATCCTGGCACGGGCTAAGCTGAGCGTGCCAGTGATGGAGGGAGCGGTGGAGGTGAAGCACAACGGGCACTGGAGACAGGTGTGCGATGCCGGCTGGACCCAGAATAACAGTCGCGTAGTATGTGGGATGCTGGGCTTCCCCCACGAGCAGCGCGTCAACACCAGCTTCTACCGGTAGGGCTGGATGGATGTGCCATGGGGTAGGGATGGATGGATGTGTGATGGGGACTTGGGGTATGGAGGAGAGAGGCTGCCAGTGAAGGGGTGCAGTTGTAGCTGGTGGCATGGCATATGTGTCCATGCCTGTGTCCCCTTCCTTGGGGCTTCAGCTTGGGCTCAGCAGCAGTCAGGGGCTGTGGGATGCTCCCCTGCTTTGCCCTGTGCAGCATGGGTGCAGACATAGGAGAGCCGAGCCTTATGCTGGGCTATAAATATAGGCCATAATGAGCCCCTGCTGGTGCCGGGCGTCTTGTAATCCTGCCTGAGCATACAGTACACCAGGATTTGGCACAAGATTGTCACTGAGGAGAGAACCCCACCATGCAGTGGAGTGCCAGGGAAGGCAGGGATAGGGGTGCAGCGGTGCTGAGCCCCCAAACCTCCTGGCTCTGCTCCTTGCAGGAAGCTCTGGAACATGAAGCTGAAGGACCCCAGCTCCAGGTAGGGCTCAGCCCTGGGCAGGGAGCACCAGCACGGGAGCCCTCTCCTAGAAAAAACTTACACTTCTTCCCACTGCTCTCCTCTGGCAGCCTGAGGAACCTGAGCCAGAAGAGCAGTTTCTGGGTGCACCGTGTGCAGTGCCGAGGCACAGAGCCCCACCTGTCACGCTGCCCCATACAGCTGGCTCCCCCAGCCCCCAGCCAGCATGCCTGTCCCCGCGGCATGCATGCCATCGTCAGCTGTGTGCCCGGCCCTGCCTTCCAGCAGGACAAGAACAGGGGCAAGAAGCCTCCCCGCAAAGCCTCCCTGGGAAAGGTGAGCCCTGGCACGACCCCGAGCCCCAACTCCGAGGCAGGCACCCAGGGCTGGGCACACTGAGTGCCTGCTCCTCATTTCAGGGTCTCCCTGTGCGCCTGCGAGCGGGTGCCCACGCTGGTGAGGGCCGGGTGGAGGTGCTGCGTCACGGGCAGTGGGGCACCGTGTGCGGCCGGCGCTGGGACCTGGCAGCAGCCAGCGTGGTGTGTCGGCAGCTGGGCTACGGCACGGCCAGGCAGGCGCTGCTAGGAGCACAGATGGGTCAAGGTGAGATGGATGAAGGGCAAGGATCCCCTCCCTCAGCTATTCCTGGACCCCAGTCTGGGGGTGTGCAGGGGGATCCAGAGTGGGCACAGAGGCAGGAGTGCTCTCTCTGCTCCAGGCCTGGGGCCCATCCACATGAGTGAGGTGCGCTGCATTGGCCATGAGCGCTCCCTGGATGAGTGCCGCTTCCAGGACGGTGAGCAGAGTGGGTGCCGGCATGATGACGACGCAGCCGTCCGTTGCCATGTGCCCCACATGGACTTCCAGAGCCAGGTGAGCCCTTGGCCCGTTGTACAGCCCTCCACACAGAGCCCCATTGCACAGCCTCTCCACGCAGAACCCTTAGCCCCCTTCCTACTGTGGATGCTTGGAGCAGCCCAAGCGGATGGGAATAAATAGAGCAACTCAAGCCACACTGATGTGGGGTCTGCAGGACACGCTGAAATTGGTTGTGTGGGCATGAAGGATGCACAGGGCTTCCTGCCCCACAGCAGCCCTGTCCTAGCCCCTCTCTGCACACAGGTGCGCCTGGCCGGGGGCCGCAGCCCTGAGGAGGGTGTTGTGGAGGTGCTGGTGCCAGTACAGGGCAGGCTGCAGTGGGGCGCAGTGTGTGGAGCTCAGTGGGGGCTCAACGAAGCCATGGTAGTCTGCAGGCAGCTGGGACTGGGCTTTGCCAGCCATGCCCTACAGGTGAGCATCATGAGTGTGCCGGGATGTGTTGGCATACAAGACAGCCCTGTGGCACATGGGTTCAAGCCTTGGTAATGCTGGTAGTGGTGCTGGGAGCTGGCAGAGCAGATGAGGGCTGATCTGAGCACTGTGTCTCCCTCTGCCAGGAGACCTGGTATTGGGCAGGCAGCCCCGACGCCTCGCAGGTGCTGATGAGTGGGGTGCGCTGCACAGGCACAGAGCTGGCCCTGCAGCAGTGCCAACGCCATGGCCCCGTGCACTGCCCCAGTGGTGGGGGACGCTTTTCAGCAGGGGTCACTTGCACCACCCGTGAGTATCCAGAGGTGCCCATCCTCCTGGCGGGACTTAGATCTGCACAGAGCAGGGAGTGGCAGTGTGGAGGCCACCGGCTCTGTTTCTTCTGTGCCAGATGCCCCGGATCTGGTGATGAACGCCCAGCTGGTGCAGGAGACAGCTTACCTAGAAGATCGCCCACTGGGGCTGCTGTACTGCGCCCATGAGGAGCGCTGCCTGTCCCGCTCTGCTGATACCATGCAATGGCCCTACGGCCACCGCCGCCTGCTCCGCTTCTCCTCCCAGATCCACAACCTGGGCAGGGCTGATTTCCGACCCCGGATGGGACGGCACGCCTGGACCTGGCATCAGTGCCACCGGTGAGACTCCCACATCCTGGAGCCAGGCTGGGCACCAGATCCAAGCAGCTCCATCCCCCTTGGCTGTGTTCCTCCTACACAGCCCCCATCCTTGGCAGAAACCGTCCCGCCCGGAGTAATTAGCAGCATCCGGGCCGGCACTGTCATTAGGGCTTTATTTGGATACAAGGCTGTAATTTGCGCAGAGCTGCTCTTCTCTAGGTGCTGCCAGTCCTGCCCTGGCCCCACTCACCCCCTGTCCCCACAGGCACTTCCACAGCATCGAGGTCTTCACCCACTATGACCTGCTGACGCTCAATGGTTCCAAGGTGGCCGAGGGGCACAAGGCCAGCTTCTGCTTGGAGGACACCAACTGTCCGGAGGGTAGGTGGCACCAGCAGTGGGGCAGAGCAGCACCCCCAGCCCCGCCATCCCTTATGTCCCCCCTCTGTCCCCAGGGCTGCAGCGCCGCTTTGCCTGTGCCAACTTCGGGGAGCAGGGGGTGAGTGTGGGCTGCTGGGACACCTACCGGCACGACATTGACTGCCAGTGGATCGACATCACCGATGTGCCACCAGGCAGCTACACCTTCCAGGTATGGGCATGGAGGGACCCCACGCTGGGAGAAGAAGGCTGGGCACCTTTGGCAATGCTGGCACGGAGGTGCGGTGCAGCAGGCAAGGTGCCCCCAGCCCCGTTGCTCTTTGCCCTCCCCAGGTGGTGGTGAACCCCAAGCACGAGGTGGCTGAGTCAGACTTCTCCAACAATGTGCTGCAGTGCCAGTGCAAGTACGACGGGCAGCGTGTCTGGATGCATGGTTGTCACACAAGTAAGGAGGGTGGGGGCACTGGGGGGTGATCGCACGGAGGGTGCCACGCATCCTGACCCCACCAACACCTCCGCTCTCCCCAGGTGATGCCTACGGTGCTGATGTGGTGAATGAGATGGAGCGGCGCGAGCGCCTGGCCAACAACCTGGTGTAAGACCCCGTCTCTCCCCCCACCCCACATCCAGGGACACCCCAGCCCCTGCCCTGGCTGCAGCAGCACCTGCCTGAGCTCAGGGACTCGACGCCTACCCTATTTATTTCTGCTGCCATGGAGGATGGAGATGAGCATCATGGCTGGTGCAGGGGCCAAGCCCCATGCTGCCGGGGGGACCCCAGCTCCAGTGCTCGGGTGCTACCCCCGGACAACTACCTCAGCCTGCCTGGCCCCAGGCACTGCCACCCATGCACCAGTTATGTCCTCAATAAAGGTGCTGTGCAATGGGACAAGGGTGCTGCGTGGTGATATGGAGTACGCCGCTAACCCCCAGTCCAGTTCCCATGCTGCTCTGTGGGGCTGGTGCCAGGCAGCCCCGGCTCCTGGCCAGCAGTACCCACAGGCTGGGGCACCTCGTCCCTGACCTGGCTGACCCTATGCACACAGCAGGGCAGCCAGCTCTGCGGCAAAGCGGGCTGGCAGCCAGCCCCCAGCCGCCGCTGTGCAGCCCACGCTGGGCTTTCCCAGGCTGTTCCTGCCAGCTCCCTCCATCCCTAGAGCACGGATGGAGCAACTTTGCCTCTGGAAGCCCTTGCTCATGGGGACAGGGTGGGAACACAGAGAACATGTCCCTGCTCTGTTTCTTTCCCCTTTTAAAGGAAATAAATGAGAATCCCATCTGACAAGCCACCAGGTGCTGCCACCCCCTCTTGCCTGCATACCATCCCCACCCCCATGCACCAATGCAGGACATAGATAGGGCTTCCATCCCCTGCCTTGCCCCGTGCAACCAAGACTGGTCCCCACGTGCTGGCCCCGGCACGTGGAGGGGCCACGGGACAGTAGCCCCAAGTGCAGCCCGTGGCAAGGCGCGTGCTGATGGAGGCTTATTGCGCCAAACCCCTCTGCTCACTGCCGGACAGCGGAAAGATGCTTTCCATGTGAGAGCATCCTCCCACCCTGAAACTTTCCGCTGTCTGGGCCACCTGGCTGAGACAGAGCCCAGCTGGCAGCAGGGCCTGCAGCCGCAGCGCAGGGTCATGACCAGTTTCTCTACCACTGCGTTGGCGACAGCCAGGGGACACGGAGTGGCTAGGGCAAGGCAGAGGTGACACATGGCACTGCTCCACACTTGCTGCTGAGGGCATGAGAGCCCCACAAACAATGGCCCTAAGAGTTCTGGGCGGCAGGACAGGCTCTGTGCCCTGCAGGGGACATAGGGGGGGTTGGGGTGGTGAGGTGATACAGAGAGCGCCGCAGCCCTGGGGGAAAGGCAGTTCCCAGCTGCCCACACCACTCCCGGGGGCAGGGCAGGAAGCCCCCGGGTGGGGAGCGCAGCCCACATCACAGTCTAGAGCCTGCTCAGGGTTGGCCCTTCCCACAGTCAGACAAGGATTGCGCTGTTCAGGGTGGCGGATGTAAACAGGGTCCCTCTGCCAGCACATTCCAGCCCTTCCCCAGGCCATCCTGCCCAGCCCACCCTGGAGGGGAAACCCCTGCCTTGAAGTTGAGCACAGCACAGCCCCCGGGCACCCCCACGTGCATGGACATGCACTGCAGCTGGAGGCAACGCTCTCAGCTAGCAGGACAAGCCCTGCATCCCACAGTGCTGCATCCCCCCTTTGGAGGCAAGGCAAAGCAAAATAAATGGTATTTATTAGCAAAATAAAGGACATTCTCACTCACAACGCTCAGGGTGGCCACGGTGACCCACATAGCATGTGTCACCACAGCCCTGGGGACAGCCCTGGGACACCATGGCATGCCCCTAACTGGCCCTCAAGCACCCTGCAGCTGTGCCCTGGCCCCTCTCCTGTGTGCCCGCTCCACCTGGCACAGAGCCCACAGGGCAGCAGCAGCACCAGCTCCATCCCCAGGTGCAGGTGCCCCTGGCAGCATCGCCAGCACCACCCCACTGCAGGACGTTCACTCCCGGCCTTCCCAGGCATCCTCCCGCTGCTTGTTCTCCAGGCGCTTCCTCTCTGTGGGGAAAAAGGGTAAATCCCAAGCTCCCATTTTCCCCAGCCCTATGGTCTGAGACGAATGGCGTGGCACAGAGAGGTTCCCTGAGCTCACCCCGTGCCTCCTGCAGCTTCCTGCGCTCGGCGTCCCGCTGGGCAGGGGTCTGGCTGCTACGCACCCCCAGGGCACCGATGACCAGGCGCCGTGCCAGTGCAGCCGACGTTTCGGGGCGCTCCTTGGCTGGCTGCAGGAAGTCTGGGGGGTGGGGATGGGGTGTCAGCATGGGGAACCCAGTGGGAAGCTAGCTGGGCACCAGTCGGGGTTCCAGGGTATTGGGGTGCCCGTGGTGTGGAGTCTTCCCGTTGTGCCCCCACTCACCAGCATACGCCCTCGCCTTGGCTTTGGCCGCCCGTGTGCCCTGGGACAAAGGGCGAGTCTTCACCATCAGGTGCTTGGTGCTGAGGGCATCGAGTGCTGCAGGGAGAGCAAGCAGCACAGTGCCATGCAGCCAAGGGATGCACAGACACGGTGCCCTTTACCCACCTACTGCATACCCCATGGGATGCTCGCAGTACCTGTGATGGGACTGGAGAAAATGCCCAGAGCGTGCGTATCGTCCACCCACTTGATGTCAAAGCCCTTCTTCCTGACGGAGAGACGGAGGGTGAGCACAGCACCATGGCACTGCGCACAGCACCGTGGCATCGCACATTGCCGTGCACTCACTGGTAGCTGCAGAAGATGCGCAGCAGGTCCTCGGTGCGGAAGTCCGGGGGGAAGTCATAGATCTCAATGACGTGGGGCAGCTCAGCATCACTGAGGTCCGGCACGGCCGGCTCAGCCCTGTAGTAGTTGAAGCGGGGCTCCTGCAGGCTCTGCCGGCGCTCTGGGCCCCCAGAGAGCTGTGGGGACAGAGATGGCGCTGAGCGACCCAAACCTGGTGCTGGGAGCCCATAAATCCCAGGTACTCCCTTGGGAATGTCCTGCCCCAGTGCTGCACACTGGTGCTCCACGAGATTAATGGCAGTGGGTATTGGGAGATATCAAGCAGGGCTCACACATTTTCCCATTGCTCTTTTCCTATTACAAGCATCCCAGTGAGACACGGACACGTGCTGGCCAGGTGCAGGATACCCAAAATCCACCTGAGAGCTGCAAAACCAGGGAGAAGCCACACGTCTGCCTGTACTACAGGAGCCCAGCAAGTCCCATGTCACTGCAGTGGAAAATCATCACTCCCCAACAAGCCAGTTCCACTAGTTCAGCACCTGCGCTGCCAAAAATTGACGCCTTATTTCTAATTTGAACTTGTCTGGCTTCGTTTTCCAGCTGTTGGTCCTTGCTCTGCATCTCTGTCGGATGGAAGAGCCCTTGGTCCCTGTGACAGCACTGCTTGCAGTAATCGTGTCACTTCCCAACCTGCCCCTCGACAAACCAAACGGGCTGTGCTCATTGAGCATCTCACAGTCAGGCATTTCCTACAGCCCTAAAACATGACGGCTGTAACTCTTTCCTACCTCTCCAATTTTTCACCCTTCAGTTTAAAATATGGGCGTCAGTCTCCCCCTGCCAACACCACAACACTGCGGAGGGGGGGGCACACAGCTGCCAGCATCACCTGTGCCAATGGGATTCCCAAACATGCCGTGCTGCAAGGTGTGGGGCTGCGGGCACATAACTCAGCCAGGTCCCCAGCCTGATCCCCCAAGTGATCGTAGCTGAGCGCACCACGGCTGGAAGGTTAGAGCCCATAAATCCCAGTCAGCTCAGTCAATAAAAAGTGCTCATTCCAACAGTTTTATGGAGAAGATGGATTCATGGGCAGGTGAGGACAGAGGGGAGAGCTGAGTTACAGAGCTGGCGGGGCAGCCCAGCACCACCCGGGACCATTTCCCACCCCAGGCAGCAGCACACATTCATTGGGTTCTGGCACCCTGCAAAACCCCAGGCAGGATAGAGCCTGTGCAACGCCCCAGGGGGCACAGGGCTGGTGAGTGGAGCCCATGACCTTCACAAATCACCAGGTGCGGCGAGGATTGGAGCACATGCATCACCACCACCAGTGTGAGGACTGACGGCGGTGCCGTCCCTTGCAAGCAGCACCCACCATGGCCGCAAGGAAATCGTTCTCGTGGTTAATTACCCTCCACTGATTTCCAGTCTGAATCCGTCTGGCTTCAGCTCGCAGCCAGTGGATCTGGGGATGTTTTTTCTTGCTAGATTAAAGAGCCGTCTGCTATCAGAAATCTCTTCTCCTTGCAGAACGTCATAAATCTTGCTCTCTGCCAGCTCTCCGCAGCGCATAAGGATTCGGTTATGACAAAGAACACTACTAATTTCCTTGTCCTTTTTGTTAATTAACAACAGCTTCATCTCCCCGAGCGGACGCGTCTGCCTCCCAGCAGCTCAGAGGCGTGGGGAAGCCACCAGGAACAGGAGTGGAAGGGTGAAAATGGCCACTTCCCTTTGAGAAATCCCCTTTTCAGGTCCTTATTCACCTATCTGGGGAAGCTCCCTGGAAATCCAACCTTTTTTGGAACACCATGGGGCATCCAACAAGGAAGCTCCAGAGCTCCCCATTGAACAAATTACCTGCAGCACCTCTCGGCCACATGGCAGGCAGGAACAGAGGATCACCAAGGCAGCATGCACAGCCCCAAGCAGCTCAGAAGACATGGGATTAACTCACGAGGGGCACTGAGACCCCAAATCTTCCCATACACTATCACCAGGCACCATCTGCCACTTCACACCCTGCATTGTGTCAACGCTGGACATCCGTTTTTGACAATATTAGTGCTGTTTGTTACTCCAGCTACATTAATGTCGCTCCAAAAATTACTCGTTTTTATGCCACTGATTTAAAATGCAATAATGGATTTCCAGCCTGGCTGCAAAAAGACACACTTTCTTCGCGAGCGGCGGGGAAGCGGCACGGCTCCCAGCGCTGTGCGGCTCATTGTAGTAAATCCAGCCCCACGCCTACAGGAGGGGATGGTAATGAGCCACAGCTGATTAAGAAGCTGTAGTTTTCAGGAAACTTCACGTTGCTATTTCAATGGGAGCCCATCCGTCTCGGCCCGTTTCTTTATTACTGGCCCTGCTTTCACGAGGGTGCTGTTGCACTTTACAGCTCTTGAGCACGTTTTACTGATTGCACTTTACATACTGGTAAGGGGAAGAGCTCCCCCAGCCTTGCTGGCACCAAGTGGGTCCCAGAAGCATCCTCTAGCACTGCTCACGCCATGCACAGCTGGAGGTGATGGCTCACGCATGGGCCATGCACCATGGGGCTTATCCCACTGGTCATGGGGACAGCTACACCTCATATCCCCATCCCTACATCCCAGCAGGACATACCCCAAGGACAGAGCCATCCCCACACACATACCTCCTCCAGCAGGCGTGGGTCCAGGCAATCCCCATCATCATTGAACAGCGTATCCCAGCTCTCCGCACCGCCTGGGCTGCTCGGGGTCCCGGGACCAGGCTGACTCGGCTTTAGGGAGCTGCCATGGGGACATCCCTCCTCACCCTCCTCCTCCTGGTGCTGTTGCTGCCAGCCTTTGTCCTCATCTGCTTGTGTCGGTTCCTCAGCCCAGGATCCAGACGAGAGCTGCTCCATGCCGCGGCACAGCAGCTCAAGGGGTTTCAGGGGCTGGGGGCTGCCCAGGGGATCTCCTTCCCCGAGGCCACTTTCTGTCCCCCCAGCACAGCTCATCTCATCACCAGTCCCCAGCTCACTGCTCCCATCAGGCGCAAGGACACCCTCCCCTCCATCGTGTCCAGCACCAGCACTGGCCTGCTCCTTGCTGGGTGGCAGCTGCTCCTCATGCTCTGGCAGGAGCTGGGATGTGCTGCCCACGTCCCAGCCCTCGCTCTGCCCTGCAAGGGCAGATTCATCACACTCCCTCTCCTCCTTGTGGCTTTTCACACTCTCCCGGCTGAGCTTGGGTACGCTGCCCACATTCCCCTCTCCTGCCTGCTGCAAGGCACGCTGTTCTGTGCACCCCGAGCACTCCGTAGCTGCACCCAGGGAGCTGTTCCCCAGAAGCTCCATCACGTTGCCCAGCTCTGTCCGATGCACCATGTTCAGCTCAGCTGCCATTACATCATCAGGATCTCCACCGTGCTCAGGGACAGCCGCAGGATGGGCACCCAGAGGGTCCAGCACCGTCCTCACCCCATGGCCGTGCTCCCCAGGCCCTGCATCCCAGGATACTTTGCCTGAGGGCTGTGCAGCAGCTGGCTCCAGGCTCGGCTCCTGCACATCGGGTGATGCTCCCGCTGCCTGTCTGTCCCCAGCAGAGGCTGCCCGTGGCTCCTTGGCCCCGGCCTTGCTCTCCCTGCCAGCCGCTCTGCCCACATGTGTCCTGGCTCCGGGGCTTCGCCTCTGCCCCTCAGAGCCACCCTTGGGGATGTCTGGCACCGAGCGCTGCTTCTCAGGCTCCCGGTGGCTGGCAGCTGCCGCTTGTGCCGCTCTCTCCCGCCGTGCTTTGGGCACATAGAGGGCCATGTCGGGCTTCCTGCGGCGCGCCCGGCTGCCCTCTGCCTCCATTGTGTCACCACGGCCTGCAAGGGAGAGAAGTGTCACCACCACTGTGCCCATACTGCAATGGTGCCAGTGTGATGCGCATCAGGATGTCCTGGCAATGGGCTGCAGCTGTGCCAGGCTGTCCCATCCTGGTGGAGATTTATTTTTCATCATCTTTGGCACAACCAGGCACGCCGCTGCCTGCCAGGCCCTGCGCCCCTATAAATATGCATCAAGCAGCGTTTATGGAGACGGATGGTGTGGGGGTCTGCGCTGTGGCTGAGGGGAAGGCAGAGTGGGGCCGGACCGGGGCCCCGTGATTAATCACTGCCCACTCTGTTTAGGGGTATTCATCACGGGCCGCTGTCAGGTAAATCACTGGAAAAACACCTCTTCAGTAATTAATGTGAAGTGACGGATGGACGGCCCCTGGGCCCATTAATCTGGAACATCAGAGCCTACTGAGATTATGAATGTCAGGATGCATAAACTGCCGGCGGATCAATAGGGCCAGGAATCCATCCAAGGCTCTCATTTCCGCGGCACCTCCGGTACATTAGGCTGCAATCCCCTCCCTGCCAACCACACCGAGCCCAGCCTCGGGGACAGGCGGCAGAGCCTCGTGGGCTGCAGTGCCCGACGCTGAGCTGGACCCACCGATCCGGGACTGCCCGTGCAACCCGCCTCACCCGGACAGACAGATGGATGAAGGTATCAGAGTGCAGCCCATCACGAAGGGGTCGTGAAGCTCCTCCACAGGAGTGGGGATCTCCAGCACTGGGATGCCGCCAGCTGGGATGCTCTGTGCGCATCCCGAGTCACCTCCAAGGCATGCGGGATTTATGGGCTCCTCGAAAGTTTGCCATTCACCTTGCCTCACCCTCCAAAGCAGATGGTGCTGCATCAGCCAGACAGTGCTGGGAGCACCCTCTGCGTGCGTAGCTGTACCAGCACACAGCTTCTTCCCTGGGCACAGCATGCAGGCTGCGGGTCTCACTCACCCTGCACAGGGCAGGGCATCCCCGCTGCTCCCAGACCTTGAGAGCTCACCCTGCA
Source organism: Tragopan temminckii (assembly GCA_028571105.1). Lineage (NCBI taxonomy): Eukaryota > Metazoa > Chordata > Aves > Galliformes > Phasianidae > Tragopan > Tragopan temminckii. The sequence goes on from JAOWBP010003659.1 coordinate 20,457,039, forward strand.
GCATGGCTCTGGCACGAGGCTGTGAGGTCTCAGTGCAAGCAACCAGCACGGCACAGTGTGCCAGTTCCTGGAAAAGTTGAAGTGCCACCCAGCGCCCTCCCAGCAGGCTGCCTCATTTCCTGGCAGGGCGCTGTATTTTTAGCCTTCGAGGTTTCTAATTCCACTCGATCCATCCTGCCATCAATAGAGCACGTAACCCTACAGCCCTGACTGCGAGCAGGGGACAGCAACACCTTGGCCACTGCGGAGTGGGATCGCCCGTATGGGACCACGCATCGTCAATGTCACTCTTTATAGTCTGCTGCAGGCTGGGTGAAAAAAAAAAATACTGCTACCCTAATAAACGCAGCCACAAGGAGATTCTAAACAGCTCCGATTAGGATGCTGCCGCACGGTGCTGACAACCAGAGAGGGGACGGCGGGCAGCTGTCCCCACTGCCACCTCCCTGCCCTGCTCTGGGGAGCAACACGCTCAATAGTGGGGACAGCACGCATAGGGACAGCAGAGCAGTGACATCGGTGTGCAGGCAGACATGCGGAGAAAAGGGAGATTTCAATCGCGCCTCGCGCTTCTGATGCTCCAAGGAGATACCTGGAGCACCGCAGACAGGAGGTGATTTATGGGGCGATAGCGTCCCTCGACAGCTGCAGGGAGAAAAGGGATGGCACGGCAGCAAATGGAGCTACAGGCGGAGGGGAATGCAAAGGGCTTCACGAATACAGCAAGGCAGGATCAGCACAAAAGGGAAGAGGGCTATTAATAAATAGAGAGGGAGAGAAAATTAATGACGGATCAAAAATGAAGGGCAATATTACTGTTTTTAACCAGAAAAATGCAAAGGAGGCAGAGGCCTCACCAAAACAGCTGCAGGGAAGCAAAAACAGCCCCGGCGCAGAGCAGACACCTGGGCACACTGCTGACCCCAGCTCGTGGTGCTGGGTCGGAGCAGCGGCAGAGCGGCGGGCACCGTTTCTGTGCAGAAAGGAATAGGAATGCTGTAGTCGAGCAACATGAGGCTGCTTCAGTGCTCGGTGCTCAAAGAGCGGGTGCAGGGGGACGTGGGATTTCCAGCTGGGTTATTTCAGCAGAATTACCGGGCAGAGCTTTAGGATAAGGCGGGCAAGACACAATTTACGCGAACATCGGGGTATCTTTTTACAGCAGCTCGCAAACTTTCATTGGAGCGGTGAATGGTAATTAAATTTGCGGACGACTGCGAGCCGAGCAGGGAAATCACTCAAAGGATCCGAGAAACACGGGCAGGGAACGCGGGGAGACACAGCCTGGGAAAAAGAAGCGAATGTGGCTAGGGGAAACCGGGCCGAGAAGCGGGGAAATGGAGGTGCGGAGCCGCGCAGCGCGCGGTACCCGGCGCCGTGCCCCGGGCGGGGAACACGGCACTGCGGGGGCGGGGCAGGGCGCACGGCTCGGACGGCTCTGC
>JAOWBP010003659.1:20518655-20528893 GCA_028571105.1 Tragopan temminckii
GAGGAACAAACTGGTGGAGTGGTTTGTTGTGAGGGCTGGTGAAGTCAGGGGGGCGAGCTGGGTTTACAGCAGAGTCATTAGCAGCTCTGGAGTAGGATGGGCAGAGTCAGTCCACAGGAAGAGAGCCATCCCAGCCAGCCCATCTGCCTTCGTGGCTCTCTTCACGCAGTCCATTTCTCAAGCACTGTGTCAGACTGCCTTCTGGGGAGTGAGTGTCTGCAGCAGCTGTGGGTGCAGGATGCTGCCAGCCGGCTCTTCCAGTCTGCTTCCTGCTGCCGCTCCCCAGGCTGGGCTGTGCAGGCGCCCGTGGCCGTGACTCAGGGGCCGGGAACGTGTTGTGGAGCTGAGCGTGGGGGAGCCAGGGCTCCTGCTCCACCCCACAACATCCTGCAGCATCGGCCAAGCAGGCGTCTGCTGCTTCCCTGCCTGTGTCTGCACTCACGTGTCTAGACAGGCCGGGGTGAATGCCTCACAGGCAGCCCCAGCAGCTGAGCTCCAGCAGTGGGTGCTGTCCTGCTGTGGTCAGACTCCGTGGGTTGCTCCATAGGGGGAGGGGGCAGGTGTGAGAGGCAGGTGGGTGCATGCAGTGGTGTCAGTTCCTCTCACAGTGGTGAATGATGCGTTCTCACTGTTCAACATGCAGCTGTGACTCCAGAGGCTAACGAATATTGGTATCTGTTTCTGACAGTTCTGCACCTGGTCCTGTTTTATGAGAACCGGCTGCAAGATCATCACCTCATGATCCCTTCAGTGCTCCAGGGTCTGCGTGCACTGGTGAGCTCATGCTTCCCTGGCTCGCAGTGTGAGGATGGCTGCAGGGTGATGCTGGGAGGAAACACAACTCATGGCTATGACTTAGAGCAGCCTGTGGAGCAGAGTCCACCTGGGCTTACAGCTCTGTGGCATTGCCCTGCCTTGTGCTCCCGCTGTGCCCCCTGCAGGGGAGTAGAGGCTGCCATGACTTTCTGCTGTTCTGGGGCAAGGATTCTGTGGCTACCCTTTGGGACAGCACTGATGACAGGTGGTTTTCCTACCCTGTCTGTGAGGGTAACAAACTCCCCCCAGGGTAGGAGAGGATCCTGCAGGTGGCTGCTGTACATTCCTATTGCTTTTTTCTTCCTATTTCCAGAGCCTGTGTGAGGTGCTGGCCCCAGGGCTAGCAGTTTCTGTGCTCAAAGCCATCTTCCAGGAGGTGCACGTGCAGGTGAGCAATGTGATTTTCATCCTCTTATCTCTGTTTCATATTTTCTGTGTCTGGGGAAGGTCTGCCAGCATTCTGCACCAGTGCAGTGTAGCGTATCTTTCAGCAGCAATGCAGTGAAGAACTCGGAGCCAGCATGGCTCACTGCAGAGCAAAAGATGAGGCTCCCATTTGGCTCTTGTCCCCTCTTCTGTCAGCCTTATGAAGATTATTTCCTTTGCTCTGTTCTCCAGACTGTTTTAGTGGCCCTAGTTCCCAAATTCTGCTCCATCTGAAGACTGTTTATTCTGGAAGGCCTTGGGCAGCACATGCGGCCCAGGTGTGATTGTAACAATGTATTCTTTCAGCGATAATCACAGTCAGTCATGTTCAGGTGCAATTGTACAACCTCCACATGGTAAATGGGATCTACATGCCAGAAAGCAGCAGTGGAGCTATTGAGGGGCCCTGCCTGCTTCTCAAGGACATGTGCATACTCCTGGGGGGTGGGGCAGCAATGCTGCATGTATGGAGATTTGTTTTGATTCCTCTGCTCCTCCTTCCAGTCCCTGCTGCAGCAGGACCGCTACACAGTCTACAGCATCATCACCAACTTCATGGCCACCAGGGAGGAAGGTGAGGGCACAGATGCCAGAACTGCTCTGGGGTTGTTAGGGCTAGGAGAATGGCTCGCTTTCTCCTGTGCAGAGCACTGCGTGGCACTGCCTGGAGAAAGCTGGAAGGGGTTGTGGGACTGAGGAAGCAGGGCTGATTTCATGCAGTGTTGGTGAATGTGATTGTCCTGCACCTTCTTTCTGCAGAGCTGAAGGGCCTGGGTGCTGACTTCACTTTCGGCTTCATCCAGGTGATGGATGGGGAGAAAGATCCCCGCAACCTGATGGTGGCCTTCCAGATTGTGCGTGATCTCATTGTCAAGAACTATGCCCTGGGTGAGCCTGCGTCTGCTGTGCAGAACTGAGTGGGGGACGTGTTGCTTTTTTTTTTTTTTTTTGAGCTGTTGGAAGGATGGCCCTTGGGGCACAAGCAGGACTAGGTTGTGTCTGACATGACTTAGGAGCTGTAAAGCCAGCCTGTCACAGATGCTAAGCTTGGCAGCTGTGTCCCTCTTGCTCAGCATCTCTCATCACCCTCTTCATTTTCAACTTGCAGGTCCCTTTGTGGAGGAGCTGTTTGAAGTGACATCCTGCTATTTCCCTATTGATTTTACTCCAGTGAGTGAGTCTGCTGCATGCTGCAGCCTGTTCTTTCTGGTGTTTTCTCAGGATCTCATGTTCCCTCCAGGGAATGGAAGGAGAGGGTGGGCAAGAGTCTTACCCTGGGTACTGTTGTGGTGTTAGCTGTAGTATCCAGGCTGATGCCAGACTGGCTGTAGAGATTGATATTGCTGTTGCTTTGTTGGATATGAGATGATGCAGCCTCAGCTGATGGCTGATCTGGGATGTTTCATGAAGTGCTCTCTGTACTTCCCCTCCAGCCCCCCAACGACCCACACGGCATCCAGAGAGAAGATCTGATCCTTAGCCTCCGAGCTGTACTGGCTTCCACGCCACAGTTTGCTGAGGTAGGTAGCAGTTTGGGTTCTTGAGCACCACACTTGAGCACAGGCTGCATTTCATAATACTGCAACTTCTAGGGCAGCTCTGCACGAAGCAAACAACTGGTACCAGGAGTCTGTGCAAGGGCACCCCTGTGTCCTGGTACTCCTTGTGTCCTGCCTGTCCCTGGGGCTGGACATGTGGAGGGTGCTGCCTCTTGCATGTTTTTCTCTGCCTCTCCTGGCAAAGACTGAGCTTGCAGCCCTGCAGGACTGTGGACAAAGTGGTACAAAGAGCAGGATGAGTCTTAACCATCTCTTTCTGCAGTTCCTGCTCCCTCTGCTCATCGAGAAGATGGATTCAGACCTGCAAAGTGCCAAGCTTGACTCCCTGCAGACTCTGGTAAGGAGGGGTCCACCACTCCTGTCAGCCCACAGCTGGACAGTGCCAGTAGCAGCCAAAACACAGCCAAGCTCCTCTCCTCTATCTGGCAGCCAAAGACTCTCCCTTTCAGAGCCTGGTTTACAATTTCCAGGATCCTAGTTAAGCCTGCATCACTCTTTCCTCTATTTGAGTGCTTCATGCAGTCGAGCTTGAGCCTGCCAAGGTGGGCAGCACCCCTGCTCTCTGTTCTACTGGCACTGATTTTTTTTATTTTTTTTTTTCCTCCTGGCTCCTGTGTACAGACTGCTTGCTGTGCCATCTATGGGCAAAAGGAGCTACAAGAATTCCTCCCTAGCCTCTGGTCATCCCTGCGCAGGGAAGTAAGTGCTGCAGAGCCCCTAACAAATGTTCCAGCACAACTGGACTCCTCCTGACCAGGAGTTCACAGCCGAACCAGTAGAGCCCCATATTTCCCACCAACCCCCACCTGTGGCCTTGGACAGCCCAGATGAAAAGGGGTTGGGGGGGACAGACTACCCCTACCAGTGTGTCTGGGGGGCTTGTTGGGTGTGCTTGTTCAAAGCACACAGGAAGCGATACTGGAGCCTGAGCCTCTTCAGCCCATGTTGGGAGCGTGAAGCCTGTGGTTGGGGGTCAACACTGAGCTTAGCTTACCCCATGGCATCTCCTGCAGGTGTTCCAGACAGCGAGTGAGAAGGTCGAGGCAGAGTGCCTCTCTGCATTGCACGCCCTTTCTGCTTGTCTCTCCCGTTCTGTGCTCAGCTCAGATGCCGAGGACCTGCTGGACTCCTTCCTTAGCAGCATTCTGCAAGGTAGCTGCCAGGGAGACCTGCCCATCCCTGAGCAGAGAGGCGTGTTGGCACCGCCAGACCTGCAACATCCTCCTAGCCAAAGGAGGTGGTCTGCCCTCACGTTCTACTTGAAGCCTGTTTTTTCTATTTCTGGCTTTCACAGCTAGTGTTGGCTTCTCTGAGGGAGTATCAGCTGTAGGAGGGAGGAGAAACAAACTGAATGGAGTTGCTTCCCTCTCTTTGCAGTGGGACGTCCAAAGCTTTGCTGTGTGCCTTGAGCTGGGGACAGCAGCTCTGCATGGGAGGCTGCACTGCAGCTCAGAGCTGTGTCTCAGCAGCACATCCCAGTGCAGAGATCAGCCATGCCCAGCATGTGAGGCAGAGGCCGTTCTGCTGGTGTGGCTAACACCCAGCCTATCTCAGATTGCAGGCACCATCTGTGTGAGCCCGACATGAAGCTGGTGTGGCCAAGTGCCAAACTCCTGCAGGCAGCAGCAAGTGCCTCCCTCCGCACTTACCACCGTCTCACCCGCAGCATCCTTCCCCTGCTGCTGGAGCAGTACAACAAGCATTCACAGGTGAGGGGCACCCTGGGCTCGGCAGTCACAGGCAGCAGGGCTGAATGCACCCTGTGATTGTCCAGCTTGGTGAGAGGAAGGGGGCATCAGCCATAGTGGGTGTCATTTCCTGGCTGTGGGTGGGCACCCCTGTTAACCTCCTGGCCTTGTGGCATTGGGCTGAGATGTAGCAGTGACAGAGAGCTGGGTTACACCTTTGTATCCCTGCAGAGCAGCCAGAGAAGGACAATCTTGGAAATGCTACTGGGTTTCCTGGAGTTGCAGCAGAAGTGGGGACATGTAGAAGAAGGTGAGGTTTGCTGGTCCTTCTGGAGGAACCCAGACTCCCTGAAGTGTGACCCTGGAAGCTTCAGGCACTGCATTACCTTCCCTTATGCTGACAGAGAAGAAAAGCTCATTGACTTGGGTGGCTGCGTGTGCAGCCTGCCCCAGGGATTGTGTGTGATTGGATGTGAACTGGCAGGGCATCAGAAAGTGTCTGTCCGGCGCTGTGTTGGTGGCTGTGTTGTGGTAGTGAGATGCAGGCAGTGACTCCATGCTTCTGTCTCCAGATGAGAGTGCTCTGCTGTCGCTCCAAGAGACAGTTTGCTCCGTGGTGTTCTCAGCACTCACAGATCCCAGTGTGCAGCTCCAGCTGGTCGGGATCAGGGCACTGACTGTCCTGGGCTCTTTGCAAGGTTGGTATCTCACATCCCCTGGGGAGGCAGAGGGGAGGCGTTGCCCTGCTCTGGGAGCTGTGGTCAGCTGCCTGTGCTGCATATGGATGCACAGGAGGAGTGGCAGCACTTCTTATCCAGTCTATGAGCTCCAGGAATACTTGATTTATCTTGCCTGCTTGTGCTGGGCACCTTGTATCTTTGGAGTTTGTGTGATGCTGCATTGCTAATAGCCTGGACAAGAAGAGGGAAGGATGCTGGCCAGAACAGTGGGATCTTAGCCTTTGGCCAAGGGCATGATTCCTCTATGGCTCTTGTTCCAGGCTTCCTGTCTCCCTCTGACCTGGAGCTGGTTGTGGATCATCTTGTCCGGCTCACTCTGCACGAGGAAGATTCCCAGAGCAGGTGAGTGCTGGGCTCACACTGCTCCAGTCACCCATACTCTGGGAAGAGGAACAAGACCTGGCTCTGCTACAGAGATGGGCTTAGTCTGGGTGGAGGCAAAGGAACTGTGGAAAATAGAGACCATGTGGGTGTAGAAGCAAAGGGTTAAGCCAGGTGGTTTCTGGAATTGAAATTAGAAAGTCTGGGTCTGTCAAAGCAAGGGACTCTACTGCCAATAGAGTGAAAAAGGCAGAATCCTGAGAAATGGGTTTCTGGTGGTACGTTCTGGCCCAGATCTTTGCAGGTGGTGCACAAACAGCCCAGAGTTTGCATTGCTTACATCACCCCTCCTGCTCTCTTCCCTCCTGGCAGTGAAGCAGCGATGGAAGCAGCTGGATCTCTGGCCCCTGTCTACCCAAAAGTTTTCTCTGGGCGCATGGTGCCCAGGCTTGGAGAGGAGCTGCAGTCAGGTAGGACTGACAGCTTTGCAAAGGGATTAATTTCTGGTATTGGGGTGAAACAGAGAGACTGTGCCATATGGGTCTCCTCATTGAGGAATTCCTTGCACATGTGCTGTGTTGCTTGCACTGTGTCTGGGGATCACAAGCAGCCTGCACAGCAGGAACTGCCCTTGAGGAGCTGCCCAGTCACAGACAGGACAGGGTGCCTTGGACGTGGCTTGGGCCAGTCTTTTTGTGCTGCTACACTCCAGCTTGAGCACTGCCAGGGGGCTGGGAGCCATCCCAACATCCCTCTGAGCTGCATTTCCTCTTTAGAGCGTGAGGGGGAGAGCTCCCGGGATCTCCACTCCTTGCAGCAGCGCTGCCTGCAGGCCTTGGCAGCCGTGTCCACGCACACCAGCATCGTGAGGGAAACTGTCCCTGTCCTGCTGCAGCACCTCCGGAACGTGCAGAAAGGTAACACAGCTGTCGGCAGGCAGCTCTATGCAGCACCACTCCTCAGGAGATGAGGAGGGAGGGCTGTGTCCTGTCAATGGGGCCGTGCACCTGATTGCTGCCCTAAGGTGCTGGCGTGGATGTGGGGGTGGGTGCAGCGGCTGTTGATGTGGTGCTGAATGTGCCCTGTAGGGAGCGAGGCCGGGAATGCCCAAGAGGTAGTCTCTGTATGCCAGAGCCTGCACCGCGTGGCCCTGCAGTGCCAGCAGGACGCGGAGGGCTGCTGGTACTACCACCAGGCAGTGGTGCCGTGTCTGCTGGCTATGGCCGTTCAGGCTGCCACACAAGGTAAGCAGCGCGACTCGAGCAAGAGAGAGAACGGCAGCAGTGCGCTGGGCTCCCCGGTCCAGCAAAGAACGCTGCTGCTGCCACCCAACGGCAAACGCGGGCACTGCGGGCCCCTGGTCAGAGGCAGAGCTGCAGTGCCCTATGGCATGTGGGTCACAGGGCTGTGCCTGCCTCTGGGCAGTGCCATTGGCTCCACCACTTCCCTTTCCACCCGTTGTGTGCAGAGAGCAGCCACCCACTGGTAAGCAAGGCGCTGCTGGAGGAGGAGGTGCTGACTGCCATGGTTCCTGTTATCAGCGCTGCCACCACTCACCTTAGCCCTGAGTGAGTAGTGCTGGTGTGGGATGCTGGACACTGCCTCGTGGGGAAGGGCAGGCTGCGTGCCCCTCTCCTGCTCCACAGAGGAGGTACTCAGGAGTTCTCTGGTGACACTCCCAGAGCAGCACATTGCGATGTCTTCTTTCTCTTAGGCTGGCTGCCCAGAGTGTATCTCATGTGGTGCCCCTCTTTCTGGATGGAGAGGTCTCCTTTCTGCCCCAAAACAGTTTTCCTCGCTCCTTCCAGCCCTTCGAGGTGTGTGGGGTGTTTTAATTGGGCAAGGACTCAGATGTTGGCACAGGCTGCCAACAAGAATCATGGTTATGTGGGTGCTGTTCTTCCCCCACAGGATGGGGAGTGTTTGGAGCCACAGAGACGCCTAGTTGCCCTCCTCATGGCCTTTGTCTGTTCCTTACCCCACAATGTAAGTTGGTGAGGAGAAGGGTAGAAAGGGCCTTGACTGAGCACCGTTCTGTCCAGATCCATAGCGAGCTCCATGGGCAGAGAAAGGGAGCAGCTGTGGACCTAGTTTGTAACACACTCCCTGTCTCTTTTAGGTGGTAATTCCGCAGCAGGAACGGTTGCTCCGGGAACTGCTGGCACTGAGTTGTTCCTGCAGCTGTCTCTTCACGGCCACCACAGCTTCCAAGTGCTTTGCAGGGCTTGTAAACAAGCATCCAGCGGGTAAGAGAGCAAACAGATTTTGAGGGTCCCTGCACAGGGCTGGCAGGGAAATGGCTCAACCTCCCACTTCTGTGTCTCCAGGGCAGCAGCTGGATGAGATCTTGCAGCTTGCATTGAACAGGATGGAGCCTGGCCTTACAGAAGGGCCTCACCGAACGCAGGCACTCACCCTGCTGCTCTGGGTAAGGCTTGTCTGTGGTGGGAGAGAAGAACCCCAGGGTGCCCCAGCTGCGTGGTGCTGATTCTGCTCTGTCTGCACAGGTGACCAAAGCCCTGGTGCTGCGCTATCACCCCCTGAACTCCCATCTGACAGACAAGGTAGGCAGCAGTGGGGTTGGGCACTCCTGAAGGAGCCTTCTCGCTCCCCCTGCCTCTGGTCAGCAGCCCAAATTGCCATGGCTCCCTTTTTCAGCGCTATCTTCCTCACAGCTTCTGGGCCTGCTGAGTGACGTGGAGCTGGGCCCCACTGCAGCCGATGGCTTCTCCCTGCTCATGGCCGAGTCCCCAGACGTGCTGCACAAGGGCTGCCACGCCGATGTGCGCATCATGTTCCGCCAGCGCTTCTTCACTGACAACGTGCCCAAGCTGGTGCAAGGCTTCCATGGGGCTGGTGCCGGTGAGCAGCTGGCCCCAGTCTGACCTCACCACTTAGTGCCCCTTTACCCTGGGGATCTGAGCCAGCGTCCCCTCGCTACTTGTGACCATTTCTGCCTGCAACAGATGTGAAGGCCAATTACCTGAAGAGTCTATCCCATGTGCTCAACCATCTTCCCAAGCCTGTGCTGGTGACAGAACTGCCCACGGTGAGAGCCGGCCTCAGTAGGGGGACTGCGGCAGTGCAGGCTGCACAGCAGGGTTACTTACATTTCCTGTGTCCTCTCCACCTGCAGCTGCTTTCCCTCCTGCTTGAGGCCTTGTCCTGCTCAGACCGGGTAGTACAGCTCTCCACCCTGAGCTGCCTCCAGCCGCTGCTGCTCGAAGCCCCCCAGATCATGAGCCTGCACATCGACACACTGGTCACCAAGTTCCTCAGCCTCACCTCCAGCCCTGCCATGGTGCGTACACCCCTCTCTTCTGCACCAAACGCCCCTCTCCTGTGTCCCAGCCCCTTCCATCCTTCATTTGTCTCTTTCAGGCTGTCCGCATCGCTGCCCTGCGTTGTGCCCATGCACTCACTAGTCTGCCCACAATAGTGGTAAGTGCTTCTGCTTCCCGCTCCTCCTTGTGCAAGTGGGTCCCAGCCGTGGCTGGGGCAGCCAGCACCCTGGAGGGCTCTTCCTGAGAGCAGTAGTTGTCCTCCAGCTGCTCCCATACAAGGCCCGAGTTATCCGGGCACTGGCCAAGCCTTTGGATGACAAGAAGAGGCTGGTGCGGAAGGAGGCAGTAGCAGCACGAGGGGAATGGTGAGTGCATGGCTGGAGCTGCAGGGGAGTCAGCATGTTTAAGACATGGCTGATGGCAGTCTCTGTCTCCACAGGTTCCTGGTGGGGAGCCCGGGCAGGTGAGCACCCTGCATTCCTTCCCTGTGCTTACTGACAATCTGACCAGGGCCTTGTCAATACCGTGGACCCAGCTTCCCTTGGAGCCTGGTACTGCCTGGAGCACTGAGGCCGGAGAATGGAGACCTGTAGGCAGCACCTCCCCTGTGGCCCCTTCCTGGCCCACTGCCCTCTCTTCTGCACCTAGCAGAGGGAAGGAGCTGTGCTGCTTATGGCTTGCCTGTAGCCAGGGACACTGAGGGACAGATTTGCCACGTGTGAACTGCATGGGCAGGCTTGTGCACACAGGTGCTCTGTTCAGCACCCCACGTGTGAGAGGAATAAACTTGTCTGTTTTGGTAACGCCGTGTAGGGTCTCAGTGCAGCCCAGGCTGAGACCCCAGTGCCTGTGCTAGCTGTCACACAGCTGAAAGGGCTGGGTGCAGACCCTTACTCCCCTTGCAAGCCGCAATCATAAGACTTCCTCTGCCCTCAGCCAGCTGTATCCCCCACCATGGAAAAGAGTCAAACATCCTTTTTTTTAAAAAAAAAAAAAACAACACAAAACACCTTTATTGAATGCTCTTAAAAAGTCTCCCTGGGGAATGCTTAGTTGGGGGCAGGTAAGCCATCCTCTGCCCCCTGCCCTGTCATGGAGCCACACCAGGCCCTGTGCTGGCCCATAATGGTGCGTTGTGAGGGCAGTACCTTCATCTAGACAGGAACAGCAGCTTTGCCCCCTTCCCCAGGGCTGCCTGCAGCCACTGAGGTGCTAATAGAGCAGGCAACCAGGCCTCAAAGTTCCATCTCCCAGAGCTCTGGCTCTGCTAAGAGGTGTGTGCCAGCGCAACTGCCTTCCACCAGCCACTTAGGCCAAACTGAGCCATGGCTGTGGAGCGGGTCCCCTGTGTGCTCCCCTGCCAGCGGGGAGTGCTGCAGCACCCAGGCCTCAGATGGCCAGGAG
>JAOWBP010003659.1:20537878-20549154 GCA_028571105.1 Tragopan temminckii
AGTGCGAGGCGCGCACGCGCAGGCAGACGGAGGCGGCGGGCGAGGGAGCACGTAGCGCATGGCGGGGCCGCGAAGGGCGGCGCGACCTTCGGGCCGTGACGTCGCCGCGCCGCGATGCGGGCGCCGCTGCCCTCACTGCAAATGGCGGCGGGCGCCGGAAGCGGAAGTGAGGCGAGGCGGGGCGGCACGTGGAGCCGGGGCGAGCATGGCGCGGTGCGGGAGGCTGCGGGCGGGTACCGCCGCTAAGCTGCGGCGGTGGCGGAAGGGACACAGCAGCGACTGCAACCCCGAGACTCGGCGGCACCGCCTGGCCGCGCGAAGCCGCTTCTACAGCCGGCCTGCCGGTGAGCGGCCTGGGGGCCGGGGTGGGACGCGGTGGGGGGCGGCGCAGGGTTGGAAAGGACCTTAAAGCCCACCCGGTTCCGACCCCTGCCGTCGACTGGTTGCCATCCGCTGCCTCAAGGCCTCTGGCCCGTCCAACTTGGGCACCCGCAACTATCCGGGCAACAGTGCCTGGGCCTCTCCACCTTCTGAGTAATGAGTTTCATCCTAAGCTCAATGCCTCACTCTTCTGCGCCCCTCATTGCAGTGCTTTACCTATAGCAGAAGCAATATCCGCGTCTCATACTGGCAGGGGAGGGTGGTGGGGTTGTGGAACAGCCTGACCCCGGGTCTGCTCACCTGGCAGAGAAAAGCAATCTGACGGTGGATGCGGTGAAGCTGCACAATGAGCTGCAGTCAGGATCCCTGCGTGTTGAGCGGCCAAGCGGCAGCTCTCAGTTGCCTATGGAGGAGGGTGATGCTGGTGAGGCTGCCACCGAGAGGTCCTCCGGCACCTTCCTGAGCGGGCTGAGCGACTGCACCAACGTTACCTTCAGCAAGGTGCAGCGCTTCTGGGAGTCCAACTCCGCTGCACACAAAGAGGTACCAGGGAGAGTGGGGCTGGGTGTGGGCTCCTGGGGTATAGCTCCCATCCTGAGCAAGAATCTGAGGGTGCTGATGGCTCCGCTTGCTGTTGTCGCAGATCTGTGCCGTGCTGGCAGCTGTGACAGATGTGATCCGCTCGCAGGGGGGCAAAGAGACTGAGACTGAGTACTTTGCTGCGCTGGTGAGTGACCACCACAGTTTGATGGGAGCTCCCAGGGCTGCTATGCTCGTGTTGGAGGCTTTGGGCATCCTCTGGAAGAGACGCTATTGAGTTGCCCTTTGTTTCTCTACCCCCTTCCCCAAAACTTTGGGAAAGGCTGGCCTGCTGCAAATCCTCCTGCTACAAACCCCTCCCTTTTTCCCAGATGACTACACTGGAGGCGGTGGATTCCCCTGAGTCGGTGGCTGCTGTTGCGTACTTGCTCAACCTTGTCTTGAAGAGGTGAGCTGCTGGCAGGGAGTGGGGAGAGCTGCCATGGCAGGATGGGGTCTGGCACAGTCCTAGGGGTGGGCTGGGAGTGCCAATCCCTACGTGATTGCCTGCTCTTTGCCCCTTCTACCCACAGAGTCCCCAGTCCAGTACTCATAAAGAAGTTCTCAGACGCTTCAAAAGCCTTCATGAGTATCATATCCTCACAGGCCTGCAGCGGCTCCACCTCTGCACTGCGATGGGTGAGTTGCAGAGAGGGGCAGGCTCTCTGGTGCATTGAGGGTGGTCTCTGTAAAGTAATATCAATATCCTTGCTGCCCCCTTGTAGGTCCTCTCATGCCTGGCCACACTGCTGCGAAAACAGGATTTGGCAGCCTGGAGCTACCCTGTCACCCTCCAGGTCTACCACGGCTTGCTGAGCTTCTGTGTTCACACCAAACCCAAGGTGGGTTCTCAGCACCTGGTGGGTGTCGCTCCAGGGCTTGGTTCTGGGGCTGGCTGTGCTCTCTGTGCCCATGGTTTCTGTGCCCCTGTATTCACCCACCCCCAGGTTCGGAAAGCAGCTCAGCACGGTGTGTGCTCCGTCCTGAGGGGGAGCGAGTTCATGTTTGGAGATGAGGCTCCTGAGCACCATCCTGCGGCACCCTCCAGTGCCAAGTTCTGCGTGCAGGAGATTGAAAAAGCTGGAGGTAGGTAGGGATAAGAGGGCGAGAGGTTTTGCAAGGGTTTAGGAGAACCCTTAGCCATCTTTCTGTTGTTCCCTTCTTCACAGAGCGGGGCTTCAGTTCACCCCAGCTCTGACATGGGGTTTCTGCCCAAGGCTGTTGTTACAAGTGTGGGTGCTGCTCTGTTCCACCAGGCACCAAGGAGGCTACCACCACGCTGCACATGCTGGCCCTCCTGCGGGACCTGCTGCCCTGCTTCCCTGCGGCTGTGCTGAAGACATGCTGTGAGACCCTGCTCAGAGTCATGACCCTCAGCCATGTGGTCAGTTCCCCTGCGTCTCTGCACACAGCGCCTGTGTCAGTGCCTCCACCTCAGCTCTGGAAGGCATCAGGCTGCTTTACTGGGAATCTGCAAGACCTGAAATCAGAGCATCGCAGTCAGAGTTGGCTGGTTGGCTACTGTAGAAAAGGGGGGCATAGATGGGAAGCCCCAGTGAAGATGGGGTGTTCCCTGTGGGTTTGGGCAGAGCATGCTTTGGGATAGGGGTGTGAAGCACTGAGGTTCTGTTTCTCCTGACAACATGTCCTTGCAGTTGGTGACAGCATGTGCCATGCAGGCCTTCCATAGCCTGTTCAGTGTCCAGCCCAGCACATCATGCCTGCCAGCTGAGCTCAATGCCCAGATCATCACCGTGAGTGCGGGGACAGATAGGGGGGATGGGGCTACTGGCACCACTGTTGCCAACGCCACTTTGCTTCCCTAGGCGCTGTACGACTATGTGCCCAATGCCAGCGACCTGCAGCCGCTGCTCACCTGGCTGACCACCATGGAGAGGGCACATGTCAACCTGGGCAGGTGGGGAGAGGCTGGCACTGGGCAGGGGGAAGGCTGAACTCCATCTCTCACCATTCTTCTCTCTCTTCTCCAGACTGCAGAAGGACTTGTGCTGGGCTCACCTGCCCCGTCTCTTCTCGGCCACCATGAATTGCTTCCTATCCCCACACTCGCAGGTGGTGGCAGCTGCAGCACAGACGCTTGAGGTACCAAGTGCACACTGCATAGGTCCTTGTTGTGGCCAGGCTGGGGTCTGGGATCTGCCTGGACAGTTGGGGCTGCTCTGTGTTGGGTCCTACCCCTCTGTCCTGCCCTGGGCTGGCACATCCACAGCTCAGCACCAAACTGTTTCCGTGTTTGCAGACCCTCCTGAATGAATGCATTGCTCCCCACATGGATGAACTAGGCAATGTCTCTGCGTCTGCCCCAGCTCCTGGCTCCTACCTTTGCAAGATGTTCAGGTGAGGAACAGTGGGGCATGGGAGAGGTTATCACCATGGGCCCAGCTTGGTCCCTGTCACCACCTACCTCTCCTTGCCAGGTCGGTGGAGGAAGGCCTGACATACCGTTTCCATGCAGCATGGGATGGCGTGCTGCAAGTACTGGAGGTTTTCTTCGAGGTGTGTGGGAAGCAGTGCCATCCCATCATGAGGAAGGTGAGCAAGATGGGGAGTCTTCAGGGCCAGCGTGCTCTGGTGGCTCCTTGCTCAGCCTCCTGCCTGTCTCCACAGTGCCTGCAGTCCTTGTGCGACTTGCGCCTCTCTCCGCACTTCCCCTACACCTCTGAAGTGGACCAGGCTGTGGGGGCCGCTGTGGGTGCCATGGGCCCCGAGGTGCTGCTGGAAGCTGTTCCCCTGCAGATCGATGGCAAGGAGTGAGCATGACCCTGGGCTGGTCGGGGGGGTCCAGCAGTAGAGAGCGCTTATCTCTGGCAGAGAAATTATTTTCTTCTATCAGCCGGGGCCTGTCTGCTTGATCACAGCAGGCACCTTGTGTAGTTCCCAGCCTCAGCTGCTATGAAGGCTGCCTAGAGTCTCACTGTGCCCAGCTCTGGGGCTGTGCCCCATGCCTAAAGTCTGATGCTCCCATGACCTTGTGCTCCCTCCACAGGGAGACTCTGGATTTCCCCCGCAGCTGGCTGCTGCCTGTGCTGCGGGACTACGTGCAGGGCACACGGCTCGGCTTCTTCACCAGCTACTTCCTGCCCTTGGCAGCCACTCTGAAGAGCAGAGGTGAGGAGCAGTGGATGGCCAGGCTCTGGGTATGCAGTGCTGGCTGCTCTTCAGGAGCTCTACTCCTCAGGGCAGAGCCACCTCCACTGTTCTGTTCATTTCCCCCTCCTCTTTTGCAGCCCTGGAGTTTGCCCAGGCTGGGAAGAGCCTTGAGTCCAAGATCTATGACACACTGCAGTGGCAGGTAACAGTGCACGCTGCCCCCACCATTGCCTACCTGCAGTGCTAGCCTGGGTGTCCTGGCTGAGGGATGCTAATCTCCCACTGACTCCTTTGCTTCCAGGTCTGGACCCTGCTGCCCGGCTTCTGCACCCGCCCTACAGACGTGGTGGAGGCTTTCAAGGGGCTGGCTCGCACCCTGGGCATGGCCATTAGCGAGCGCCCGGACCTCCGCCCCACTGTGTGCCAGGCCCTACGCACCCTCATCCACCACGGCTGTGGGACAGGTTGGGGACAGACACTGTCATGACAAGGGGGGCTGTCCCTGTTCCCCACAGTGACCCAGTGAGGGCAGATGTGGGGTGTGATGCTGATGCGCACACCCTTGTCCTTCTCTCTCCAGATGCAGAGCGAGCAGAAGTGGGTCGTTTCGCCAAAAATTTCCTGCCCATCCTATTCAACGTGTATAGCCAACCTGAGGAGGATGGGGGCAGCAGTGGTCAACGCCGCTCTGTACTGGACACCGTGCGTGCCTACCTGACCATCACGGACCCACAGGTGAGTATCTGCAGATATGGGGCAGACTCTGCTGGCCACAGCCATTTTCTCCTGGCACTAGAAGGTCTTGCTGAGTCAGCTGCAGAGCCCGCAGCTTGACTCCAGATGTGCATAGGTGCGGGAGGGGCAGCATCACTGACTCTGTGCTTGCCTTGCAGATGGTGTGTGGGTTCCTGCAGAAAGCCAGTGAGAAACTGACCAGTCCTGAGAGCTCAGAGTTTGCCAGGTAACATCCAGGGGTCGATACTGATGGGTGAATCTGTTGGCTCCCTCCTACTGAGCAGCGCTCAAGCTGTTTCCTGTAGGATTCTCATGCATCAAACAGAGCTCCTAGCCAGAGTCCTAAGCTTGGCTGGGGCGTGTTGATGTCTCTGTGCTTATCTTCCTCCTTATCCCTCTGTGCTGCAGGCTCTCCATCCTGGACCTGGTTGTGGCAATGTCTCCCTATGCCAATGAACAGGCCCTGGGCTCCCTGTACCAGACTATCCAGCCTTCTCTCCAGGTCAGTTTGCTTCCAGCCCCAGCAGCACAGCGGGGCCTCTCACTGTGCCAAGGGCCACCCTGATGGCAGTGTCACCACTTGTCCCTGCAGAGCAAGGACCACAGCATGCAGAAGAAGGCATACCGTGTGCTGGAGGAAGTATGTGCTGCCCCGCATGCCCCATGCCAGGCCTTTGTCCACTCACACCTGGAAGAGTTGCAGGCAGTGCTGCTGGATTCACTCAAGAGCGCAGCGTCCCCAGCCAAGAGGGTGAGAGCAAGGGCTGCTGTGAGAAGGGGATGGGGCTGTGTCCCTGTATCTGACTGTGCTGGGCTCTTTTTCTCCTCAGCCCCGGCTGAAGTGCCTGTTCCACATCGTGAAGCAGCTCTCAGCTGAACATGAGCCCTTCGTCACTGCCCTGGTCCCAGAGGTGAGTGTGGGACTGGGGTGCACGCCTAGGGGTGGCCATGCAGTTGTGACATGCTCAGTGCCTCTAGGTCATCCTGTGCACCAAGGAGGTGTCGGTGGGAGCCCGCAAGAATGCCTTCATGCTGCTGGTGGAGATGGGACATGCTTTCATCCGCTTTGGGCCCACTCCCCAAGGTAAGCAGCAGTTGCTCAGCCCCACCATTGCTCTCATCCAGAGGGGCAGACCTATGCCTGCCCCACGTCCTGAGCTGTCCCCTCTTGCAGAGGCTATGGAGCGGTTCCTGCTCTTGGTCTACGCAGGGCTGACGGGTTCAGTCACCATGATCAGCTGCACGGTGCTGGCACTCACACGCCTGTTCTTTGAGTTCAAAGGTAAGCAAGAGCTGCAGGAACAGAGTGTGGGGGCACAGCACTGCCAGGCAACAGGGCAGGGCTGTGCCCACCAGTGCACACTGAGCGCTGCTGCATTGCAGATTACATGGAGCTGAGCGTGGTGGAACAGCTGCTGCAGAACATCTGCCTGCTGCTGGGCTCTCGCACACGTGATGTGGTGAAGGCAGCCCTGGGCTTCCTCAAAGTCGTGCTGCTGCTGGTTGACACCACACTGCTGGCCAAGCATGTCCAGACTATGGTGAGAGCACCGCACGGGGCGGCAGGGCACAGCTGAGCTGCTGTAGGATAGGTGTGAGTGATGCAGGGAGGTGGCAAGAGGGGTGCAGGAGAAGGGTGAGGGAGCAGGTGCTCAGGACAGGGGTCTCTGACCTCAGAGGTCTGTCTGTGCTGGCAGCTGGAGGCCGTAGGCAGCCTGTCAGATGACATGAGGCGCCACTTCCGCATGAAGCTGAGAAACCTCTTCACCAAATTCATCCGCAAATTTGGGTGAGCCGGGGCTGCTGGGAGCAGTGCTGGGCACTGTGGGAGTTCCTGCACTGCACTGCAGGAACTGATCGCTTTTTGTCCCCACAGCTTCGAGCTGGTGCAGGGACTGCTGCCAGCTGAGTTCCACAAAGTTCTGGTGAACATCCGCAAGGCTGAAGCTCGCAGCCGCAAGCAGCGTGCCCTGAGGCAAGCAGCTGCAGAGGCAGAGGAGGAGGAAGCACCAGCCCAGCCCAGAGGAGACAGGTAGAGATGGGCTGTGGTAAAGCCTCAGCAGAGGGCCTGGTGCTGGATCTGCTAGGCTGACACCTGTAGAGATGCTGAGGACATCACTGGCATTGGCGTATGGTGCTGTGGGCAGGCTGGGGCTTGCATCTCTGCCTTGCTCTGTCTGCATTGTTCTCTCTGCCTTGTGCTCAGCATGGAGGAGATCCTGGCAGACTCAGAGGAGGAAGAGGAGGAAGAGGAGGAACGGCAGCGGGGCAAGGTGCGGAAGAAACAAGCACGGCAGAAGGGCCAAACATGGCTGAAAGAAGGGGAAGAGGATGAGCCTCTCAACTTCCTGGACCCCAATGTGTCCCAGCGAGTGCTGGGTGAGCAACAGAGCTTTGTAGTGGGGTACAGCTGACTGGGGAGTAGGTCCTTCCCCAGGCCCTGACTCATCTCTGTGTGTAGCCACTGAGCCAAGCCTGAAGAGGTCCAGAGGAGTGAAGCACGACTTCCAGGTGTCTGAGGATGGGCGCCTGATCATCCATGATGAGGAGGAGGAGGTGGACAATGATGACGCCAAAGGTACTGTCTAACTGAACTTGCTCTGACAAGCAGTATGGTTTTCTTCCTGACCATCTGTATGTATGCACTGACTCCCTTGTCCTGTGCCCCAGGAGTGGACGAGGAGGTGGCAGATGTGCTGCAAGAAGTGGGCCTTCGCAGTGTGAGTATGGGGTGCAGGGGAAACAGGGCATGCCTGAGCTGTGACTACCTAGGAGCTGCTTAGAGTGGGGCAGGAGGCTGCAGTGGGACAGAGGGTGCGTGGTGGGTGTGGAAGGTCTCTGGACCCCATGGAAAGAAGCAGGAGGTTGTGGGTCCATGGAAGGACAGCGCTGTAAGGACAAGCTAGCTGCAGTGACCCCATATCTTTCTTCTGCAGAAGAAAAGCCAGAAGCGTCGGTTCAGAGAAGAGCCAGATGATGATGAACCAGAGACTGGGGCCTACTCTCAGTACAGAGGTAATTGCATGTCGTGCCTGTGCCCACTCTGCAGGTGCTGGAACAGGCTGGGCTGCTCCAAGGCGGCTGGCTCTGAATTCCTTGCTTCTGTAAAGTTACTGCACTTCTGTGCTGCTCTCCTGTCCTCACACCTAAGAGTTGGGGGCAAAAACAGGAACAGCTCCCCCAGTATGGCAGCTGGGGAGGAGGAGCCTGGCCCTGACTCCCCTTTCCAACACTCACTGTTTTCTAGCTGGAGGCTCTGGGATCCACCGGCCACTGGACAAGAAGCCAGCCTTTGGTGCAGAGTACAGATCCAAGGTGAGCGCCCAAGAGGTGGCAGGGTTTTGAAGAGAGATGTCTTGGCTCTGCTGAGGCAGGA
Organism: Tragopan temminckii; assembly: GCA_028571105.1. NCBI lineage: Eukaryota > Metazoa > Chordata > Aves > Galliformes > Phasianidae > Tragopan > Tragopan temminckii. The sequence goes on from JAOWBP010003659.1 coordinate 20,546,061, forward strand.
TTTCTGCTGGTCTTGGGGGCAAGGAAGCACTGGGGGGTATCTGTGCTCCAAAAGGAGTTGCCTGATGCTCAGTACTCATTAATATTTCCAACCTGTCTGGCAGTTCCTGCTCACCACTCACACCACGTGCTTGGTGCTGTGGCATCACTTGGGTGGGAGATCGGTCCTGGGAGCCACATGCTCAGCTGGTACTCCATTGCAGCGTAGCCTTTGATGTGACTGTGTACCAGGGCTGTCCAGAATGGAACACTCACATTTCCCTTTGTGCTGCATCTCATCCAGTGTTGGTATCTCCTACAGAAAGGCAAAGGTGATGTGAAGAAGAAGGGCCAACTCGACCCCTATGCCTACATCCCCCTGAACAGAGCTAAACTCAACAAAAGGTAGGACTGAGCAGGAAGGGCATGGGGTAGGGAAAGGGGGATATCCTGGGTCTAATCCTGCTCATTGTTGTTACCATTTTTCATGATCTGAGGGCTCCCTGCCCACCTCTGTGTTGCTCATTGCAGCCACTTTGGACAGGCCTGTGCAGGGTCTGTGCCCTGTACCCACGCTAATCTGTCTGCTCGCTCCTTCCTCCCTCCAGGAAGCAGGCAAAAATGCAAGGCCAGTTCAAGGGCCTGATGAAGGGTGCCCAGCGTGGGGCCAAGGCTGGCCGCAAGAACCGTCTGAAGGACCGTCGCCCTTGAGGAGCTGTGGATGCTCTGTGCACCTGCCTGAGGACTGGTGATAATCTGAGGTGTGCAGGCACTGGGGGACAGGGACTTTGTGAGGACAGGCTTCCTAGAAAGCAACCCCTGTGGACTCCTGGCCCAAGCCCTGTCCTCCTGTGCCTAAAAGAAGGTGATGTAAGATGACTGCTGCAGGGGTGTGTGTGTGCGTGTGTTTGTGTGTGAATGAGAGTAAATAACATGTAATGAGCTCTGTATTGACAAACACCTCCTGTTAATATCCAGCCTGGACTCCTCCTTTCTTTCCTGCAAATACCTCACACAGCATGTCCCCTGCAGTGCAGCAGGTCCTGGGATGGAGGAGCTGGAGCAAGAGCCCTCTGTGGTGTCTGTCCTGTGGCTGTCACTGGTTCTGCATCTGCTTTGCCCATCCCTTACTGCAAGGCAGAAAGAGTTTTGCTGCAATGTCTCGCTGTCTGGGCTTTTCTCTTACCTGGGAGAGCTGAGATGGAGCCCTTTCTCTGCTCTGACCACATCCCAGCAGCACAAGTAATTCTGGATCTTTAGCTGCCCAGGTTGGATGAGCAGCTGTTTTCACCCAGTTATTTTTGCTCTGAGCCCAAAAGATGGTGTTTGGCCAAAGCATGCTGAAGAAAAGAGTGGAGCTGAGGGTAGCAAATAGAGGATACGGGTCCCATGGCTCACAATGCAAAGAGCATGTATTTGTGAACGTATCTTTCTTCCTCTTTTGTATTAAAAAGCCTTTAGTCCTTTGTCATTTCCTATCATGGTAGCTTACATGCTGGAATTGCAACGCTTTTCAGTCTCCTAATAAGCTAAAGGGATTGTGCTTGTTCAGCCTCTTACTGCGGGCTGTTTTCTGTAGGCTGCAAATCCAGTTTGTGGCTTTCTGCTTCTTTTTGTTTGGTTGTCTTTTTTTTCCAAGATCCCTTTAAAAGCTGAAGAGCTGTTGTACTGGTATTGCTACGCCTTGGCTGGAGAACTGTCCCTATCATCCACTGCCCAGGGTCTCTCTTGGACCCTTGAGCCACTGGGGTGCCCAAGTGTTGCTGCTCTGATCCTGCCAGAAGGCAGCTTGCAGCCTTGGCTTACAGGACAGGCAGCTCCAGCAGAACCTCCTGTCCACATTCAGCCAGTAGGAGCCATGTGGCAGCAGCTAAAGCCCCATTGGCCTGATACCCTTCATCTCCTGAGGGTGGGACAGGGAGAAAATGTGCGATCGCTTTCCAAGCTAGCCAACACCTGTAAGCTGCATCCGTGAGCCCATCAGAGCTATCTTTCTGGTTTTTTTCTTCTCTCCTTGGAGACAAGGCCTGGAGAAGATTGTTGCTAATTCATTTAAAAGCTCCAGATTACTCACTGCATTGTTCTTCGTTTGCATGTTGTTGCTTAAATTAGTGCACGCCTGCACGGAGCAGAAGAGTTTCATTAGCACAGAGGATGGCGTTGCCTGAGCCAGTGTCCAGAGAACAGATTCTTCCACAACATCTTGTTAATCAGCTAATTAATCATGTAACGCAATAGAAACCCTTGGAGGGGAGACGTCATCTTGTCCAGGGAGGCTGGCTCCAAGTCAAGCAGCTCCCCAGCAGCAGTTGTCCCTGGCAGCGAGCTCAGTTTCTGGGTCCCGCAGAGCGCTGCTGTGGGGCAGGGCAAGGGGTGGTGCGAGGTCCTAGCTCCCGCAGATGCCAGCCGCAGCTATTTCGCAGTTACCTGCAGAGAAGCCCAGAACAGGGCACTGGAGAGAGGCTTTGCTTTCAGCGCTCAGCACCGCCTCAGCGCTCCGCAGCGCCTCTGGGGCTCCTCGCTGGTGTGCGGCAGGCAGCCGGGGCTGCGGCGGTCCCACGGCAAGCTGCGGGGCTGGGAAAGCCCCTCGTGGGGGCGGTAGCGGAACCGCGGGGCTCGCGTGTGATGACCGGCAGGGAGGTGATCAGGTGCGGGGCTCAGGATGCCGGGGGACCGCGCCAGCCGAAATCCAGTCAGCTACAAAAACTGCCAGGTTGCTTTCCAGCCCCCTCAGCGTTCTGACCTACGCTTCTGCTTACTGTATCTAAGTCTTCTCTCCTTGGTCGTTTCCTGAGCGTCGGGTGCGAGCCCCCCGCGTAGAAAGCTTTCAGGGGCGCTGGGACCGGGGGCAAGGCGGCAGCCTCCGCGCACGAAGAACAGCGTCCGCCTCAGTGCCCTCCTCCTTTCCGAACTCGTGCCCGGAGCCGCGAGGAGCCCGCAGGCCCCGAGGCTCAGCGCGGCCGCTCCCGCCTACAACTCCCATCGTACACCGCGCGCGGGGGGTGTGTGTCCGCTTCGCTGCGCGCGGATCGCCCGTTGTCCGTTCGAACCGACCAATGGTAGCGAGGCGCTAGCGCCTCCGGCCAATAGTGACGGGCGAGCCGGGAGGGGCGGGA
>JAOWBP010003659.1:20549201-20571546 GCA_028571105.1 Tragopan temminckii
CGCCTCCGTGCCCGCCTCTGCCCGCCCGCGCCGCCGCGGCATCTCGCGGATAACCCGCGGCTCCGGTACGCTGCGCGCGCGGCGAGCGGCTCCGTCGGTCAAAATGAAACGGAACGGTCGTAGAATCGCGGAACGGTTGGTTGGAAGGGACCTCAAAGGTCATCTGGTTCCAAGCCTCCGCTGCAGGCAGGGTGCTGACCGCTACAACCGCTAGGTCCGGGCCGCATCCGACCCGGCCTTGACCACCGGCGGGGATGGGGCGTCCGCGGCTTGTCGCACGGCGTGCTTCGGCTGCTGGGAAGCAGCCGCCCCGGTCCCGCTGCCCCGGTCCCGTCGCTCCCAGCCCAGCTCTTTGTGCGCGGCCCCACGCCACCCCTGCACGCGAGCTGCATTTTCTCTCATTCTCTGTCTGCAGTGTGTCCTGATTATTTTCCCTGTCCTTCCTCGCCCTCCTTTTTAATAGCGTCTCCCGAAAAGCTGGCAAGTTCAGTTCTATCCGTCACGCTGACTGATAGCGCTGCCTCTCCTCTTGGGATTCCTCCTCCTTTCTGTCCCTCCAGCATTCATTTCGGCGTCAGCTCGCAGCCCTCTGAAGGCAGGGGATTGCCTTTGTTCTGTGTTTGTACAGCGCGGAGCACAGCGGAGTCCCCAGCTGTGACTGAGGTTCCCAATGCCACAGTGATAAAAGTGAATAGAGCAGTAATGAGGAGAGGCAGCTGCTGCCATCTAAAAGGTTCCATTTTGGTGCTGGTTTCTGTGAAATTACGATTGGATCTAAGGCAGCTCCTTTACAGCTGCTTTGTATAAGGGTTTACATTAAAATAAATATATTTACCAACTTTATGTTGTACTGAAAGTCATGAAAATTGCAGCGGCATCATTTATTTAGATTGTGCTAAGGCAGACGTATGAACCTGCAAATCCTTAATGCAGAAGTACCGGATTTCTGGCAGTAGCTGTTCTTGAGTGCTTACGGAGTGTCAGACAGGATCTGGAGATATCCCGTGCTGCAGAATCGGCCCGAACAGCAGTGCTGACATAGGATGGGGCTCCGTGAGCAGCTCTGCAGTGAGTCTGCAGCCCCAAGGTGCCTTTCAGTCCTCCTCCCTTAGCACCAGAAGGCGTCTGGGTGCTGTGATGTGCTGCAGGCTGATTGAAGTGTGGCTTTGTTGACTTTACAGCATTCCAGTGGATTTTATGAAGAACACCGTAAAAGAATTCTCTGCGGTCTAAGTTGGAACATTTCACGTTGAAACACAAAATTCTCAATGTTTCAAGCTGCCTCACAAGCAGTTTGGTTTGCCATCAGTAACGTTTTCTATTTTCAGTTTGTTCCGAGCCCGTTTTCCCCCCCTTGCAGACCTTTATCATCTTGGATAGGTCTGTCTCCAGGTTTGCATCACACGTGTGCAGCTGATGTGGCTGAGGTCTGCTCAGGTCTTTTGCTGAGACAGAATTTGAATTCATAGATGGTAGCAGGAATCTGGATATCCAGTTTATCCAATGCCCAAAAGATGGCCGAGTGCTGCATTAGTTCCAGGTTGTCCAGCACAGGCTGCTATCACATAATAGCAGCTTTGTTCCCCAGTTCCCCGCTGTTTAAATTGTATATTATTATCTGATTCCCATAGCCAAAAGGCTGAATCACTCCATGTCATCTGTTTAGCTGTGAAGAAAGCAAAGCAACAATTAAAAAAGGCAGTTTTTATTACGGCTCACTAGGATGAAGCCTAGAAACAGTGGTCAAGGCTTGGCACTCACTGTGCTATGCGCTCTGCGCTCATCACAAAAGGACTCTCTTTGCCCTTAAAGACCTCATGAGTATAACCCTCGGCAAAAATCGCTGTGTGTTTTTCTTGACATTTTTCAGAGACAAATCAGTCACCCTATAGGGAGTTACTGTGCTAAATCTGAGGGCTGAATGTGATCTTTGTGATGCTGTCTTACAAGAATGTCGGTCCCAAGTACAGTCCTCAAAGCAACCTTAACAGTGAAGTCACTTCTCGTGTCTCTGCAGCCTATTCCCACCAGAGTTCTTTTAATTTTATTTTATTTTTTATCTAGGAAATAATTTGTCTTCTAGTCTTTTTGTACTTAAAATGATTTCACATCATTCCGCTCTGGTCCTTTCATCTCTTAGCAAAATACGGGATGGCTCCTATCTGGCTCTGGAATACTGCCTTCAGACGCCCTCATTAATTGATTCCTTGCTCTGGCACAGCACGGGGACGATGCTCCTTCTCTCCCCAGGGAAACATGAGCCTGGGCGCATCCATCCCGTCTTCCTTTGTGCTTAGCCAGGCACAGAATCCCTGTGTTTTGTGTTCCCCAGCAGTGTCTGCTTATCGCTCTGTGCTCAGTGCTAGCTGCTTGCCTGGCTGTTCCTCAGTCGAAAGATTTTGTTATTATATGGGGAGATTTTCTTCCATTATCTGCCTTATTTTCAAAAGCTCTTTAATCCTTTTTCTCCTGCCTGGTAAGACTCGCCTGCTGCAGTGTGGCTGAGGCATGAGCTTTCCCGCGACAACATCCCAAGTGCACAGAGTGATGCTGGGCTGCATTCTGCCCGCTGAATGAGGCGCATCAGGCTGCCATGAAACCTGCAGCTTCCAGCTCTTCTACTTTCCCAGCTAGAAAAACGCAGCTCATTTCTTGCCCCAGAGGTGCCTCATCCTTCTTTCTCGGCTTATTTGTGTTCTCCTTATGCTCTATTTCATGCCGCTGGAATCTGCTTCTTCCCTTGCGTGTATGGACTTGCATCTACTACAGATATTTGAATTGTTCTGAAGCAGGCAGGTCTCACTCATCAGAACACGACTTGCTTCCACGTGCGCTAATTTCCTGCTCGCGCCCCAGGTGCAGTCACCAGGTTGTGCCGGTTAAAATCTCACTTTTGTCCTCGTTTCCAAGGCATTTCCCCCGTTTGGATCTAGTTACCTTAGGGATTAATTGATCCATCATGATTTTGACCTCCTGCACCATCCACTCCCCATGAAATGATGGGGCTGTCATGCCTGAAGCAAGAACGCTGTGTGTGACAGACAGCTTTCTTTGTGGCTTGGCTGGGATCACAGGCTTTGCTCCTGAAAGATACCAGAATGGCACGAAGCTCAGCACAATATAGGGCCGATTTTTTTTTAATCTGCTGTCTTAATCACAACCCTATTAGTACAAGGTTTTATTATTCATTGGGATTTGACTTTATTCATGGGATCAGAGAGGAAGCCATTCGGTCCTTTATTGTATTGTCTTTTGACGTGTCATAAAGCAATCTGAGATCGCAGTGTATAAGAATATGACTCTAACTGCAAGTAAGGAAAAAACCCAGCAATAAACTAACTAAATGTTTGTCTCCCCTTTGCTGCTGCTACAAAAAGTGGGTGTAGGCAGAGTAATCCATCTTCCTTTTTTAACGGGAAAGCGGCAGATGGGGCACATGGCTTTTTCTGAAGGTTATAGCGTGTGCAGCAGTGGGGATTGGCAGGGCTATTGTGTGTGAAGCCAGTGGGGGCTTTCTCTTTGCTCAGAAATAGGGGTTAGCCTCCCATTTCCATTTTGATTAGCAGTAACGATACAAAGGCAAATTTTCAGCACTGGGAAGAGCTGCTAATAAAGCGACCTCTCGGAGCTGAGCGGCTCGTTGAAGGGCCGTGCCGCTATCAGAGTGCACAGAGCTGCTTCCAGCTGCCGGGAGGGGATCCGGAGGGACGTGGAATGGGGAGCCTGGAGTGGAGGCACAGCAGCTGTGGCGATGAGCAGTGCCCTTCCAGCTCACGGAGTCGAGCACGGCTCCTGGGCTGCGTGGCGCGGGGACTTGGTGGCTGTCCCACCAGCACTGTGACATCGGTTGTGCTTGGATGCTGTTGGGAATGCGTTTGCATGGCTTTCCTCATGGCAAACACAGGGTAGATTTGGGGCTGTTTTGTGGGTTCCTCTTAGATACAGGTGGAGAACACTTAATACCACGCTGCTTCTAATTCAAAACCCCGGTTTCTATGTAGGAGTTATTTGCCGTTAAACTCCAGCTACGCAGCCTTTGGCAAGAGACATGAATCAATTTGTCCAGCTTTTCTTTTCTGTTTTGTCTCTGTGTGAAGGCTGATGCCCAGTGTGTGCCAAGGGGGCCTTTCAGCCCCAATAATGCGCCCTTGTGTCTCGTAGCATGCGTGGGATTTGCATAGGCTGTGCTGGGACAGGCAGGTTTCTTTTGTTGCTGGAAACAAGGAGCAAGTTCTTTCCCCTGTCTCTGCTTCCTAATGCCTCTCCAAAAGCTCTCAGCACTCATGTAAGAAATTTAATTTTTTTCTATTTATTTTTGCATTAAATGTTGTTGAACTTGATGCAGCTCTAACATCGTCTGTGCGGCAGACTCACGTCAGTCAGTTCTAGCTGACAAAATTGTTTAATTTCCTTTCTCTGAATCTAGATATCCGATTGTCAGAGAGAGCAGATAATCTGTGATGCTTGATGTAACTGCTGCAAAGTATTTGCATATCTTCTCTGTGGGGAAACAAAACTGCTAGTGAGTGAATAACAGCGCACGGATCATTGCAGGCAGGGTCACTGGGCCCATACACTCACTATTAACCCTTCTCAGGATCTGTATTGCCACAGAATTAGTTGTCATGGGTTTCAGGCAAAGGGCTTGCTCCGCATTACGGGCAGAGCTGGCACTTGCTCACGCATTGCAGCCCTGCGTGATGAAATGCGAATGTGATCAGGTCGATGGGTAGTTGCTTTTTGGCAGCAGATATCGAGTCGTTGCATCTCAATCTTGATTTATGACAGATAACAAACTACCAAAAAACATACTGGGAGGTACTCGGGGAAATATGGCCCCCATTTGGAGCCAGCAGCATGCTCTCCAGGCCACTGAGCAACACAGCTGGGAACCTTTAAGAGCTTTCTGAAATTTTCAGTGGCCTGGCAGATTGCCCTATGTCTGCCTTGCAGACCTTCCTCCTTGCATCCCCTTGAAGGAGCCTGACACCCACAGGGAGCAGTGCAAGGAGACGGGGCTTTGTGGCGGTTCTCACGGTGCAAGTGTTGCTGAGTGCTTGGTTCCCTGCGACTGCAGCGAGCACCCTGCTCTCTGTGCAGCCCATCCCAACCTTTCTCCTGCTCTGATCTCTCCCTGGAAATCACACCAAGATGGTCTTCCAGGTCTCAGCCATACAGCAGCCACGTGGATAACTGTTTGGGCCAGAGGGCTGCAGGCGCCTTCCCTTGTGGAGGCTTGTGCAGAGCAGCGAGCCCAGCTGTGGTCAGAAGGCAGTGCCATGGGCTCCGTTCAGGAGGCTCCGGTCTTTGGGGCAGCGTGCTTTGCAGCAGGAACCTCTAGGACTGATGTGATCCCCTCTGTATGCACTCGTCATTCCTGTTACCTGTGTGCTTAGCAGCAGCTGTTGGAAAATGTTCAACGGGAGCTCACAGCTGAGGGGGAATATTGAAACAGAGGAAAGTGTTGTATGGGAGCTCAAGAATGATTAAAGGACTGGAAAATGTCACGCAGTGAAAGCAGTCAGTGTGTGTGAGCTGGGTGGGTAGGCAGCCTCCGCCCAGAGCCGTGGAAGAACTGGCACACCAACTTGCATGGCTGGACTCGTGCTTTACAGCAAAGTATGACATTGCAATGGCTTGTGACTGGAGATTAATGACACCAATTCTCTGTTTTAGGTAAAAGAGGGGCCCTGACCCGTGGGCCTGACTTCAGAATGTGTGAGTCTTTGAGATAGAAGTGAGAAGACAGTAATGAAAGACCTAGAGGTAGATGGAAATTGGGATAAGCTTTATCACGAACATGATTAAGAGTGCTGATTAAACTGCGATCTCTTTGACAACTGTTTCTTTATAGACGTGGGAAATGTAATTTATCTAACCTGTGCTAGGGCTATGTATGTTATCTATAACCTTCACTAGAGCTGTGTCCCACATGCATCCTTTTCCCATGTGGCTTTCATGCCACGTGAAAAGCTATCCAACCGGAAAAAGTCAGTGTCAGTAGAGAACTGGGAGGTCAGATGAAGGACAGCCTGAAGAAGAGGCAGGACCTGTAGGAGCCAAAAAGAGATTCTCAAGAGTTCCTCAAGGACTGATCTTGAGCGGCTTGTGCTTATCCTGATAGGTTCACACTCACTCCAGATTCAGAGCTGGGCAGTTACTGTAAGTGGCAGAGAGCAGCAACCAAAGAGCTGGCAGCTCGATGATGGAACAGTGATGAGAACTGATGAGTACAAGCCGTCCATGAAAATATTTTGATTGGGATTTAAACTTTCAGGCCACTAGGAGTGAATTTCTCAGGAGGAAAGGAGACAGGACCAAACTTATTTATGACTCAGAGTGGTAAGCTACTGTAAAATACTGGATGTCGTAGCTGCCTGAGCGAGGACAATGTGGATGCAGTGACAGTTTCTCTAGCTGGGTGTTGTCATGCGTTGCATATTTTAGCATTGCACTCTAGAGTGTGCGAGTCATGGGCTGTGTTGTGTAAACAAGCCAGAAATGTTTCTGCTCCAAAGGTAAATGTATCTGTGCTGTGCTGAGCACCCACCAAAGGCCAACAGTGTCTGTCTGCGTAGACCGGAGGCTCCTGTGTCGGTAGATGTCTCCTTTGGGGCACAACAGCTGGCTGTGAAAAAGCGACATGAAGTTACGTTATTTTTTCTCTCCCCGTTTTTTCCAGTGATGCCATCTGCAATCTTGTCATCTGCAATGACTCCTCCCTTCGCAGTCAGCCCATTATCTTCAATCCCGACTTCTTTGTGGAAAAGCTGCGCCATGAAAAACCGGAGGTGTTCACGGAGCTGGTTGTCAGCAACATCACCAGGCTCATCGACCTGCCTGGGGCTGAGCTGGCCCAGCTCATGGGAGAGGAGGACCCGAAGCTGCCTGGAGCAAACAGCACAGCCTCTGGGTTTTTTCGTTCCCTGATGTCTTTGAAACGCAAGGGTGAGCTTGGGTTCTTAAAATACATGCCAAGTTGGCCTTGTCTTTGCATGCAGCATGTTTGATTTTGTCCACGGTAGTTCATGCTCTGTTTTCCTTAGCTTGTTAGATTTCTTCTCTAGTGATGGAGTATTAATAATGACTGCAAACATCAGGTTCTGTGAAGAACAGTAATTCCCAGGTTTCACAGGCCACTGACTTCACTCAGTGCCCATTTTCTCCTCCAGTTTCTATATCGGCTATTCTGAAGGCCTTGTTGTACAGATCTGTGAGCTGCACAGACAGGTAGGTGTCTCACATCCAAACACCAGCGCAGCTCTGATCCATGTCCTGGTCCCAGTGACAAAGTTCTGCTGATTCACTACTTGAGATCAGGTTCAGCCTGGGGAGATCACGTATTCCGAGGCAAGCACTCAGCTGGAGCTTTCTTCTGGATTTATGAAACAGTGATCTCTTCCTGCTCCTCAGAAGTCTGAGCTTTGCTTTTTTGCACAGATGTGTTCAGATCCTCTCCTCTTTGCTGGCTCACAGTACCACTCCGTTTTGTTATATCTTGACAGGTGTTCTATGTGCCTTCTCCCACCTCTGCCCACACTCAAGGGGATACTGATTCTCCTTTAGAAGTTCAGTGAAACACTGTCTCTCATCTAGACAAACTACCTCCATCTGGGCACCTCTAGCATCCTTCTGTCTGCCATGGTTTACTAGCTAGACCAGCTGTCTGCTGGCAGAGAAGCTGTGGGTAGCTGCATCCGAATGCTGGCAGCCTAGAACTGAACGCTTCTAATTCCTTTGAGCAATTCTGCTCTTGGGAGCATCTCTGAGAAGGCAGATATCAGTACACCTGAGTACAGCTTCTTTCTGTCTTCAACCTTAATATAAAGGTAATGTAAGCTTTCACCTTGTTTTATAAGGACACTGCTCAGGCTGATTTTTCTGGTGCTGAATCCTGCCCTCCATTTCTGGTTCTAGTGGCAAAGCCAGCAGATGTGCTCTCCCTGGGCTGGACAGCACTGCAGGGGAAAATCAAGTACTGCAAATCAAGTACTTCAGATCCTTAATTGAGAATTAGCCTATTGCTGTGATTTACCCTGCTGCTCCATAATAGCAGCTCTTCACACTGCCCCCAGATAGCAGTTGCACTGTGCCCATGCCTGTGCTGCTCCTGCCTCTGCTCCAGGAGAGCAGCAGGACACCTTACATTTAGGCACTCGTTATTTGGCAAACAGGAGTAACTGAGTTTAAACATTTTTCTTATGGCGTATGGAAACTTCCCTGTTCTTGTCAAAATCCTCTAGCGGGGGTTTGTGAACCTTCTCTAGCTCTTTTCTTTTTTTTTTTTAACTGATCCATACTCTGCTAGAGCACTGCTGTTACCTACTTTCAGACCTGATGCCTCCCTTCCAGTTCCGTTTCTTCCCCCATTCAGTGTTTCCATGGCCATGTGTCTCACTGCAGCTACAGTTAGCAGATGTTTCCAAGTCTGTTGGCTCTGCTCCCAGGCTGCAATGGCAGTGTCTCCCTGCATTGACAGGCACTGTCTGTGAACTCCTTGGCCAAACTCAGAGGAAAAAGGGAGTTTGTGCTTACAGAGAAAATCAATTTCAAGTATTGTCTGTTTCATCTTTGAGCCATCATTTGTTTTTCTTCGTGTTACAGACCAGCTAGAACAAACAGGTTTTATTTCTTCAAAGCCAGAGGCCAAGAACCATACTACACTGAGCTGATCAAACTGCAAATACTGCAACTTCTGTGGGCATCAGGAAACTCAATCTCATGCTGCTGCTTAGTTTCAGAAGTCATCGCACCAGAACATCTAAGCCTTTGTAACTCAGCATCCATTCTCCAAACACTTCTTTCAAGTTTCTTTGAGAATCAAATTCTCATTCAGATATCAGCTTCTGACTTCAAAAGTAAATCGAATCTGTCAGGCATGTCTCGAGATGATGTATTTTCCTCTTCTTTTCCTGGCCACTACTGATTCTATCTGTTGAATGTCTAATGAGTTTAGTTTTTCTTCAAGGACAAGAATCTTTTGCCAATCACTCTCTCCCTTTGCTCTCAGGCCTTTCAAATCTTACGTGCGGATCAAGAGGTCATATTGTCCTCCTTTCTCCTGCAAGGCTGAAGCATATGCTTTATCAGAGGGAGGTCAGAAAGTTCTTGATTTAACAGGAGGCTGGAGTTCCTGGTGGCTTACCATTTCTGAAGTCCTGGAAGAAAGTGAAACATTCTTCAGGCGGAATAAATTTAGTTGTGCAGGAAGGCTGCTAGAGAAGTGCACGGTGTTAGCCAGATCTTCCCCACATGCTGTGAACATCAACACCACAGAACAGTAAGATCTGTAATGGAGCAGACCAAAAGCTAGTAAAATCACAGTGTGCTATGAGGGGAAAAAAGACACGAGACAAAGCTTGTGGGGGGAGATAACTTCTGTGAGACCAACCGACGCATTGCTTTTCTCACTTGGTATCATGCTTTCTCTTCTACTAGCACGTGTTCCCCTCTCCTGTAATCTGGCAGCTACACCTCCTCCTGCTCTGCTCCATGTCAATCCACAGTGAGAATTAACTTGGGCATTTCTTCTCAGGTGTGCAGCGTGCTGTTGTAGCAGTCCGGGCTGTTGCATCTATCTTTCCCACTCTGCTATTCCCATAGGGTTCAGACTTACAGATGATATGCCCTTTAAAACTGAAGCGTCTGTTCTGGTGTTGTTTCTTTTCAGAAGCTAGAGAATGTTTGCCTTAGCTGATAAAAACTGTAATTAAGCTGAGGTAAGAAGCAGGATGATGAAGCCCTTGTAAGTACAGCATGGTGAGAGGAAGTGCCATTTGGGAGTGCTTGTGAGATAATATCTGCATGCGTGTGTGAGGGGTCCCTGTGACCTCCACTCATAGTATTTTGGGGCACTGTTTTTTGCATTCTGAGATGCTGTTCTGAGGGGCCATGCCTCTCTGTGACTGTTGTACTCTGAGCTGCTTGAACACGTTATCTTTTGTTCTGCAGAGAAAGGAGTGGTGTTTGGCTCCCCACTGACAGAAGAAGGCATCGCACAGGTCTCCCAATTAATTGAGTATCTGCACAAAAGTAAGTGTTTCTATCTTTTTCCTCCTATTCCAAGGATTATCTGTGTGGCCTGCCCCAGATCTCTGCGGTGCAGGCAGGGGGGAAAGAAGAGTTCTCCATCAGCAGGATTTGGGGTCAGAACTAGGTGATTGTTCCCCAGGATTGCCTGTTCCATGATTTGATCTCTCTCCCCTGTGCACATGCTCTGTTTGCTTATGGGAGTCAACTTGAAGTCATGGCTTTGAATGCAGCTCACTGAGGTTTGCTGTCAAGCTCTGCAAAGAGTACTGCTTTAGTAAGAAAATGGGAATCACTCTGAATAATTGGTGGCCTTTTTTTTTTTTTCTCCCCTCCATTGAACAGATCTACGAGCAGAAGGTTTGTTTCGGGTGCCAGGCAACAGCATCAGGCAACAGATCCTAAAGGATGCTCTGAACAGTGGAACAGATATTGACCTGGACTCTGGGGAGTTTCATTCCAATGATGTGGCCACCTTGCTTAAGATGTTCCTGGGTGAATTACCAGAGCCCCTGCTGACACACAAGCACTTCCACGCCCACCTCAAAATCGCAGGTGAGTAAGCAACAAGAGGCAGCGATGAATAGAGGGAATGAAGCCAGCCTTCTACAAAGCTGGTAGTGCTTTAGAGCTGTGCACTAGGCTGTGGGAGATCCTAAAGTACAAATCCTACATGCATGGTAAGGAGGAGTCTTCCTGCCATTTCCACCTAATGGTGGAAAGACTGGTGCTGAACAACCTAAGGAATTGGGCCAGGTCTGCCCGGCCGTTTCTCTCTCCAGCACAAGAGAGGAGTTTGTATTGGTAACCTAGGTCTACATCTGTTTTAAGCCTGGGCTCTCCTGAGCTAGGCAATGGCTTATATGTTCTTAAAGACCATTACTGAACTAACTTACCTTGCCTTCAATCCATCAAAACTCTTAGCAACTGTGGTGTTGTATGGCAGAAGTACTACAGCTTAACACATCAGGTGGGGAGGCTTGGGGGAAAGAGATGGAGGGTCAGGAGCTATGCAGGACTTTGGAGGAGGGAAGAAGGAAGAGGCTGCAATAGGCCTGTCAGGGAGGCAGCGCGTGTCCTTCACATTCAGCCCTGTGATTTGGCAGACTTGATGCTGTTTGATGAGAAGGGAAATAAGACCAGCACTCCAGACAAAGAGCGCCAAATTGAAGCCCTCCAGCTGCTCTTCCTGATCCTCCCTGCGCCCAACCGCAGCTTGCTCAAACTGCTGCTGGATTTGCTCTACCAGACCGCCAAGAAGCAGGACAAGAACAAGATGTCTGCCCACAATCTCGCCCTCATGTTTGCACCCCACATCCTATGGCCCAGAAATGTGAGTAACCTCAGTATCTGCTGGTGGAATACTGCTAGGTAGAAAGCAGAAGCTCGGTAGGCTTGCAGGGGAAGAACCCGTAAGGGAAGACTGTGCTGACACAACCAATTATTTGAGAGGCTGGAGGCTGGGTGGTGATATGGAGCTGTCTGGCTGGATTCCGTCTTTGTGTTCAGCCCAAGCCCACTCTAGGTTTCATTTGCAATTCCTACTTCCCTTCTAACAGCTGTGCCTTTGTGTCCTCTCGCCAGGTGACAGCAAATGACCTGCAAGAGAATATCACAAAGCTAAACAACGGAGTGACCTTCATGATCAAACACTCGCAGAAACTCTTTAAGGTGACCGTGCTTTGGGGTCTTGCCCTCCCTGCCCTTTCTGTGGGAGTCTGAATGCCCTTTACCCACACAGATCCCAGGTGGCAGGGGTATATTCTGGGTGCTCTCTTCTGGAGTGAGAGCATGATTTCTGCAAGAAGCTGTTCCCTTACTGAGAGGAAGTCTTTGCTGGGTGTGCAGCCCAGGAGGAGGAAGAAAGCCTGGAGGTGGCCTTCGTGCCTGGGCAGGTCGGAAGCACGGTGCAGTGTAATACCACCCTCTGCTGGACACCCAGCACCTGATTCCTGGCTGGGAAACCTGTTTCCTTGGGGCAGTTGGTGACCAGGCTTCCCCCGAGTGCTGGAAAATGGCAGGGCTTGGCCTGGTGAGCGCCGCCAGGAGCTGCATCCTTAATACATCTTCTCTGCAAGTGGCAGCCGGCCATTGCTGTTATAGGCAAAGTCTGCAGTCTTGGACATCTCTCTCTAGCTCAGAGTAGGATGCTGTGGTAGGACAAGAGAATCTACACGTTTCTTCAAGGAAGTATTTCTGCAGCAGGCTGTCTCTTGACTTCCCAGGACCTTACAGGTCACTCTAGGCACCTGCCCTCTGCAAAAAGAGCTCCCTTTCTGCCTTCTTTGTCAGACCCCTGTACGGCCAGCTCAGAGCTGGAGGAATTGCTTGGACATAACTTTTGTGGAACCTAGCTCTTATTTTGTTTTCTCCTAGTGTTGGCTGCATGCATCAAATGGAAACACTGAGCAGGGATTCCACTGAGGACATGAAGTCCCATTGTATTTTTCTGTCCTAAACAGCAGATTTTCTTGATGGAAAAGGCTTGTTTGCATGATTGAAGAGTGGCTCCTGGTGCAGCCGCCCTTGCCCCAGGGTCAAGCATATTATTCATATGTTTTCTCTGTCCATCACCACAGGCCCCACCTTACATCAGGGAGTGTGCCAGGCTGCATTACCTGGGATCCAGAGCCCACACATCGAAGGTAAGGCCAGCAATTGTGGTGCCTGCCCTCCAAGGGCAGAGGCTATGGTACTATGAAAGGACCTTTGTGAGTGAAAGAAGCTGAAAACAAATGAAACCATGAAAGAGGATCTGATAGAGAGCAGGACTGAGGGAACCATATGGTATGGTAGTGCAGGCAACTGCATTAGGGAAATTGGGCAGAGTTGAAGCATCTGTTAATCAAAAGCACAGGGAAAACTACCAGCTCCCCTTTAGCATCAAACCCATTCCCTCTGCCCAGTACATGCAGCACCTGCTCCTTCATGGAGTCCTGCCTTCCAAACACACATCTGCTGCCATGACCAGGCTGCTTGGTAGAGGGGCTGGGACAAAGGCTTCTATCTGCCACTGGGGAAAGATTTGTCTGCTTCTCTAGCAAATGCTTCTCTGCCTCGTAGCTGCAGAAGAAGGCAGATGCATTGCAAGGAGCCTCACTGACACTTCTCAAACCTGGAAGGGCTTTTGCAGCTGGCATCCAGGAAGGGAGGGAAGAAGCAGTGGGGTCACCTTTGAATTGCTGTCACCTCTTCCTGGCACAGGGCCTGCTGGTGCAGTGCTGCTGCAGAGGGGTAGGGAAAACACAGCCTTGTGCATTCACTGGGGTGAGGCAGCTCACGAGACTTCCCAGCCTGACTCAGATGGGTGGCTCACTTGGATTAAAGCATGGGAAACGATTACTGTCTCCGCTTTCCCAGGATGACCTGGATTTGCTAACATCTCCTGGTTCCAAGGAACTGCAACCCCTCAAGTCTCAGAAGCGAAGCCGTCTGGACTCCTGCCATCAGGAGGAGACCCAGCAGCGCACAGAGGAGGCACTGAGGGAGCTCTTTCGTCATGTACACAATATGCCTGACTCTGCAAAGAAGAAGAAGCTCATCCGGCAGGTAGTGTGGGAAGGAAAGATCTCCGGGGTGCATCTGTCAGCACAGTTCTGGGCACAGGGCTGAAGGCAAGGCCCACCTGAGAGCTGCCCCTAGTTCTTGGCTGGCTGAGGAGCATGGGCTCTAGGCTTTGTAAGAGGCAGAACTGGATAGAGGCAGGGGAGGAGGTGGCCTGTCGGTGAAGCTTGCTGCACCAAGCTGTGCTTTGAGCTGTTTTCTGAGCCAGGGATTTGCCAGCCGGCAGTTTCCTGATTATGACTTTATTGATCTTTCTGCCTCAGGAAGGGAAAAGTTCCTTTCTCTTTTGCTGCAGGGTCTGGGACAAACTGGTCTCTTTTAGTTTGGTGAGCATTCCAGCCAATCTGCTGCTCCAGAGAGGTTGTGTGGCATGGACAGTACTTGTCCTGACTGTAAGCCTCCAGCTCCTTCCCTGACTCCTTTCTGTTTTAGCCTCTAACTTGGTATCCCGCATAAACCCCGAGCTCCCTGTAATCCTGTGTGGGAGATGCAGCCTTCTTCTGCTTCCCTCTCCCCTGCAGCTATGAGCTGCTTCTACATTTGAGGGTGTGGAAAAGCCAACCAGAGGCTTAGCCAGAGGGCAGCAGTAGAGTAGCATACAGCAGCAAGGGGCTGGTGTAACTGTAAACTAAACTGTGCTAACCTTTGTGTTTCCTTCTAGTTCAATAAGCATCCTTCAGCTCTCACCCCCAGCTCTGATGTGGCCACACCCCCAGCACCACGACGCACTCGCTCACGCTCCTTCAGTGGCCTCATTAAGGTAAGGACAGCCTCTGACCCCTGCTCTCTGCTGTGAGTTTCTGATGTTGCTTTCTGCTTTTGCCTTGCCCTGTCTTAAATACAACCCTCAAAGGTATGGACTGTTCAAAGTACTGGATGCTAAACAACACAGATCTGCTCAGGACAGAAAGGTAGCACAGTAAAAATAAGCCTTGCTAGTATAAAGCGTAATTGCCTATGAAATGCTCTGCTGAAATGCTTGGCTGTAGGGTCTGTGCATCTTTCTGAAGCCTATTTGCTTCCTGAGATGAGATGAGGACTGACATGGAGCTGATCGTGTAGTCTGTCAGCACAGGTGTGAGCACACTGTAGGCTGCCCTGCAGCAGCGTGTACCTGTGTCTGGGCTCCTGGCCAGGCCTTGTGTCAGCTCCCAGACCCTCCAGAATCAGGCAGGCTTAGCCTGGTGGCATGGTATTTCGGATGGTTCTGCTTTGCAATCTCTGTGTCAGCCTGGCTTCCTCTTTTCTTTCCCAGCATCCAACTGCTTATCAGCTGTGCATCTTGCTCCTTCCATTTCCTTTCCTCTCTGTGCTCTAAGCAATAGCAAACAGGCCTCTCTTCTTGCGGCAGAGGAAGGTTTTGGGAACCCCGGTTATACAGGAGAGGAAGAGCAGAGAGAGCACACCGGAGCCCAAACGGGTCAGCAAAGAGAATGTTCATCTGGTAAGTGCTGCTCCCAGCACTGCTGACATTGCTGAACATGTGGGAAGGGAGTTTGATTGCAACTTGGACACCCATTTGAGTGATCCCAGGGGGCTTCTCACTGTTCTCTACTCAAAATAAGATTTCCAAGTTTCTTCTGCATGATCTGGTAAGGTCTTAAGAAGCTGCTCTGAACAGAACAGTGCAGAGATAATGAAGGTACCATCAAGGCATGGGTGGCAGTGCTGGACCGCTACTCCAGAGTTTTCCTTCTGGCATTATCTGTGCTCCTGCTCTGTAGCACTGAGTTGTGCCCCATTCCCTCTCACATCCTCATCCACAAGTCGTACGCAGCCAGCTGCCTCTGGATAGGTCTGTCCCCTGGGCCAGACATGCCACTAGTGGGTTTGGATTGTAGCTGCTCTCTGCTCCCAGAGAAGGCTGCAGATACCACTTAATTCCCTATCTCAGCTCCTATTCCTCTCTCTTGTTCAGTTACAGAAATGTGGATCTCCAGCTCACGTGCCCCAAGGGAAACTGAAATCATTGGAGGGCCAGAAAGAGGTGAGAGACACAAATGTACATGTTCTTCCTGTAAGAACCTGGCCTGCTGAGCTGCTGTCTGAAGGACAGAGAGACCTACAGAGGTGATGCCATGCTCATGAGGCTTTGCCTCTGGCTGTGGCTGCTATGGTCCTCTGGCTGCAGCAGTCTTCTCCATGCCAAGCAGATGGTATGCTGGGCACCAGACCTTGACGACTTCCATGCAAGCAGGGATGTAAGCTCCTCTGTCTGCGAGCTGGCAGGCTGGTTGTCATGGAAGGTGGGAGGGCAGCTAGCAGCACGGACTGGTGCTAACAGCCTGTCAGGATGGCAGTGTCTGCACACTGCTTCTTGTCTTCTGCTCTGCTTTGGTAAATAGTTGGAAAAAGTAAACATGCAGGCAGAATCCAGTAGGAGTCCTAGCAGGGGGAGAAGATAACAATCTCCCTTCACTTGCATGACATTCTGTGTCTCAAGCACTCAATTGCTCTAATTCTCTGCTGCAGGAATCCTGTAGACGCGTGCGAGCCCACCTGCTTTCCAAGGATTCATCATCCCTCTGAATCGCTTTGCACCAGCGTTGGGTGGGGAATGCCCAGCCTCACAAGCTGTGAATAATGTGCTGCACTGAGCAGGCAGCGCTGCAGGCTCACGGTAGCCCTTACCAATGTGACAGCACTCTTGAAACTGGACCTCTGCAAAGTCTGCAGGGACTTGTTTCTTTCTGTATATAAATAATATTATTTCATTCATTATGGGGCAAACCACTGTCTAACCTAAAGCTGTTGTGCAGCATGTCTGACCTGCTGGCTCTGGGAAGAGCTGGAGAGCTTGCTTACACAGAGACCCCTCTGTACTGCAGGGACCTGTTTGCACTCCCAGCATTCTGTGATGTTGTTAGACTGTGTGTTATTATATATTTTTTTTAACTCTTTCTGCTCTGAGTTTTTAACATAAGCTTGTTTTGTTTCCTTCCCTCTGTTAGCAGTGAGAACAATGGACTCCAACCTTTACCTGCATCCCAACAGTTAACCTTACCTCCTGACCTCCTTTGGAGCCAGACCCTCTGTGCTTCCTAGGACCTCTGCTTCCCACGGGGTCCTTCTTGCCTTGCTGTCCCTGAAGGGCTGGAGTGCACAAAGTGGTACAGAGCACAGGAGAGGGTCTGGGTGCCACCACGTCACATAGAGCATGGAGAAAGCCACTTCTGAACCACTTTATTTCAGGTTGAGCTGGACGCAGTCCTCGCACACTGCCTTCACGTTTCTGCATTCCTGTGCTGCTGCTGGCTCTGCATGTTGAGCAAGGAGAGGCTTTGCTTTGTGTTCCTCCAGGGAGGCTAAGTGGCACAGAGCTTATATCTGGGGACAGAAGGCTGGCAAAATCTGTCCTGGGGCAGGGCAGCCCAGCCTTCGGATGCTGGCATGTCTCACGCAGGCAGAATCTGGTAGCAGCTTGCACAGTATAGCAGCAGTACAAGAGGTGCAAGAGGGCTCATTTGTGATCTGCTGCAAATGGTGCCAAAAGCTTTGGCTCAAGGTATTTGGCTGGCTGATCAGGCAACTGGCTGATTAATCATTAAACTGGGAGAAAGGGCTGGAGGCAGGTTCAGCTTTTTGTCCTGAGCTGCAGAAATGAGATGAAACCATCTCGAGACAGGATAAACCCCCATCACAGCTGGCCATTGTCAGCTGTCTTGTTAAGCTGGAGTGCTCCAGTGAGCCAATCTTGCCAAGTACCTGTCTGCAAGCACTCTGGGGTAGGAGACACACAGGGTCACTACTGTGAAATAAAGATTTAATCAGTTGAGGAACCATCTAAACACTTCTCAGCCCTTCTTGGCGAAGCAAATAATCTCTGGAATCCAATTATAATTGTCTTCTAATCTTTAAGAACCAGCAGCCGGCAGGAGTTAGAGCTCTGTCCTTGACAGCTTTTGGAGACAACTGGTGGCAGGAGGTGTGAATATGGGGATGTGAGCAGGGAGTTCAGTCTGACTGGCTCAGAATGGGGTGTTGGAGCCCTGTGCAGCTTAGCAGAGTTATTCATGTTTTTGTACTGCTATTTTTTTTTTAAGAGCTACAATGCTCTGTGCTTCATGCTGCTATGTCCAAGGGGACGTTCGTGGTACTTTATTGGGAGTGCCTGTCCCCAGTCTGACCCCAGAGTGGAGGAAATGTAAGGGGCAGTGGGACAGTAGATGTGGGAGTTGTGAGTTCCTGGTGTTAGAAGTCTCTGTCACAGCAAAGAAAGCGCTGGTTCTTCAGGGACCAGGCAGGTGAGGATGCTGTGAAGAAGGGCAGAGGCTGTTTGCTACGGTAACAGTATGTGCTGTTTGGATGTGTCTGTAATCCATCCCTCCAGAGGCTGAAGCTGTCTTTGTGCTCCTCTCTGAAGGGCGCAGTGTTTTTGGCTGAATGCACTTCTGCCCCATCCCTGCAGCCTCCTGCAGTGCAGCGTGCTGCTGGCAGAGCCCTGGGAACATCAGCTCGCCTTTGGAACAGAGCCCGGGGTGGGGTGGCAGTGTGTGAGCAGCTGGCTCTGCTCCTGCTGCCTCTGCTCTTCCTGCATTGAGAGCTGCCGTGCTTCTGTTCATCCCATCCCTTCTCTCTCCCTCTTGCTCCTAGTGTACTCGGACATATCTACATATCTTGGCTTTGCAAGGCGTTCTCATTCCTCTGGCTAAATACACTGCTCCTGTACAGACAAGAAGAAAGTAGCTCTGCTCTCCAGTGTCAGCCCTTATGCTGATGGCTCTAGCTCAGTGACTGGCTTCTGGCACTGCTGAGATTTGTTTAACCCCAAGAAAATACTTTCTGCATGTCTTGCATGCCTTCCATTGCATATAGAACTGGTGCAGTCCCCAGAGAGGTCCCGGGGTCGGTGCCCTGCCTTTAGCCCATGCTGCTCTCCTGCTCATGCTGAGGATGGAGGCGGCCAGCGGGGACTCAGCCCCTAGGACCCTTTGGTTGTCACAGCCCCGCGTTCACAGCACTCCACAGTCACGTCTGGATGTGTTCATTTATCTGCTCTGTGCAGTGCCTCACAAGGATGCTTCCTTCCTCCCAGAGCAGCCGCTAACTGTCCCCAGAGTCTCTCATTGCCAAAGCATTTTTAATCTTTGTTCTTATTTATATATGCTATGTATGTACTGTTTCAGACTGCTGCCTTTCCGTGTGTTCATGCGAAAACCCCATATTAAATGCTTTTATTTTTAACGGTTTTGTTGAGCGGCTTAAGCAGTTTCAGTGGGACGGGGAGGGCTCAGCGGTGCAGCCGCCTTCAAAAGGAAGGAACTGTCTGCTCACAACCCCAGCACTGCTCTCCTGGAGGGGCGGAGGCACCGTCTGCCCACGGCTCTGTCCTCCCCTGGCACTGCTGCCTGTCCCCCACGCGGGATCCGAGCACAACGCGGGGTGCCCAGGCGGGCTGTCCTCTCCCAGAGGTGGAAAGTTGGGCCTCTTCCTTTCCTGTCTTCCCCCTGCTGTCAGCCGGGGTGATGGGAAATAAGGTTTACAAAGAGCACTTTATATAAATAATGGATCAAATGAATACATTTTTCTCTTTAGAACCATTCTTTTCTCAGCTGCTGAGGGAGGATGCTTTCTGCCTGCATTTTCACTTCCTTCTTAATAATGGTGTCTCAGATTTTATGCAGATTATTTCCCTGTGAAGTTCTTCCATTTGAAATGCCTTGGGCTTGCCTGCCGTGGCTCAGACACTCATTAACATCCTCGCCATGCAATTGAAAATCAAGCAGGAGAGGCACACTGTGTTGGGAAGCAGCGCTGTCTCTGCAGGGTCTGCTCCAAGTGGGAGCTCTCCTCTGGGGCTGCGGTTGGGTGCCGAGGGACCCACATCTCCCTGAGCTCGGGGAGGGAGAGCACACGGACCTCTCTGCACTTGAAAGTGGGCTTGGGGGTCCAGAGAGATGCGTCTGGCTTTGAAAATGCCGAACAAAGAGCTGCAAAAACTCACAGCAGCTATTTTGAATACTGCAAATCCAAATATCGCCTCCCTGATAACACCGAGGCAGCTGTGATTCAAAGCGACAGCTTCAGTCTGCTTACATCGTTTTAAAAATGAGTCGTTTTTAGCCTTTGGAACCACAACCCACACGCTGATGCTTGGCTGTATGGCTGGGCCCAAGCGTGGAGAGAGGGTACAGCCCTGGGGGGGATCTCAGCCGTCAGCGTGTTTGGTTTGGCCTGTCACTCCTTCTGCACAGCAGTGACATTACAAAGCAAACAAGCAGCACTTCTCCTTCATTTCATTAAACAGTTTTTATCTTAAAGTGCACTGCCCAGACTTGCAAATAAGTTCTGCAGACTGTCACTGCAATCTAAATCAATGTTTGCAAGTTGTCTTGATATATTTTTTTTTTCCCAAACTGTTCTGCCCTGGTTCAGAGATGAAATAGGATATTTTTTCCCTTAAATTATCATGTGTGCCTAGGAGCTGTCATGCTGCCACTGTATCTCACTGCCTAGGGCAACGCTGTAGACAAAAACACGCACGCTGCTAGCAATAGATGTTGGCACCAGCCAGACCAGTTATTGGGCTTCACAGTCTCATCAGCTTAGACAAACTAGTATTTTTTCATGGTGTAAATAAATTACCATGTTTAGTTCTGTTTGCCCATCTCTCCTGTGAGGGCTTCACGCTGGAGCTCATAAACTGTGCAAGTTGTGGTCACTGGGATCTGGGTGCTGGGTCCCACACTGACCCTGTGCTCACGTTGGGAGCTGCTGGTGGGATCTCTGCTGGAACAGCTTCTGGGTGCAGTCCTGCACAGCTCAGGGTCAGTTAGTCTATTAAACAGTAAATTATCGCTCCAATGCATCTTCCTTGAGGAAGGTAATGAATGGCTCCAAGTAGAGTGACTGGGGAAGGTTCTGTGCGTACAGATGTGAAACGATGGCTGCATTTGGGACTCAGAGTCCCCAGCCCCACACTGCACTACCAACAGTGCTTCCGTGTGTGAGGTGCCTGACAAGCACCTCAGTGCATGTGGCTCATTCAAACCAGCCTGCGCTGTGCCGCAGTGCTCCCAGACAGCCGGCGTGTCCAGCCCTGCTGGGAACAGCAGTTCTCATGTGTGCTGGGCTGCTTGATGTGAATGCTTTCCTCTTGGAGCAGAGCTCCAGTATCTCTCACATCACCTCGAGGGATCCAAGGGCAGGGTGTGAGTGCTGGTCCCTTTGCTTCGTCCCAGTGGCAAAGTCCCCAGGCAGTCAATGGGGATATGCTTGCAGAATGCTGCTGGCACAGCTTGTGGGGTGATGCTGGCTGTATTCACAGGGCTGTGCTGGCAGCGTCTCAAGGGCAGTGCTGGCAGTGCTTGTAGGGTGATGCTGGCTGTGCACACGGGGCAACGCTGGCAGCGTTCACAGGGTGATGCTGCTGGGGTTTGCCAATAAGGTCAGGCTTGTCCCTGGAGAGTCACCAACAAGAGCACCCCCAGCCCTGCCTGACACTGCTTTACTGACTTACTGTGATCCCAGCAGCCCTGCCGCCTGCACTGCCCCATAACAGACCCATCAAGAGCACTTTCACTCTGCGTGAGCCCAACAGCTACCATATCGGGGGGACTCACCAGCCCCTTCTCAACAGTGTCTTCTACTCCAAGGCCAAGCGTGGTCTCCCCACATGAGCTGAGCCTCTACAGAGGTCCCTGGGAGGTCTTAGCACATCTCTAGCCCTCAGCCCTGCTGCTTGCTAGAAGTGTTGCCAAGGGAAGGGTAGGATCCTGGTGTCCTGCAGCCCCTGCCTGGGAAGCAAAGGGGCTGGGCAGCTCGGTAGCATGCTGCAGCCTGTCCTGGGTGGATGGAAATGATGCCCTGGGGGAATTTGGCTTAAAGCTGGCAGCAAACATTGTTTGAAGCTTCGTAGCTGCTTCACATCTCTTTGCACGACAGGTCTGGCGCGTCCCCTGGAATCCTTCCCCAGATCTTCCCATGGAAACTCCTTTCCTGCAAAAAAAAAAAAAAAAGCTGCTGCTTCACTTTAACCAAACCCAGAGCCCATCAGACGATCCAGATGGTCTCTCTCTCTATCAAGCAGTTTGGCCCAGATCCCAGCGGCAGACGGCAGGACCAGGCCTCCCCTGATAAAGGAAAGTTTGAGGTTTCTTTACCTCCCAGCTCCTCATCCATATTCAGTGGCACCCTGGGCCTTTCCCATGCAGATGTTGCTCTCCAAAGCCAACATCACCCCATGTGGCACTTTTGGAGGATCTCATCCCATATCCTCAGCCATCCCATTTTGGTTGTGGCTTTGGGGAACATGGAGCTGCTGGGAAATAACCTTCACCCCCAGAAATTCAGCTGAACTCTTCAGCACGGCGACTTGGTTCCCTGTGGGTGCTCTGCAGTGTCATTGCCACCAGTGTCCCCACGGGAGCCCCCCTGATGCCGTGCCAGCACGAGGTCAGCTCCCAGCCCCTGGGAAGCTGCTCATCTTCCTCGCTGTCAGGGCTGCTGTGTAGCAACGGGGAACAAACCCCTTTCATGCGACTCAGCCGCAGCTTCCTCCTGGGATTGGGGCCAGAGGAAGGAGATGTCACGAAAATGCAGACAGATGATGGGAGCCAACATTTGGGATGGGAAAGGGTTGCGAGTCTGCGCCAAGCCGATGCAGTTCCGTGTGTGCAAGGTGGCTCTTGCTCAGAGAGAGACCCTGAGCATACCTTTCACTCTTTCTGCTTAAGGACCATTGGTTTGGTCCACGCTGTATGGGGTAGCGCTGATTTAAGAGGCACTCCTGTCCTCAGGACCTGCTGCCATC